>CM068371.1:67334916-68573324 GCA_034769895.1 Magicicada septendecula
GCTAAATGACTTAGAGAGTAAGCAGCTTGAAAATACTAGTAAATTAAGAATTGTACCATTGTATAAAAAGCCAACCTAGAGTAATACACCAATAATATGTTTAAAAAATCAGAGAGTACAAGAGAAAATTTTTTTTATTGAAGTATACTAAGAAACTGACATGAATTGATAATTTTACAAAATATAAATTTTTCAAATGATCAATTTTAAAGAGGGTGTATATGTAACATCACAAGATGTCACCTAACCTAAGTGTATGTTATCAGATTTCATAAAAACAGAATAACCATGTAAATAGGTATAGAATAGTCGAAATAAACAAGAAAGAAGAAACCAAGAGGGAAGAATAAAGCAGAAGTGCCATGTGAAACAGTAACCCAATAGCTGTTTGACACTACAACTAGACTGAGACTAAAACAAACTAATGGACAGAATAAATTTAAATTCGACTGTCAATTCAGTAAATGGTTGATGTAAACCGAATGTCATTTATAAACAAAAAATAAACTACTGAGCAGTTAAATACTGTGAAAGCAAAATCAGCATTTTGCTGATAATAGATGTGACAATGAACAGTAGATAATGAATGCCAAAACCAATGTTAACAATGGCTATATAGTAGGAACTAAGATGTATTTCAGCATCAAATATACTTGTTAGAAAAGAGAACTATTTATAAAAGAGAATCTTATACAAATAAGATGTCTCCATAATTTACCGAATTGAGAACCAATAGGCATTATTAAGGCCAAATTTCAATGTAGACGATATGCCTTAGCAAACTTAGACCAAACATTAGTCAGTAAAATGACTATCGATGATTATCACAAGTGTAGACTAAAATGCACAGAACTATGGTTATGCATTGACATAACAAAAAATGTTATTAAAACAATAGGTTTAATCATAATTTTAATTGTAAATAGTAGCTTAAAACAAACTAACGGGAAACGAAATGTCATAGTCAGTAGGATCATTTATTACAATGTATAGAATTAAGGTGTACAAGTAAAGTTCAGCAAAAAACGTCAGTACAGCATTAATGGTGTTCGCGCATAAACATTTGATTAATAAAATGTTATGTGGATACAAGCAAGGTTAACCAAAAGTGTAAAATCGGCGATTCATAAAGAGCAGACGACAGTAAGAATAATGTACCCGAACGTTGATTTTATAACAATGTCGGTTAGAGTGAAAGTAATTCGAGAATGAGTGATATCAAATTGAAGGAAAAAGAACAATCTTTAATTTGATAGTAATAATGACCCAATCGCAACTGTATTTAGTGCGGGAGAGATGTTAGCATCATTCTAAAAATGTACATCGAGAAACTGTTTATGAATAATAACACAAATGACAACTAGCTGCTACCGCAACATTCGACGGTTAGGAAAAGCCGTTATCAACTGTCAAAAAGTGACACGTCACGCCGACTCACCGGCGAAAGCCAATCAGAAAATTGGTTAGTAATCAACATTTTTACCTAAAGCCGATCCAAGAGAGGGGTATATAAAGACAAACCAGCGAATTTTGACAGAGACCTTTACTAACTAGCAAGCAGAACAGACGTACGCCCGTCACCGCCACGTTTTTTAATAACACTTAGCGTCAGTTACATTGTACATCGGAACCAATAGTTTAACAACAAGAAATTTTACTTCAAGTTCATCCACAACCAACAACAGTGTTTAAGTGCAGTTTTATTTTAATTTTGTGCGGGAATGACGAACAGAAAATAATTTATTGTCATTATTCACGATCCATTTTAATCAGAAGAGGATCGCATTATTCTGTTCTTGTGCGAATTAGTGTCGAAACCAAGTAATCATTATAATCCGATTACTTAAGTGATAAGAAGTTTTAATTAGATAATTAAAACTCTGAAGGTAAAAGTGCAATTATTATTAATCTTGATCTGAGTGCAATAACTTGTATTTTTTGCCACCATAACCTGTACTGACGCAAAACGCAAAAACAGTATTTAAGATTACACCACGTTTCGATTTATTATTCAAATTTGTTATTAGTAAGTAAGCTATATGTTAGTTGTAAGGGCTCTCAATTGATAAATATTGTCACTAAAAAAGCAAGCGTTGATGAAACGCACGATCTTTCAGTAGATCGTTTTTTTTTCAATTACTTGGCAAAAGTAACCTAAAACTTTGTTGATCAATTGTATTATTGGATATTGTGTAGACATATTTGTTTTCTTTCGTGTCTCAAAGAATTCACAACTGAGATAATAATAATAATAATAATAATAATTGTAATAATTTTCATATTAAAAATAAATAGTATCTGGACTTAACCAGATTTATAATTCATGTTCTGAGCAAGCCGTATGAGGCATATAAAATAACTAACTTTTAATTGTACAACTTTGTATGTTTACATTAGGTGTATTTTTTGAATTCACTATAAGGGTGCAAATAAACCCATTATTAACAGCATCACCTGATTTGATTTATTTTTGAATAATTAAATATTTTCTTTTAATAAACTTAAACAACCTTCTGTTGTGTTTAACATATTGGAACAGCATTGCCAAAAAGTGGTACTCAACTATTTTAAATTTTCTTTACATCTAGTAATTTTTATGTGTGGGTTTTACACGGGATTTTCCCCTGAATAAATCCGTGTGGCGCCCACTAATTTAATAAACAAGGTAACATAACCTTGCAACCAAGGGAGTTGATGATTGTAAGCTGAGTTGACAGTTTAGTGAACTTCAAGTAAACGCAATCAGGTACGTAAAAGTATATGTTTGTTTATAATATTGTCCAGACTTTACGGGACTTGGCATACTCAGACTACCTGCAATCAGAAGAAGTTTCTACTACCAGTTTCAACCAGACGAGAACTATTATCAAGCACTCAACTGCTATACTTCATGTTTTAACTTAAGTTAATCTAGCATTTAATTATAATCAACTTCATTATTTATTTATTTAATACAAGGGAATTCTTTAAAAAACAAGTATAATTAAACCATTGTAAACACTGTGAGTAACTTTGAATGTTGTATGGTAAAATACTTTACTACATTAGTCACCTTCAAGTAGAAATAACCATTCTCAACATTGAGTTATCTCAAAAGAACACTTCACCCATAGATGAATTTTGCTTTAATGAGACTTTTAATATTTTAACCACGAATTTAAATTTAAACAGCAACCACTCTTTTATTTTACTTCAAGTTAATTGTAAACACACGCGTTTTCATTTTATTACAAATAGAGTAGACAACCCGTGTGGCTTTAAACGGAATTTAACTATTATTTTAGTACAATTACTATAAACAAATAAACATATTAATTTTAAGTAACCACCCCTAATAATCGAAGTATTATAAATTGACGCATACAACGCGGGGCATTAACTTTAACATTAACAAATAACCCCGAATAGCGCGTTTACTTATAAATTGGCGCACCAACTAGTGTGGCTTAAAAAAAAAAAAATATTAAATAAATAAATTTTTTATATTTTATATTTTATATTAGCCCGGTAGACACGAAAAATTAACATGCCGCACACCCACCAATACGATACAAGATATAAGGACAGTAGGGTAGGAGAGATGCAACGGGATGTAGATACAGACGAAGAGCAACCCACAGACGAGATGGGAGTTATTACAATCAATAATATCGAAACTAGTGCCGACGAATTACCTCATGTAGAACCAGAGATGGAAATAATAGTCAGCGACCAACCGAACAAAACAACAGAAGGGACGAGGATGGAGAGTATGATGATGAGAATGATGGAACAGATGACGAAAAATAATGACTCGATGAATAAAAATATGGAAACATTGAAAGAAGATGGTAGGAAATCCCGGGAAGAGAACCAAAGGAATATTGAGCTATTGAATAGAAATATAGAGTCAATAAGAGAGGACCATCGGGACTTAAATAGAAACCTGGAATCGCTTGGTAAAAATGTAGAATCGCTGAAGGAGGACCTAAATAAAAGGATAGACAATACTCATAAGTCTATGGACGCGCTGAACGGTAAAATCGACGATAACAGCCAGGCCATTAGAAAAGAATTGAACACCACCTTAATGAAAATTAGCCAAAAAATGGATGACATGAATAACCGGAAGTGGGGAGAAGAACGGAAGGTATCCGAAGACAAAAACATGGAACAAATGAGTCCAGAGCTGGAGAATAATGAAGAAGGAAAGGACGATGACAACTCAGAGATAGGAGAAGTATCAAATGATGAATCCATGGAAGAATTAAGTATACAATTCAAAGACACTGATAACCAAACTGAGGATAAAGAAGACTCGAAAGCATTGGTGCCCGAGGATACACACCATAGGAATGAAGAGAACATTCAGCATAAAGAAGCTATCATTAAAAATGTAAAGGACAAGGTAATAAAGAAAACAGGAGAGAAAGAGACAAAGATAAAAAGAATAATACGCTCTAAGAAAACAAGGATTACAAAGGAAATATTAGAAATGACTAGGAATGGATTAATTAACTTCGTAGGCAACCCAATTATTCGTCATAGGGCAAGGACCAATGGTAAGAAGTATAAACAAGACTTCATGAAAATATTAAAAATAGATCACATAAAACCGTGGGTAAAAAATTAAATAAGAATCCAATTAAATTAAATATACCACCAAATAAAATACACCAAACAAAATCAATCGATTCCTTAATGCATAACCGATCATTAAACCATTTAATTAATGACCCAGATGACGGAACGATTAAAACAACGTTACGTGCCATTGACTATGTTATGACCGAGAAGGTCATAAACAATGAGGTATTTAAGGCGAATATTCCTAGAAGAAAGAAGCTTCACAGGGAGAAGGAAAATGATCAAGAACGACTGGACCAGCTTATTGAAAGGTACGCCCAAAGAATAAGGGAAATGCGGAAAAAGAGGGACCAAGCGGTGGAAGAGTCCAACCAGGAGAACAAAGGTCAACCCGGATTAGAAGAAGGGCCAGACATAAATAATAGCCCAGGCCCAGAGTACAATGAACACAGGAATACCAAAGATGATGAGAGGAAGAAGGCAAGGAAACGGGGAGCCAACGACTATCTAGTAGCCGCCAAGTGGAAGAACCGCATGATAGGAATAGAGTGGAAGAGCACAAATAACCCCATGAATATCGACGAGTAAGAAATGATTAATATTAAGGAGGGATAATATGTAATAGTAAGCAACATTCCTCACCCAAACGTTTATGGTATAAAAGATAAAATATATAGATATAAAAAAAAAAAAAAAAAAAAAAAAAAAAAAAAAACCACTACCATAAACAAACTCATTTGTTGTTAAACTACCAAAAATGTTGAAGGTAACTAATTAGCTATAACTAGTCAATCTGCCTTATCAAGTTACAAAAGTGTGTAGATTTAAGATGTAAGCCAAACCATTTGTTAATGATGAAAATTTACCAGACCTATTACCCCAAGGGATAGAAAATTATATAAGGTCAATCAAATGATTTAATAAGAAAATACAATTACTGTACTATACCTAGAGAAAAATATGTATCCAGATGAATATTCTATATGACCTAATGTTTATAAAATGATTATGGTATACCTCTCATAAAACTCAAATGTTAAATTAAAATCGTCCAGAATAAAGGTTCACCCAACTAACCTTTGAAGGAGTAGAGAGGCAGTATAACAAAGTGTGTAAAATAAAAAGAAGGACTTTATTATGGAATGTAAGGAAAGAAAAAATAATATTTGTGAAACAAACCATGAAAACCCCAAGAATGTCTATGAAATTAGATATTAGTATATTGTCAAATGATATTGTAATTACCGCATAGTATATAGTGTATAAAATCATCCAGAATAAGTGAAAACCACCATCACTTGAAGGAGTAGAGAAGAAAAATAACAAAGAGTGTTAATTGTAAGAATAACTATTGTTATAATGAAATGAAAGAAAAGAAAAATGTTTGTCAATTATCAAGTATTATACATCATAAGAATATGTCAGAGAACATCAGAAAAAAAAAAAAAAAAAAAAAAAAAATTTAGTATACAAACAATGTAAGCCTGATAATTCAGGATGAATATAACTCGTTAAGAAAGATTTAATGAACCATGGTGAAAACAGAAATATATTGTAAACTCTAGATAGAACAAACAAATGCATAAGTACTATAAGCATCAAAACAAGTGTATAATCTTAAGAATATTTTAATGAACCACAACAAATTGTTAACTAGTACATAAGTAACTAAATAGCTGATAAAAGCATAGCTAAAAAAAAAAAAAAAAGTAATTACCTGTAAGAAAGAAAATATGTTAGCAAGTATAAAGATAGAAATGTGATCTAAATGAAAACCTCTGATACCTTGAATATTATAGTGAATATATTATATTATTGAATATGAATGATATGTGATATTTTTTTTGAGTTGTGATAGTGCAACTATTGCCAGGTGCAATGTTTATTTTTTACTCAGACAGAGAAGAGTAATGCCTCTGAATCTGAGAATGTGTAGTGAGGAACGGCAGAGGATGTTAGCCATAGTGAGCCACCCTGATTCCAAAACCTCTACTACAGTTAGGGAATTATATTGTTTTATTATATCAAGGAATATTATGAAAGAATCTGTGAGGTATAAATTATAATAACCATCAAAATCATCACGAATGCAAGGATATGTGATGAGAAAGTAGAATGTGAATAAGACAGGGAATAGTTAACTTGAGAAACAAGATCAATTATAGCTAAATGACTTAGAGAGTAAGCAGCTTGAAAATACTAGTAAATTAAGAATTGTACCATTGTATAAAAAGCCAACCTAGAGTAATACACCAATAATATGTTTAAAAAATCAGAGAGTACAAGAGAAAATTTTTTTTATTGAAGTATACTAAGAAACTGACATGAATTGATAATTTTACAAAATATAAATTTTTCAAATGATCAATTTTAAAGAGGGTGTATATGTAACATCACAAGATGTCACCTAACCTAAGTGTATGTTATCAGATTTCATAAAAACAGAATAACCATGTAAATAGGTATAGAATAGTCGAAATAAACAAGAAAGAAGAAACCAAGAGGGAAGAATAAAGCAGAAGTGCCATGTGAAACAGTAACCCAATAGCTGTTTGACACTACAACTAGACTGAGACTAAAACAAACTAATGGACAGAATAAATTTAAATTCGACTGTCAATTCAGTAAATGGTTGATGTAAACCGAATGTCATTTATAAACAAAAAATAAACTACTGAGCAGTTAAATACTGTGAAAGCAAAATCAGCATTTTGCTGATAATAGATGTGACAATGAACAGTAGATAATGAATGCCAAAACCAATGTTAACAATGGCTATATAGTAGGAACTAAGATGTATTTCAGCATCAAATATACTTGTTAGAAAAGAGAACTATTTATAAAAGAGAATCTTATACAAATAAGATGTCTCCATAATTTACCGAATTGAGAACCAATAGGCATTATTAAGGCCAAATTTCAATGTAGACGATATGCCTTAGCAAACTTAGACCAAACATTAGTCAGTAAAATGACTATCGATGATTATCACAAGTGTAGACTAAAATGCACAGAACTATGGTTATGCATTGACATAACAAAAAATGTTATTAAAACAATAGGTTTAATCATAATTTTAATTGTAAATAGTAGCTTAAAACAAACTAACGGGAAACGAAATGTCATAGTCAGTAGGATCATTTATTACAATGTATAGAATTAAGGTGTACAAGTAAAGTTCAGCAAAAAACGTCAGTACAGCATTAATGGTGTTCGCGCATAAACATTTGATTAATAAAATGTTATGTGGATACAAGCAAGGTTAACCAAAAGTGTAAAATCGGCGATTCATAAAGAGCAGACGACAGTAAGAATAATGTACCCGAACGTTGATTTTATAACAATGTCGGTTAGAGTGAAAGTAATTCGAGAATGAGTGATATCAAATTGAAGGAAAAAGAACAATCTTTAATTTGATAGTAATAATGACCCAATCGCAACTGTATTTAGTGCGGGAGAGATGTTAGCATCATTCTAAAAATGTACATCGAGAAACTGTTTATGAATAATAACACAAATGACAACTAGCTGCTACCGCAACATTCGACGGTTAGGAAAAGCCGTTATCAACTGTCAAAAAGTGACACGTCACGCCGACTCACCGGCGAAAGCCAATCAGAAAATTGGTTAGTAATCAACATTTTTACCTAAAGCCGATCCAAGAGAGGGGTATATAAAGACAAACCAGCGAATTTTGACAGAGACCTTTACTAACTAGCAAGCAGAACAGACGTACGCCCGTCACCGCCACGTTTTTTAATAACACTTAGCGTCAGTTACATTGTACATCGGAACCAATAGTTTAACAACAAGAAATTTTACTTCAAGTTCATCCACAACCAACAACAGTGTTTAAGTGCAGTTTTATTTTAATTTTGTGCGGGAATGACGAACAGAAAATAATTTATTGTCATTATTCACGATCCATTTTAATCAGAAGAGGATCGCATTATTCTGTTCTTGTGCGAATTAGTGTCGAAACCAAGTAATCATTATAATCCGATTACTTAAGTGATAAGAAGTTTTAATTAGATAATTAAAACTCTGAAGGTAAAAGTGCAATTATTATTAATCTTGATCTGAGTGCAATAACTTGTATTTTTTGCCACCATAACCTGTACTGACGCAAAACGCAAAAACAGTATTTAAGATTACACCACGTTTCGATTTATTATTCAAATTTGTTATTAGTAAGTAAGCTATATGTTAGTTGTAAGGGCTCTCAATTGATAAATATTGTCACTAAAAAAGCAAGCGTTGATGAAACGCACGATCTTTCAGTAGATCGTTTTTTTTCAATTACTTGGCAAAAGTAACCTAAAACTTTGTTGATCAATTGTATTATTGGATATTGTGTAGACATATTTGTTTTCTTTCGTGTCTCAAAGAATTCACAACTGAGATAATAATAATAATAATAATAATAATTGTAATAATTTTCATATTAAAAATAAATAGTATCTGGACTTAACCAGATTTATAATTCATGTTCTGAGCAAGCCGTATGAGGCATATAAAATAACTAACTTTTAATTGTACAACTTTGTATGTTTACATTAGGTGTATTTTTTGAATTCACTATAAGGGTGCAAATAAACCCATTATTAACAGCATCACCTGATTTGATTTATTTTTGAATAATTAAATATTTTCTTTTAATAAACTTAAACAACCTTCTGTTGTGTTTAACATATTGGAACAGCATTGCCAAAAAGTGGTACTCAACTATTTTAAATTTTCTTTTCATCTAGTAATTTTTATGTGTGGGTTTTACACGGGATTTTCCCTGAATAAATCCGTGTGGCTCCCACTAATTTAATAAACAAGGTAACATAACCTTGCAACCAAAGGGAGTTGATGATTGTAAGCTGAGTTGACAGTTTAGTGAACTTCAAGTAAACGCAATCAGGTACGTAAAAGTATATGTTTGTTTATAATATTGTCCAGACTTTACGGGACTTGGCATACTCAGACTACCTGCAATCAGAAGAAGTTTCTACTACCAGTTTCAACCAGACGAGAACTATTATCAAGCACTCAACTGCTATACTTCATGTTTTAACTTAAGTTAATCTAGCATTTAATTATAATCAACTTCATTATTTATTTATTTAATACAAGGGAATTCTTTAAAAAACAAGTATAATTAAACCATTGTAAACACTGTGAGTAACTTTGAATGTTGTATGGTAAAATACTTTACTACATTAGTCACCTTCAAGTAGAAATAACCATTCTCAACATTGAGTTATCTCAAAAGAACACTTCACCCATAGATGAATTTTGCTTTAATGAGACTTTTAATATTTTAACCACGAATTTAAATTTAAACAGCAACCACTCTTTTATTTTACTTCAAGTTAATTGTAAACACACGCGTTTTCATTTTATTACAAATAGAGTAGACAACCCGTGTGGCTTTAAAAGGAATTTAACTATTATTTTAGTACAATTACTATAAACAAATAAACATATTAATTTTAAGTAACCACCCCTAATAATCGAAGTATTATAAATTGACGCATACAACGCGGGGCATTAACTTTAACATTAACAAATAACCCCGAATAGCGCGTTTACTTATAAATTGGCGCACCAACTAGTGTGGCTTAAAAAAAAAAAATATTAAATAAATATATTTTTTATATTTTATATTAGCCCGGTAGACACGAAAAATTAACATGCCGCACACCCACCAATACGATACAAGATATAAGGACAGTAGGGTAGGAGAGATGCAACGGGATGTAGATACAGACGAAGAGCAACCCACAGACGAGATGGGAGTTATTACAATCAATAATATCGAAACTAGTGCCGACGAATTACCTCATGTAGAACCAGAGATGGAAATAATAGTCAGCGACCAACCGAACAAAACAACAGAAGGGACGAGGATGGAGAGTATGATGATGAGAATGATGGAACAGATGACGAAAAATAATGACTCGATGAATAAAAATATGGAAACATTGAAAGAAGATGGTAGGAAATCCCGGGAAGAGAACCAAAGGAATATTGAGCTATTGAATAGAAATATAGAGTCAATAAGAGAGGACCATCGGGACTTAAATAGAAACCTGGAATCGCTTGGTAAAAATGTAGAATCGCTGAAGGAGGACCTAAATAAAAGGATAGACAATACTCATAAGTCTATGGACGCGCTGAACGGTAAAATCGACGATAACAGCCAGGCCATTAGAAAAGAATTGAACACCACCTTAATGAAAATTAGCCAAAAAATGGATGACATGAATAACCGGAAGTGGGGAGAAGAACGGAAGGTATCCGAAGACAAAAACATGGAACAAATGAGTCCAGAGCTGGAGAATAATGAAGAAGGAAAGGACGATGACAACTCAGAGATAGGAGAAGTATCAAATGATGAATCCATGGAAGAATTAAGTATACAATTCAAAGACACTGATAACCAAACTGAGGATAAAGAAGACTCGAAAGCATTGGTGCCCGAGGATACACACCATAGGAATGAAGAGAACATTCAGCATAAAGAAGCTATCATTAAAAATGTAAAGGACAAGGTAATAAAGAAAACAGGAGAGAAAGAGACAAAGATAAAAAGAATAATACGCTCTAAGAAAACAAGGATTACAAAGGAAATATTAGAAATGACTAGGAATGGATTAATTAACTTCGTAGGCAACCCAATTATTCGTCATAGGGCAAGGACCAATGGTAAGAAGTATAAACAAGACTTCATGAAAATATTAAAAATAGATCACCATAAAACCGTGGGTAAAAAATTAAATAAGAATCCAATTAAATTAAATATACCACCAAATAAAATACACCAAACAAAATCAATCGATTCCTTAATGCATAACCGATCATTAAACCATTTAATTAATGACCCAGATGACGGAACGATTAAAACAACGTTACGTGCCATTGACTATGTTATGACCGAGAAGGTCATAAACAATGAGGTATTTAAGGCGAATATTCCTAGAAGAAAGAAGCTTCACAGGGAGAAGGAAAATGATCAAGAACGACTGGACCAGCTTATTGAAAGGTACGCCCAAAGAATAAGGGAAATGCGGAAAAAGAGGGACCAAGCGGTGGAAGAGTCCAACCAGGAGAACAAAGGTCAACCCGGATTAGAAGAAGGGCCAGACATAAATAATAGCCCAGGCCCAGAGTACAATGAACACAGGAATACCAAAGATGATGAGAGGAAGAAGGCAAGGAAACGGGGAGCCAACGACTATCTAGTAGCCGCCAAGTGGAAGAACCGCATGATAGGAATAGAGTGGAAGAGCACAAATAACCCCATGAATATCGACGAGTAAGAAATGATTAATATTAAGGAGGGATAATATGTAATAGTAAGCAACATTCCTCACCCAAACGTTTATGGTATAAAAAAAAAAAAAAAAAAAAAAAAAAAAAAAAAAACCACTACCATAAACAAACTCATTTGTTGTTAAACTACCAAAAATGTTGAAGGTAACTAATTAGCTATAACTAGTCAATCTGCCTTATCAAGTTACAAAAGTGTGTAGATTTAAGATGTAAGCCAAACCATTTGTTAATGATGAAAATTTACCAGACCTATTACCCCAAGGGATAGAAAATTATATAAGGTCAATCAAATGATTTAATAAGAAAATACAATTACTGTACTATACCTAGAGAAAAATATGTATCCAGATGAATATTCTATATGACCTAATGTTTATAAAATGATTATGGTATACCTCTCATAAAACTCAAATGTTAAATTAAAATCGTCCAGAATAAAGGTTCACCCAACTAACCTTTGAAGGAGTAGAGAGGCAGTATAACAAAGTGTGTAAAATAAAAAGAAGGACTTTATTATGGAATGTAAGGAAAGAAAAAATAATATTTGTGAAACAAACCATGAAAACCCCAAGAATGTCTATGAAATTAGATATTAGTATATTGTCAAATGATATTGTAATTACCGCATAGTATATAGTGTATAAAATCATCCAGAATAAGTGAAAACCACCATCACTTGAAGGAGTAGAGAAGAAAAATAACAAAGAGTGTTAATTGTAAGAATAACTATTGTTATAATGAAATGAAAGAAAAGAAAAATGTTTGTCAATTATCAAGTATTATACATCATAAGAATATGTCAGAGAACATCAGAAAAAAAAAAAAAAAAAAAAAAAAATTTAGTATACAAACAATGTAAGCCTGATAATTCAG
Organism: Magicicada septendecula; assembly: GCA_034769895.1. NCBI lineage: Eukaryota > Metazoa > Arthropoda > Insecta > Hemiptera > Cicadidae > Magicicada > Magicicada septendecula. The sequence continues at coordinate 67,347,679 of CM068371.1, forward strand.
GATGAATATAACTCGTTAAGAAAGATTTAATGAACCATGGTGAAAACAGAAATATATTGTAAACTCTAGATAGAACAAACAAATGCATAAGTACTATAAGCATCAAAACAAGTGTATAATCTTAAGAATATTTTAATGAACCACAACAAATTGTTAACTAGTACATAAGTAACTAAATAGCTGATAAAAGCATAGCTAAAAAAAAAAAAAAAAGTAATTACCTGTAAGAAAGAAAATATGTTAGCAAGTATAAAGATAGAAATGTGATCTAAATGAAAACCTCTGATACCTTGAATATTATAGTGAATATATTATATTATTGAATATGAATGATATGTGATATTTTTTTTGAGTTGTGATAGTGCAACTATTGCCAGGTGCAATGTTTATTTTTTACTCAGACAGAGAAGAGTAATGCCTCTGAATCTGAGAATGTGTAGTGAGGAACGGCAGAGGATGTTAGCCATAGTGAGCCACCCTGATTCCAAAACCTCTACTACAGTTAGGGAATTATATTGTTTTATTATATCAAGGAATATTATGAAAGAATCTGTGAGGTATAAATTATAATAACCATCAAAATCATCACGAATGCAAGGATATGTGATGAGAAAGTAGAATGTGAATAAGACAGGGAATAGTTAACTTGAGAAACAAGATCAATTATAGCTAAATGACTTAGAGAGTAAGCAGCTTGAAAATACTAGTAAATTAAGAATTGTACCATTGTATAAAAAGCCAACCTAGAGTAATACACCAATAATATGTTTAAAAAATCAGAGAGTACAAGAGAAAATTTTTTTTATTGAAGTATACTAAGAAACTGACATGAATTGATAATTTTACAAAATATAAATTTTTCAAATGATCAATTTTAAAGAGGGTGTATATGTAACATCACAAGATGTCACCTAACCTAAGTGTATGTTATCAGATTTCATAAAAACAGAATAACCATGTAAATAGGTATAGAATAGTCGAAATAAACAAGAAAGAAGAAACCAAGAGGGAAGAATAAAGCAGAAGTGCCATGTGAAACAGTAACCCAATAGCTGTTTGACACTACAACTAGACTGAGACTAAAACAAACTAATGGACAGAATAAATTTAAATTCGACTGTCAATTCAGTAAATGGTTGATGTAAACCGAATGTCATTTATAAACAAAAAATAAACTACTGAGCAGTTAAATACTGTGAAAGCAAAATCAGCATTTTGCTGATAATAGATGTGACAATGAACAGTAGATAATGAATGCCAAAACCAATGTTAACAATGGCTATATAGTAGGAACTAAGATGTATTTCAGCATCAAATATACTTGTTAGAAAAGAGAACTATTTATAAAAGAGAATCTTATACAAATAAGATGTCTCCATAATTTACCGAATTGAGAACCAATAGGCATTATTAAGGCCAAATTTCAATGTAGACGATATGCCTTAGCAAACTTAGACCAAACATTAGTCAGTAAAATGACTATCGATGATTATCACAAGTGTAGACTAAAATGCACAGAACTATGGTTATGCATTGACATAACAAAAAATGTTATTAAAACAATAGGTTTAATCATAATTTTAATTGTAAATAGTAGCTTAAAACAAACTAACGGGAAACGAAATGTCATAGTCAGTAGGATCATTTATTACAATGTATAGAATTAAGGTGTACAAGTAAAGTTCAGCAAAAAACGTCAGTACAGCATTAATGGTGTTCGCGCATAAACATTTGATTAATAAAATGTTATGTGGATACAAGCAAGGTTAACCAAAAGTGTAAAATCGGCGATTCATAAAGAGCAGACGACAGTAAGAATAATGTACCCGAACGTTGATTTTATAACAATGTCGGTTAGAGTGAAAGTAATTCGAGAATGAGTGATATCAAATTGAAGGAAAAAGAACAATCTTTAATTTGATAGTAATAATGACCCAATCGCAACTGTATTTAGTGCGGGAGAGATGTTAGCATCATTCTAAAAATGTACATCGAGAAACTGTTTATGAATAATAACACAAATGACAACTAGCTGCTACCGCAACATTCGACGGTTAGGAAAAGCCGTTATCAACTGTCAAAAAGTGACACGTCACGCCGACTCACCGGCGAAAGCCAATCAGAAAATTGGTTAGTAATCAACATTTTTACCTAAAGCCGATCCAAGAGAGGGGTATATAAAGACAAACCAGCGAATTTTGACAGAGACCTTTACTAACTAGCAAGCAGAACAGACGTACGCCCGTCACCGCCACGTTTTTTAATAACACTTAGCGTCAGTTACATTGTACATCGGAACCAATAGTTTAACAACAAGAAATTTTACTTCAAGTTCATCCACAACCAACAACAGTGTTTAAGTGCAGTTTTATTTTAATTTTGTGCGGGAATGACGAACAGAAAATAATTTATTGTCATTATTCACGATCCATTTTAATCAGAAGAGGATCGCATTATTCTGTTCTTGTGCGAATTAGTGTCGAAACCAAGTAATCATTATAATCCGATTACTTAAGTGATAAGAAGTTTTAATTAGATAATTAAAACTCTGAAGGTAAAAGTGCAATTATTATTAATCTTGATCTGAGTGCAATAACTTGTATTTTTTGCCACCATAACCTGTACTGACGCAAAACGCAAAAACAGTATTTAAGATTACACCACGTTTCGATTTATTATTCAAATTTGTTATTAGTAAGTAAGCTATATGTTAGTTGTAAGGGCTCTCAATTGATAAATATTGTCACTAAAAAAGCAAGCGTTGATGAAACGCACGATCTTTCAGTAGATCGTTTTTTTTCAATTACTTGGCAAAAGTAACCTAAAACTTTGTTGATCAATTGTATTATTGGATATTGTGTAGACATATTTGTTTTCTTTCGTGTCTCAAAGAATTCACAACTGAGATAATAATAATAATAATAATAATAATTGTAATAATTTTCATATTAAAAATAAATAGTATCTGGACTTAACCAGATTTATAATTCATGTTCTGAGCAAGCCGTATGAGGCATATAAAATAACTAACTTTTAATTGTACAACTTTGTATGTTTACATTAGGTGTATTTTTTGAATTCACTATAAGGGTGCAAATAAACCCATTATTAACAGCATCACCTGATTTGATTTATTTTTGAATAATTAAATATTTTCTTTTAATAAACTTAAACAACCTTCTGTTGTGTTTAACATATTGGAACAGCATTGCCAAAAAGTGGTACTCAACTATTTTAAATTTTCTTTTCATCTAGTAATTTTTATGTGTGGGTTTTACACGGGATTTTCCCTGAATAAATCCGTGTGGCGCCCACTAATTTAATAAACAAGGTAACATAACCTTGCAACCAAAGGGAGTTGATGATTGTAAGCTGAGTTGACAGTTTAGTGAACTTCAAGTAAACGCAATCAGGTACGTAAAAGTATATGTTTGTTTATAATATTGTCCAGACTTTACGGGACTTGGCATACTCAGACTACCTGCAATCAGAAGAAGTTTCTACTACCAGTTTCAACCAGACGAGAACTATTATCAAGCACTCAACTGCTATACTTCATGTTTTAACTTAAGTTAATCTAGCATTTAATTATAATCAACTTCATTATTTATTTATTTAATACAAGGGAATTCTTTAAAAAACAAGTATAATTAAACCATTGTAAACACTGTGAGTAACTTTGAATGTTGTATGGTAAAATACTTTACTACATTAGTCACCTTCAAGTAGAAATAACCATTCTCAACATTGAGTTATCTCAAAAGAACACTTCACCCATAGATGAATTTTGCTTTAATGAGACTTTTAATATTTTAACCACGAATTTAAATTTAAACAGCAACCACTCTTTTATTTTACTTCAAGTTAATTGTAAACACACGCGTTTTCATTTTATTACAAATAGAGTAGACAACCCGTGTGGCTTTAAAAGGAATTTAACTATTATTTTAGTACAATTACTATAAACAAATAAACATATTAATTTTAAGTAACCACCCCTAATAATCGAAGTATTATAAATTGACGCATACAACGCGGGGCATTAACTTTAACATTAACAAATAACCCCGAATAGCGCGTTTACTTATAAATTGGCGCACCAACTAGTGTGGCTTAAAAAAAAAAAATATTAAATAAATATATTTTTTATATTTTATATTAGCCCGGTAGACACGAAAAATTAACATGCCGCACACCCACCAATACGATACAAGATATAAGGACAGTAGGGTAGGAGAGATGCAACGGGATGTAGATACAGACGAAGAGCAACCCACAGACGAGATGGGAGTTATTACAATCAATAATATCGAAACTAGTGCCGACGAATTACCTCATGTAGAACCAGAGATGGAAATAATAGTCAGCGACCAACCGAACAAAACAACAGAAGGGACGAGGATGGAGAGTATGATGATGAGAATGATGGAACAGATGACGAAAAATAATGACTCGATGAATAAAAATATGGAAACATTGAAAGAAGATGGTAGGAAATCCCGGGAAGAGAACCAAAGGAATATTGAGCTATTGAATAGAAATATAGAGTCAATAAGAGAGGACCATCGGGACTTAAATAGAAACCTGGAATCGCTTGGTAAAAATGTAGAATCGCTGAAGGAGGACCTAAATAAAAGGATAGACAATACTCATAAGTCTATGGACGCGCTGAACGGTAAAATCGACGATAACAGCCAGGCCATTAGAAAAGAATTGAACACCACCTTAATGAAAATTAGCCAAAAAATGGATGACATGAATAACCGGAAGTGGGGAGAAGAACGGAAGGTATCCGAAGACAAAAACATGGAACAAATGAGTCCAGAGCTGGAGAATAATGAAGAAGGAAAGGACGATGACAACTCAGAGATAGGAGAAGTATCAAATGATGAATCCATGGAAGAATTAAGTATACAATTCAAAGACACTGATAACCAAACTGAGGATAAAGAAGACTCGAAAGCATTGGTGCCCGAGGATACACACCATAGGAATGAAGAGAACATTCAGCATAAAGAAGCTATCATTAAAAATGTAAAGGACAAGGTAATAAAGAAAACAGGAGAGAAAGAGACAAAGATAAAAAGAATAATACGCTCTAAGAAAACAAGGATTACAAAGGAAATATTAGAAATGACTAGGAATGGATTAATTAACTTCGTAGGCAACCCAATTATTCGTCATAGGGCAAGGACCAATGGTAAGAAGTATAAACAAGACTTCATGAAAATATTAAAAATAGATCACCATAAAACCGTGGGTAAAAAATTAAATAAGAATCCAATTAAATTAAATATACCACCAAATAAAATACACCAAACAAAATCAATCGATTCCTTAATGCATAACCGATCATTAAACCATTTAATTAATGACCCAGATGACGGAACGATTAAAACAACGTTACGTGCCATTGACTATGTTATGACCGAGAAGGTCATAAACAATGAGGTATTTAAGGCGAATATTCCTAGAAGAAAGAAGCTTCACAGGGAGAAGGAAAATGATCAAGAACGACTGGACCAGCTTATTGAAAGGTACGCCCAAAGAATAAGGGAAATGCGGAAAAAGAGGGACCAAGCGGTGGAAGAGTCCAACCAGGAGAACAAAGGTCAACCCGGATTAGAAGAAGGGCCAGACATAAATAATAGCCCAGGCCCAGAGTACAATGAACACAGGAATACCAAAGATGATGAGAGGAAGAAGGCAAGGAAACGGGGAGCCAACGACTATCTAGTAGCCGCCAAGTGGAAGAACCGCATGATAGGAATAGAGTGGAAGAGCACAAATAACCCCATGAATATCGACGAGTAAGAAATGATTAATATTAAGGAGGGATAATATGTAATAGTAAGCAACATTCCTCACCCAAACGTTTATGGTATAAAAGATAAAATATATAGATATAAAAAAAAAAAAAAAAAAAAAAAACCACTACTATAAACAAACTCATTTGTTGTTAAACTACCAAAAATGTTGAAGGTAACTAATTAGCTATAACTAGTCAATCTGCCTTATCAAGTTACAAAAGTGTGTAGATTTAAGATGTAAGCCAAACCATTTGTTAATGATGAAAATTTACCAGACCTATTACCCCAAGGGATAGAAAATTATATAAGGTCAATCAAATGATTTAATAAGAAAATACAATTACTGTACTATACCTAGAGAAAAATATGTATCCAGATGAATATTCTATATGACCTAATGTTTATAAAATGATTATGGTATACCTCTCATAAAACTCAAATGTTAAATTAAAATCGTCCAGAATAAAGGTTCACCCAACTAACCTTTGAAGGAGTAGAGAGGCAGTATAACAAAGTGTGTAAAATAAAAAGAAGGACTTTATTATGGAATGTAAGGAAAGAAAAAATAATATTTGTGAAACAAACCATGAAAACCCCAAGAATGTCTATGAAATTAGATATTAGTATATTGTCAAATGATATTGTAATTACCGCATAGTATATAGTGTATAAAATCATCCAGAATAAGTGAAAACCACCATCACTTGAAGGAGTAGAGAAGAAAAATAACAAAGAGTGTTAATTGTAAGAATAACTATTGTTATAATGAAATGAAAGAAAAGAAAAATGTTTGTCAATTATCAAGTATTATACATCATAAGAATATGTCAGAGAACATCAGAAAAAAAAAAAAAAAAAAAAAAAAAAAATTTAGTATACAAACAATGTAAGCCTGATAATTCAGGATGAATATAACTCGTTAAGAAAGATTTAATGAACCATGGTAAAAACAGAAATATATTGTAAACTCTAGATAGAACAAACAAATGCATAAGTACTATAAGCATCAAAACAAGTGTATAATCTTAAGAATATTTAAATGAACCACAACAAATTGTTAACTAGTACATAAGTAACTAAATAGCTGATAAAAGCATAGCTAAAAAAAAAAAAAAGTAATTACCTGTAAGAAAGAAAATATGTTAGCAAGTATAAAGATAGAAATGTGATCTAAATGAAAACCTCTGATACCTTGAATATTATAGTGAATATATTATATTATTGAATATGAATGATATGTGATATTTTTTTTGAGTTGTGATAGTGCAACTATTGCCAGGTGCAATGTTTATTTTTTACTCAGACAGAGAAGAGTAATGCCTCTGAATCTGAGAATGTGTAGTGAGGAACGGCAGAGGATGTTAGCCATAGTGAGCCACCCTGATTCCAAAACCTCTACTACAGTTAGGGAATTATATTGTTTTATTATATCAAGGAATATTATGAAAGAATCTGTGAGGTATAAATTATAATAACCATCAAAATCATCACGAATGCAAGGATATGTGATGAGAAAGTAGAATGTGAATAAGACAGGGAATAGTTAACTTGAGAAACAAGATCAATTATAGCTAAATGACTTAGAGAGTAAGCAGCTTGAAAATACTAGTAAATTAAGAATTGTACCATTGTATAAAAAGCCAACCTAGAGTAATACACCAATAATATGTTTAAAAAATCAGAGAGTACAAGAGAAAAATTTTTTTATTGAAGTATACTAAGAAACTGACATGAATTGATAATTTTACAAAATATAAATTTTTCAAATGATCAATTTTAAAGAGGGTGTATATGTAACATCACAAGATGTCACCTAACCTAAGTGTATGTTATCAGATTTCATAAAAACAGAATAACCATGTAAATAGGTATAGAATAGTCGAAATAAACAAGAAAGAAGAAACCAAGAGGGAAGAATAAAGCAGAAGTGCCATGTGAAACAGTAACCCAATAGCTGTTTGACACTACAACTAGACTGAGACTAAAACAAACTAATGGACAGAATAAATTTAAATTCGACTGTCAATTCAGTAAATGGTTGATGTAAACCGAATGTCATTTATAAACAAAAAATAAACTACTGAGCAGTTAAATACTGTGAAAGCAAAATCAGCATTTTGCTGATAATAGATGTGACAATGAACAGTAGATAATGAATGCCAAAACCAATGTTAACAATGGCTATATAGTAGGAACTAAGATGTATTTCAGCATCAAATATACTTGTTAGAAAAGAGAACTATTTATAAAAGAGAATCTTATACAAATAAGATGTCTCCATAATTTACCGAATTGAGAACCAATAGGCATTATTAAGGCCAAATTTCAATGTAGACGATATGCCTTAGCAAACTTAGACCAAACATTAGTCAGTAAAATGACTATCGATGATTATCACAAGTGTAGACTAAAATGCACAGAACTATGGTTATGCATTGACATAACAAAAAATGTTATTAAAACAATAGGTTTAATCATAATTTTAATTGTAAATAGCAGCTTAAAACAAACTAACGGGAAACGAAATGTCATAGTCAGTAGGATCATTTATTACAATGTATAGAATTAAGGTGTACAAGTAAAGTTCAGCAAAAAACGTCAGTACAGCATTAATGGTGTTCGCGCATAAACATTTGATTAATAAAATGTTATGTGGATACAAGCAAGGTTAACCAAAAGTGTAAAATCGGCGATTCATAAAGAGCAGACGACAGTAAGAATAATGTACCCGAACGTTGATTTTATAACAATGTCGGTTAGAGTGAAAGTAATTCGAGAATGAGTGATATCAAATTGAAGGAAAAAGAACAATCTTTAATTTGATAGTAATAATGACCCAATCGCAACTGTATTTAGTGCGGGAGAGATGTTAGCATCATTCTAAAAATGTACATCGAGAAACTGTTTATGAATAATAACACAAATGACAACTAGCTGCTACCGCAACATTCGACGGTTAGGAAAAGCCGTTATCAACTGTCAAAAAGTGACACGTCACGCCGACTCACCGGCGAAAGCCAATCAGAAAATTGGTTAGTAATCAACATTTTTACCTAAAGCCGATCCAAGAGAGGGGTATATAAAGACAAACCAGCGAATTTTGACAGAGACCTTTACTAACTAGCAAGCAGAACAGACGTACGCCCGTCACCGCCACGTTTTTTAATAACACTTAGCGTCAGTTACATTGTACATCGGAACCAATAGTTTAACAACAAGAAATTTTACTTCAAGTTCATCCACAACCAACAACAGTGTTTAAGTGCAGTTTTATTTTAATTTTGTGCGGGAATGACGAACAGAAAATAATTTATTGTCATTATTCACGATCCATTTTAATCAGAAGAGGATCGCATTATTCTGTTCTTGTGCGAATTAGTGTCGAAACCAAGTAATCATTATAATCCGATTACTTAAGTGATAAGAAGTTTTAATTAGATAATTAAAACTCTGAAGGTAAAAGTGCAATTATTATTAATCTTGATCTGAGTGCAATAACTTGTATTTTTTGCCACCATAACCTGTACTGACGCAAAACGCAAAAACAGTATTTAAGATTACACCACGTTTCGATTTATTATTCAAATTTGTTATTAGTAAGTAAGCTATATGTTAGTTGTAAGGGCTCTCAATTGATAAATATTGTCACTAAAAAAGCAAGCGTTGATGAAACGCACGATCTTTCAGTAGATCGTTTTTTTTCAATTACTTGGCAAAAGTAACCTAAAACTTTGTTGATCAATTGTATTATTGGATATTGTGTAGACATATTTGTTTTCTTTCGTGTCTCAAAGAATTCACAACTGAGATAATAATAATAATAATTGTAATAATTTTCATATTAAAAATAAATAGTATCTGGACTTAACCAGATTTATAATTCATGTTCTGAGCAAGCCGTATGAGGCATATAAAATAACTAACTTTTAATTGTACAACTTTGTATGTTTACATTAGGTGTATTTTTTGAATTCACTATAAGGGTGCAAATAAACCCATTATTAACAGCATCACCTGATTTGATTTATTTTTGAATAATTAAATATTTTCTTTTAATAAACTTAAACAACCTTCTGTTGTGTTTAACATATTGGAACAGCATTGCCAAAAAGTGGTACTCAACTATTTTAAATTTTCTTTTCATCTAGTAATTTTTATGTGTGGGTTTTACACGGGATTTTCCCTGAATAAATCCGTGTGGCGCCCACTAATTTAATAAACAAGGTAACATAACCTTGCAACCAAAGGGAGTTGATGATTGTAAGCTGAGTTGACAGTTTAGTGAACTTCAAGTAAACGCAATCAGGTACGTAAAAGTATATGTTTGTTTATAATATTGTCCAGACTTTACGGGACTTGGCATACTCAGACTACCTGCAATCAGAAGAAGTTTCTACTACCAGTTTCAACCAGACGAGAACTATTATCAAGCACTCAACTGCTATACTTCATGTTTTAACTTAAGTTAATCTAGCATTTAATTATAATCAACTTCATTATTTATTTATTTAATACAAGGGAATTCTTTAAAAAACAAGTATAATTAAACCATTGTAAACACTGTGAGTAACTTTGAATGTTGTATGGTAAAATACTTTACTACATTAGTCACCTTCAAGTAGAAATAACCATTCTCAACATTGAGTTATCTCAAAAGAACACTTCACCCATAGATGAATTTTGCTTTAATGAGACTTTTAATATTTTAACCACGAATTTAAATTTAAACAGCAACCACTCTTTTATTTTACTTCAAGTTAATTGTAAACACACGCGTTTTCATTTTATTACAAATAGAGTAGACAACCCGTGTGGCTTTAAAAGGAATTTAACTATTATTTTAGTACAATTACTATAAACAAATAAACATATTAATTTTAAGTAACCACCCCTAATAATCGAAGTATTATAAATTGACGCATACAACGCGGGGCATTAACTTTAACATTAACAAATAACCCCGAATAGCGCGTTTACTTATAAATTGGCGCACCAACTAGTGTGGCTTAAAAAAAAAAAATATTAAATAAATATATTTTTTATATTTTATATTAGCCCGGTAGACACGAAAAATTAACATGCCGCACACCCACCAATACGATACAAGATATAAGGACAGTAGGGTAGGAGAGATGCAACGGGATGTAGATACAGACGAAGAGCAACCCACAGACGAGATGGGAGTTATTACAATCAATAATATCGAAACTAGTGCCGACGAATTACCTCATGTAGAACCAGAGATGGAAATAATAGTCAGCGACCAACCGAACAAAACAACAGAAGGGACGAGGATGGAGAGTATGATGATGAGAATGATGGAACAGATGACGAAAAATAATGACTCGATGAATAAAAATATGGAAACATTGAAAGAAGATGGTAGGAAATCCCGGGAAGAGAACCAAAGGAATATTGAGCTATTGAATAGAAATATAGAGTCAATAAGAGAGGACCATCGGGACTTAAATAGAAACCTGGAATCGCTTGGTAAAAATGTAGAATCGCTGAAGGAGGACCTAAATAAAAGGATAGACAATACTCATAAGTCTATGGACGCGCTGAACGGTAAAATCGACGATAACAGCCAGGCCATTAGAAAAGAACTGAACACCACCTTAATGAAAATTAGCCAAAAAATGGATGACATGAATAACCGGAAGTGGGGAGAAGAACGGAAGGTATCCGAAGACAAAAACATGGAACAAATGAGTCCAGAGCTGGAGAATAATGAAGAAGGAAAGGACGATGACAACTCAGAGATAGGAGAAGTATCAAATGATGAATCCATGGAAGAATTAAGTATACAATTCAAAGACACTGATAACCAAACTGAGGATAAAGAAGACTCGAAAGCATTGGTGCCCGAGGATACACACCATAGGAATGAAGAGAACATTCAGCATAAAGAAGCTATCATTAAAAATGTAAAGGACAAGGTAATAAAGAAAACAGGAGAGAAAGAGACAAAGATAAAAAGAATAATACGCTCTAAGAAAACAAGGATTACAAAGGAAATATTAGAAATGACTAGGAATGGATTAATTAACTTCGTAGGCAACCCAATTATTCGTCATAGGGCAAGGACCAATGGTAAGAAGTATAAACAAGACTTCATGAAAATATTAAAAATAGATCACCATAAAACCGTGGGTAAAAAATTAAATAAGAATCCAATTAAATTAAATATACCACCAAATAAAATACACCAAACAAAATCAATCGATTCCTTAATGCATAACCGATCATTAAACCATTTAATTAATGACCCAGATGACGGAACGATTAAAACAACGTTACGTGCCATTGACTATGTTATGACGGAGAAGGTCATAAACAATGAGGTATTTAAGGCGAATATTCCTAGAAGAAAGAAGCTTCACAGGGAGAAGGAAAATGATCAAGAACGACTGGACCAGCTTATTGAAAGGTACGCCCAAAGAATAAGGGAAATGCGGAAAAAGAGGGACCAAGCGGTGGAAGAGTCCAACCAGGAGAACAAAGGTCAACCCGGATTAGAAGAAGGGCCAGACATAAATAATAGCCCAGGCCCAGAGTACAATGAACACAGGAATACCAAAGATGATGAGAGGAAGAAGGCAAGGAAACGGGGAGCCAACGACTATCTAGTAGCCGCCAAGTGGAAGAACCGCATGATAGGAATAGAGTGGAAGAGCACAAATAACCCCATGAATATCGACGAGTAAGAAATGATTAATATTAAGGAGGGATAATATGTAATAGTAAGCAACATTCCTCACCCAAACGTTTATGGTATAAAAGATAAAATATATAGATATAAAAAAAAAAAAAAAAAAAAAAACCACTACTATAAACAAACTCATTTGTTGTTAAACTACCAAAAATGTTGAAGGTAACTAATTAGCTATAACTAGTCAATCTGCCTTATCAAGTTACAAAAGTGTGTAGATTTAAGATGTAAGCCAAACCATTTGTTAATGATGAAAATTTACCAGACCTATTACCCCAAGGGATAGAAAATTATATAAGGTCAATCAAATGATTTAATAAGAAAATACAATTACTGTACTATACCTAGAGAAAAATATGTATCCAGATGAATATTCTATATGACCTAATGTTTATAAAATGATTATGGTATACCTCTCATAAAACTCAAATGTTAAATTAAAATCGTCCAGAATAAAGGTTCACCCAACTAACCTTTGAAGGAGTAGAGAGGCAGTATAACAAAGTGTGTAAAATAAAAAGAAGGACTTTATTATGGAATGTAAGGAAAGAAAAAATAATATTTGTGAAACAAACCATGAAAACCCCAAGAATGTCTATGAAATTAGATATTAGTATATTGTCAAATGATATTGTAATTACCGCATAGTATATAGTGTATAAAATCATCCAGAATAAGTGAAAACCACCATCACTTGAAGGAGTAGAGAAGAAAAATAACAAAGAGTGTTAATTGTAAGAATAACTATTGTTATAATGAAATGAAAGAAAAGAAAAATGTTTGTCAATTATCAAGTATTATACATCATAAGAATATGTCAGAGAACATCAGAAAAAAAAAAAAAAAAAAAAAAAAAAATTTAGTATACAAACAATGTAAGCCTGATAATTCAGGATGAATATAACTCGTTAAGAAAGATTTAATGAACCATGGTAAAAACAGAAATATATTGTAAACTCTAGATAGAACAAACAAATGCATAAGTACTATAAGCATCAAAACAAGTGTATAATCTTAAGAATATTTAAATGAACCACAACAAATTGTTAACTAGTACATAAGTAACTAAATAGCTGATAAAAGCATAGCTAAAAAACATCAAGTCTAAAAAAAAAAAAAAAAAAAAAAAAAAAAGTAATTACCTGTAAGAAAGAAAATATGTTAGCAAGTATAAAGATAGAAATGTGATCTAAATGAAAACCTCTGATACCTTGAATATTATAGTGAATATATTATATTATTGAATATGAATGATATGTGATATTTTTTTTGAGTTGTGATAGTGCAACTATTGCCAGGTGCAATGTTTATTTTTTACTCAGACAGAGAAGAGTAATGCCTCTGAATCTGAGAATGTGTAGTGAGGAACGGCAGAGGATGTTAGCCATAGTGAGCCACCCTGATTCCAAAACCTCTACTACAGTTAGGGAATTATATTGTTTTATTATATCAAGGAATATTATGAAAGAATCTGTGAGGTATAAATTATAATAACCATCAAAATCATCACGAATGCAAGGATATGTGATGAGAAAGTAGAATGTGAATAAGACAGGGAATAGTTAACTTGAGAAACAAGATCAATTATAGCTAAATGACTTAGAGAGTAAGCAGCTTGAAAATACTAGTAAATTAAGAATTGTACCATTGTATAAAAAGCCAACCTAGAGTAATACACCAATAATATGTTTAAAAAATCAGAGAGTACAAGAGAAAAATTTTTTTATTGAAGTATACTAAGAAACTGACATGAATTGATAATTTTACAAAATATAAATTTTTCAAATGATCAATTTTAAAGAGGGTGTATATGTAACATCACAAGATGTCACCTAACCTAAGTGTATGTTATCAGATTTCATAAAAACAGAATAACCATGTAAATAGGTATAGAATAGTCGAAATAAACAAGAAAGAAGAAACCAAGAGGGAAGAATAAAGCAGAAGTGCCATGTGAAACAGTAACCCAATAGCTGTTTGACACTACAACTAGACTGAGACTAAAACAAACTAATGGACAGAATAAATTTAAATTCGACTGTCAATTCAGTAAATGGTTGATGTAAACCGAATGTCATTTATAAACAAAAAATAAACTACTGAGCAGTTAAATACTGTGAAAGCAAAATCAGCATTTTGCTGATAATAGATGTGACAATGAACAGTAGATAATGAATGCCAAAACCAATGTTAACAATGGCTATATAGTAGGAACTAAGATGTATTTCAGCATCAAATATACTTGTTAGAAAAGAGAACTATTTATAAAAGAGAATCTTATACAAATAAGATGTCTCCATAATTTACCGAATTGAGAACCAATAGGCATTATTAAGGCCAAATTTCAATGTAGACGATATGCCTTAGCAAACTTAGACCAAACATTAGTCAGTAAAATGACTATCGATGATTATCACAAGTGTAGACTAAAATGCACAGAACTATGGTTATGCATTGACATAACAAAAAATGTTATTAAAACAATAGGTTTAATCATAATTTTAATTGTAAATAGCAGCTTAAAACAAACTAACGGGAAACGAAATGTCATAGTCAGTAGGATCATTTATTACAATGTATAGAATTAAGGTGTACAAGTAAAGTTCAGCAAAAAACGTCAGTACAGCATTAATGGTGTTCGCGCATAAACATTTGATTAATAAAATGTTATGTGGATACAAGCAAGGTTAACCAAAAGTGTAAAATCGGCGATTCATAAAGAGCAGACGACAGTAAGAATAATGTACCCGAACGTTGATTTTATAACAATGTCGGTTAGAGTGAAAGTAATTCGAGAATGAGTGATATCAAATTGAAGGAAAAAGAACAATCTTTAATTTGATAGTAATAATGACCCAATCGCAACTGTATTTAGTGCGGGAGAGATGTTAGCATCATTCTAAAAATGTACATCGAGAAACTGTTTATGAATAATAACACAAATGACAACTAGCTGCTACCGCAACATTCGACGGTTAGGAAAAGCCGTTATCAATTGTCAAAAAGTGACACGTCACGCCGACTCACCGGCGAAAGCCAATCAGAAAATTGGTTAGTAATCAACATTTTTACCTAAAGCCGATCCAAGAGAGGGGTATATAAAGACAAACCAGCGAATTTTGACAGAGACCTTTACTAACTAGCAAGCAGAACAGACGTACGCCCGTCACCGCCACGTTTTTTAATAACACTTAGCGTCAGTTACATTGTACATCGGAACCAATAGTTTAACAACAAGAAATTTTACTTCAAGTTCATCCACAACCAACAACAGTGTTTAAGTGCAGTTTTATTTTAATTTTGTGCGGGAATGACGAACAGAAAATAATTTATTGTCATTATTCACGATCCATTTTAATCAGAAGAGGATCGCATTATTCTGTTCTTGTGCGAATTAGTGTCGAAACCAAGTAATCATTATAATCCGATTACTTAAGTGATAAGAAGTTTTAATTAGATAATTAAAACTCTGAAGGTAAAAGTGCAATTATTATTAATCTTGATCTGAGTGCAATAACTTGTATTTTTTGCCACCATAACCTGTACTGACGCAAAACGCAAAAACAGTATTTAAGATTACACCACGTTTCGATTTATTATTCAAATTTGTTATTAGTAAGTAAGCTATATGTTAGTTGTAAGGGCTCTCAATTGATAAATATTGTCACTAAAAAAGCAAGCGTTGATGAAACGCACGATCTTTCAGTAGATCGTTTTTTTTCAATTACTTGGCAAAAGTAACCTAAAACTTTGTTGATCAATTGTATTATTGGATATTGTGTAGACATATTTGTTTTCTTTCGTGTCTCAAAGAATTCACAACTGAGATAATAATAATAATAATTGTAATAATTTTCATATTAAAAATAAATAGTATCTGGACTTAACCAGATTTATAATTCATGTTCTGAGCAAGCCGTATGAGGCATATAAAATAACTAACTTTTAATTGTACAACTTTGTATGTTTACATTAGGTGTATTTTTTGAATTCACTATAAGGGTGCAAATAAACCCATTATTAACAGCATCACCTGATTTGATTTATTTTTGAATAATTAAATATTTTCTTTTAATAAACTTAAACAACCTTCTGTTGTGTTTAACATATTGGAACAGCATTGCCAAAAAGTGGTACTCAACTATTTTAAATTTTCTTTTCATCTAGTAATTTTTATGTGTGGGTTTTACACGGGATTTTCCCTGAATAAATCCGTGTGGCGCCCACTAATTTAATAAACAAGGTAACATAACCTTGCAACCAAAGGGAGTTGATGATTGTAAGCTGAGTTGACAGTTTAGTGAACTTCAAGTAAACGCAATCAGGTACGTAAAAGTATATGTTTGTTTATAATATTGTCCAGACTTTACGGGACTTGGCATACTCAGACTACCTGCAATCAGAAGAAGTTTCTACTACCAGTTTCAACCAGACGAGAACTATTATCAAGCACTCAACTGCTATACTTCATGTTTTAACTTAAGTTAATCTAGCATTTAATTATAATCAACTTCATTATTTATTTATTTAATACAAGGGAATTCTTTAAAAAACAAGTATAATTAAACCATTGTAAACACTGTGAGTAACTTTGAATGTTGTATGGTAAAATACTTTACTACATTAGTCACCTTCAAGTAGAAATAACCATTCTCAACATTGAGTTATCTCAAAAGAACACTTCACCCATAGATGAATTTTGCTTTAATGAGACTTTTAATATTTTAACCACGAATTTAAATTTAAACAGCAACCACTCTTTTATTTTACTTCAAGTTAATTGTAAACACACGCGTTTTCATTTTATTACAAATAGAGTAGACAACCCGTGTGGCTTTAAAAGGAATTTAACTATTATTTTAGTACAATTACTATAAACAAATAAACATATTAATTTTAAGTAACCACCCCTAATAATCGAAGTATTATAAATTGACGCATACAACGCGGGGCATTAACTTTAACATTAACAAATAACCCCGAATAGCGCGTTTACTTATAAATTGGCGCACCAACTAGTGTGGCTTAAAAAAAAAAAATATTAAATAAATATATTTTTTATATTTTATATTAGCCCGGTAGACACGAAAAATTAACATGCCGCACACCCACCAATACGATACAAGATATAAGGACAGTAGGGTAGGAGAGATGCAACGGGATGTAGATACAGACGAAGAGCAACCCACAGACGAGATGGGAGTTATTACAATCAATAATATCGAAACTAGTGCCGACGAATTACCTCATGTAGAACCAGAGATGGAAATAATAGTCAGCGACCAACCGAACAAAACAACAGAAGGGACGAGGATGGAGAGTATGATGATGAGAATGATGGAACAGATGACGAAAAATAATGACTCGATGAATAAAAATATGGAAACATTGAAAGAAGATGGTAGGAAATCCCGGGAAGAGAACCAAAGGAATATTGAGCTATTGAATAGAAATATAGAGTCAATAAGAGAGGACCATCGGGACTTAAATAGAAACCTGGAATCGCTTGGTAAAAATGTAGAATCGCTGAAGGAGGACCTAAATAAAAGGATAGACAATACTCATAAGTCTATGGACGCGCTGAACGGTAAAATCGACGATAACAGCCAGGCCATTAGAAAAGAACTGAACACCACCTTAATGAAAATTAGCCAAAAAATGGATGACATGAATAACCGGAAGTGGGGAGAAGAACGGAAGGTATCCGAAGACAAAAACATGGAACAAATGAGTCCAGAGCTGGAGAATAATGAAGAAGGAAAGGACGATGACAACTCAGAGATAGGAGAAGTATCAAATGATGAATCCATGGAAGAATTAAGTATACAATTCAAAGACACTGATAACCAAACTGAGGATAAAGAAGACTCGAAAGCATTGGTGCCCGAGGATACACACCATAGGAATGAAGAGAACATTCAGCATAAAGAAGCTATCATTAAAAATGTAAAGGACAAGGTAATAAAGAAAACAGGAGAGAAAGAGACAAAGATAAAAAGAATAATACGCTCTAAGAAAACAAGGATTACAAAGGAAATATTAGAAATGACTAGGAATGGATTAATTAACTTCGTAGGCAACCCAATTATTCGTCATAGGGCAAGGACCAATGGTAAGAAGTATAAACAAGACTTCATGAAAATATTAAAAATAGATCACCATAAAACCGTGGGTAAAAAATTAAATAAGAATCCAATTAAATTAAATATACCACCAAATAAAATACACCAAACAAAATCAATCGATTCCTTAATGCATAACCGATCATTAAACCATTTAATTAATGACCCAGATGACGGAACGATTAAAACAACGTTACGTGCCATTGACTATGTTATGACGGAGAAGGTCATAAACAATGAGGTATTTAAGGCGAATATTCCTAGAAGAAAGAAGCTTCACAGGGAGAAGGAAAATGATCAAGAACGACTGGACCAGCTTATTGAAAGGTACGCCCAAAGAATAAGGGAAATGCGGAAAAAGAGGGACCAAGCGGTGGAAGAGTCCAACCAGGAGAACAAAGGTCAACCCGGATTAGAAGAAGGGCCAGACATAAATAATAGCCCAGGCCCAGAGTACAATGAACACAGGAATACCAAAGATGATGAGAGGAAGAAGGCAAGGAAACGGGGAGCCAACGACTATCTAGTAGCCGCCAAGTGGAAGAACCGCATGATAGGAATAGAGTGGAAGAGCACAAATAACCCCATGAATATCGACGAGTAAGAAATGATTAATATTAAGGAGGGATAATATGTAATAGTAAGCAACATTCCTCACCCAAACGTTTATGGTATAAAAGATAAAATATATAGATATAAAAAAAAAAAAAAAAAAAAAAAACCACTACTATAAACAAACTCATTTGTTGTTAAACTACCAAAAATGTTGAAGGTAACTAATTAGCTATAACTAGTCAATCTGCCTTATCAAGTTACAAAAGTGTGTAGATTTAAGATGTAAGCCAAACCATTTGTTAATGATGAAAATTTACCAGACCTATTACCCCAAGGGATAGAAAATTATATAAGGTCAATCAAATGATTTAATAAGAAAATACAATTACTGTACTATACCTAGAGAAAAATATGTATCCAGATGAATATTCTATATGACCTAATGTTTATAAAATGATTATGGTATACCTCTCATAAAACTCAAATGTTAAATTAAAATCGTCCAGAATAAAGGTTCACCCAACTAACCTTTGAAGGAGTAGAGAGGCAGTATAACAAAGTGTGTAAAATAAAAAGAAGGACTTTATTATGGAATGTAAGGAAAGAAAAAATAATATTTGTGAAACAAACCATGAAAACCCCAAGAATGTCTATGAAATTAGATATTAGTATATTGTCAAATGATATTGTAATTACCGCATAGTATATAGTGTATAAAATCATCCAGAATAAGTGAAAACCACCATCACTTGAAGGAGTAGAGAAGAAAAATAACAAAGAGTGTTAATTGTAAGAATAACTATTGTTATAATGAAATGAAAGAAAAGAAAAATGTTTGTCAATTATCAAGTATTATACATCATAAGAATATGTCAGAGAACATCAGAAAAAAAAAAAAAAAAAAAAAAAAAAATTTAGTATACAAACAATGTAAGCCTGATAATTCAGGATGAATATAACTCGTTAAGAAAGATTTAATGAACCATGGTAAAAACAGAAATATATTGTAAACTCTAGATAGAACAAACAAATGCATAAGTACTATAAGCATCAAAACAAGTGTATAATCTTAAGAATATTTAAATGAACCACAACAAATTGTTAACTAGTACATAAGTAACTAAATAGCTGATAAAAGCATAGCTAAAAAACATCAAGTCTAAAAAAAAAAAAAAAAAAAAAAAAAAAAAAAGTAATTACCTGTAAGAAAGAAAATATGTTAGCAAGTATAAAGATAGAAATGTGATCTAAATGAAAACCTCTGATACCTTGAATATTATAGTGAATATATTATATTATTGAATATGAATGATATGTGATATTTTTTTTGAGTTGTGATAGTGCAACTATTGCCAGGTGCAATGTTTATTTTTTACTCAGACAGAGAAGAGTAATGCCTCTGAATCTGAGAATGTGTAGTGAGGAACGGCAGAGGATGTTAGCCATAGTGAGCCACCCTGATTCCAAAACCTCTACTACAGTTAGGGAATTATATTGTTTTATTATATCAAGGAATATTATGAAAGAATCTGTGAGGTATAAATTATAATAACCATCAAAATCATCACGAATGCAAGGATATGTGATGAGAAAGTAGAATGTGAATAAGACAGGGAATAGTTAACTTGAGAAACAAGATCAATTATAGCTAAATGACTTAGAGAGTAAGCAGCTTGAAAATACTAGTAAATTAAGAATTGTACCATTGTATAAAAAGCCAACCTAGAGTAATACACCAATAATATGTTTAAAAAATCAGAGAGTACAAGAGAAAAATTTTTTTATTGAAGTATACTAAGAAACTGACATGAATTGATAATTTTACAAAATATAAATTTTTCAAATGATCAATTTTAAAGAGGGTGTATATGTAACATCACAAGATGTCACCTAACCTAAGTGTATGTTATCAGATTTCATAAAAACAGAATAACCATGTAAATAGGTATAGAATAGTCGAAATAAACAAGAAAGAAGAAACCAAGAGGGAAGAATAAAGCAGAAGTGCCATGTGAAACAGTAACCCAATAGCTGTTTGACACTACAACTAGACTGAGACTAAAACAAACTAATGGACAGAATAAATTTAAATTCGACTGTCAATTCAGTAAATGGTTGATGTAAACCGAATGTCATTTATAAACAAAAAATAAACTACTGAGCAGTTAAATACTGTGAAAGCAAAATCAGCATTTTGCTGATAATAGATGTGACAATGAACAGTAGATAATGAATGCCAAAACCAATGTTAACAATGGCTATATAGTAGGAACTAAGATGTATTTCAGCATCAAATATACTTGTTAGAAAAGAGAACTATTTATAAAAGAGAATCTTATACAAATAAGATGTCTCCATAATTTACCGAATTGAGAACCAATAGGCATTATTAAGGCCAAATTTCAATGTAGACGATATGCCTTAGCAAACTTAGACCAAACATTAGTCAGTAAAATGACTATCGATGATTATCACAAGTGTAGACTAAAATGCACAGAACTATGGTTATGCATTGACATAACAAAAAATGTTATTAAAACAATAGGTTTAATCATAATTTTAATTGTAAATAGCAGCTTAAAACAAACTAACGGGAAACGAAATGTCATAGTCAGTAGGATCATTTATTACAATGTATAGAATTAAGGTGTACAAGTAAAGTTCAGCAAAAAACGTCAGTACAGCATTAATGGTGTTCGCGCATAAACATTTGATTAATAAAATGTTATGTGGATACAAGCAAGGTTAACCAAAAGTGTAAAATCGGCGATTCATAAAGAGCAGACGACAGTAAGAATAATGTACCCGAACGTTGATTTTATAACAATGTCGGTTAGAGTGAAAGTAATTCGAGAATGAGTGATATCAAATTGAAGGAAAAAGAACAATCTTTAATTTGATAGTAATAATGACCCAATCGCAACTGTATTTAGTGCGGGAGAGATGTTAGCATCATTCTAAAAATGTACATCGAGAAACTGTTTATGAATAATAACACAAATGACAACTAGCTGCTACCGCAACATTCGACGGTTAGGAAAAGCCGTTATCAACTGTCAAAAGTGACACGTCACGCCGACTCACCGGCGAAAGCCAATCTGAAAATTGGTTAGTAATCAACATTTTTACCTAAAGCCGATCCAAGAGAGGGGTATATAAAGACAAACCAGCGAATTTTGACAGAGACCTTTACTAACTAGCAAGCAGAACAGACGTACGCCCGTCACCGCCACGTTTTTTAATAACACTTAGCGTCAGTTACATTGTACATCGGAACCAATAGTTTAACAACAAGAAATTTTACTTCAAGTTCATCCACAACCAACAACAGTGTTTAAGTGCAGTTTTATTTTAATTTTGTGCGGGAATGACGAACAGAAAATAATTTATTGTCATTATTCACGATCCATTTTAATCAGAAGAGGATCGCATTATTCTGTTCTTGTGCGAATTAGTGTCGAAACCAAGTAATCATTATAATCCGATTACTTAAGTGATAAGAAGTTTTAATTAGATAATTAAAACTCTGAAGGTAAAAGTGCAATTATTATTAATCTTGATCTGAGTGCAATAACTTGTATTTTTTGCCACCATAACCTGTACTGACGCAAAACGCAAAAACAGTATTTAAGATTACACCACGTTTCGATTTATTATTCAAATTTGTTATTAGTAAGTAAGCTATATGTTAGTTGTAAGGGCTCTCAATTGATAAATATTGTCACTAAAAAAGCAAGCGTTGATGAAACGCACGATCTTTCAGTAGATCGTTTTTTTTCAATTACTTGGCAAAAGTAACCTAAAACTTTGTTGATCAATTGTATTATTGGATATTGTGTAGACATATTTGTTTTCTTTCGTGTCTCAAAGAATTCACAACTGAGATAATAATAATAATAATTGTAATAATTTTCATATTAAAAATAAATAGTATCTGGACTTAACCAGATTTATAATTCATGTTCTGAGCAAGCCGTATGAGGCATATAAAATAACTAACTTTTAATTGTACAACTTTGTATGTTTACATTAGGTGTATTTTTTGAATTCACTATAAGGGTGCAAATAAACCCATTATTAACAGCATCACCTGATTTGATTTATTTTTGAATAATTAAATATTTTCTTTTAATAAACTTAAACAACCTTCTGTTGTGTTTAACATATTGGAACAGCATTGCCAAAAAGTGGTACTCAACTATTTTAAATTTTCTTTTCATCTAGTAATTTTTATGTGTGGGTTTTACACGGGATTTTCCCTGAATAAATCCGTGTGGCGCCCACTAATTTAATAAACAAGGTAACATAACCTTGCAACCAAAGGGAGTTGATGATTGTAAGCTGAGTTGACAGTTTAGTGAACTTCAAGTAAACGCAATCAGGTACGTAAAAGTATATGTTTGTTTATAATATTGTCCAGACTTTATGGGACTTGGCATACTCAGACTACCTGCAATCAGAAGTCTCTACTACCAGTTTCAACCAGACGAGAACTATTATCAAGCACTCAACTGCTATACTTCATGTTTTAACTTAAGTTAATCTAGCATTTAAATATAATCAACTTCATTATTTATTTATTTAATACAAGGGAATTCTTTAAAAAACAAGTATAATTAAACCATTGTAAACACTGTGAGTAACTTTGAATGTTGTATGGTAAAATACTTTACTACATTAGTCACCTTCAAGTAGAAATAACCATTCTCAACATTGAGTTATCTCAAAAGAACACTTCACCCATAGATGAATTTTGCTTTAATGAGACTTTTAATATTTTAACCACGAATTTAAATTTAAACAGCAACCACTCTTTTATTTTACTTCAAGTTAATTGTAAACACACGCGTTTTCATTTTATTACAAATAGAGTAGACAACCCGTGTGGCTTTAAAAGGAATTTAACTATTATTTTAGTACAATTACTATAAACAAATAAACATATTAATTTTAAGTAACCACCCCTAATAATCGAAGTATTATAAATTGACGCATACAACGCGGGGCATTAACTTTAACATTAACAAATAACCCCGAATAGCGCGTTTACTTATAATATTAATATGAGATCAGAAATTTTATTAATCAGATATGTGATAACAATCAATGTATGAGATGTGCGAATGAGAGAGTGAAAGTAAATGGTTGCCGGCATCTAAAAAATAATAACCTGAGGCGTTGGTTCGTGTTATACATATATTTTTTAAATGAGTATAACGTAATAAGTAAATCTGAATTGAATACTGCAGTTTTAAAACATATTTGCATGCAAGATTAAAACCAAGAAAAAAGCAAATGTTATACAGAAGTTAAAGTATGGTAAAGAGGGCGGAAGTCATGAAGCCGCCATTTTGCTAATTGTTTTAGATGAGAGATGACTGCATTTGTTTCATAACATTTAAAAATTGCAAATCAAAATAAATCATAAGCTGTTTAACTACATGTTGTGTAAATGGTTATTTCGAAAACCCGACTACCTCTGCCTTTTGCTTAACGAAGCCCTGGACCCTAGAGATAAAAATAATGCTGATAATAAAACCACATGTTTACACCGGATGTATGGTGAGTACTTCTTTATTTACAATTAGAAACATAAAAATAACTTATTATAGAAAGTGTAATGGTCGAGAGTTAACAGATGTCGCCCAGAACTAGGGACCCTATTTATATGTATTGTTTTGAGTTAACAGATGCCGCCCTGAACTGGGACTTTATATAAAAGTTACATTATATAAATAAGCCAAAGAGCAGAGGCAGACGGGTAGCGAAATATACGTAACACAGAAGCAACATAGGTTAACAGTATAGGTTATGTTATTGTTTGAATAAAATACAGAATAACTACTAAAAATAAAATTTATTATTAATACGATCAAAATGGCAAATAATAACGAAACAAGTAAAACAGAATCAGAAATAATGGGTGACAGTATTCACTCAACACCAGCCCCAACAAAAAGAGTTGAGGAGAACGATATAATAAGAATGATGAAATTACTTTTTAACGAACAGAGTATCAAGTTCGATACAAAATTAGACAATTTTAATGATAAATTAAACCAGTTTGATGAACAATTTAACGATATAAAGAATGAAATTAAAAAACAAAATTGTAACATTGACAAAAGATTACATGAGATACATGCACAGTTAGACGAGATAGAGTTAGAAAATAAGAGGGGAGTAGACAAATTAGATATAAACAAAGACAAGGTAAGTAGTAGTGAAAATTATGATAAAATAAATAAAAATATGGTAATAGGAGATAATAGTGTGGATGTTGGTAGTAATAATGAGATTTTAATGAGAGTAGAGGTTAATGGTGAGGAGATAGTTGTAGATGAGAGTGAAAGTGGGGGTAAGGAGAGTTTAAGTGAGTATGGCAAGCAGAGGGCAAATTTTCCCAGTGGTAGGAGTGGAGTAAAGACTCCAAAAGTGTTGTTTGAGGACGAAGGTTCCTCTAGAATTTATGTGGGAGACATGTGGTCTCCAAATGATCTCTTAGTTGTAACTGGTGAGGCCAGGGGGTGTTTTTATGAAGTAGTAGTGCCCTATGCAAATGTAGAAAGAGAGAATGTAGCTTGGTGTGATAGATAGAGATATATTGAGAGAGAGAAATAGAGATTTTTAAAATGAGTAGAGACTATGAAGAATTTATGGAAAGGTTAGGAGTAGAGATGATGTATAATAAAAGTAAATACTTACCTTGTAATGCAACTGAAGTAGTAGTAGATAAGGGAAATGATGACTTTATAAATTACCTAATTATGACTAATAATACAGAAGGTGACAGGACAATGACCAATCATGACAGATTATATGAGTTTGCGGAAAATGATGAAAATTTGAATGGTATATGCATTTATGATGTTAATATAAGAGATTCAATAATAAGCAATGTATATAGATATAAGATAAGATTATTGTTTGACGATGGAGGAATTTTATGGTGTTTATGAACATTTAAATATGTGACAGTGTTTTTCAAGATGGACTGTTTATGAACTGATTTTTGGTAAATGATAAAATGATAATTTGGATTGTATATTTTTTGTGTGTATTGATGTCAATGTATTTGTATATTCTTGATGTGTGTATTTTATGTATTTTTTGTGTAAACCATGTACTGTAGAATTTTAAATATTCAAGAATAACTAATTATGATAATGAATTGAATAATTATGAGATTTAGATTCCAATGGGTAGTAAATGATTATATATTTGGATGTTGAGAGGTATTGTTATTAGTAGGTGAGGGATGAATTTTCTAGTGGTATAGTAATGTAAAATGTTAACAAGAGATAGAGTTTGGGTAATAATGATAAATAGAGGCATGGAAGTTAGATGAATAAGAATGTTGAGATACAGATAATATATAAAGAGGTGTTAGATATTTTAGGGACACAGTGGTTAGTGATTATATGTAGAGAGGTGAGTAATGTGAATGGTATATATATATTTGTTGATGATGATATTTTGTAGTAAGGATCCGGTGTAAGGAGTGATCAGCGTGCGACGTGGCAAGAGACCAGCGTGCAGCGTTGTGGCAGGCGGAGCAATTTTGGGTTAGTGTTTGCCGGTATTTGGTGGAGGGCAAATGGTTAGGAATGGATATGGCCAGGTAGGGAACACACATCCTAGTACAAAAAACGAGCGGTGCCAGAGGATTTAAATGGGATTAGTGAAGGGTTTATAATGAGGAGATTGGTGTCATAATATGTTAATAGTTGTTAGTAGCGGTTGTTAGTGGAAAGAAGAAAGGTGAGTAGGGTTAGATAGACAAATGCCAAAATAAAATATAGCGAGAATAGTGAATAATGGAGAGTCACCCAAACTAGATAAGGATTGAGAAAAGGTTAGAAAGGGAAAATTCATAGTAGAAAGGTAATGTAACTGAAAGGTAAAAGATAAATTTGAAATTTTTTGTATAGAATCTACGGATAAATGAATGTTAAATGATAAAAGTTAATAGAGAGTTGAAGTAGTAATGTTATAAAGTTTTGGTACAAGTTATGTAAATGTAAATTATGTAAGGTAAATGTAACAATCTTAATGTGTAATGTACAATGTTTTATTATGTTTTTATTATGTTGATGGTACAATAGTGTGTGTGGCTGGGAGGTTGCTACAGGGGTAGCAACGATAACCAATATTAAATGTTAAAGAAATAATAGTGATATTGGTGTTGGTTATCAAGTATATAATGATGATTCCGTTGTAAAGAAAAATAAGTGTAAAGAAAGTTGAGTAAAGAAAATATAAAGAGTTTTGAAGTATTTGCCATAATAGGTATATATTCTGATTTTATATGAAGTAAATTAATAGAGATAGTGGTTGTTGCTTGTAAAATTATAATTTGTTTTATGATTACGATAAGAATATATTTTCTTGGGGTAAAGAGAATGAATATGATTAACGGGAGTCAGAGAGTTTTACTAAATGCAGGAATGTTAAAAGAAGAAGGGGATCTTCTATCCTAAATCTTGTTATTAGTTGTTTGAGAATTTTAGGTTAAGCAAACCAACGCCTCGAAACACAAACCAATGCATCTAAGGGGAGACATATCAGTTGTGGATATGGGAATAGATAAGGCCACTATATTAAATTTTGTGTTGCATGTTTCAGAGTTTGGTGGTGTTGTGACAGCGGTCCTGAGCTGGCCGGAGCGTCAGAGCTGGAGCATTAAGTGCCTAATGGCCTTATGGTGTTGGGATCTCTCCTGAGAAGTCCAGTAAGGTCAGACGGTACGATCATCATCATTGGACCAAGGGTAAGTGATTGTATCTCTTTTATATTAACACTACAGGGGGTTGTGGCGACATATCTGAACTGATCCCTTTTAGAAAAGTGTGAATGAGTCAATGAAAGTTTTTATGCTTCGACATAAAATTTTTCATTCAGGGGGTTTTGTAACAGGACAAAAAGGCCTGTTGTCATAATTATGGGGTTCAGGGATTTTACATTGTATTTTTATTGTATTTCATTATTTTGCACACACATACAAGAGTAGGACAATTTTCCCGGTGTAAAAAGACAACGACGCAGATTCAGCAGAGCAGAACGATGCCAAGGCCAAGATCAGACGTGCGAAACCGAACGCATATAATGGCTGCATGAGTGAACACAGACTCTCAATATAGATTTTTCATTGGTCCACAATACGTGTCGTCATTAAAAAATGATAATGACGTATCAACAATAACGTATAAAGCAGGATGTTGGCCGTAGGAAACAAAAGACGGTGACGTCATGATACTACTACATACGCAGATTTTGCATATGACCTGTTCTCAGTCTGCATTACCAACTCAGACCGTACACACGTTCAATTGTGTGCTGGTCAATTTTGCCAGCAGAGGTGATAAAAAACTTTGCAAAAATGTAATCAAAACATACAGTTAAAGTCAGTGCACAGTTATAAAAATTAAGTAAGCAAAATTCAGTGAAACAAAAAAAAAGAAAACAGACAGATCACAAAGTTCGGCCGGACATCCGCCGCCAATCATGGAAAACGTCTGAGGATCGCCATCACCACTACGATTCAGGGAAGTCCAAAAAATTCAAAATTCTAAATATTAATATGAGCTCAGAAATTTTATTAATCAGATATGTGATAACAATCAATGTATGAGATGTGCGAGTGAGAGAGTGAAAGTAAATGGTTGCCGGCATCTAAAAAATAAAAACCTGAGGCGTTGGTTCGTGTTATACATATATTTTTTAAATGAGTATAACGTAATAAGTAAATCTGAATTGAATACTGCAGTTTTAAGACATATTTGCGTGCAAGATTAAAACCAAGAAAAAAGCAAATGTTACACAGAAGTTAAAGTATGGTAAAGAGGGCGGAAGTCATGAAGCCGCCATTTTGCTAATTGTTTTAGATGAGAGATAACTCCATTTGTTTCATAACATTTAAAAATTGCAAATCAAAATAAATCATAAGTTGTTTAACTACATGTTGTGTAAATGGTTATTTCGAAAACCCGACTACCTCTGCCTTTCGCTTAACGAAGCCCTGGACCCTAGAGATAAAAATAATGCTGATAATAAAACCACATGTTTACACCGGATGTATGATGAGTACTTCTTTATTTACAATTAGAAACATAAAAATAACTTATTATAGAAAGTGTAATGGTCGAGAGTTAACAGAGGAAATAACTCCCCAATCGACTTTTCTTACAGGACAGCTATTGTCCAGTTCACAATACCTTAGGAGTTGCCCCACTTTTACCATTGTCTTGTATTTGCTTTCTTAGCTTTAGTCTTTATAGTTACTTAGCAAATTACTCATCCATCTCCATATTATCCTTTAATTCTGAAAGTGATATTCTATTCGGGTTTGGTTATGTTTCCATTTGATTTCTCGAATCATTTTACCATTCATAGTTTAAAACTAAACTAGGGCTGCTTTCTACTAAACTGAGCTAGTAGATACCAGGGTTGAAAAACTAGATCAATCCTGGACAAGAATTGTGTACATCTAAAAAGACTAAAACTATCCGACATATCTTCTTTGTTAGAAACATACGACACGTGTCATTACCATGCCATTCATAAGACAGTTACTATGTTATTGAACAATTTTCAAAACAACTTTATGGTTTGTCCACTTTTAGTATCTAAACAATTTTTAGTTTGTAAAATAAGTTTAACAATTATTAATAAAAATTTATATACTATACACTACTGTTATTCATTAACAAGTGGTACCACTTTCTTAATGGAAATGATATCTTAACTGGAATGTGTTCTTCAACATTACTTTTCCCTTTTCTATCAATATGCCAGTGGTGGTTCCTGACCCGATGGATAAGACAAGCATCGACTCTAACCACATGTATATACGCACTTGTTTGTGTCACTACAAAAAAAATGTAATCAAGTGTAATTAGAATGAGGATTAAAAGTGGCATTTAGCAAGCTTGTTATGTTTTTTAACTTTTCAATTTAATATTGTGTTGTTCACTTTATTTCACACATTTTGTCCGGACGCCATCTTTATTGATACCAACAATGAAACATAAAATTTTCTTACCTTCGGGCCAGTTTTCGGTTAAGCGAACTGAAAATAGCAGAACTTGTTATTTGAAATAAATTACTCTTAATTTTGTTATTTACCAATGACATTACCTTTTATTTTACTTACATCATACATTTACATTGAATCCTACTTTGAAAAGTGAACACTGCTGTTCGGCCATGAGGCGTAGTTTATCAAATCAAGTTAGAAGAAATTATTCCCATTAACATTTTACATTCCCACCAAAATAAACATAATTAATCATTATTTTAAATTATATATATATATATAATGACACAACCCACCACTTCTTAAATATAGATTTTTCCATTCACGGAATCACGCACTCGTTCATGCTATACCCATTCTATATTCCCCAAATTGAGCTCATTTTAATATACATTTCTTTAATAGACTTTTAGATGGTTTGAATTTATCTGACTGACTGATTGAAGAAATTGTCTGTTTTTCCGTGGTAGTACTTATCTGATTACATGTAAGTCCAATCTTATTGCGCACATTCCTTATTGCTATTTGGTGATCGCACACACTTTTTGAAATAATATAGTTACATGGTAACTGTTAATAAGTTTTAATTCACAGTTTTGTTCCGATTTTACGTAATATTTTACATTTTGTTTGGGTGCACCCGAGATTTAGTTTCGGAACTTTTATACGTGTCCGGCCGGCACAAGTGGTATTACGTGACTGAGGGCGAGATGAACGGCTTCAATTCTGAGGTGGAGAAGGTGTCACGTCACCAAGTCTTATTGTTTTCAGACTATGACGTCTCAAATATTAAGGCGAGGCATATTGCGCACTGCATTCCCAAATGACGTATTTTGCAAGCTTGGTTTGTTGACAAGTTCGTTTGGCTAAAAATAGCTGTTGTTTTGCACGTACACTGCTGACCTTGATACCCTTTCCTGCACTGAGCTTACTACGTCGTTACAAAACCTTACAAAACTTTACCATCATTTATGATTTTGAATGAAATAATAAAATTTATACATGTTTTTTCCCCAAAACCTCTATAGGGATAGAAATGTACCGTTACAAGGCCCCCTCAATGAAAGGTTTTATCCCGAAGCATAAAAACTCTCATTGACACACTCATACTTCCTAAAGGGATCAGTCAGGATATGTCGCCACAACCCCCTTTACGGTTTATATATAAAAAATAGTTAACTTACCCCTTGGTCCAGTGACTGTGACTGCACCTGAATGACCTTACTGGACTTCTCTCTCGAGATCCCAACACTGCAAGGCCAGTCAGGCACTTGACGCTCCTGCTCTGACGCGCTGGCCAGCTCAGGACCGCCGCCACAGCGTCACCAGACACTGAAACATCAAATTAAAAATCAAATAGTGGCCTCGCATAATACCATATCCCTAACTGATCTGTTCCCCTTAGCTATGTGCTGGTTTGCGTTAAGAAGCACTGGTTTTTCCTTAACTCCTAACATATAGATGAATACAATATTTATTATATAGACTTTTCATTCTCTTACTTCACTCCAAATATTTTATAAAATTTTCAATTCTAATCGACAATAATTAAGCCTTTCCCATTTTACAAGAAGAAGTATAAATCCTCATATTAACGCAATAATATTTCAAAACTATTAAATTCATTAATATAATTCTTATATAGAACAAAACACATTTAAATCAACTACATCAGAACAAATTATCTACTTGAAACTACCAATCATCTTAAATTATCATAATACTTCTTAATTCAAAACAAAATCATTTTATTATCTCCTCTGATCAACATCATCAACATAATATATTTAACCTTCATTAATTCATTAATGCGTTACTAATACTCTAGTAACCTCCTTCCACACACACTATGGCCCTCCTCCTGGACTGTAGCGCCCAGTTGCTTCCACACGGACTGAAGTAAGGAGGAATTTTGTCATCTCCTGTCCTTGCTTCGGCCTTACATTTTAAAGTTCAGATAAAAAAAATCCTACTGATTATATAATCATAACCTTAAAACGCGTCTATCTAATATAACATAATAAAACATAGTAAACTCACAATGAACATAAACTTCATTAAATTAAAATAAACATCTCACATTTTAAATAATTTGTATAGAAAATTATAAACATTACAACTTGAACTTTCTATTAACTCTTTTTATATCAACCTTTAATTATTTATCATTTATTGTACCATTAAATTCTCCACAAATTCAAATCTATTATCAACCTTAATTTTACATCACATTTCATTTATTATTACATTTCAACTATGAAGTTTCTGTTTAATATTTTCATTATCAATTGGTTTGGGTGATTCTCCGTCATTCACAATGATTTGATTTATTGAATGGGCATTAAAATATAACCTTACTCCCTTTCTTCCTTCTAACAACCATTAACAGATTTACATAGGGTGACACCAATCTCTCAATAATAACCCCCTTCAACACTTTATCTGCTCTACTTATATCACTCTCCTCTTATAATAAAATACCTGATACCCTCTTTGTAACTAGGATGTGTGTTCCCAAACCTGCAATTCCGTTCATACCCTTTTGCCCTCCACATAATCTCGGCAAACACTCTTCGAAACTTCTCCATGCGAAACCTGCCACAACGACGTACGTTGATCACTCCCTACACATCACCCTCACTACAAAATTTCACCATCACCTATTTACTCTCCTATTACATTACTCACTTTCTCTACATATATGCACTCTCACTACTGTGTCCCTACTACTAACCCGTTTCTGTCTTACTTTTACCCCAAAATTCTTATTTTATCTAACACCCATTAAAATAAAACTTATAGTTTACCTTATTTCCTTTCCATCTTGTGACTTCGTTATAATGTCATACACGACATGTTTCGGGAAACATGTTCCCATCTTCAGGTTTAAAAACTTCTTGCTCTCACATGAAGAACATGTCAACACAAATAAAAAACTTTGACTAACATCATTAAAACACACTACATTAATAAAATGTCACAACGTACCACGCGAAGAATCAGTGCGCACTGTTCGGGTTCATAATAGCAACTGTTGATTTCTTATTTGTCTGTAATCTGACAAACATGTTGTAACGCAGTATCGGGCAAGCTGTTCGAGTTAAACGACAATTGATCGTTGAGTACTAGGTTTTTATGTGTTCTCGATGCTTTGTAAATTTCAAACTCTTCTAAAGCACTCATAATTCGCCCTTTGTTGCAAATATGTAACGGTTTCAAATTTTTGGTGCAACTAGTGTATCCATGGTTATTATTGATCAACTGTAACGCGAAGTTGGAGGTAGTATATCTAATGCTGCCTTTTGGTATGTGTTCACTAAATCTATCTTTAAATTTTCTCCCTGTCTGGCCAATGTAAAACATGTCACAATCATCGCACACAATTTTATACACACCCGAGTTATTTTCAAGTTCTGAACGTTTATTATGTCTGAAGAAATTCCGTAAGTTATTCGTGGTTTTAAAAAATACATTAATGTTTAGTTTTTTAAATACGTTTTTTATAATATGTGGAAGTAGATTAGTATATTCAGTCGCGATGAAAGCGTTCTCTGTATTATAGATTTAATCACTTTATTTGCTTTGGATTTATGTTTACGAATTAGTTTGTCTATAATTGTGTCTTTATATTGTAACGCAACATAGTTGAGGTTCCCCAACGTTACATAAAAGATTGAATGAAATATGGTCAAGGACCATACCCTGTGACTTAAGGTTGTTCAATAGATCATGTGCTCGAGAAGTAACTCAAGCCAAAAGGAGGCAATGACTAGTATTGAATGTATAAAAGCCAGACTAAGGAATGATTGAATGTTATGAATTGTTTGTTTTGTACTATGACATGTTAAGGTCTACAGAGTATTTATATTGTATGTTGAATATGTTAAAAATGAAATGATGTTGTTTGATAATAATACTTAATCAATAATTATGTTTATATTTATATTAGATTTGTTTGTATACAGCCCAGTATAGTTACCAATGTTAGGCACTATACTAAGTTATCAGCATTGTATAAAATTGAAAGATACTGTTATTCTAATTAATGTTTATAAACTGGATCAGGAGTGTGACCAGTGTTTCAAGTCTAACAAGTAGTTCTGACAATTATGTCATAAATTAATAAAGGGTTCCAGAACCAATTAATTAATATAAAAACAATTAACCACCAGTAAATTAAAATTCATGTAATTAACTATGTAACCAATAATTAATTGTACAGTAGGTCAGGTAAAAAAGAAAATTAAGTTAAAAAAAACAAATAATGTTATAATGGTTGTAAATGAATCTATAGGCCTAAATTCCACATTACTGAAAAGAAATTAACACCTTTTTAGTAAACCCAGTCCAACGAAAATCTGGTAAAACATTTACTGTTTAGTAAGGAAGGTTAGGGGAGAATTTTATGTGATTCAAGATTAATCCAAGCATGGAGTATTTTATTGGAAAGGAGTAGTAATATTCTATAATGCCGGCTCAAGGATATCTAGAAAACGTGGTTGTTAAGGCAACTGATATATAAGAAGTTGTTGATTTTGGATTAATTGGTACTGATTGTTACAAGCTATTAGATTGAGATGGACCGATATGTTTAAAATATATGAATAAATATAAAGAAAATATATATCCAAATTGAAAAAGCATTTATGCAAAACAATTATACTTGAATGTTAATGAATCATACAAATTAAATAACCCTCTAAATTATCAATGAATACAATAAACGAGAATTGAAAGCATCTCACCTCATTCACTAAATAATTCCGCTGAATTTGGTATTAAACCATTTCATGCTATAAATCAAAGACCAGTAAAGAGTTAAAACCTGAATTGACGGAATTATTGGAAAAACAGAAGACTCGGTTGGACGAAATAACCTTCACTGGCAGCAGAAGCTGAGATCCTAATTCCAATTCACTGGGACCAAAACTTGTGAAGACCGTAAAAGAAGAATAGAAGCCAGAAGAGTTCCTGTGGGTTTACCAATACACACCATCATCAATTTATTGAAAACCAGAGCAGTTTCACTGGATGAAGACGATATAAACTGGATTTTGGCCGTTGTTGACAAACGTTCACCGCCTAACGAAGTTTCGTCGGTTTGGTAAAAACTACTTATTTTCATTCCACTGTATTTTAAGTAAATAATAATATTTTGTAAATTGAACAACCTTAATTATGCATTTTACCTGGCCTTACTAATGGTTCAAAGAACTACACGAACCCTGGTATAAGAATTATTTGTCATTATTTTCAAGTGTATATGTTTTTAGAGTTTGAATAATTAAGAATCGATATATGTTGGGATAATCGATTGGATCGTCTTATTGTTTGTCTGAGACAACGTAACTTGTTAAATATCAGAGAAAAATAAATAAAGTACATTTGTTGTATGAGATAACGTTTTAGTCATTGCAGAGAAAATACTATATGTAGTTGGTGTAATAATTTATTAACAGATTGATACAAACACTCCGAATAACTAACCTATAAGTACACTTATTTCTAGTAATAGCGCTCCAAGTTTGCAGCTGGTGGGACGGGAGATTGCTGAACTAACTGGTTTTTTAATACTAAATTTGAATGAAATTTTTATCGTTGAGAGACTAGGGTTGAAACAAATACCACTTACATTCAATAAATACTCCATATATATTGCTCATATTAAACAATCACTGAGAACTAAATTAAGTCTATAGAATAATACCATTATAAATTCAGGAACATAATTCTAATTTTGTGGACTTAATAATCTATGTTCTGAGGGTTTCACCGGTCACAACCGAAAGGTATATTAGTTAATAACATATTAATTAAACCAGGTAACAGCATTTTAATTGTTACGAATCTCCACCTACAACGTATTACTTGGCGTTTGTTACACCGGAGTCTCTTATAACTAATTACACTCATAGACAAGATTTCTTTACAATTTGACGTCTCCAGCTGGTATCATACATTATAACATACGTCCTCACATAATTAACAAGCAGTTCGTTACTAAATTGATTTACAACAGTGAGGCTTTAAGGAGAGAAATCGAGTTTGATTACAATATCCATTCCTTACGGCAATGAATTTGACAGTGTTTATCTCTTCCTTCAGGACTTCTTGGCTTAGTGGGAACGACAATAATCTGTGTACGAAAGCATTGAAGGAAGCTAATTTTTGCGTGTGTGGGTGATATGAATCTGCATGAATAACCATGTCTGTAGTTGTGGGTTTTCTGTATATCCCGAATTTAAAAGAATCGGTGCATTTCTTGATGCATACGTCCATAAAATTTAAGCTATTATATTTCTCTGTCTCCATAGTAAATTTAATGTTTCTGTTTATGTTGTTCATGTTCATAAGTTTTTTATTTGTGTTGACATGTTCTTCATGTGAGAGCGAGAAGTTTTTAAACCTGAAAATGGGAAAATGTTTCCCGAAACATGTCGTGTATGACATTATAACGAAGTCGCAAGATGGAAAGGAAATAAGGTAAACTTTAAGTTTTATTTCAATAATGCGACTTGGAGACCATAAACCACAAATTATGAATTAAAATTAACTTTGATTGACTCAATCCCTTATTGAAATAATTATCACACCAAACTCTTTACAACATTTTACCTTAATATGATCACTGAAAATGCTCTAGAAAATTCATCACTTACCTCATAATAACAATACATCTCACCATCCAAACATATTATATGTTTAATCATTTACTGTTCATTATAGAATCTAAATCTCAGAACATCATTTAAGTTCATCACCACAATTCTTTTATACAACATTAATTAATTAATTAATCTCCAATTATTTAACTCAATCAGTTTAAAATTTCACAATTGCTCTCATCATTTATTTAGTCTGAAAAATGTTATAATTATTATTACATCAATTCCTATTACTTACATACATGGTTTACCTAAAATATAATGCACAACATAATGTAATACACAAATACATTTGACATCAACACACAAAAAATACAATCCAAACTGTTATCTGTTATCATTTACCATAAATCATTTCATAATACAATCCATGTCGAAACCACACTGTTCACATAATTAAATGTTTATAAACAACAACTGTTTACCCACCATCATCGAATAATAATCTGATCTTACGACTACACAAATCATTTTTGATTAAATATATTATATTATTACTATCAACATAATGGCTATTTAATTTTTCATATTCTTCCACAATACCAACAGGATTATTCCATATTATTATATCATATAACGTGTCACCATCGAGTATAGTCATGTCGCCTTTAGTATAATCTGTCACCACTAGGTTAAGTTATAAATTCATCATTAACAACATCATCATCAACTGCTGCTACATCAGCTTCAACACAAGGTAAGATTTCAATATAATTTTCCACTCTCTCTATACCTAACCTTTCTACAAATTCTTTATAATTTCTGTCAACCTTAAATAATTCTATCTCCCCATCAACACACAACTCTCTTTCAAAATATCTCCCACCAAAATGCCATTTCACATTTTCTCTACCAACCCATGCAGAAGGTACTACAACTTTATTACTGCACCATCTACCAGATGCACAAAAAAATCAAGGGACAACTATTTGTAGACCATACGTCTCCCAAATACATTCATGAAGCATTTTCTTCACCCACGACCACAACACAACGGGAAAATTTTACCCTCTGCAACCCCTCTACCTGTAAACTCTCTCTACACTTTCTCTCTAACTCATCAACACTTTCTATCACTTCATTATCAAATTCTACTCCCACTATAACATTATCAGCACTCTCAATATTCACAACCTTACTCTCTAAGACCATATTTTTAATTATATTATCATTTTTCTCACCCCTACTTACCATATTATGTTACCTGATCGTTTTTATTTTCGTTTAATTTATCGGACTTTTTACCACTTTCTACCCCCATTACACTATCATCATTATCATCGCTATTTGATATTTTATTCTCTAACGCTACCACTTCCACTATTTTACCATTATTATTATCTGTCAGATCTCTAACACTGTTACCTAACTTCTTATTTATTATCTGATTTAATTTCCTGTCTAAATTTTTATTCATTTCGTTAATCTTCTTGCAATTGTTACTTATTGATTCTATTATCTGTTCTTTAATATTCTCACAACGTGTATTAATTTCATTCATTTGCTTATTAAAATTAAAATTTTGTTGTTTAATCTCGTTTCTAACTTCATCAAATTTAGCATTGAAATTACTTTTTACTTCTTTAATTTCGCTTTTTTGTTCATCCAACTTTACATTTTGTTTGTCACACTTACTATCTATCTTTAACAGCAACTGCATCATTGCAGCAATCTCATCGGTTTTGTTTTCATACCGAGTTGAGATGGGTGTCACTTGTATTGTATCTAATTCAACTGATTCGGTGGCACTAGACTCACCGATTTGGCTAACTGGTGTTGAGTGAACGCCCATCTCACTCGTAAATGTTTCGTCAGTTATGCTGACATCTACTTTCTTATCATCATTAGTATTCATTGTGCTTATTTCTAATACACATATGTAAATAATACTATAACCTAACCCTACCTCCGTACGTCTATTTTCACGTACCTCAAAAATGTTATGTTACTTCAAATAACCGTTCTGCTCTTTCCTGTAGCCGTAATCCACCTAAAATTAAAATTTTATGTCGAGTCCCTGTTCGCAAGGCGACACTTGTTATGTTTTTTAACTTTTCAATTTAATATTGTGTTGTTCACTTTATTTCACACATTTTGTCCGGATGCCATCTTTATTGATACCAACAATGAAACATAAAATTTTCTTACCTTCGGGCCAGTTTTCGGTTAAGCGAACTGAAAATAGCAGAACTTGTTATATGAAATAAATTACTCTTAATTTTGTTATTTACCAATGACATTACCTTTTATTTTACTTACAACATACATTTACATTGAATCCTACTTTGAAAAGTGAACACTGCTGTTCGGCCATGAGGCGTAGTTTATCAAATCGAGTTAGAAGAAATTATTCCCATTAACATTTTACATTCCCACCAAAATAAACATAATTAATCATTATTTTAAATTATATATATATATATATATATATATATATATATATATATAATGACACAACCCACCACTTCTTAAATATAGATTTTTCCATTCACGGAATCACGCACTCGTTCATGCTATACCCATTCTATATTCCCCAAATTGAGCTCATTTTAATATACATTTCTTTAATAGACTTTTAGATGGTTTGAATTTATCTGACTGACTGATTGAAGAAATTGTCTGTTTTTCCGTGGTAGTACTTATCTGATTACATGTGAGTCCAATCTTATTGCGCACATTCCTTATTGCTATTTGGTGATCGCACACACTTTTTGAAATAATATAGTTACATGGTAACTGTTAATAAGTTTTAATTCACAGTTTTGTTCCGATTTTACGTAATATTTTACATTTTGTTTGGGTGCACCCGAGATTTAGTTTCGGAACTTTTATACGTGTCCGGCCGGTACAAG
Organism: Magicicada septendecula; assembly: GCA_034769895.1. NCBI lineage: Eukaryota > Metazoa > Arthropoda > Insecta > Hemiptera > Cicadidae > Magicicada > Magicicada septendecula. The sequence continues at coordinate 67,387,430 of CM068371.1, forward strand.
TGGTATTACGTGACTGAGGGCGAGATGAACGGCTTCAATTCTAAGGTGGAGAGGGTGTCACGTCACCAAGTCTTATTGTTTTCAGACTATGACGTCTCAAATATTAAGGCGGGGCATACTGCGCACTGCATTCCCAAATGACGTATTTTGCAAGCTTGGTTTGTTGACAAGTTTGTTTGGCTAAAAATAGCTGTTGTTTTGCACGTACACTGCTGACCTTGATACCCTTTCCTGCACAGAGCTTACTACGTCGTTACAAAACCTTAGAAAACTTTACCATTATTTATGATTTTGAATGAAATAATAAAATTTATACATGTTTTTTCCCCAAAACCTCTATAGGGATAGAAATGTACCGTTACAAGCTGTGATGCTACTTCCTAGTTTTAAAGGAATTATGATTTCAAACTTAATTTCAACTTTTAAGGATGAGTCAGCTCTCTGACACTTTTTTGTTACCAACTGAAATTCAAAAGCTAACCTCAAACAGTGACAACCAAAACAATAATAAAGTGAAAAATATGGCTGCATTTTCATCGAGCCAGAACACTGGAACACCGGAGCACTACTACTGGTATAAAGCGCTACTAAAGAGTGCTTGCTTTTTGCATCTCTGAGAGCCAGATGATGTGTGGTTTAGGTACCAGCAACTATTGTACTGGTAGACTGTTATAAGTTTCAATATTTCTACCTGTAGCCTAATATAAAAAAGAAGGCTAGATAATGAAAGCATGTTAATGAAATCCTAAATAAATGCTAAGATTTCTGAAAGTATGGCTGACTCAAAGTTAGTGCACCGAAGCATTTTTTGATGTGACTGCCTTGGGGGCAGAGCGGTCAGTCAGCTGTTACAACAGCACACAGAACTGGAAATGCAGTGATGTTAATGAATTTGATCAAATCAAATCATCAATATTATTTTGAATGGAAGGTACGTGACAAATCTGTCACTGATATTCAAGCGATGAGGGTTAAGAAGGTATGTGGTGACAACAACAATGCTGGTTACATAATCATTTATTTACTTCCGACTGATTTTCTTTGGGCAAGCACTGCTTGTGTTGCTTTCTCTGAGGATTCACCTCTGCAATATGCTGGATTTATATGTATGTGTTACTGTTAAAGCAAACAATTCAGTTGTTTCATGAAATAACTAGGTATTTCATGCAATTACAGATTAGACTAATATAACATTAATGTATAATTACTTTCTTTAACTGGTTATTCTATAAATTAACTAATAAGAGACCGAGTGTAAAAAAAGCACAATAAGAAAAAATTGAACAAAATGTTACAACGGTCTAGTTGATCATCGTAGGTACAGTGGAAACAAAATACAAGACACCAATTAATTAAATCACTAATCACCAGCTTTAATTTTCACAGTTAAACAGTTCGTAATTAACAACACAGTCTCTTACAACAAATCAAATAAAAATTGTTCACACGCAACAGAATGTCCACTAATATTAAACACAATTGTATTACAATTAGACCGCCCGATTATAAAACGCAACACTTCACTAATAACCACTTGAACGCATACAGTAATATCGCTTGTAATCGCCAACAATAAATAAAAAGTAACCAGCAGGTATGAGCTATTTATAGTCTACAGTGTTTCATAACATGCGTCCTTAACAAGCCATCGAAAATTCTAGAGGACACTTCAGCGCGCCATCGCAGATACACGCACCGCTGGGCTAATTGAGATCCTTCCAGAACGCACGAGACGTGCCACATTACGTAATACTGCCTCACATGTCAAGTGTCACGTATGCATTACAGCTGCAGGATCATTCTACAATGTACCAGAAAGTTCCATAATGACATAACACTTTTTCTGCATTACGTAACACTGCCCCCTCCCTAACCAGTGTTCACCCTTTGGGGAACCTCTTTTAACCCACATGCTTACAATTTTATTATGAAACATCAGTCTGTGTTTGTGTCTGGCGTCAGTTAGTCTAGACGAGTTACATAATCCCCTACAACTCAGGACATCTGTGAATTACAGAGAATGCGAATGTATTGGTCATTCAAACCCAAATAATCATTTCTGCAACAGTTTCGTCTATAGAACCCTGGAGGAGAACCTAAGATAAGAAAAGAAGTAAATTGTAATATTTGTGCAATAATAATAAAGTAAAGAAAAGTGAACTGTTACAATTGGCGTCCGAACTGGGACGAATTTATTTGCTTAGAAAATTGAATTGTTACAAATGATAACACAGTATGTACAGTCCAGCAATAGTGTAATAAAAAACAAGAAACACATTTTATTGGTGAAAAAATCGGTAATGTTCTTTTGTTTGGCAGACGACTGTCTAGACTTAGCTGCAATGTTCCTCCATTTCTTGATCCACAAGATATCCATAGGTGTAGAGGACGAGTTCTGTTCGATGTACTGAAGAGCAACATCAAAAGCTTTCTTGGCTTCTGTAGGCGATACATGGGCAGGCGGTTCGTCATCATCATCAGGGTCTTCATTTACGGTTTCTTCACCAACTTGCGAAATAGCGGCAACGATCTGATCGTCATTTAGTTCTTCATTTGTTTCACAATCTTCATCACATTTAGCAATCCACTCATCAACGTCATTTGCTTGGATATCATGTTGCAAAGTTTGTAAGTCGTTGACAATTTCCGGCGTGTCTGTGTCTTGCTCATTCCCAGTTTGTTCACTCTCGATCATCACTTCCGGCCAAAGTTTACGCCAAGATTTTTGCAGTGTGTCAGGTTTCATTTCATCCCATGACTCGGCTATTGTGTAAATTGCATCGTTGATACTAAGGGATTTCATAGCTTCAAAAAGGTTACAGCCTTCTCCTGTCTTTTCCAAAATCGAGCTGATGTACTTTCGGTGATAAAACGCTTTTTCAGCAACTCGCTCACTCCTTGATACATTGGTTGGATAAGGGAAGTTACACTGGGTGGAAGGAATGCAGCTTTTATTTCTCCTTTTATCAATTCTTCTTCAGAAAGGTGTGATGGTGCGTTATCTAACAACAACAGAGCGCGAACAGGAAGTTTTTGGGCCTTTAAGTTTTTTCCAACAGCAGGCACAAATTTGTCAAAAAACCATTACTTAAAAAGTGTACAGGCCATCCAAGCTGATTTTTGGTTGCGGTAATAAACTGGTAGCGATAATAAATGTTCTTGAACGCCCTTGGCGTTCTGGACTTGCCAGTGACAAAAAGCGGAAGCTTGTGTGTACCGTTAGCAATTGCTGCAAGTAGCAACAGTTAGCCTGTCTTTGGCAAGTTTTGATCCTAGTATCACGGTCTCATTTGATGCAGCAAGTGTTTTTGTCGGTAACATTCTACAGTTTAGGCCAGTTTCATCTATATTATAGACTTGGTCAGGTGCTAATTCATTTTCGTCAACAATTTTTTTAAATTTCAAAGAAAACTCTTTTGCTGCCTCGTCATCAGTTGACAGTTTTTCACCTGATATTGCGACATATCTAACGCCATGACGAGTTTTCCACCGATCTAACCAACCTTCACTAGCTGTGAGCTCACTTCAACTTCCAATTTTTTGTGCAGAATTAGAACCTTTTCTTTGACAATAGGCCCAGATAGCGGGGTTCCTTTCCTCCTTTCTTGGAAAAACCATATCCATAACACATTGTCTAGCAGTTCTAATTTTGGCTTTTTTAGTGTTTTGCGACTTTTTAGTGCTTTCTCGCCCTCTACCGTCACTGTACAAGATTCAATATCCTTTCTATTTTTCCTCCAGTCTTTTATTGTAGTAACTCCCACATTGAGTTCCTTAGCAATTTTTTGGAGTGATTCCCCCTTGTCCAGTCTCTGTAGCACTTTTAATTTTTTACTTAAAGGAAGAGTAACGTGTTTACATATTGCTCCTGACATATACAAAAACTACAACAGTATGCACACACAGTATTAAAAGTGTAAAAAAATATTTGTAAACACTAAAACTGTCACACAATTACTACGTACACCAATTCACACAGGACGAGTAATTAGCACGCACTAGACACTAGATGCCGGCTCACTGAGGCAGCAAAACAACTGACAACTACGTAAACAAGCTTACATACGGTGAGTCATCAACAAGTTGGTGCCTGAACCGCGGTCGGACCAACCGGAGCGTCGGACCAGCCGGGGGTTGGACTAGAGAGGTTTTACTGTAACACTTTTTCTGCATTACATAACAAAAATATAAAATTTAATGTACAGGCAAATTATAAAATACAGCTAAGCATTAATAATAGTAAGAATAATAACATACCATAATAGCATTAATTATATCATTTCATGAAACAATTTATTTAATGCAATGGCAAAATATGAAATGCAGTAATAACATTAAAATTTTAAATGAAAATTATTAATATATTTAACGTAATATTAATACTGCAGATATAAGAATTTAAGATTAGAAGGCTTATCTAAAGTTTTTACTGCAGTCATAAGGTTTTATTTCATGAAAATATGCTCATAATTCTATTATGAAAAATTAAGGATTAGTGGAATGACACTTGGAAGTGCATACAACATTGTTTTTAAAGCAACACAGTTTTTGTGTTTTCACACTGTATTTTTACACAAACATTTTTTTAATGCCCTGACCTGTACTAGTACTTGAGCTGTAGTGACAGACTAAAGTGATTTTTCTGTACTTGTTACTTCTTCAACTGCAATTAAATTTTGTTAACAGGGATCAAAAATTGATTTGGCCATCCCTTGTCCACAATAGGAAGAATCCTTCCTCGGTGTTTTTCATACAACAGCTAAAATAGGCCTGACATCATATCCTTCTGTGTCAACTTCAGATACTGGAATATGGACTGTAATCCCTACACAGGCCTCACAATGAAATTTATCTGACATTAATTTCATCTTCTTAGCTTGTCCTTTCAAACATTCTTTAACTTCTCTTCTTTTTCCTTCTGAATGTTTAGTTTATTTAAACACAAGGTGCAGACCTCATGTACAATGTTTTCTTCCAAAATACAGTCCTCTGAGAAAGACATGCGGGCCAGCTGCTTACATTTCAAACAAACTAGGTTCTCATTCTTTTGAACAAACGACACATATTTTAACATTTTCATTTTGCATTGAGTCTTGAACTTCATTATCACGTTGAGATGATACCAGTCCAAACAACGTGATTGTTCTTTACCCTCCAGTGAATCAAGTATTTCCTTTAGAATACAAGCTGCTGAGAATCCAACTCTACAGGGTCCCCCACCAAAATCTGGACAAAACGAACAATTTGTTTAAGCAAAATTTTATTAATCAAAATGTAAAAATTACAAAAAAATATTATTATACATTAGTAATGGTAACCTTTCAAAGTAAAAATATTCGATGTAACTTCCTTTTGCATCTATGACTTCTTCGATTCTTGCCCTAAAACACTGAGATGCTCTCTGCAAAGTGCTCTTATACATATTCGCAAATGCCGCCTTGATAGCCGTCTGGAGAGATGTCACATTGGGATGTCTCTACTTGTTGGTCACTCATTCAACAATGCTCCACACGTAATAGTCCATTGGATTAAAATCTGGACTATTCAGAGGCCAGAATTCCTTCAACCAAAACATGTCCACATTATCCGATAGCCAGTTTTGAATTAAGTGGCTCGAGTGTGGCTGGCGCACCGTCCTGCTGGAAGGTGTACGGCCTCCCGGTGGCCACGGTATCCACCCACGGCTTCACAACAGTTGACAGAACATGTAAATATACTTCCTTTGTAACAGTTTCTTTCTTTTGAAATAAATGTGGGTGCATGACATGGCCCTCAATGGAGACAACTCCTAGGACGTGAACAGAAGCCGGAAACTTCATCCTAGATATTATGGGGACATCTTCAGGATCACGGGCTAGTCAATGGTCATTCCTCCTGTTCACCTTAGTATCGACAAAAAATTTTCTCATTAGAAAAAATCTTGTGCATTCTGCAGCTTCATTTTTCAATGAACACAAGCAAGTGACAACGAGCAAGTCTATTCACCTTGGCAGCCTCCGAGAGCATTTGTTGAACTTTTATTATATAGGACTTGTAACGTAAATCCTTTTAAGCAATTTGACAAACTGTGGTTTCACTCACATCCAGCATTTCCGACAGGTTCGTTAGAGCAGCCCTGGGTCCTCGGAAATGAGTTCTTGAGCCCTTTGGATAATTGCTGGAGTTCTTACCGACATTTTTTTTGGGTGGGTCTTCCTCTACTTCGTGTTAGCAGAACCTTTCTTGGTCATCTCTGAAGCAAAATATTTTGGTGCAACATCATATATGGTCGATCTCAGGTACCCAAAAAACTGAATAATTTTGGTCCATGAACATCCAGCGTGAAGGCCTACAATGATCGCCGCTCTCCGATTATATTTCGTACTAATCTTATTTGATCGGACACTTTGAGGTTATACACAGTTACTACAAACATCTGCCTTGCGTGAATGTCAACAATGATCTACCACTGAAGTCAAATGAGGCAGGAAATTCAAATATGACTTTGTCCGGATTTTGGTGGGGGGACCCTGTAGATGTGCATCCAAACATAAGGACTTGGATGTGCATCCAAACAAAGCATAAGGGAAACCTCTTAATTTCAGGGTGAAAAGCTCTGTTTTTTCATGAATTAAATAAATTTTAACACGTTACTACAGGACACTGATTGACTTTCTTATATCCAAGTTGTCAGCATATTTTCTATATCCTGACTGGCTCTTTCACCACTACCTTGGCTTTGGCTATGTCTTGGTTTAACACATACAATCTTCAGCTCTAGCCAAGTTATGTTTAAGTCGTTTACAAGATTACGACTAAATTTCCTTCCACTGTTTCATTGAAGAACACAAGGGGCACCAAACAAGAAGAATAAACCAAGAAAATGCATTACAACCTTCTTCTTCTCTGTTTGTTTGAAGAGGTCTTAAAAACAACAAACTTAGTAAGGTGGTTTTGGTAAACTAAAATAAATTATAGTTTCTATCAGATTGCGATTGAAAATCTATGACATCTACCTGACATCTTGAGTTCAAATATGAAAATACCATGGGTGTAACTAGGGCTACCACATTTTTCAAATCCAAAACAAGGACACATTGGTAAAATTGATGGTGTTGAACGAGGACATTCGAGGACAGCTTGATAAAAGGTTGACCGACAGGGTATTACCTGTGCATGTTCTAAATAAACCAATATTTTCATCATTTCATAGTTTATTTATAATTCTAAATATTTATAATTATACAAATATTATTCACTAAATTAAAATAATATTAACATTATTAAAGAAAATTATGTGAATTAATTTTTTCCTCATATTCCCTTTCTCTTTATGCTACACTGAAAACTCTGTGATCAGCAAATTGAACACCTACCCTTATCATTCAAACAATTAATCTGCACAACCAGATACTGTTCTTTTAAACTCTTAATGCACACTTTTGTTTTGGTATTATTAGAAGTTATTAAAAATTAATTAATTAACTGACATAAAAGTGACATCTTTTGACTAACACAACTGAAATAACACAAATACTATAAGCAAGGACTGGAACATAACTATGAACAAAAGTATTTTGTTAGGCATATGTATATACTATTGGTATCGAAATCATGTAACGATTGTACATTATTATGTTCCACATGTGCTCGTAGGGTTACTCCGGTCCTTCCATGATGAATTAAAACATGTAAATTTGAAAACTCCATTAATTACGAATTTACATCAACTGTGTCACAAAGGACAGTCTGGGTCAAACAAGGACGTATGGTAGCACTAGTTTAACAACAATGGCTTTATCCCAGTTTTCTTTTTAGTTAACAAGGCTCACAAACACTCAGGTAAATCTTGAATATCATTGACAAGTTGGTATGATATTATTCATACCATTGTCATAACAATTGTAATATTATAATACCATATGATATTATTCATTCACAATCAATGTCACAACTATTTACCATCTTTAAAATATCATTTTCAATAATATTTTTATAATGACAATTAAGTTCTTTTATCATCTGTCTCTGCCACCATGGCCAATACATACATGCATTTTGTATATGATATCAAACACAGCATCACTTCAACAGTAAACCACTACATCTGTTTTTGCATCTGATACTGGGACTATTAACCTTCCATCAGGCGCGGTCCCTTACAGCACGACAGCAGGCGCGGTGTATCAAATTGATAATCATACTGATTGACTGGTTTATATTTTCTTTTTTAGCAATATTGCAAAATAGTATTTGATTTTTGATATTATAATGAATATATTATCTGAAATATGTATGTGAATTGAAACAAAAATATAAACCAATGTAACATTTGCAAACTGAAAGTAATATTTTATTTCTGACATTTTAATGAACATATAATCTGAAATGTATAAATTTACTGAAAAAATATTTATGAAACATTCAACATTCACAAAAACTAAGATATTACATGAATACATACCTTGAAATTTACAAATAGACAGAAAAAAGTACTTTGTAAAAAATTTAGTTGTCACAAAAACTAAAAAAGTTGTATCATTCGTTACTCTCCTCATCAGAAACATGCTCTGATAAACCAGGAAGAATTTACCACAATCAATGCAGTAGCTTTCTATATGTATCAAACAAACAGGTTTTTTGCATTTCACATAATTATACTTCGTTAATCGTAGCTTTGTTGTGCATGTCTGACACCTTTCTTTTTTCGCTCAATGTCATTGCTATCATCTTGGTTTTCTTCACTGCCTTCTGGTCTGTAACGTTTAGACTATCTTGCAGATTTTTGTGTATTCTAGAAGTGTTTGTAACCCTTCAAATGATTTGGGGCAGAACTAATTCATGAGTTATAATGTCTTCAGAAACACTTTTATTCTAACAACATCATAACAATTTCCGAAATAAATAACTTGTGCGTTGATACCACTCATGTTTATCATTGCAAAAAATATGACCATTGGCCAACAGCGTACATTTCTTGCTACATTATATGATGTACATAATTTGTCAGTAGTATCCACTCCCCCTTTCATTCTATTGTAAAATGTTGTCACAGACAGCTTCTGCCTATCTCCAGTATCAGTACCTATTGATTTATCCTCATGCAAACTAGATGCCAAAACAACACATTTTCCAGAAATACAAACATAAATTGTTTTAGACTGAAACAGTGAATCAATATGAGTAATTATGAAAAATTGACTAATCAAAATGATTTAACAAGACAATTGTAAACCTTTAAAAATATAACACGCACAGGCGCAGTGTATCAAATTGAACAAACAGACACTATCTTCACTTTGCAATAGCTGTTGGCATACTAAATGCTGTTGACAGATAAAGGGTAGAAATATGTTAAGCTACTGAGAGACAGGTGATGCTGTCATCTGTTAGAGACAAATGGAACAAAAAAAACGTAAGACGAGTATCAATCAGATCAGCCGCGCCCGACGGAAGGTTAATCTTTCTACTCCTTGAACTTTACGATGATAATATCTATGCTAATTATATTGCATAGATTAATTACTCATCAATTATTAATCTTGGAGATAATGACTGATTAATTTTATAATTATGTAAATCTTTACTTTATATTGCCCCGCGTTGTTGGAGCGCCATATCCGGTGTTATTGATTATGCAAATTTATTGCGTAATTAATTAATTTAATTATAAACTTATTTTGTGTTTATGAAGGTGATATCTGTACGAACTATGTCGAATCTTTACAGTTAATGGTGTGTTGATTTTATTGCTTTCATATATCTATTGTTATTTCATTGTAGTAATTTTATTGCATAAATTAATTGAATTATCTCTTTAATAAGGTCGTGATCAAAGTGTATCTAACTCCAAGTTTGGATGGTTATATACAATATAATTAATGCCATGTGTTGAGCTGCCATACACAATGTTTACAAATTTATTCCTTTAAATAGTTGCATGAATTAAATTAGGGTTAATTTATAATTCACAATCAAACTTGTTACATATGAAATTACTTCTAATTTTAACTGTCTACCAAACTTCTAGTCTGTGTATCTTTGTAAGTAATTTAATTGATAATCGTTAAATTGAATCATAAATTATAGATTCTGTTTAGTGAAAGGTTAAGTTGTGAGTCAGGTTTTACACAAATCAATAGAATACTAATGAATCCATTCTAACTTACGTTTATTAAAATCATATTTCATCCTTATTCATGTCATAACATAATCATATTATAAGAGCACTTACAAATCTTCTAAAGGACAATAAACTTTTATACCATATTTAAGTAATTAAAAGACTAAATTTAAATATTTGAGTGAACAATCAAATATAGACGCTTCCTCGTCCATAATGACGTTACTAGCTAATAATGTGGTGTGCTCATAATTTGTATTAAGTAGTTCATAGTAATCCCTACCTATGGATTCGTATCTATCTGACTCATATTTATATAATTTCTCAGGTGGTTTGGTTCTAAGTGTCAGGTCAGTGGTATTTGATAAATTAATAATTATAAGAAGAGATTAGTTTTGTACGTTACTCGTTCTGCAGTGATGTATCGCTCCCATGATGTATCCATGCGGGTCCCTTCGTTGATGGGTGATGTTAATCCATATCGCACTCGTGATTGACACTACCGATTTCTATATGTACATCGTTCGAGAACACACTTCCGCACACCGCAACAGTCACTTTGAGCTTTCGAGATTATTACAATACAAGTCGTGGCATTGCACTTGTAATCGGTCGGCTATGTTTATTCACGTGAGTCTATTTACGCGGTTCACAGTTTGATACCGTATGCTCCTAATAGTTTTCCATCTTGCACGATCACTCTTTTCGGCGCCTAGATTGTTTTCGAGTTCATTAGGCAATTATTCACACTGCTATTTACTTGACTTAACTACGAAACAGTGTAGTATCACTACTTTTATGTAATGGTTCAAGAATGTCACTGCAAAATGTTAGTACCTTTATGACGGTGTATTACATGGAATTTATAAAGATTGTTATTCGCACTTCATCGCGAACACTACCGTCCCGTTTTGGCGTTCTAAGTCTTATTCACGCACTTCCATTTAGTCGGAACAACGTCTTTATCGTCTCTACAGAAATACATTATAACTTATATACTGCATTAAGTTTTTATAAACTGGGCTATTATAAAACTGAGATAAAATTCGAATAAACTGATCTAAGATTTCAGTAAACTGTGCTAAAAATTCGAATGAACTGCGAATTTTAGTAAACTGAGCTGAAAATTTTAGTAAACTGAGTCAAAAATTGGAATGAACTAAGTTAAAAATCTGAATAAATTGAGAGTGTCTCCTTGTGTGTACAGTTTTTATTTCTTTCGATATTCCCACTCTTGTGACTCTGATGATCGCTTCAACTTCCCACCAAATCATTTCTGATAGGCTTATTCCATGGACCTCCCTGTGTCCTCTCGTCTCCAGTCTGTATTTCTAGCGAATTCTCCACCCAGTGCCATTTGGAGAGGGACGTTCATACACGAGATTCGCTCTCTGGTCTCTAGCTCCTCTCAGAACCATCCCCTTCAGAATTCTCGTTCCTCATTGGCTGGTTGGCTTTCTCAACTTGAATTTGACGTAGTCCACGTGGACTCGACGAGTCGCTGTCTTACGTCCGTTGCCCTGTTCCTGGAATCAGTGTTAAGGCCTTGTTTCGAAATCACATCTGCTACTTTTGGTGTAGCGTGTCGAATTCCCTTATTGTTGAGACGCTGACGACTTCCTTCGATGACTTACAGGTGGCATAACATCAGCGTCACTTAGTCGCCTGTCCCATTGTCCGTGCATCAACCATTGTCTTACTAGAAGTTGCACACATGGTTTTGAACAATACTCTCACCGCTGGTTCTGTGTTTTTCTCGTTACTGGACAGATGTAAGGGTAGTCTTCTTTTGTCCTAATTGTGGAGTCAAGCATTCCCACGCATGGTCCAGTTCATTGCAACATGTGCCGTACAGCTCATTGTTCGTGAATGGTTTTTACGACGTCTTAATGGAAAGGAAAGGTTTGTTCCTTTTCGCCGCCCACCCTCGAACAAAGCTAACATGTGTCACTTTTGACGGGCTCTAATTGCTGGTGTACTTCTCTCGCAATACCCAAAAATTCAACAACAAAAAATCTTGAAAGAATAATCACATTACAACTTCAAGACATTATAATGTCGAAGTAACGATTTATCTGCTGTTTTAGATTTCTTCATGTCTACTATAAAACATAATAAATTTTTTCATAGGTGTGCAAAGAACTGTTCTCTATTACATCATGCTTACTTAGTAAGAATTCTGAACTTTCTTTTATTACGACTCTTTATTTCACACTTAAAAAACCCACTGTTCAAGTCCATGCGATAACTGGTACACTAAAGCAAGGGGAGATGGTTAACAACTGACTGGAATGAACTGGTGCCACCAACAGTGAGTGGGATAGCTTATGCTTGTTATCAAAAATACACAGGTCATATTCAAATTTTACAGCATTGCATACAATCAACATCGCGTTGCCATGAGAACAATGTTTAATTGGATATTAGTTCATGCCCTCCACAAATGTCAAAACCATTCTCTAAATATACCGGTACAAGCTAACTATTTACCAACTTGTCACAGATGTATATCAAGAGTACACTGAAGGAAACTGGGACTAATTATACAATAAAATACTTTTATCATATGCATAGTATACAACAGAGGCCGATGAAGCTATGCCAATTGATATATTTAAAACCAAAATACTTTTCTCTACACAAAAAATCTGGACGGATAAAACAGAATAGTTTGGTGTAGTCAGGAACACTTACACTTGTTATATAGTCAGAAGGTAAAGATTTTATTCAATAATTTTCTCCACACATGACAAAAAGTCAGTAAATAGATTAAAAACTAATGTGGGGTAGTTGAAAACTAAGGTCTTGCTATATAGCAGGACACTCCAGCTCGATGATAGCAATGTTTAGCTGGCAACTGTTCCACAGTCACTCAGTTTCAAAATGGCAACCATGCTTGAGGACTGTACATACTGTTATACTGTTAGGGTATGAACATGCCGACGCAGCATTACTGGTAGACAGCAGCTTTCTGTGAGACATTGCTGTACTGTATGACAGTGACGTCATAACAAATGTATAGATTTTAATAGGAGCGAACATGTCGAAGATGTTTACTGTACTACATTACTGTGCAGCTTACTGTTAGAGTGAGGCAAGAACAAATTATTTTGTTTTTGCCTGATGGAAAACAGCAATGTAGTAGGGTGGTGTGGTACCTGACTGGTTCAGTGAATCATATATGACTTCCCTCACTCCACAGCGCAGCTGAGTTCAAAGTTGATGTGTTCTTATCTCGTCAGTTCATATGCGTTTTTGGTTGTAATTCTGGCTTCATAGTTAATATTTGGATTTTTAATTATAAATGAAAGATGATTTGATAGACTTAGTTTCTTTGTCTCTCATTATAAATATCTTTAAGTATAATGGTCATGTCTTTATATCTTATAAGTATAATCATCAAATCATATCTTTAAGTTTTAAGTCATAAAAAAGGTGAAAGCTTCGCTTGAAGCTAAAGGCGACTTCGTTTTATGAATGCTAGATACATCAACCTTTGAGTAGAAGAGATTAATTTGTCGGTTTGTTTTATAAAAACTAAACTAGGCAAACAACGAACTATAATGAAGAAAAACATTTGACAATTTTTAACTATAATCTAATAACTGCAGTGACACGTATTCCACTGCTAGAAAACACTTTCTTTTTCCACAATGAAGTGAATGGTTTGTCAGCTGACTTGTCGTGGTGTCTCACAGTAATGCTGCGTCAGCATGTTCGTACCCTTAGAAAAACAGCATGCTGTTGTGCAGCAGTGCACTTTTTATGGGCAGTGCACTTTAGGTGGTCTTCCTACAAAAGGAAATTCATAACGAAACGTTTGGTGTTTATGGTAAGAAGTGTTTGTCATGTAAAGTGGTGCAAAACTTTGTTGATAAATTCTCTCAAGGATACTCAAAACTTGTTGACAAACACCAATCTGGTCATCCTGTTGAGAACAGTGCAACGGGCTGAGGAGACGATTCGAGATGACAGGCAACTAACAACAAACACGGTTTAGCCTACAGCATAATGCATGATAGTTTGAATTTCTGAGAAGTATGTGCAAGGTGGGTGCCCAAAAAGTAACTGACAAATACAACAAAATTCAAACGAGCCTGTTCTTGCAACATCTATCTCAGTATAACAGTGAAGGGGAAGATGCTTAACAGGACTGGTATTGGGAATCGATCATGGATGGATCAATATCAACAGAATAAAAGTGTGATCAATGCAATGGAAACATCATTCTCCACCTCCAGCCAAGAAATTCAAGGTTACATTATCAACAGGAAAGGTTATATTTACAGTGTTCTGGGATTCTCAAGGATTGCTGCTAGTTCATTTTCAGGGGTGGGGTGAGAATGTAATGCTGCGCCATAATGTGAAGTGCTGCTGAAGCTTCAGATTCCAATTAGAAGAAAACACCCAGGCCTGCTGACTACAGGAGTACTGTTCAATCATGGCAGTTGTAACGTTATGTTTTACTATCACGTAAATTAGGTCCCAAAAATGTAGACCATGTTAGAGAAAGAACAAAATACTAGTCCATAAATAACTTGAGTACCAAATAGATTGTATTAGATTATAAGAAATAATGAGAAATGTAATGCTATATCTTGATAATCTCAACAATAACAAGAAATTGAATCCAGTAAACTGCTTTGAAAAGTGTTAAGAAAATGTAAAGAATTAGAATCTATGCTGCAGTAACAAACTGGACCCTCAATAAAATAAAATTAAACAATACAATAAGTAAATTAACAGTACCACCAAAATAAAATAGGATAACCACTTTGGTTATCCTGATTAATGAAATAAAGCAAAATAATAAGATGATAGGAACCAGTGAGATAAGATTGTAATGGTAATTAAACCAAGGGGTAAATGTAAGCCTAGATGTTAAGTTAAGTACCATCATAAGATTTTATACATAAAAAAGAGGCCAAAAAGCATTGTAAATTACATGAGGTATAAACATAAAACGAAAACTACTGGAAAAGTAGTAAATAAGACCAAATTAACTATATAATATTGGTTATAATATCAATTATCACCTAAATAAAAAGAGAAGTGAGGCACTAAAGACTACCAACAATGATCTAGGAAAAGAATAGTTTTCCAAATAATCTAAGTAAATAAACAAGTTAGTATAAATAATACTAGAATCTTTGTAATGTGTAGAAGGTTCTAAGAGTGCAGACACGTATAAACAATATATTTTAATGAAACAAGGGACCCATGAAACCAACCTTAAGAGTTTTGATGGGGAAGTTAGTAACACTTATCATAAGAAAGGAAGGTCACATTAAGTGATTAAATATATTGTCAAAGTTCCTGTACATTCCAAAGAACATGTTAGAATAATAACATGAGAGGCAGAAGGAAGTATTGTCAAGATAAAAGTGAAACTAGTACAGTGAGCCTACGAAAACGTATTTACATTGTTAATAATACATAAATTTTTGATTTATGTTGTGTGTATGTTAGTGAAAGTTGAAGTAGACTATCAAGAACAATTTATAATAATTGTCTATGATTAATAATAAGAATTGTAAATAGTAGGAAAGGAATTAATGCCTACAAGACTATAGGCTGTGATGCCAAGTAAATGTAATTATGTTATTAGTAATCACACATTCTTAATTTTGTTAGTAAAACTATCACAAAGGTTCAACTGGATAATCAGGAACAATTGTAGTTATTTATATAATCAGGTAATGAAGTAATGTTTGTATAATAAGGAAAAGTATAGTGTCATGTAATCAGATTTGAGTAGGCCTAGAAAGCCGAATATGATTTTTAGCATATCCTGATACTCTTAATTATTATAAATAATGTAACTCACAATATATAGTGAGTAATTACCAATTTTGTTATTATAATTAGGTATATAAGTCATAATAATTAATATTTTATATAAAATTTGTAAAAAAAAACAATGTTTAAAATAATAGTATTTAACGACTGAACAAAAACCTATAGTGTGGGATACCAAAATGTTCAGATCGACAATTGCAGTTGGATGGTGATATTGAAATGTAAATTAGAGTAGAGACTAAGGAATAATTGGAATTATAAAGATTTGTTAGTTTATGATCCCGTGGGCTACATATTGTAAACCAATTTTTCATAATCTTGACACCTACAAAAGATGCGCGGTGTGCTTCTGTTTTGCCGGGAGATTCCGAAGGAGTACGGAAATTGGGAGAACTCAAATCATTAAACACTCGAAGCCAAATTTGGACCGAATGCAGGACACAGTCCATCACAATATTCTGACAGAGACGCCACGCCACCAGAGACAAGCAACAATGCAAAAGTAATGCTGTACAGCTGACTGAAGTTGCTAACCTAAAAAAGTGAATTTAAGGTTATGTCAGGAGTAAACAAATCAAGTTAACCTTATTTCATGTGAATCCTTTTCGGAGTGTGTGCGCATAGGCTGTGTTACAAAAAGAATAAAATATTAAAGTGCTATCAAGAAGTAAAGCACTAAAAGGAAGTATAGTGATTTTTTTTAACTAATAGTGTACTATACCGAACTTAGAAAATTTTTCAAACCTTTTGAATTTCAGTAAACACTGGAAACTATTTTAATCACTTTCACAAGTTTAATAACAATTACTATTCACTATTCTCATGAATTATTTTAAATGAATTAATTGTTTTTATTAAAATAAAACACTTTAAAAAAGCAACTTAACCAAACGTGGTACTGTCCACTTATGGATATAATCCGAACTTTATAATTGTATTTTTTTCTATAGATTTAAGTCAATAACAATAGTCATTAACCTCTTGTTATGTTTTGTTCTAATTAATAGTGTAATACAGTGGTGGCTCGTCCATAAGGGCTGCAGGGCTGCAGCCCTCCCTACAATTTTCAAGAAAAACTAATTACGGTACCGTATTTAAATAGCTTTTTATTTAGGAAATTATGTATTCTTCAAAGATTCGCTAGTAAAAGAAATACATTTTAATATTCGCGTACAGCCACAACTGATGGTCGTGTAGATAGATGCGTGTACGTGACACTCAGGCGGGCTGCGCCCTACTTAGACAAGTGCGTGTTGCGTCTGCGCTTGAGGCAGGTGGTGGGAGAACGCTTTGTTAACATGCCAAACTTGGGCTGCATTCAGTCCAGCCCGAGCCTGTCGAACGTGTGCATATAAATCTTATGCTGACGGCGTGTTCCATGTTTGTAGACTGTGCTAATTTCTACCGTTGTAGTTTTAAAACAAATATGAATAAAAATAGTGTTTCATATTTGCAAAACATCAATTTTTCATCGCTATATTTAGCAGAGAAGAATGAAATTAAGAATTTAGGTCGCGAGATTCCTGATTTATTAATTTCTCAGTCATCGTCAAGCAGAAATCAGACTTATTGTAGCAAATTTAATGTGTCCATTTATTCCAAACATAACTGGTTGTGTGGCTGTCCTGAAAAGAATGCACTATTTTGCTTTCCTTGTTTATTATTTGGAGGTGATGCATCTTGGACAAAGGTTGGAGTGAATGATTTAAAACATTTAGGCGAGAAAGTAAAAAAACATGAAGATTCAGCAAAACATATGAATAATGTAATTGATTTAGCCATGTTAGGAAAAGTAAACATTGCACATCAGTTAAGTGACACTTACAAACATCAAACAAACAAACACAATGCACAATGAAAAAGTGACACAAAATAGAGAAATTCTCTCAAAAATTATTGACTGCGTCAAGTTTTGCGGAAAATTTGAGCTTTCGTTATGTGGTCACGATGAAACGTCACAGTCAGCGAATCCTGGTATATTTTGAGGATTGTTAGAATTTGCTGGAAAGTTAGATGAGTCTCTTAAAAGTCATTTTATGAAGTCAACAGTGTTTAAGGGAATGTCTAAGACAATTCAGAACGAACTTCTAGACTATAACCTTGAGGTGTGTCGTGATGAAATATGTGCTGAAATTAAATAATCTAATTTTTTATCAGTAATGTCGGATGATACATCAGATGTGTCAGGTCTTACGCAACAAGTTATTGTTTTTCGTTATGAACTGAGCGGAATTGTGCATGAAAGATTCTGGGGATTTTTTAAACCAAAAACCCAAAATGCTGAAGTGTTAGCAGAATGAATTTTTTTAGAACAGGTAAATATAGTCCTGAATGGTGACAGAGACAAACTTATAGCTCAGACTTACGACGGAGCCCCCGTTTTTAGTGGTGAGAAGGCAGGTGTGCATAAAATAATTCAACAGTCACACATATATGCACATTTTGTGCACTGTTATGCGGATCAATTAAATTTAATTATAGAAAAGGCAGCATCACAAAACTCACAAGCTCGTATTTTTTTCAGTAGCCTTGCCGCTATACCTGCATTTTTTCAAAGTCACCCTCACGATTATCTATTTTAGACTAGACAGTATTTCTAAACGAATACCTTGAGTATCAAACACAAGATGGAATTTTAAAAGCCGGTTGGTGAACACCGTTTTTAAAAACAAGGAACGTCTAATAGTATGCTTTGAGAAACTTCAAATTGACCAAAATGATTCCACTGTCCAAGCGGCTGCAGGTATTCTCTGTATGCTGAATGACCAGGACTTCCAACTTTTGGTTAGAATTTTCTCATCACATCATATCTCATGTGGATATTTTATATAATCAGCTGCAGCATCATAATGCAAACTCCAGTAGTATCTATAATGCAGTAAATAAATTTCTTGAGGCGATCATGAATGAAAGAAATAGACTTCCTTCTGTTACTGACCAACAAGAAGACTCATGAAGAAAAGGAAAAGGTTATCGCACAATCTTGTTTCTGCAAAGGAAGTGTGTGATATTATTTGTTATCAGATAAAAGAGAGATTTTCTTTTAATAAACATCTGTCAGAAGCAAAACTGTTAAATTTCTCCCTCTCCAAAGACAATATAAGTACTTCACCCGAATTTGCTGAAACTATTGAAGCTTACCCTTTCTTGTGTAAAGAACGTTTGGAAACTGAACTATCTGTTTTGTACGAGAGGCAAGAATTCCGCAGTAATTCAGAGGTTATGAAAACTTACAAAATCATGTTGGATACAGGAATTGCAGAGTCCTGCACAGAAGTGTTCACTCTCCTCCAAATAATTCTAACTACTCCCATGACTACTGCTGAGCCCGAGAGGTGCTTCTCCACGTTGAAAAGAGTTAAGAGTTTCCTAAGAAGTACAATGACACAAGAACATCTTGCTGCTTTAGCAATGTTAAGCATAGAAAAAGAAATGATTGAAAATATTATTAATTTTAATGGCAAAGTTATCAATAAGTTTTCCAGTTGCAAAGAAAGGAGAATGGACTTCCTGTTTAAATAAAATTGTGAAAGAAACAGTGATTTATTTCTAAGTTTATTTAAGAACATAACTCGCTATTACATTTTCATTTGAAATTTTTAATGTCTATAAGGTTAATGTGTAAATTAAAAATTATAATTTGTTTGAATTTTAACGTGTAGGCCTTAGTGTTTAGAACTTAGTGTTTGGAACTTAAATCATAATCATAAATATCATCACCAACAGCAGCAGCACCAATGAGGATTGGACCAATGTTTTGTCACAGCTTCAACTTCAATACAGGTAAAGGACCTAGTAATAGTATATAAATTTCACTAATATATGATAATGGTAAATGTTGAAAGTTAAAAATTGTAGTCCAGCCCCACCAAAAAAAAATCTCACCAGCCGCCACTGGTGTAATAGTATATATCTTCACAATAAAGTTAACAACAAAGATAAAGAATGAAGCACTCATAAACTAACACCAGAACACCTAAGAAAGGAATGATAACTAAGTAACTGTGTACAAAGTATTATATAAGGTTCAAGAACCCAATAAAACAATTAATGTATTTAACTCAGTAAACCAAAGAACAATAATTAGTGATAAAGAAGAAAGTATAGAAGACAACTTAATAATGTGATTAACCAAATGACCCAATAGATATGGTAAGTGAGAGGACAAAACTGAAGTACAAGGACATTCAGCATTAACAAGAGAATGCGAAGAAAATAAATAAACACAAGCAAGATAACTAACACTGAAGAATTAACAAATGTGCCAAATAATGTAACTAGTATATGTGTCAACAGAAAATGAAAGTAATAAAACCAAAAATCTACAGAATTAAGAAACTGCAAAGAGACACAGACATAGACAGACAGTACCAAAGACAAACCATGACAAAAAAACTCTTTATTCTAATAAAAGAATAGCATTGATTAAATAAATCAAAACCATGAAAGAGAATAATGAATAATAAGAGTAGAGTAATTATCTTAATGAGAACAGTGTACCAGGCATACTTTTAATACTGGCAAATTCAAATAAAATAACAAAAGAGAACCCAGTAAACACCTGTAGACAGGTAGAAATCATAAAGAGATAGTAGATAATAATTAACAAGTGTAAAAGTACCAAATAATAACCTGAAAGACATTGAAACCAGATAGCCAAAAGATAGTCCATTGTTGTTTATAGGGGGGTCCCAGGTAACCTCAACTTGGCTATAAACCAGCTTGTAATTAGTATAAAATAAGACCAAAACGATGTAAACTAGTGTAAGTTATAAAAAATTATAGAAGACATTATAAAGACAAACCTAGTGATACAATTTTATTAATTGAAAGTGGTAGGTGTGGTGTTTAATGCAAATACACAGACTGAAATTGGACAGAAAAGTGTACATGTTAAACACACTCAGAATTCCTATAATAATATAAACCAGTGAAGAACAATGTCTTCAATGTGCAATATAATATGTATTACCACTATTATAGTATACAATGATTATTATAAAAAACTAATTTAGCCAGAATTAAGGAAAATTGAGGTCACTGTCTGACCACACTAACTGCAAAAAGTATTGGTGAATTATTAACAATATCACTTGTAATTATAAAAGAACAACCATTGCAAAACAACATGTACACTGTAAAGACAATTTATACTTAAAAGAACCACATAAAGATGGGTATATCATTAACTCAGAATTAAATCATAATGACCTGGCATACTAGGACTGTGAACAATAAATGTTACATTAAAAACAAGCAAATAATTGTATTCTAATGAAACCTAAGCTGCCCAGAAGTTGTAATGGACATCTTAGAATACTGTAACGTCACAAAACGTTCCATAATAATAATGAACACCAGAAGGGTGAATGATACTAAAATAACTATAAATGAGTGACCAGGAAGAATGTAACAGTAAATATAATAAACCAATAAAGAATGAAAGGAGAGAAGAAATTCAAGTGAACAGTGGTAAATCCACTATCTGCATAATATGACACTACAACATAAACAAACAGAACGACAAACATGAATTGACAAGACAAGTTTCCCACATAAACTGTTAAGTGAGCTTAATAAAACCTTTGATGAATAAAGTCAAATAAAATAAGTAAGATAAGAGATGACATGAATGATATTTGTATCATGTATTGTAAATAGAAACAGCACATTAGATGATCCATGTCAAAGTACTGATTTAAAAGGACAAATATAAAGAACGATACTATGATTAATCATAAACTATAAAAGATAATAAGAAAACCAATAATATATGTTATAATAAATTAAAGATAACAATCAATGTAACCACTGAATGTATCTAGGTAACGTTATAAGAAGTTAAAATATGTAAAGAAATGTCATAATAGTCAAGGAACAAAACAATGTAAAGGAATGATAACAAACCAAGAATGACACATTTAAGTCATAAAAGTAAGAATCAGGTAGAGACCCTACTAAGCATAGGGAAGTAAAATAATAATAATGACAAAAAGAATGTAAAGCACCATTACTTGAGTGATGTTATAAGTATAAGAAATAAGAAAGACATATTGAAGTAAGAATAGTTAAATATGGAAGTTTATGATAGAAAATCAACAAATGTATACTAATAATTAATATTGTTCAGCTGGATACAGCATTTAAGTATAATAATGTGTTCTTTTCAATCAAATAATCATGTTCAAATTAGACGTTAAGGATAATTAAACGAATAATAAGAAAAAGTTAATAGTCGGATCTGCACCATTTAGCAGACGACACCTTAGTTAATTTAGAATAAAGAATTGTTAATGAAAACTATGACCAAACTGTCACCAAGACATGTCAAAATAAAGAGAAGTAAACAAGCTTTACAATGCTAATAGTAGAACCTGAATTGTAATTGTAATAACTGAGATATTAATGTTAGCATCATAAATTTGTTGAATTTCGAATAAATACAACAAATAATATTAACATTGAAATCAGACGCTTCCAATACCATTATGTAATAGCTATAAATAGAATTACATCACCATGACATTTTCTACCAATCGCAAACGACTTTAGAGACGAGGGAACACCACCTAGTGGCTATCGGAGAAAAGTATATATACGAACGCAATTGTAAACAAAGAAGCATTTTGTCTCTTTCCACTCAATCAACAACAACTAATCCAGGCCGAATTATCATCAAAATTTTATAATCAACAAGAAGGAAGAAGTGTAATTAAAGAACAGTGCATCGATATCAGTAGTGATACTTTTACTAGAAGTGCGTGTTAGAGAACGAGGTTAAGTATCATACATAACCAATTAAATAGTTATTCAAGAAGAAAATAATATCGTTCATGTGCGAAATAAGTGAAGTGTAACCACGATCAGTGTACCAGATCGTGAGGAGTGTTAATAAATAATCACTGAGATTATTAGTCAGGGAGTACCGTGCATATATTTACATTGTTTACGAGTAAGCTGTTAGCAGTATAATATAATACACATGTATCCTGACGCAAGAAACAATAATACAATAAGTACTAAGCACTGTTTTAACTTTATTTAGAGGAATTATAATATTCCGACATAAGATTTCATGTAATAACGTTATCCTAACTAACCTAAAATTTGCCCAGATTAAACGAACTTTTCATTAATTAATTTCAATAACTAAAGGTGTCTAACCTAATAATCTAGTGTTTTGTAATAGCATTGTAGAGTGAAGCAGTGGCGTTTTATTCTGTAAATTAAAAGAAGTCACCCTTGAGATAGCTAATATTTATAAATAATCAATCGATTAGGGTTAGAGTCATCATTGCAAACAGACTGAGTTGAGAAAATTGAAAGCCGGATGATTTGTAATCCGTGTGTTGTATTAAACTGAATGTATTTAATTAAACCAAGTATAGAGTGAACAATAAACCAATGAATTGTGAATTAACAAATTTTGTCAGCAATTATTTAAATAAGTGATTAATTCTTTTTTACTAGTTAATGAATTGCGATTTCAAGGCAAGCAACCAGTAAAGTTGGCTACAATTCAAACAAGTGAACCGCCAACAGTTAGAATCCATTAAACAGATAAAAGGGAAATTAACTCCTGATATTGATTCAACCACTCAATCAATTACTAACTTATAATCAATCAAAATTAATCATTCGATTATTCAAAAGATTTCTTTTTTATGGAATATTTCTCGTGAATTTCCATATGGCGCCCAGGTAAAATTCATAAGTGCTCACTTAAACACTAACAGCACTATTATACTGTTTTATAAAAAAACTTGACAGTTTATTAATCAACTGAGACCGACTGAACTTCTAATACGACATCAAAGGTACGTGAAGGTTTGAATTATATAACTAACTTTGTCTAAACTACACACTAACATACACAGACGACATAATTCAACGGGAGTGCGAACGAACTTCAAGAGGTCTACAAAACTGTTTACATTCAGAACATATGGGGATTACAACCAAATAATTACTCAAAAAGAATAAACAACATTTCTTAAAACAAGATATCATAATTAAACAAAACTAATTAAAGAACAATTAACAATTAACAAAATTATTTAACGAACCAGTGTTAATTTAAACTCAGAGTCTAGTAACGTGTGACAAGTGATCTTCATTTACAAAACAAAGTACGTAGAGATTGAAAATATAAGTTACAATATCTATATCATTGTAAAAAAGTGAACAGGGCAAATTATGTCAATAAATAAAGTAAATCTAACTGACCATGCTCTAGGCCATAGAAAGCATGGGTCAAATATAGTAATTTAATTCATATTAGACAATCATGGTACTGATCATTATCATAAATGGACCCCAAAGGAACCCTATGATGAACTGTAATCATCATTTGGTCAATTTTAATAATTAATCATGTAAAAATATAATGAAAATGTAATAGTCATAAGCAGTGGCGGCTCGTCCATAAGGCTGCAGGGCTGCAGCCCTCCCTACAATTTTCAAGGAAAACTAATTACCGTATTTAAATAACTTTTTATTTAGGAAATTATGTATACTTCAAAGATTCGCCAGTATAAGGAATAAATTTTATATTCGCGTTCAGCCACAACTGATAGTCGTGATGCCTGTATGTGACATGCGGGCTGTGCCCTACTTAGGCAAGTGCGCGTTGCGTCTGCGCTTGAGGCACGTGGTGGGAGAACGCTTCGTTAACAAGCCAAACTTGGGCTGCATTCAGTCCAGCCCGAGTCTGTCGAACGTGTGCGTATAAATCTTATGCTGACGGCGTGTTCCGTGTTTGTAGACTGTGCTAATTTCTACCATTGTAGTTTTAAAACAAATATGAAAAAAAATAGTGTTTTATATTTGCAAAACATCAATTTTTCATTGCTATCATTAGCAGAGAAGAATGAAATTACGAATTTCGCGAGACTCCTGATTTATTAATTTCTCTGTCATCATCAAGCAGAAATCAGACTTATTGTAGCAAATTTAATGTGTCCATTTATTCCAAACATAACTGGTTGTGTGGCTGTCCTGAAAAGAATGCACTATTTTGCTTTCCTTGTTTATTATTTGGAGGTGATGCAACTTGGACAAAGGTTGGAGTGAATGATTTAAAACATTTAGGCAAGAAAGTAAAAAAACACGAAGATTCAGCAAAACATATGAATAATGTAACTGATTTAGCTATGTTAGGAAAAGTAAACATTGCACATCAGTTAAGTAACGCTTACAAACAACAAACAAACAATGAAAAGGTGAGACAAAATAGAGAAATTCTCTCGAAAATTATTGATTGCATCAAGTTTTGCGGAAAATTTGAGCTTCTGTTATGTGGTCACAATGAAACTTCATAGTCATCGATCCTGGTGTATTTTGAGGATTATTAGAATTTGCTGGAAAGTTAGATGAATCTCTTAAAAATCATTTTATGAAGTCAATAGTGTTTAAGAGAACGTCTAAGACAATTCAGAACGAACTTCTAGACTGTATCCTTGAGGTGTGTCGTGATGAAATACGTGCTGAAATTAAATAATCTAAATTTTTATCAGTAATGTTGGATGATACATCAAATGTGTCAGGTCTTACGCAGCAAGTTATTATTTTTCACTATGAACTGAGCGGAATTGTGCATGAAAGATTCTGGGGATTTTTTAACCAAAAACCCAAAATGCTGAAGTGATAGCAGAGTGCATTTTAGAACAGGTAACTATAGTCCTGAATGGCGTCAGTGACAAACTTATAGCTCAGACTTACGACGGAGCCCCCGTTTTTAGTGGCGAGAAGGGAGTTGTACATAAAATAATTCAACAGTCACACAAATATGAAAATTTTGTGCACTCTTATGCGCATCAATTAAATTTAATTATAGAAAAGGCAGCATCACAAAACTCACAAGCTCGTATTTTTTTCAGTAGTCTTACCGCTATACCTGCATTTTTTCAAAGTCACCCTCACGATTATCTATTTTAGATAATATTTGTAAATGAATACCTCGAGTATCAAACAGAAGATGGAATTTTAAAACCCGGTTAGTGAACACCGTTTTTGAAAACAAGGAAAGTCTAAGGCTAGTAACCCACTGGCGCGACATGCCGCACACGAATAACCCACTGGTGCGACACGTCGCGCGCGACAAGCCGCATACGGCAACTGACAAGACATTATAAACGCGACTGTTCTGACATCCAGTCAGTGCTGCGATGGATGTTGAGGAAATAGCATGTTGTGTTTATGTTTTTAATAAATATGTGTATCGTCACAAGAAGAAACCAAGATATTGGATTCATCCCATGCTTCGAGAACGAAATACGAAGGGACTTTTCTATTCGCTGTATAATGATTTACGGAAATATAATGAAAAATTTTTTAATTTTACAAGAACGAGTACAAATTCATTTGATGAACTATTACGTTACATTGAAAATGACATTCGAGGACAGAATACAAATTTCCGTGAAAGTATAGTACCGGAGGAAAAACTGTTAGTAACTTTAAGGTATGAAACTATCTTACAATTTTTTGTTAATTGTGAATGTGCTGTGTTAACATTACTGTGTATAGTCTTGGTAGTTGCATAAGGTAGAAGAAGTAAAATGTATACCAAATACAAGAATACAAAATAGTTAATAATATTTATTTTATTTATACACGATAAACATTACTTCATTAATTATTCTCAAACAAATTCAAACATTCAGATTCCGGTGAAGTCGTATTGCTTGGTGACTGATCACAATAATTTGAAGATGGGTCACGTGCATGAGAATTTCTTTGTGGAATGGTATTAGAGTACTGAAAAACTCCATTTGCAGAAGTCCCAGCGTCACAAGTCCTCCCGTATTCTACGGGAGTAGAATACCCTCGTTGATAACCTGATGCATGGTCGAGGCGACTGGAGCTTAGAGACCCACTCCACTGCCTGGTAGGGTACTGATCATCGTTTAAATAAAATGCGGGGCGAGAAAACGACTGGGCATTTTGAATCGTTTTAATAATGTCTACTTTAGTAGTCATTTTCAAATGTTCTGGTATTTTCTTGAACTCGTCCACTAACGACAAGAAAAACAGCTTGTCTCCATCAGCATCCCTTTCTCGTTCCTCTCGCATTTCTAAACTTTTTTTTAAAACGTTGATCATTTCGATACCAATGTCGTTCTGTGCTTTACTTTTTACTTCCATATTCCTTAAGGAATGGAAGTATGGTGATGGCAAAAAAAATCGTGTTCGAGATTATTGCAGATTCTGATTCTACTACACTCAAAACATGAAAAAAAGTCGTTTTCCGAAAAGTGTCTGTGTGTGTGTCTGTCTGTCTGTCTGTCTGTGTGTCTGTCTGTCTGTCTATCTGTCTGTCTGTAGATTTTTTTTCTATGGCAAACGATAACTGCCGCAAATTCAAACAGAATCAAATAATTTTTTGCATGCAGCCCTGATTTGCAGAGTACTCGCGACCTATTGTTTTTGGTGAAGATCGGTTGAGGGAAAGGGGTAGTTTACCTGCAACGGTTTTTTTTTAGCAAGGGTAATTTTGTTTGTTTGGCAAACGATAACAGCCGCAAATTCAAACAGAATCAAATAATGTTTCGCATACAGCCCTGAATTGTAGAGTTCTCAAGATCTGTTGATTTTGGTGAAGATCGGTTAAGGGAAAGGGGTAGTTTACCTGTAACGTTTTATGTTTTAACAAGGGTATTTCCTATGGCAAACGATAACAGCCGCAAATTCAAACAGAATCAAAAGATTATTTGCATACAGCCCTAAATTGTAGAGTTCTCAAGACCTATTGTTTTTGGTGAAGTTCGGTTGAGGGAAAGGGGTAGTTTACCTGCAACGTTTTTTTAACAAGGGTATTTTCTATGGCAAACGATAACAGCCGCAAATTCAAACAGAATCAAAAGATTATTTGCATACAGCCCTAAATTGTAGAGTTCTCAAGACCTATTGTTTTTGGTGAAGTTCGGTTGAGGGAAAGGGGTAGTTTACCTGCAACGTTTTTTTAACAAGGGTATTTTCTATGGCAAACGATAACAGCCGCAAATTCAAACAGAATCAAAAGATTATTTGCATACAGCCCTAAATTGTAGAGTTCTCAAGACCTATTGTTTTTGGTGAAGATCGGTTGAGGGAAAGGGGTAGTTTACCTGCAACGTTTTTTTTAAAAAGAGTATTTTCTATGGCAAACGATAACAGCCGCAAATTCAAACAGAATCAAATAATGTTTTGCATACAGCCCTGATTTGTAGAGTACTCAAGACCTATTGTTTTTGGTGAAGATCGGTTAAGGGGAAGGGGTAGTTTACCTGCAACGTTTTTTTTTCAAGCGTATTTTCTATGGCAAACGATAACAGCCGCAAATTCAAACAGAATCAAATAATTTTTTGCATACGTCCCTGAATTGTAGAGGTCTCAATGACTTTCGATTTTGGTGAAGATCGGTTAAGGGGAAGGGGTAGTTTACCTGCAACCTTTTACGTTTTAACAAGAGTAAAGTACTTGAAAATTTATTTAAACTTTTTGAAACAATGGTAATTGTTAAAAAATAAAATAATTTTGTTGCCAGGCAATAAAATTATAATTTTTTCATTTTAATGTAATATAATATTTTTCATTTAATACAGCAATAAAAAGGCAGGTAAGACACAGCCTGGCTGTTTGGCTGAAAATGATTTTAAATATAAATCTTAGAATATGGAAGTCATGTATGGTTCTCCATACCGATATTTTTAAAGGGTGGACGATAGTTTTCTTGTGATGATTCCTGACTAGGAGTCGTTACTGCCAGAGAATCATCAACTGACACACGGTCTATGTTCGAAACCGTAGCATTAGTGTCTGCTACGCTTTGTAAAAATAGCAGATGCTGGTAGTATACGTAAGTAGATTTTTTGGTGCTGCGGACCCACTGCGTATATTTTTTATTCGCCTCAGTTCTCTGAAAAAGCTGTCACGTAAATTCTTCCACTTTCTCTGCAACTTCAAACCTGTAACAAAGAAAAATTCTTTGTTTCAGATACTTAGCAACCGGTAATTCGTTCAGAAAATTGTCTCATACATTCTGTTTGGGAATGACAACTGTTCGAAGAATAGTGCGAAAAGTCTGTGCTGCAATATGGTTAAAAATGAAGGATAAGTGTTTACTTGAGCCTACAGCTGAAGCATGGAAAGAAATAACGAAGGGATTCAAAACTCGTGCTAATTTTCCTAACTGTATAGGTGCTATGATAGAAAACACATATGGATTAACAAGCCACCTCGTAGTGGATCACTGTTTTATAATTACAAAAGACATTTCTCTTTGATATTACTTGGCATTTGCGATACAAATTACAGATTTATAAGCATTGACGTAGGCGCTTCTGGCAAATGTAGCGATTCCACGGTGTTCAAAAACTCTGCATTCTATGAAAAACTGGTAACGAGTAAATTCAATATACCACCAAAGTGCTCAGTTTCTACCACAGACCCCAAATTAATACCTCATGTGTTGGTAGGAGATGAAGCTTCTCCGCTTTCTGAAAATCTAATGCGGCCCTATCCAGGAAATAATTTAAATTCCCACAAAAGAATATTCAATTACAGATTAAGTAGAGCTAGAAGATACACTGAATGTTGTTTTGGAATATTAACCAACAAATGGAGAATATTCCATCGACCGCTCGATGTGGAATATGATTTTGCTGTTGACATTGTAAAAGCTTGTTGCATATTACACAACTTTGTTCGGGAGCGAAATGGCTATACATTTGAAGATACTTTGTACTCGTGCTCCGTGTTACAAGATATACCTCGTGATCAGTCGAGAGGTACTAAAAGATTCACGGAATATCGTGAACTATTTACAAAGTATTTTGTAGGTGAAGGGCAAATTCCATGGCAAAACAGATATGCTTGAAAAGATGTACGGTATAATAAAATATTCTATTGTGTATAATTCTATTATTGCTGTATTATTGTATTTTATTATGTTAATTACATTGACTAGCTTGTTGATAAAGTTTTACGTTTTTTTATTGAGTGATGAAAACTACTTACCTAATTCCTTTTTTCCATTCTCGGTGAGGTCTTCTCCAAACTTGGCGACAATTTCTTCCCACGCTTTTTTCCTTGCCTGCTTGTTAGAATACTCTTCCAGAACTGTGTTCCAAATAACTGGCTTACTTTCTATTTCTATAATTAATTCTTCTACGTCAATACTGTCCATTTTGTAACAAAAACACAACTGCACAAACTGATAGTGTTATGTGGTCAACAAATAAAAAACACTGTATAATATACACACCTACACAAGATAATATTGTACAAGAAAATACACCAGACACGTGTAACGCGCGCGACAAATCGAACGAATGGGTTATCTCACATTAAAAGCAAAGTAAATATTTGCCGCGCGCGGCAGCATTGTCGCCTGTGCATCGCAGCTCGAGAAACAGCCGCGCGTGGCAAACTGGCCACGTCGCGTCAGTGGGTTCACGAAAGCCCAGAGGGCATTATAAACTGTGATGCTTACAATTTGCGCGTGGCATGTCGCGTGCGACGTGTCGCACCAGTGGGTTACTAGCCTAATAGTATGCTTTGAGAAACTTCAAATTGACCAAAATCATTCCACTGTGCAAGCGGCTGCAGGTATTCTCCGTATGCTGAACAACCAGGACTTCCAACTTTTGGCTTGAATTTTCTCATCACATCATGTCTCATGTGGATATTTTATATAACCAGCTGCAGCATCATAATGCAAACTCCAGTAGTATCTATAATGCAGTAAATAAATTTCTTGAAGCAATCATGAATGAAAGACATAGACTTACTTCTTTTAATTAGTGGAGTACTTATGAAGAAAAGGAAAACGTTATCGCATAAACTTGTTTCTGCAAAGGAGGTGTGTGATATTACTTTTTATCAGATAAAAGAGAGATTTTCTTTTAATAAACACCTGTCTGCAGCAAAACTGTTAAATGTCTCCCTCTCCAAAGACAATATAAGTTCTTCACCCGAATTTGCTGAAACTATTGAAGCTTACCCTTTCTTGTGTAAAGAACGTTTGGAAACTGAACTATCTGTTTTGTATGAGAGGTAATAAGAATTCCGCAGTAATTCAGAGTTTATGAAAACTTACAAAATCATGTTAGATACAGGAATTCCCGAGTTCTGGACAGAAGTGTTCACTCTCCTCCAAATAATTCTAACTACTCCCATGACTATTGCTGAGCCCGAGAAGGCTTCTCAATGTTGAAAAGAGTTTCCTTAGAAGTACAATGACACAAGAGCGTCTTGATGCTTTAGCAATATTAAGCATAGAAAAAGAAATGATTGAAAATATTAATAATTTTAATGACAACGTTATCAATAAGTTTTCCAGTTGCAAAGAAAGAAGAATGGACTTCATGTTTAAATAAAATAGTTAAAGAAACAATGATTTATTTCTGACTTTATTTAAGAACATAACTCACTATTATATTTTAATTTGAAAATTTTAATGTCTATAAGGTTATAATTATCTTGTTTATTCATCCTCTTCGTTCACTTTATAAAATAATATTATATATATTGTAACATGACATAAGGTAGTGAAGATCCAGTGATATTTAACAATAAAAATAAAAAGCTGAAGATAAGAATAAGAGGCAAAAACCATAAACTCAGCGATCAATAACCCAGTAACCCAGATGACAAATGACTGTTAACCTGACAATGACCTGACACAATAGATCGGATAAATACCAAAGGAACCACGAAACAATGAAGAAGCAGTTGAGACCTAAGTGTAATCAAATAATCCCGAATAATGACCATTATATTGTAATTTAAATAATGAACTGATATAATTGTTGTGTAGATGAGATTTACCTAGGGTAATAAGGTTAATGGAAAATAATAATGTCATGTATATTTTATTGATAAAGGAATGTACTTATAACATAAGGTAGGGAGTTAGAAACTAACCATACCCAGATTAATAGTGATAATAATAGTCAAAGCCAATCAAAGATGCTTTGAGCCAAACGAAAGCAATAATTAAGTAATAACCAAAAGTGATCAGAGTGATTTGAAAGTAAACTAGTTATTCATGACCCATAATCACACAGTGATATCAAAATAATCAGACAAACCGTGTGAATAAATAAGTGAGTGAATTAAAAATGTGTATAAAAATAAATAAGTGGTGAAATGCTAGGTATAGCATGTAATGGAAAAAAAGTGATAGTGATAATAGATAATGAAACCTTCTATGAAGGGAAAAGTGCAGTGGGGGTGCAGAATAAAGTATTTTATAAGCAGACTATAATAAAATAGCTAAACAATCTTTGATAAACTTTATGTTAGCAAGTAAGATTAAACTGATTGTGCTATTATGAATTTAGGTAATAGGGAGTAAGAATTATAAAATAAGGTAAAAATTAAGTTATTAGAATGAATAGTAAAATAAGAAGGACAGACACTGTATTTAAGTGAAGGGATTAGTAAGTAAGACATATCGTGTAAGGAACAGTTTAACAGTAGTATTATAAGAGTTTTGTTATTGTTCAAAAAAACCATAGAATGTAGTGAATTATAAGATAAGCAAAATAATAGTAAAAAACAGAAAACTAATTAGAAGTTTAATTTCAGGCTTGAACCTGGCAAGGAATATTTTTATAATAAGAGGTGGAGTTAGGAACACTGATGTGTATTGCTTGTTTTGTTTATAAAATTGTATTAGCATTACCAAATATAAAGGGAATATGTTGTTAAGGAATGTTAGATGGGAGTAGAATAAAATCTAGGCTCTAGGCCTAACTGTTAAATAAAAATTTAGTAGGTTTGAGAACAAATAATAGTCCAAAGTTAAAGCAGAGTATACCAAATGGTTAAACAAATTAAATGAGTATTCCTAATACCAAAATATATGAAGAACAACCAATTTTGAATAAAATATATGTAAAATATAAATGTGAAAAATAATAAAAATGTAATTAACTATTCAAAAGTGGGCATGAGGGATGTCAAAATGATCATTATGAAAAATTAGGAAGAATGGTACTCATGTAATAACCCTAGCTATTAGTATAAGATAGAAATCTTCATTTGAAGATATTTTGGTAAAATTAGACTAAAAAAGACGTTAAAACATAACAATGACTTAAGTTAATGACCAATGAGAATTAGCATAATTTATTAGGTAACCATAGCAACCAGAAATTTATTGCCAAAAAACCGTTACATTTTCATTACTGTATTATTGACTGACGCCGAGAGTGGATCGAGTAGCTCTCACACTAAAATTTTATTACTAAAGTGAATTTTAAATTAATTTAAACCAAAAGAAGATAATAACAACATCCCAGGGAATCCTGAATAAAATTTTGTGTAATAAAAATTATCAACGAACCATAATTATCCGAGGAAGCCGGGACGACGCAGTGAAGAAGAGACGACGACGGATCCCGAAGGAAGATCATCGGGACATAGATCAATAGAAGAAGACGGACGATCACAGAAGGAGTGCGAGGCCAGAGTTTGCGAGGATAACCGTCGGGACAAGAGAAATAAACTTCCGAAGAACAGAAGAAGACGACATCTCAGGAGTTATCCGGAAGAAGAAGGCGACAGCAGGATCTTCTGCGGAAAATCAATGAGTATAAACATAATCCCATTATCGAATTCACAATTTTTTGGTCAAAATTAATAAATAACTATTTCACTTCACTTGATCACTATTCCGATTTAGAACTAAATGCTTTGTTAAAATCACTATTTAAACTTTAATCAATTAATAATTATTAAAAGCAAAATATAATAAATAATTGACAAACCTTTCTAATGAACGAAACCTAACCCAAAATACTACTAAGTTTTCATTGGTAATTACTTACTTGAATAGGATAAGATATTAATTTTTTTGTGTAACTAGTATTAAGGATTGTTATAAATTTGTGTGTCTTAGCCGTAAGTATATATTTCTGTAGCCGAAAGGACTTATTAACACCCCTGAGAAAAAACATTTTAACTGTAAAATAATGTTAAGACGACTTGTGTACAAAACATGGGAACTGAGCAAGTACCAACCGAACAAGTGTAATAGCCGGTACAAAAAATAAATTTGATGTATTATAAGGAAATTGAAATCTTTTAAAGGGTCAATAAATGTTCTCATTCTTTGTATGTTTGATTCAATTAATTTACAATAATAAATAAGAGTATATTGAAGTGAAAGCGTCAAAGCAAAACGTTAGCCAAGTCAACACTGCAGGGAGGCGTGCGCCAATTAGGTGGCGAGGCGGCAACATTTGAATACAACAGAGAGAAATACGGTTTGCCCGTAAATGATAAGAGAAGTTACAATTTGACCTATTACACACAAATAACACTAATTATTAATTTTTACAAACCACATAAAGATTCTTTTACTAAGTGACGCTCACAACAGTTGGGCTTTTCGTTTATGTTAAAACAAATAAACTAAATACCCAGCACACATTCTTTTACAAAGTGACGCATCCAAAGTGGGGCAGAATAACACGCATTACAAAGCTAAAAATACATACCCCATTAAGGATTCTTTTACAAAGTGGCGCGTCAACTAGTAGGGCTAGAATAGTTAAGGAAACATACCTTTAAACTTTACAGATTCTAGCGGCGACTACAGAAATGGAACCGGCAAAACACGGGACGAGATACCAGACGATACTATGCGAAAAGGAGGCGGAAGAGGAAGCAAGGAGATTAGAAAAGGAGATCGAGAAGGGTGCCAGAATGGAAGAAAGAGAAATAACTTCGGTGGAAGATGTCGAAGAATTATTAACACCTATGGAAACGGATAAACCTACACAGCAGGAGGAAGCTGGGGAAAGACCTGATTGGAAACAGTTTATGGAATTAATGAGTAGTATGCAGAAAAGTATGGATAACAATTTTAAGAAGCAGAAGGAAGAAATTAAGGAGGACAATAAGAAATTATTACAACAAAATAATGAGAAGATGGAGGAAAAACTGGACAAGAAGTTTGAAGATAATTTCAAGAAGCAGGAAGAGAAGATGGAGAAGAAATTGGACAGCACTAAGGAAGATTTAAGGCGGACCATTAATGGAAATAACGAAAAATTATGACAGGAGATGAAGAAAGAGAATAAAATAATCAGTGAGAAGATAGAGAGAAGTAATGAGAAAACCAGTGAAGCCTTGAGACTCATGAAAGAGGACATTGAAATGATGAACGACAAAATTGAATATAACCAGGATACATTACAGCAACAGTTGACGGAGTACAGAGAAGAACTGAAACAAACTGTAATGGAAACGGAAGAGAAGATAGAGAAAACCAGCGAAGTAGTGATGCAAGTCCGAGAAGAAATTTTGATCAAGGTGAATGAAGTTGAAGGCGAAGGTAAGAGGAGGGTTGAAGGACTCCAAAAAGAAACCAACAACAAATTAGAACAAATACAGACCAGAGTAGAAGATAACTATAGCAGACTGGATGCATCAGTAAGTGAAGTGAAGGACACCACAACCGCCCAAGAAGGGAAAATAGCTGAATTTAGGGCAAGAGAGCTACGCCTACAGGAAGAGATCAATGCATTGAAGGATCGACCAATCATGAGCTCACATATATTATGTAGCGAAGGTAGAGAAACGATAAATTTTAAAAATTATAAACGCAACCCAATTGAGTTTATAGAACGAGTACAGGAGAACTTAGCCCGAACCAGAGAGACACGGTGGACCATAATCAAGAGCATGATTGACGACATGTTCAAAGAAGTCCATGACAATTGGTGGACGGCGGTGAGACCAGATATAAATAATTTTAGTGAATTTAAAAAATTATTTAAGGACAAGTACTGGTCGGAGGCGACTCAGCACGTGGTGAGAAATAACATAAGCAACGGCCGATTCGACCCTTACCTAGGACAGTCCCCAACCGCTTACTTTTTAGGTAAGGTAAGCATAGCGAGGAACCTCGAACCTAACATCCCTGAAGAGTGCCTAGTGACGCAATTGGCATACCACTACGACGGGGAAATCACAAAAAGCCGTTTAAGTGGACGAATCAAGACTATACAAGAGATGGCCGCATTATTGGGAGAGTATGAGCGGGAGAAACATTATGTCTTGAACAGACAGAAGAACACACCAAACTACAGGAATTATGATAACCGGAATCAACCAAGTGGGCCGCAAGGAAACCACACCCCGGCCAATCATCCGCCAGCCAACCCCAATAATTATCGAGGGTTAATAACCATAACAACAACAATAATTACCCAAGAAACTATAATCAGAATTACCCCAACAACAATAACAATGCAAACCATCCTTACAACAGGGGAAATAACCAAAATGGAGGTGATTATAACACCCCATAACCAATACCACAATAATAACCAGTCGATACCGAATCAAACATACAGGCGACGGGTAAACTATGTAAATGCAGAAGGTAGAAATGACGGGAGACGTAGTTATAGAAGACCGAGGAGCCGGAGTGCTGAAGAAAACAGAAGGAGTCGGGAACAAATAACTCGCAATGACCACTCGATCGAGAGAAGGCAAAACACTGAGAATGATCACCCCGTCAGAACAGAGGACCGCGCCGAAGGCAACAGCCAGCATTTAAACGAGCAGCGGCAGTGAGAATACCACAGGACCCGTCACTGATCCGATCTATTGGGTTACTAACTAGACAGACAAACGAGACTAATGACGACACTATCATAATAATTCAGAACCATTATCTGAAAAATATCCGAGAGGAGCTAATGGAAGAAAATTCCACAGTAATCAAGCACCCGGATAACGAAATTGCCTATGTTACCGCCAAGGTATATAATGTAGATGTAAAGTTTATGATTGACGCAGGTGCAAACGTGTCTTTAATTGATATAAACATGTATGAAAAAATTCAAAAAGAGAGTAAGATCAGCTTACCCACGTTACCAATAAGTAACATTATTTTAATTGGAGCCACTGGGAGGCAGAACAAAACCATTAAGAGACAAGCGTCTCTAGAAGTCATAAGTAATGGTGAAACACTGCCTATGATATTTTTAATTGCCCACAACTTACCATTCGATATTCTAATTGGTTGTGATATACTGAGAAAGTACTCTGCAGTTATCGATATGGAACTATCAAAGGTAACCATGAAATATGAAGGCAGAGAATGGGTAGCTGAATTAACTGGCAGCAAAGGGGTCATACCAATAAGTACCATATATAGCATAAGAACAATTTGTGATTCACCAGACCGGAGGTGGGAAGTGAAGCCAGACAGTCAACTAAACAATGACATTCTATGGAATCGGAAATTGGAGGAAATCCGACAGTTTAGAGGAACCCAAGACGGGAATCCATTAACGGAACAAGAGGTGGAGAAATTAATAAGAATTTATGACAAGTACCGACATGTATTTTCTGACCAACCAGGAAAGGTACGGGGGTATCAGTGCGAGTTGAAATTCAAAGAAGTGGCAAATTTCAATAAAAAATCCTACCCCATAGCGTATGCAGCAAAGGAAGCAGTGCGCACAGAAATTAGTAAAATGATGGAGGAAGATATCATTGAGTATAGTTGTTCGCAGTACACCAGCCCTATAGTAGCTATTACCAAAAAGGATGGAAGGGTACACTTGTGCCTCGACGCCCGAGAAATAAATAAAATACTGATCAACGACAGGACATCTCCTGGTGAGATTGAGGAGATCCTCAAAAAGTTTCATGGGACGCAATTTATCAGTACCTGGGATACAGTTTGCGGGTACTGGCAAGTAGAATTGCATCTAGCCAGTCGAAAATACGTAGCGTTCATATTTGAAGGCAGGAACTACCAGTTCAAGCGACTACCTTTTGGGCCGGTAAACTCGGTAGCAATATTTGTCCGCTGCATGGACCAGATACTGGGTCCTGAAACTATGAACTATACCACTGTATACGTTGATGATTTGCTAATCACCTCATCCAATTGGGAGGAGCACTGTATGAGAGTAGAGAGAGTACTGGAAAAATTATCCATCAACAATGTAACGTTAAAACTAGAGAAGTCTAAGCTGATAGCAGCAGAAGTCCAATTCCT
Organism: Magicicada septendecula; assembly: GCA_034769895.1. Classification (NCBI taxonomy): domain Eukaryota; kingdom Metazoa; phylum Arthropoda; class Insecta; order Hemiptera; family Cicadidae; genus Magicicada; species Magicicada septendecula. The sequence goes on from CM068371.1 coordinate 67,425,343, forward strand.
TGGATTCAACCTGTCACGACGAGGAATAACACCATCAGTCGACAAAGTAGATGCCATTCAACGTTTCCCTACCCCTAAAAATAAGAAACAGTTACAGTCGTTCCTGGGCATCTGTAACTACTACAGAAAATTCCAACAAAATTATTCTGAGCTGACTACTAAACTATCACCACAGCTATCATCCAAAAACAAGTGGATGTGGGGCCCAGAACAGGAAACGATCTTCAACACTATCAAAAAACACTTCCTCTACACAATCATGTTAAACCATCCCGATTTCAACAGACCCTTTTACATGAACTGCGACGCAAGCGACATTAGCTTGGGATCGGTGCTTTACCAAGAAGACAAAGATGGAAACCACCAAGTAATAAGTTTCGCCAGCCGAACATTAAACCAATGTGAGCGCAATTATCATGTAACCGAAAAAGAACTGTTGAGTGTGGTCTTTTCTTGTGGAAAATTTCGGACTTACATTCTTGGATATCCTATCACCGTGCGCACCGACCATAAGTCTATTTCCTTTTTGAAGAACTGCAAACTCAGCCATGGTCGATTAGCAGGATGGATTCTTGCTCTCCAAGAATATCACATCAACTGGGAGTATATCCCTGGCAGCAAAAACACAGCAGCTGATGTTCTATCACGAATTAACACAGAACAGCAAACTTTCGATGGAGAGAAGGAGACCATAGTAAAGGTATTTAACATTATGAAAAATAGCGCCGACCTAGAAGTGATAGTGAATAAAGTGAAACAACACCAGAAAGAGGATACAAAATTAAATCAAATCCAAGAGAGGCTAGAGCGACAAGAAGAAAAAGCAACTCATTACTATTGTGTACACGAAGATATTTTGTTTGTTAAAACTAAACCCAACCAGAATACGTGGAAACTGATGATACCTAAAGAAACCGCAGCTGAGATCATAATGGAATACCACCTCAGGTACGGACACATGGGAGCACTGAAGGTGACAAAAGCGTTAGAAGAGCACACATATCTGAAAGACATTAACCGGAGGGTAAGGAAGACCATAAGAAACTGTCACATATGTCAACTTGTTAAATGCAACAACGACAGGAAGGAAGGGGTAATGCAACCAATCTACTAATAAAATGGAACGAGTCTTCTTAGACATATGTGGACCTATGCCACGAAGTGGAGGGAGAAAGCAGCACAAATTCATAGTCATTATCATGGACCATTACTCAAAATTTATTAAATTATACCCGATCAACCGTGCTACTACAAACAAAGTATTGAACATTATTACACAGAGATACATTACTGAGGTGGGGAGTCCCATGAATATTATCACTGACCATGGTACTCAATTCCGGGGAAGACGATGGAAGGACACATTAATGGATCTGGGCATCCGAACATACAAGACTTCAATTTACCACCCGAACAGCAACCCAGCTGAAAGAGTGCTCCGTGAAGTTGGGAGGATTCTTCGTACATACTGCCACGATCAGCAACGTAAGTGGAGTGAGTACCTCGAAGCCACTGAAAATTTCATAAATCTCGCCTATCATGAATCCATTAAGGATACCCCTTACACCATCATGTACGGAAAACCACCACCTCGAGCCATAGAAGAACTTGTCAATTTCCCCACCAATCCAATATACCAATTCGACAACGCTAAATTCTATAGTAAGATAGCGGAGCAAACAGAAAAGAAAAGGGCCAAGTATCACAAAATTCAACCGAAAGCAATCCGGTATCACGAAGGAGAAAAGGTACTAATACGAAACCGAGAGTTACCAAGTTCCAGAGAGGGAATCACAAAGAAATTGCTGTTATTGTACAATGGACCCTACCTCATAGTAAAAGACAACAAAAATAATACCTATGTCATAAGTGAGATCACAACTAAGAAAATAAAAGGGACTTACAAACAGTCTTCTTTAAAAAAGTATTATGAACCAGTGTCAGAAAATTAAAGAGAATTTTGAAAGTAACAATTATCAAAATTCAAAAATAAATGTAAGCACAACTTACAATAAGTATTTGATTGGAACTATTATTATTATAAATGAAAGGGAATTTAGAAGAAAGATAAGCTAAATTCAAAACAAAGTAAGGCCAAACTTACGACCAAGTGTGAAACAAAATGTGTAAACCCATGTAATTTTGAAAAATATGTATAATGAAATATCATAAAAAATTGAGATAAAATAATTAAATGTTACACAAATAATGATGACGCTACATAACATCATTAACTAACCCTATCACAAAAGGGAATAATAAAAATTAATGTTTCACAAAAGAAAAGACAAGACAATCAAATAAAAAATAACACTGACATATTAACCGAACAATCAATGAAAAAATATAAGTGAGCCAGAAACCAGCTACAATGTTAATTTTAAATATCAATGAGCATTAAAATGATGACAAAATCACTACCATATAAAATAAGCTAATGAAACAATGCAAAATGCCTATTAAATATCGCCATAAGCTTAAACGAAGGAATCCAAATAAGTTACTGAGATGAAAAAGTCATGAGATGTATAAAAGAGAGAATAATTAATCCCAAAAGTGTTTTATTGTATTAATATTATGTGAGTCGGAAATGAACGACTATTATTATAATTATTATGAATATTATTATGTGATGATTTTATGTTGAGATACGTCCAACAATTATTTATGTTATTGAGCAGATAGGCAAGGCCTCTGAACTCAAAATGTGTATAAATGGATAGCAGAGTAATAGAGCCACACGTGCCCTCTGGCTAGTACCAATTTATATGAAGGAGAGAGAAGAAAAATTTTAGGGAAATAGAACATAAAAGGGAATAATAAAGAAAGAAAATAATACCAATTATCATATTATGAACCGTGACTTAATAAAAAATGAATACAGAAGAAGTAGCGATGGATGAATTCCTGAATAATAACAACTTGATAAAATGAACTAAATTGATGATTTCAAAAAAAAAATATATTAACCTTTTTTTCGAAATAATCAATTTTGGTGGCGAAGCATTATGTAACATGACATAAGGTAGTGAAGATCCAGTGATATTTAACAATAAAAATAAAAAGCTGAAGATAAGAATAAGAGGCAAAAACCATAAACTCAGCGATCAATAACCCAGTAACCCAGATGACAAATGACTGTTAACCTGACAATGACCTGACACAATAGATCGGATAAATACCAAAGGAACCACGAAACAATGAAGAAGCAGTTGAGACCTAAGTGTAATCAAATAATCCCGAATAATGACCATTATATTGTAATTTAAATAATGAACTGATATAATTGTTGTGTAGATGAGATTTACCTAGGGTAATAAGGTTAATGGAAAATAATAATGTCATGTATATTTTATTGATAAAGGAATGTACTTATAACATAAGGTAGGGAGTTAGAAACTAACCATACCCAGATTAATAGTGATAATAATAGTCAAAGCCAATCAAAGATGCTTTGAGCCAAACGAAAGCAATAATTAAGTAATAACCAAAAGTGATCAGAGTGATTTGAAAGTAAACTAGTTATTCATGACCCATAATCACACAGTGATATCAAAATAATCAGACAAACCGTGTGAATAAATAAGTGAGTGAATTAAAAATGTGTATAAAAATAAATAAGTGGTGAAATGCTAGGTATAGCATGTAATGGAAAAAAAGTGATAGTGATAATAGATAATGAAACCTTCTATGAAGGGAAAAGTGCAGTGGGGGTGCAGAATAAAGTATTTTATAAGCAGACTATAATAAAATAGCTAAACAATCTTTGATAAACTTTATGTTAGCAAGTAAGATTAAACTGATTGTGCTATTATGAATTTAGGTAATAGGGAGTAAGAATTATAAAATAAGGTAAAAATTAAGTTATTAGAATGAATAGTAAAATAAGAAGGACAGACACTGTATTTAAGTGAAGGGATTAGTAAGTAAGACATATCGTGTAAGGAACAGTTTAACAGTAGTATTATAAGAGTTTTGTTATTGTTCAAAAAAACCATAGAATGTAGTGAATTATAAGATAAGCAAAATAATAGTAAAAAACAGAAAACTAATTAGAAGTTTAATTTCAGGCTTGAACCTGGCAAGGAATATTTTTATAATAAGAGGTGGAGTTAGGAACACTGATGTGTATTGCTTGTTTTGTTTATAAAATTGTATTAGCATTACCAAATATAAAGGGAATATGTTGTTAAGGAATGTTAGATGGGAGTAGAATAAAATCTAGGCTCTAGGCCTAACTGTTAAATAAAAATTTAGTAGGTTTGAGAACAAATAATAGTCCAAAGTTAAAGCAGAGTATACCAAATGGTTAAACAAATTAAATGAGTATTCCTAATACCAAAATATATGAAGAACAACCAATTTTGAATAAAATATATGTAAAATATAAATGTGAAAAATAATAAAAATGTAATTAACTATTCAAAAGTGGGCATGAGGGATGTCAAAATGATCATTATGAAAAATTAGGAAGAATGGTACTCATGTAATAACCCTAGCTATTAGTATAAGATAGAAATCTTCATTTGAAGATATTTTGGTAAAATTAGACTAAAAAAGACGTTAAAACATAACAATGACTTAAGTTAATGACCAATGAGAATTAGCATAATTTATTAGGTAACCATAGCAACCAGAAATTTATTGCCAAAAAACCGTTACATTTTCATTACTGTATTATTGACTGACGCCGAGAGTGGATCGAGTAGCTCTCACACTAAAATTTTATTACTAAAGTGAATTTTAAATTAATTTAAACCAAAAGAAGATAATAACAACATCCCAGGGAATCCTGAATAAAATTTTGTGTAATAAAAATTATCAACGAACCATAATTATCCGAGGAAGCCGGGACGACGCAGTGAAGAAGAGACGACGACGGATCCCGAAGGAAGATCATCGGGACATAGATCAATAGAAGAAGACGGACGATCACAGAAGGAGTGCGAGGCCAGAGTTTGCGAGGATAACCGTCGGGACAAGAGAAATAAACTTCCGAAGAACAGAAGAAGACGACATCTCAGGAGTTATCCGGAAGAAGAAGGCGACAGCAGGATCTTCTGCGGAAAATCAATGAGTATAAACATAATCCCATTATCGAATTCACAATTTTTTGGTCAAAATTAATAAATAACTATTTCACTTCACTTGATCACTATTCCGATTTAGAACTAAATGCTTTGTTAAAATCACTATTTAAACTTTAATCAATTAATAATTATTAAAAGCAAAATATAATAAATAATTGACAAACCTTTCTAATGAACGAAACCTAACCCAAAATACTACTAAGTTTTCATTGGTAATTACTTACTTGAATAGGATAAGATATTAATTTTTTTGTGTAACTAGTATTAAGGATTGTTATAAATTTGTGTGTCTTAGCCGTAAGTATATATTTCTGTAGCCGAAAGGACTTATTAACACCCCTGAGAAAAAACATTTTAACTGTAAAATAATGTTAAGACGACTTGTGTACAAAACATGGGAACTGAGCAAGTACCAACCGAACAAGTGTAATAGCCGGTACAAAAAATAAATTTGATGTATTATAAGGAAATTGAAATCTTTTAAAGGGTCAATAAATGTTCTCATTCTTTGTATGTTTGATTCAATTAATTTACAATAATAAATAAGAGTATATTGAAGTGAAAGCGTCAAAGCAAAACGTTAGCCAAGTCGACACTGCAGGGAAGCGTGCGCCAATCAGGTGGCAAGGCGGCAACATTTGAATACAACAGAGAGAAATACGGTTTACCCGTAAATGATAAGAGAAGTTACAATTTGACCTATCACACACAAATAACACTAATTATTAATTTTTACAAACCACATAAAGATTCTTTTACTAAGTGATGCTCACAACAGTTGGGCTTTTCGTTTATGTTAAAACAAATAAACTAAATACCCCGCACACATTCTTTTACAAAGTGACGCATCCAAAGTGGGGCAGAATAACACGCATTACAAAGCTAAAAATACATACCCCATTACGGATTCTTTTACAATATAAACTTTCACAATATGAACTTACTTTCTTTATCACTTTCCCATACGTTTCTAGGTGATGTTCCTCTTCCTCAGTGGGAGTAAATACTGGATGTCATTTTACAGATATAATGGTTATAGACTAGGTGTGTGTGGTGGGGGTTGATGGTGGGAGGGAATTGGCGCTGAGGTTCAAATTGTGTGTTTGGATCAATGTATCGAATAGTGTATGTGATCTATAATGTAATTGTTCGTTTAATATGTTGTTTGGTTGTAGTGCGCGATATCTGTATATTTCAAATTGTTTAGCTGTGTTTAGTTTTCTACTTTTAGGTAAGTAGTGTAATATTTCCATGTTGTGTTCTATGTTTGTGTAACTGTGGTTTTCATTTTGTAAATGTGTGGCAAATGTGGAATGTATGTAGTTTGTGGTGAGGGCTTTTAAATGTTCTGAAAATCTGGAGGAAAAAGATCTTCCCGTCTGGCCGATGTAGAATTGGTGACAATCATTACAATTTAATTTATATACCCCTGTTTTGCTGTATGTGTCTGTGTCATTGTTAGTATTATGTATGTGTTTCCTAATGGTGTTGTTGGTTCTGTAGGCTACTTTATAATTGTGTTTCCTAAATGTGTTTGCAATTTTGGTGTGTGTTTAGGGGTATTGTAGTAGTACCAAGAAGAATTAAACACAATCAAATATATAGCAGTCAAAAATGGATACAACCCCGATTTATTAAATAAACTACACAAACGCATCCTAAACACAAAAAGTAAAACACATCAGACCAACAGCACACAACCCAGTAAATACATAACACTTACATACTACAATTCCAATACGCACAAAATTGCAAACACATTTAGAAAACATAATTATAAAGTAGCCTACAGAACCAACAACACCATTAAGAAACACATACATAATACTAACAATGACACAGACACATACAGCAAAACAGGGGTATATAAATTAAATTGTAATGATTGTCACCAATTCTACATCGGCCAGACGGGAAGATCTTTTTCCTCCAGATTTTCAGAACATTTAAAAGCCCTCACCACAAACTACATACATTCCACATTTGCCACACATTTACAAAATGAAAACCACAGTTACACAAACATAGAACACAACATGGAAATATTACACTACTTACCTAAAAGTAGAAAACTAAACACAGCTGAACAATTTGAAATATACAGATATCACGCACTACAACCAAACAACATATTAAATGAACAATTACATTATAGATCACATACACTATTCGATACATTGATCCAAACACACAATTTGAACCTCAGCGCCAATTCCCTCCCACCATCAACCCCCACCACACACACCTAGTCCATAACCGTTATATCTGTAAAATGACATCCAGTATTTACTGCCACTGAGGAAGAGGAACATCACCTCGAAACGTATGGGAAAGTGATAAAGAAAGTAAGTTCATATTGTGAAAGTTTATATATATAATATTATATTATAAGGTTAATGTGTAAATTAAAAATTATAATTTGTTTGAATTTTAACATGTAGGCCTTTAGTGCTTGGAACTTCAATCATAATTAATCATAATCATAAATATCATCACCAACAGAAGCAGCAGCACCAAAGAGGATTGGACCAATATTTTGTCACAGCTTCAGCTTCAACACAGGTAAAAGACCTAGTAATAGTATATAAATTTCACTAATATATGATAATGGCAAATGTTGAAAGTTGAAAATTGTAGTGCAGCCCCACCAAACTAAAATCTCACCAGCCGCCACTGGTCATAAGTAAGGAATTAACTTTCTTATTATTAAACTCACACGTCTTGTGAGGACTTATTTTAAAGAACAGATTAATTGTGATAACACAACGTGATCATATTAAGTAATACTCAAATAACAAGGACGTTAGACCAATTTTAAAGAAATTATATTTATTTTGGAAAATGCGAGAATACAACAAATGGAACTCTCCAACCCGAAGTCATTGACAATTTCAATTAATTCACAAGGGGGTGAGCTCGTTGGATAGAATGTCTGCATTTTTAACCAATGGAATCGATCAAAATCGACCGGGGGGGTATGTGCTCCCGATATTGGAACAGCGAAGAAGACAAAGAATTTGATTATTCTGCATCAGACTAGCGAAGCGTTACGACGCCCAATTTCTGTGCGCGGATACAGTCGATTTCAAGAGATCAGCTGTGCGGTGTAAACAGTAAATAGAAGGGACATCCTAACCTTCAAATTTTTTAGTGTCGTGTGTTCAACTAAAACGCTTATATTATAGCGAATGCAATTGCCCAGTGTACAATAAAGTGGCAATTGAAGTGAAATAAAAGGGAGTATAGTGTGAATTAATTATTATTAATAATTAACGAAAAACAGAGATTTTTCAGATTATAAATTTAAACATGGAAACAACCGTAACAAAATAACGAGGTTCATAGTGAACAAACAAACTGACAAATAGTCACTCACAAACATTAATGAACCAAATATCATTTTGTTTTTATAGAAATAAATAAGAATTTTATTTATTTTTATTACAAGTTATCTAACTCAGTCGAAATAAAATAATCAATGACAAACTACTAATGAGAGGTTATAAATTGTTTGAACTACTAGTGCTACATAAGATGAATAATCATCAGTGACAAACATTAAATAAATTATTCTTTATTAAACTTATGTAACCTTTTTTGAGATTTTAGATTAAGATGATACCCGATTTTGGGATAATTAATGTTTTATTATAACCCAGTATACGTGAAGTTGTGTCCACATTGACACCAGTCAGTCCAATAACCATGTTCATTATAATATAACATTCAATGTTAATTTTATTTTTTAATAATTGAATTAGTATGCCTAGAGTAAAGCCAATGTTGAGCACAGTCAATGCTATGACTGTATGTCATAATTTTGAAACCGTTTCAGGTTAGTTGTTATTGTAAGGATTATTTCATTATGCGTAAAACCAATATAGGATTGACCATAGTCGACTATATTATTTATTCAATGGTAACGATTAATAAAACCACTTAATATGTTTATTGTTTTTTTGATAATTAACGCCGCCTACTAAATATTAAACAGTAGCGCCAGCATTTTTTCTTATTCTTATTGTATTTTGCAGGCTCAAAGGAACCACTGAAGAACTGTAATCATAACGAACCAAGGTTCTAAAATTATTGTGAAATTTTATGTTAACCTGTGAAGTTAGGAACAAATTTATTAATAAAAAATAAAAATTAATACTCTGCCAGCACCTTACCTTGCGATCTTTTTTTTTCGCCACTTACCTTTTAAAAACACCAACAGGGCCGCCAACATATTTTTGTAGTTGAAATATGTAAACTTTTATACTCTTCCTTAATTAAAAACACTGGACAATTTTGCAATCTGACTTCCCCCAATTCAGAAAATTCCATGGAACGACTAGACGAATTTTTCATCACAGAACATTAGGAAATGGTAACGACGTAATAACTTACAACTAACACATATTTATAACGATTCAAACATTGTTTTATTTACTATAACAATTAACGTCTTTACTTTTCCAATATTTTGGTTAATAGGGGGTTACAATATTATACATTCTATAGATTATACAAACCAGTAACGTTTTCTTTCTCCCCCTTTATTCCTTATTTCCCTCACACGCACACGCTCTCACTCCCTTTACGTATTTGAATAAACCCCCGTTATTGAGCTCATTGTTAATTTACTGTTTACTATATAAACTTTTGGCCAATTACTATAACTTTCACTTTTACTTAACTGTAGGAAGTACCCGGCATTGCGCACTATGTCTGCTCCATCTTCTTCACTTAACTCCCAGTTTTCATTCACTCCACTTATTTTATGCACTATTACTCCGGTTGAAGCACTGTCTACTGTTGTTTTATTACGATACACTCTTTCGTAGACCTACTTTTAACTTTTTTGGTGTACCAAAGTTTTTCCGAGGCTACTGTGAAATTACGTCTGTACTGTTTTAGTAATGGTGTCCAACTCACCTGGCTACAACTGTCGACTCTGTGTGCGCTTGGTTGCCTACCCGCCATGCGTTAGGTGTCGCCGTCCACTCGTTCCGTGATTGGTTTAAAGGCGGTTATCGGGAATAATTCGCCTTCCTTCCGTTATGAATTTTGGGTCGGAGACTACATATTTTCTCATGCCCTTTTGTCCTCTGAGCACATGTCGCCAAAAAAGCAGCACACACGCGCGCTCTTACACATTCCCAGACACTTAATTGCTTTTGCGCCTCGCACGGCTTGATACGAGGTGGACTACAAGGTGTTCAAAAATGTGAAGCGTTTGTGATCCAAACGTTGTTCAGCTTGGGTTGCTACCACTTTTACAATTATTAAAGAATAAAATAGATCCCAATAGTTTGTCCCGTTACAAACCATTTTAAATGATGTTCAATAATTTAAATAATGTTTAAAACCCTGAGATCAAGAGCAATTTAAAAATAGTAAAGATCATGTCTGACTAGGCAAACAGCCTGTATTAAATTTTAAAGTAATTATCAAGATTGTTAATAAAATTTAGATTTCATAACAGAAAAAAGAGTTGACGACCTTTTATTAATTAGACAGTACAGTCAATAGCTAGATTCAGCAATACTTTCACAGGTGACACCGTAGAGCGCTGACCCGATTATTTACGAACTGGTCAACTGTCGAGAACTTCAATTACAGTAAGTAAGTAACTTGTGTTTGTTTTAGCAGGAACGGAATCTACGGCTAACTACAAATAATTACGGACTCCTGCGAGAGAACTAACATCAATTCGTCGACAGCTTTTTTCATCACTACAAACTGATTAATTTCATTTTTACAACATTAAACAATTTATAAATTTCAATTAAAATAAAATACTTTCGAATAGGGCCGACGATTTCGGCTACTTACAATAGACATTTTCTAAACTAATTCTTGGTCAAAAGAACCTTTATAAATGTATAACCGTAATTCCACGGTTTGCTTTCTTTAATGTATTTTGGTAATGAGCGAATGCTACCAACGTTAAACACTGAGATTGTCTCTTAGCCGGGTCAGTCGATGTAACTGATGATTGTAATTGTTCTTAAAGTTTTAAGTCAATTTCTATAAATATCAAAATGATAATAAATGAATGTTAAGAAAAATTCAAATGTGTTGGAACTCTAATTAATAGCATTAATGACCGTTGGGGCCTATATTTGAAACTCGTAATGGTACACCTCCACAATTCAGGTTGGCAGCAGTTATTATGGTAAATGATCGGCACTAAACTTTGAAAATACTCTAATACAAAATTAATTTAATTTTTTAAACCAACTAATCATTTGAGAAAGATTTAACAGTTTTTTAGTGGCTCATAATAACCAAGATATAGAAATGAGATTTTTTGTTTTGTTTTTATAACCTATCAAATAATTTCAGGTCAACATTACCCTGTATCCACCAGGAAACATTCTTGAACCACAGTTTATAATTTTAATTGGTTTTCAACCTGAATGAATTAAGATTCAGAAAACATAATAGTACCAAATAAGATGAAATTTAAAATTTTTTTCTACCACTCAAGAGTCAACTCAGGTAAGTAAAAAAAGGGGAATTCTTTCCTATGACACCCTTACAACAATAGTAACTAGAATTATCATTCAGTGTGGAGGATAACTGTATTTATTTCGCAGGAAGATACGACAAATAAGGTAGGTCAACGACGGCTAAGTCCACTGAACAACTACCAGAAAGAGCTTCATCCACATTGGTAAATCATTTTCTTGTGAATTTTATTACACAGCAACCTTGTTTACATTACAGTTTTTACAGCATCAACAGGTGGCCTGTAAACAACAAGCGAAGTCCACCTTAACCACAAATAATAATAACAATTTATTCTGTAGTCCAGGATTGGTGCCCATTAACTATTAAACTTAATAACAGACACTTTGAAGAATTAAAAACAACCACAACAAGTTAAATGTTTTAATAATTTTTCTATTTTATTGAAAGAATCAGAACAGCGTGATGTTATAGAATTGGCACAAAACGTGAGGCGCTTCAATACACAACCCTGAGATTAATAATTAGAGGGGAGGAAGCCCGTCATTTCACAGAATTGGCACAACAACGTGAGGCTTAAAAGAGATCTAAATAATTCTTTATTTGAAGGAAAAGAGTATCATTTCACACAGTGCCAGATCTCATATGGCACGATCAAGCCAGAAAAGAATTGATCAATTGGGATGGCAACGTCTTCAACATTTGCCGTACAGTCCCGATTCAGCCCTTAGTGATTTTCACCCATTTGGTCTGCTGAACTCTTGCCTTTGCAGTAGATGTTTTGTGGATGGTGAATATGTTGAATGTGAGATGCACATGTGTCTAAGACAGCAGCCCAAAGACTTTTATGCAACAGGTACTGGGGTACTGTTAAGTGTATAAATGTTGGTGGAGGATTATGTCACAAAATAAAAACGGTTTTCAAGTAAACGTCACACTGATTATTGCATTTTTTTTGTTTAACAACCATACTGGAGTATGAATTTCTATACATAAATTGTTGTTTCTTAATCGTTAGCATATGTCACGGAATGCTTGACTTTGTATGTGGAGCTACATACCTTGTGACACAGCCTCTTCAACGTAACTGTCAGTGAGGACACTTGCTTTGTATTTGCGTTACACCTTATCCTTGTCCTGTTAATAGCTTTGTGTAGTTTTTCACGGGGGACCGAGATCTTTGGAAATGTGCGCTGCTGCACCCCACTTGCACCTGGAACTGTGACACACCCAAAAATTATTAACACAATAACAACTGACAGTAATATGGTAAAAGTAATTTTCTTTCTTTAAAAGATGGCTGTGATGTATTTGATTACATATTATGTGAACTCTTGTTACTATTATTTTGTTGACTCTCTATCACTCATTTGACAGACTATTATTATTATTATTTCTTTATGTTTATAAGTTTATAATTTGCCTGAAGACAGGTGTACGTTGTTAGGGTGACTAAAACATCGCATTTATATTTTTTCTGTGATGGCAACAAAATACTCATTTTCTATAAATAAGTGTTGCAGAATCTCTTGTGAGACTATGAAGTGTGTCAAAAGACACATCACTTAACATGTTTACCACATTGTTGTCTTTATCCATTAGCACTAAACCTTATTTAAGAAAGAATTCAACCATAATAAACACACTAAAAATTTTAATTCTACCACTAAGATACAGATTTCGATACACAAACATTTCAATTAACCCTTGTATCTATTGAGAACAACACAGATTTAGTTAATACACATTTTAGTTTCAAGAAATTCATGACCTCTTCAATAAGTCATGTTCAGTGGCTCCTAATAACAGAATGGGCAAAAAGTTTGGCACTAACCAGTGGTGGATATTGTAATGTAACAGAATGAGGAGACCAAACAAAAGTGAAAACTCAATATAAAAACCCATAAAATAAATGTAACTAAAACCATTATAATAAACCCTGAAGTACAATACAGTAAGTAAAGAAATATTAATGTATCATAGTTTATAAGAGAATACTGTAAATAATATTTCATAATAAGAGTAGTGATGAGGGAAAAAATAGCAATAATTAATGAAACTGAACAGACTGTACAGATTAATTAGTTCATTTTGTGACAGAAAAAATGTAAACCCAATACAAAAATGACGAATGTGACATGTAGAAATACAATACAATGTATTAGGGTACTTAATGTATTTTAATGAATAAGGAAGTAGCTGTATACTATGTATAAGTGAAACCAAAACAATCAGTGACAAAGTGTATAAACAAGTGAGTTATAATAAGTGTTAATCACTCAGACAGGACTGGGAAGATTGTAACATAACAAAATGTTACCTAACCTAAATGTATGTTATCAGATTTTATAAGGACAAAACAACCATGTAAATAGGAATATAATAGTAAAAATAACCAAGAAAGGAGAAACCAAGAAAGAAGAATGAAGCAGAAGTGCCACATGAAACAGTAACCCAAAGGCTGTTTGACACTACAACTAGACTAAGACTAAGACAAACTGATGGACAGAGTAAATTTACATTCAGCTGTCAATCCAGTCAATAGTTGATGTAAACCGAATGTTATATGTAAATAAAAAATGAATTAATAAGCAGTTAAATACTGTGAAATCAGAATTAGCATTTTGCTGATAATAGATTTGACAATGACTAGTAAATTATGAATGCCAAAACTAAAATTAACAATGGCTACATAGTGAGAACAAAGATGTATTTCAGCATCAAATATGCTTGTGAGAAAAGAGAACTATTTATAAGAGAGAATCTTATACAAATAAGATACCTCCACAAATTACCGAATTGAGAACCAATAAGTGTTATTAAGGCAAAATTCCAATATAGGCGATATGTCTTAACAACGCTTAGACCAAACATTAGTCAGTAAATTGACTATTGAGAATTAACATAAGTGTAAATTAAAATACACCGAACAATGGTTATGCCCTGACATAACAAAAAACATTATTAAAACAATGTGTTTAATCATAATTTTAATTGTTAAATAGTAGATTAGAACGAGTTAGCATAAAACAAAATGTCATAGTAAGTAGGATCATTCATTACAGTGTATAGAGTTTAGGTGTACACATAATGTTCAGTAAAAATGTCAGTACAGAATTAATGGTGTTCCCACATAAACATTTGAATAATAAAATGATGTGTGAACACAAACAATATTAACCAAAAGTGTAAAATCGGCGATTCAGAAAAAGCAGACGACAGTGAAAGTGATGTACCCGAACATTGGTTTTATAACAATGTCGGTCAAAGTGAAAGTAATTCGATATCGAGTGATATCAAATTAAAGAAGAAAAAACGATCTTTAATTTGATAATGATATCAACCCAATCGCAACTATATTTAGTGCGGGAGAGATGTTAGCATCATTTTCAAAATATGCATCAGAAAACTGTTTATGAATAATAACAACAATGACAGCTAGCTGTCACCTCAGCATTTGACGGTTAGAAAAAACCGTTATCAACTGCCAAAAAATGATACGTCACATTGACACACCTGCCAGAGCCAATCAGAAAATTAGTTAGTAATTAACATTTTTACCTAAGACCGATCAAAGAAGGGGGTATATAAGAACGGAGCAGCCAATTTTCAGAGAGACTCTTACTGACCAGCATATAGCATGGACGTGTGCCCGCCATCTCTACATTTTTAATAACTATTAGCGTCATCTACATATTACATCGAAACAAATAGTTCAACACCAAGAAACGACTACTTCAAGTTAATCTACAGCAAACAACAGTGATTAAGTGCAGTATCATTTTAATTTTGTGCGGGAAATAATGAACAGGAATAATTAATTGTTATCATCCACGATCCATTTTAATCAGAAGAGGATCGCATTATTCTGTTCTTGTGCGAGTGTAGTGCCTAAACCCAGTAATCACTATAATCTGATTACTGAAGTGATTAATAAGTTTTAATTAAATAATTAAAACTCAGAAGGTAACAGTGCAAATTATTATTAAATTTTATCTGAGCGCCATAACCTGTACTTTTTTCAACACTAGTCTGTACTGACGCAAAACACAGAAACATTTCAAGATTACACCACGTCTCAATTTATTATATGAATTTGTTATTATGAATTAAGCTATATGTTAGTTGTAAGGATTCTCACATGATAAATTTTGTCACTAAAAAAGCAAGCGTTGATGAACGCGCGATCTCTCAACAGATAATTTTTATTTTGTTTACTTTACGAAAGTAACCTAAAAACTTTGTTGATCAATTTTATATCAAAAAGATTGTTGGATATTGTGTAGGCATATTTGTTTTTTGTCGTGTCTCAAAGAATTCACATCTGAGATTTTCATAATTGTTAATGTTAAAAATAAATAACATCTGGACTTAGCCAGATTTATAATTCATGTTCTGAGCAAGCCGTATAAGGCATATAATAACTGACTTTTAATTGTACAACTTTGTATGTTTGCTTTATATTTGTTTTTGAATTCTCTATGAGGGTATAAATAAAACCCATTACTAACAGCATCACTTGATTTGATTTATTTCTATAGGATAATTAAATATTTTATTAAAAAACTTAAACAACCTTCCGTTGTATTTACAAATTTTGGAATAGCATTGCCAAAAGGTGACACACAATTATATTAAATTTTCTAATCATTCAGTAAATCTATGTGTGGTTTTTACACCGGATTTTCCCTGAATAAATCCGTGTGGCGCCCACTAATTAATAAACAAGGTAATCTAACCTTGCAACCAAAGTGAGTTGGTGTTTGTAAACTGAGTTGACAGTTTAGTGAACTTCTAGTAAACACGACCAGGTACGTAAAAGTGTATTTTTGTTTATGATATTGTCCAGACATTATGAGACGTGACACACTCAGACTACCTGCAATCTGGAGAAGAAGTTTCACTGCCAGTTTCAACCAGACGATAACCATTATCAAGCAACCAACTGCTGTACTTTACGTTTCAACTTAAGCTAATTTAGTATTTAATTATTATCAACCTCACTATTTTATTTATTTAATATAAGGGAATTCTTTTTAAACAAGTATAATTAAACCATTGTAAACACACTGTGAGTAACTTTGAATGTTTCATTTTAAATTACTTTACTACATTAGTAACCTTCAATTAGAAACAACTATTCCAAACATTGAGTTATCTCAAAAGAATATTTCATACATAATTGAACTTTGTTTTAACGAGACTTTTAATATTTTAAACACAAATATAAGTTTAAATAACAACACTTTTATTTTATTTCAAGTTAATTGTAAACACACACGTTTTCATTTTACTACAAATAGGCTAGACCAACAGTGTGGCTTTTAAACGGAATTTAAACTTGATTTTAATAAACCTTAATAATAATAAACTAAATATAATAAAAACACCGAATTTTTGTTATATTATAAGATTAATACCTGTGTTAAGGTGAACAGGATAATCATCACCATAAACACATAATGAATGTATGACCAAAACAATAATAAACAAAGTGTTTAGAAAGCAGTTATCCCAAGTCAGGTTCTGATATTAATTGTATACTTGACAATTTTAATAATAGTTGTTAATTTTACCTATTCCTTAGACTTATTGAAGTATGTTCAAGTGAAATGGCTACCACTGATGGTAATACAAACAATGATTAATAACATATTCACATTAGAATAAACAATGTGAAGGTGACTTGGAATAATTAATTAATTAACAGAGCAAAATGGATTGAAAAGAGATATTATTATGTGTTACACAGTTGTTTAGGTTTAATGAAAGTTAGCCTATTTATTCATATTGTAACGCAACAGAAATGCTAGCATTCATGTTACATAAAAGACGGTTCACAGAATAATAAACAAATTGATATTTAAACCCATAATAGAACAGAGATCCAATAAATTACAATTATAATCACAGACAAGATTAAATAAGGATGCAAGGTAGTGTTGACTAGAATAAAGGAACCTGTAAGATAAATAATAGCTAATGATATATGTTTAATGAAAAGCAAAACAAAAAATGAAACAATGACTTAATTTATGGTAATAACAAATAAGAATTTTGTGTTAAGAAGTATTATTTTATGACAAAAATGTTATGATAAAGTTTATGTGATGTTATATCAAATATGTGTTGAGTTAATGAAAAATAATGAAACAAGTTGTATTATTCAATGACTGTCGTAGAATGAAGTGTGAGGCAGTTAATCAATGTTCATAAATTCGAATTTTGTTGTATGAGATCAAGAGATCAAGATAAAATTGTTATTAGATATAGAAAAATAATTGTTTATATAAGTGCTAATAATTAAGATTTGATTGTATGTATGAATTTATATAAAAGGGACTATAGATGCCTAACAGACATAACCACAGGTAGATCAGTTTACAATAAAAGGCCTAATAGGCAAAACTACTATATAAACACTCATAACATAAAGATTAGGTGCATCAATTAATAATAATTAAGAAATACGCTATGAAGAGCTAGAAAAAAAAGAAAAACATTAAATTAATAATAATAGTTAATAAAATTTATACAAATAATAATAATACCATAATGCCATAATATCGATTGGTAAAATATAATATCGAAGGTGGATTAAATATAATAAAAAAGAAAAAAAGCGGACTTATATCAAAAAATCAGTAGAATATGTGTATAAAGTAATAACCCAACTATCGGTAAAGTTACATCCCGATAGGACAGCAAATTGATAAAGAATAGATAAAAAATATATGAAAGAAACACTATATAGTCAAAACATATGGAAGGCAGAAATTATTATATGTTGCTAGGGGACAAATAATAAAAAGAAGTTGTTGATTTTAGACAAGACAAGAATTGCTTTGAATGAACGTGATGAGATTAAAAACCCAAGAATAATCTATTTAATCGTAATATTATAATTATCAGATACGATTATAAAGTACAAGATTCTCATGACAATAGTTACGTCTAACACCAATACAGATTAACCCAAATAACACTACAATCTGAAATAATAATAGAGGGTAAATAACTGAAGTCTACAAGAAAGAACTTGGACTGTCCCATATCCGAAGGGAATTGATGAGATATTAATCAAATAGAAAGAACTAACAGTAACACAACTCATAATATTCACAACACCAGAAATTATAACCTTGCAAATACACGGAACAACACTAATTGATTCAACCGCAGGAAGAACTTATTTGGATCCTGGCGGTGCAGAAGAAACATCAATCGGGCTGTAGATCAATCCATAAGCTGTATTCCGACGTGGACAGGACAAGAATTACTTTTATTAAACCGAAGAAAGAAAAACCGTACTGCATAACCATTCAAAACAGTAAATTTAGCGATCAACCGCCTACACGATTTGCTTCATTCGAGTCTGGTAAATTATATTATATTAATTATATTAAATACACAACACATAAATTTTGTAAATCTTGCATTCTTATCTATGTATTTTTAGTCTTCCCCACAGTTACAAGAATCTTCACACCCTGAAATAAATTAAATACAAATCAAACATAATATATAACCAAATATAAATACAGGATTAAAATAATCAACAATCGATACCTGAAGTCTATAGTCCAAGCATATGTTAATTAGCACATATCTTATTTAATGTGAATTAAGTAAACAAATAAAGAACCTTTATATATTTGTCAAATCTTGTTATTTGGAGTATGGTTTAGTGAACCGGGAACAAAAAGTAACTGAATAAGTATACAATAAATGGTTAATATAAACATCGAAATAACCTATAAGTTTCGTTGAGCCGATACTACAGCGCTTATAGCGGAATTATCTGACACCAAAGAGGGAGCGTAAAATTACAAAATTAGACAGAACTCTCTTCAAGGTATAATAGGGTTGGATGAAATTGTAGAATAACGCTTAAGTTGTTTAAGTTCTAGGCACACTAACACTGATAATTATTAAAGAATTAAGTTAATATTAATTAATTACATCCATATATTCCACAACTCCAAATATCTCCGAAATTTATATAATTAAAGTAATACAAAACAAATTGACAAATACAACAGGGGGTTTAAAAGGAGAAGGACTCAGAAATTTGTTACAAATTGACGCCGGCAACGTTGGGGCGGAAATAACGAGAATCCCGCGACCGTAAGAGACAACGTAAGAGCCGAGGAACTTGTTACAAATTGGCGCCCAACGTGGGGCTTAAGTTAAGTAACTGTAACCATATTAATATTACTTAACCAGAGCAGGCAACTGTGGGAGAGTAAACATGCATACCAGAGGTAGATCAAGGATTAGGGCAGGAGAAACGGAGAAGGAAATAGACGAACAAGAACAGGAAATAGAACTAATAACAGACAGTGAAATGGAACAACAGACAGACGAAATAGCGGAAACTGAAATTATTATGGACAAGGAAAGGGAACCAGTTGGAGAAGAGGCCCAAGGGGACCAAATAGATAAAGTGGGAGTCAGAGAAATACCAAGTTGGCAGGTTTTGATGAATTTTATGGCAGAACAGAATAGACTAACTAACGAAAATCTAAGGAAAATGAAAGAGGAAATTAAGGAAGACTCAAGGGAACAATTTAGGAAACAGGAGGAAAACTCCAGGAAAACAAATGAGGAAATTAAAGAAACCTCAAAACAAATGAATGAAAGATTAAACCAAATTCACGAAAGGTTAGATAGGAATGATGAGGGTGTAAAACAAATGAAGGAAGACATCCTACAAATACATGAAGAGAATTTAAGGCAGATTAATGAAAAAATTGAGAATATTCATGTAACAATCAACCAGAAGGTAGAACAAAATAATGAGGAAAGAAAATTAGAAATAGCCAAAACAAATGAAGGGTTAGAAAAAACTAACGAAACAATAGTACAGGTTCGTGTAGAATTACAGAATAAAATTAATGACACAAAAATTGAGAATAAAACATTGGTCGAAGAAATCCAAAGGGAAGCTGTCGAAAAATATGAGCAAATTAAAAACGAAGTACATCAGGTACGGGAGGAGAATAAGGAAGGTATTACGCAATTACAGACAGACATGGGCGAACGACTCGAAAGAGTCTATGGCAATTTAAATAGTATGGAAGGTCAAATCAATACCAATAAAAATAAAATAGAAGAAATTAGTAGACGTGAATTACAATTACAGGAAGAAGTAGATTCATGGCGGGATAGGACATGCCAACATAGTCACACAAATAACCATGAGAACCGAGAATCGATTAATTTTCGTAATTACAAGCGTAATCCTATGGAATTTTTAAAGAGATTGGAAGAGGTGATCACAAGAAATAGAGAGAATCGCTGGAGTATTATACGAAGCATGATTGATGAAACGTTTAAAGATACTTATGATAATTGGTGGACAGCGGTGCGCCCGGATATACTGGACATGACTGAGTTCAAAAACCACTTTAAGGAGAACTATTGGTCTGAATCGACCCAGAACATGATTAGGAATAATTTGAGTAACGGTCGATACGAAACAAATGTAGGCCAGTCCCCTACTTCATACTTTTTAGGAAAAGTATGTATGGCGCGGAACTTAGAGCCCAGAATTCCCGAAGAATGTTTGGTGATACAACTATCCTATCATTACGAGGAAGGGATAAAGAATGCGCGTATGTGTAGTCAAATCAAAACGATACCAGCCATGGCCAAATTCTTGGAGAATTATGAACACGAGAACCAATACCAAAGAAATAGAATGCTAAATCATAAATATCAGAGGTATGATAATAACGCGCCACCAACCAATTCTCATAATAACGATCGCAATCGACCTGCGCAGAACGTTAATACTAATAGAACACAAAATGAAAACGCGAATAATAATTCCAGAAACTATAATTATCGCGGCAATAACAATTACAATTATCGTGATAGTCGCAATAATAGAGGAGATGGGGACAGACGACCCAATAATTATAGACATAACGTCAATTATATCTACTCCAGACCTCAAGGTAATCAGCGACGGTACTACCCAAGGAGTCACCGATATGACAACCATTATGACCAATCTCGGCATGAAGTCAACTACCCACATGATGGAAATTATAGGATAGCAGAACATAATACGGAGGATCGCACTGAAACAGTACAAAATCAACACAGTAATCAAAATGAAAATAGAGAAGAGGGAGTAAGCCCTCATTTAAACTAATAGAGGCAGTGAAAATTAATGAATACCCGTCACTGAACCGTAATCTTGGGGAACAACGACTAATAAATAAAATTAAGTGTAATCATAAAATAACCATAATTAATAACCACTATTTAAAGAATATCAGGGAAGATTTGTTGGAAGAGGATCAGAAACATGTAAACAGTAATAGTAATAACGAAATCATATATATATCAGCAAAATTCTAAAAGACAGTAAGACCAACTTACAAAAATTATTTGAAATAACTTTACTTGGAATTTAAAAAAAAAAAAAAAAAAAAATTTGAGTTGAATACTACCACTAAATTCTAAAATACAATAAGAACAACTTATTAAAGATTACAGAAAAAGGCGAGAATTATTATTAAATGTTTATAAAGAAATAGTGTGAATAACAAACCCCAAGATTAACGAAGAAGGCGATAGTTATTAAAGTTTATAAAGAAATAGTGTGAATAACAAACCCAAAGATTACAGAAGAAAGCGATAATTATTATTAAATGTTTATAAAGAAATAGTGTGAATAATGAATAACAAACCCAAAGATTACAGAAGAAAGCGATAATTATTATTAATGTTTATAAAGAAATAGTGTGTATAATGAATAACAAACACAAGATTACAGAAAAAGGCGAGAATTATTATTAAATGTTTATAAAGAAATAGTGTGAATAACAAACCCCAAGATTAACGAAGAAGGCGATAATTATTATTAATGTTTATAAAGAAATAGTGTGAATAATGAATAACAAAACCAAGATTACAGAAAAAGGCGAGAATTATTATTAAATGTTTATAAAGAAATATTGTGAATAATGAAGAATGGAACCCCCAGATAAAAGTTATTACCTCAAATCTACATATGCAAAATAAAGAAAAAAAAAATCATATGACCTAAAATATATACTACATTGCCACATGATGGAACAATTTCAGTAAACGATTGAATGTAACCAATATAATGTTAAAGAAGACAAGAAAGAAAGAGTATTTATGAACATAATTCATTGAAAAATAAACAGCCAAAATAATGAAATACGATAAGAAGAATAGTTGGGCTAAGGAAGGTATTTAGTCAAAAATACAATTATAATGATCATTACACAACAACTATTTAGAAAATATTGTGATCAGAGAAAAAAAAAACAAACGAAGAAGATACTTAACATTACAATCTCAACAAAAATGACTACAAATGATAACTGTCAAAGTCAATATCAACGAATGTTTAAGGAATTAAAATGGAATTACGAAATATGAAGAATAGTAATGAAGAAATATAAATGCAACAAAGAAAAAATCTTTTCCCAAATATTTATTATTAAATGATTAAAGAGATTATTAGGAGATTATTATTATATTTTATAGCTGACTGCAGATGAATTCCAGCAGTACTATATTAAAATGTGGTGTGGACAGCAGAGTATGAAGCCAAACAGTGCCTCTCTGAACTGTACCAACGCATGTGTTAGGGATTGTTAGGGAAATTAAATATTTAAGGAATATTAGAATAGTTGCAGGAATAAATTCAGTTTCCAAAGGAATGTGACGAAGAAAACAGAAAGAAGTGAGTTGACAGAAGAATAATTGAAAAATACAGTAATTAATAGTAATTATAAATAGAAGAGATGTAAAACTAATGTATCAGTGAATAGTGTAGCCAACTACCAACAAATAATGTTTACAGAAATAAAAATGATCAAGAATGTTAATTAAAATGATGAATGTTATCAAATAAAAAAAAAAAGTATTCATACTAGTCTAATGAAGTTACATTGAGAATCTCATCGTCAACCATTAACAATGAAATGAAGAAAGGCATGTGAAAAAGACAAGTTTATTTGACCTAAACTTCATTCAGGTAAACTAAACTTTTTTTAGGAGGGGAAGCATATGTAACGCAACAGAAATGCTAGCATTCATGTTACATAAAAGACGGTTCACAGAATAATAAACAAATTGATATTTAAACCCATAATAGAACAGAGATCCAATAAATTACAATTATAATCATAGACAAGATTAAATAAGGATGCAAGGTAGTGTTGACTAGAATAAAGGAACCTGTAAGATAAATAATAGCTAATGATATATGTTTAATGAAAAGCAAAACAAAAAATGAAACAATGACTTAATTTATGGTAATTACAAATAAGAATTTTGTGTTAAGAAGTATTATTTTATGACAAAAATGTTATGATAAAGTTTATGTGATGTTATATCAAATATGTGTTGAGTTAATGAAAAATAATGAAACAAGTTGTATTATTCAATGACTGTCGTAGAATGAAGTGTGAGGCAGTTAATCAATGTTCATAACTTCGAATTTTGTTGTATGAGATCAAGAGATCAAGATAAAATTGTTATTAGATATAGAAAAATAATTGTTTATATAAGTGCTAATAATTAAGATTTGATTATATGTATGAATTTATATAAAAGGGACTATAGATGCCTAACAGACATAACCACAGGTAGATCAGTTTACAATAAAAGGCCTAATAGGCAAAACTACTATATAAACACTCATAACATAAAGATTAGGTGCATCAATTAATAATAATTAAGAAATACGCTATGAAGAGCTAGAAAAAAAAAGAAAAACATTAAATTAATAATAATAGTTAATAAAATTTATACAAATAATAATAATACCATAATGCCATAATATCGATTGGTAAAATATAATATCAAAGGTGGATTAAATATAATAAAAAAGAAAAAAAGCGGACTTATATCAAAAAATCAGTAGAATATGTGTATAAAGTAATAAACCAACTATCGGTAAAGTTACATCCCGATAGGACAGCAAATTGATAAAGAATAGATAAAAAA
Organism: Magicicada septendecula; assembly: GCA_034769895.1. NCBI lineage: Eukaryota > Metazoa > Arthropoda > Insecta > Hemiptera > Cicadidae > Magicicada > Magicicada septendecula. Next base: position 67,449,891 of record CM068371.1, read on the forward strand.
TATATGAAAGAAACACTATATAGTCAAAACATATGGAAGGCAGAAATTATTATATGTTGCTAGGGGACAAATAAGAAAAAGAAGTTGTTGATTTTAGACAAGACAAGAATTGCTTTGAATGAACGTGATGAGATTAAAAACCCAAGAATAATCTATTTAATCGTAATATTATAATTATCAGATACGATTATAAAGTACAAGATTCTCATGACAATAGTTACGTCTAACACCAATACAGATTAACCCAAATAACACTACAATCTGAAATAATAATAGAGGGTAAATAACTGAAGTCTACAAGAAAGAACTTGGACTGTCCCATATCCGAAGGGAATTGATGAGATATTAATCAAATAGAAAGAACTAACAGTAACACAACTCATAATATTCACAACACCAGAAATTATAACCTTGCAAATACACGGAACAACACTAATTGATTCAACCGCAGGAAGAACTTATTTGGATCCTGGCGGTGCAGAAGAAACATCAATCGGGCTGTAGATCAATCCATAAGCTGTATTCCGACGTGGACAGGACAAGAATTACTTTTATTAAACCGAAGAAAGAAAAACCGTACTGCATAACCATTCAAAACAGTAAATTTAGCGATCAACCGCCTACACGATTTGCTTCGTTCGAGTCTGGTAAATTATATTATATTAATTATATTAAATACACAACACATAAATTTTGTAAATCTTGCATTCTTATCTATGTATTTTTAGTCTTCCCCACAGTTACAAGAACCTTCACACCCTGAAATAAATTAAATACAAATCAAACATAATATATAACCAAATATAAATACAGGATTAAAATAATCAACAATCGATACCTGAAGTCTATAGTCCAAGCATATGTTAATTAGCACATATCTTATTTAATGTGAATTAAGTAAACAAATAAAGAACCTTTATATATTTGTCAAATCTTGTTATTTGGAGTATGGTTTAGAGAACCGGGAACAAAAAGTAACTGAATAAGTATACAATAAATGGTTAATATAAACATCGAAATAACCTATAAGTTTCGTTGAGCCGATACTACAGCGCTTATAGCGGAATTATCTGACACCAAAGAGGGAGCGTAAAATTACAAAATTAGACAGAACTCTCTTCAAGGTATAATAGGATTGGATGAAATTGTAGAATAACGCTTAAGTTGTTTAAGTTCTAGGCACACTAACACTGATAATTATTAAAGAATTAAGTTAATATTAATTAATTACATCCATATATTCCACAACTCCAAATATCTCCGAAATTTATATAATTAAAGTAATACAAAACAAATTGACAAATACAACAGGGGGTTTAAAAGGAGAAGGACTCAGAAATTTGTTACAAATTGACGCCGGCAACGTTGGGGCGGAAATAACGAGAATCCCGCGACCGTAAGAGACAACGTAAGAGCCGAGGAACTTGTTACAAATTGGCGCCCAACGTGGGGCTTAAGTTAAGTAACTGTAACCATATTAATATTACTTAACCAGAGCAGGCAACTGTGGGAGAGTAAACATGCATACCAGAGGTAGATCAAGGATTAGGGCAGGAGAAACGGAGAAGGAAATAAACGAACAAGAACAGGAAATAGAACTAATAACAGACAGTGAAATGGAACAACAGACAGACGAAATAGCGGAAACTGAAATTATTATGGACAAGGAAAGGGAACCAGTTGGAGAAGAGGCCCAAGGGGACCAAATAGATAAAGTGGGAGTCAGAGAAATACCAAGTTGGCAGGAATTGATGAATTTTATGGCAGAACAGAATAGACTAACTAACGAAAATCTAAGGAAAATGAAAGAGGAAATTAAGGAAGACTCAAGGGAACAATTTAGGAAACAGGAGGAAAACTCCAGGAAAACAAATGAGGAAATTAAAGAAACCTCAAAACAAATGAATGAAAGATTAAACCAAATTCACGAAAGGTTAGATAGGAATGATGAGGGTGTAAAACAAATGAAGGAAGACATCCTACAAATACATGAAGAGAATTTAAGGCAGATTAATGAAAAAATTGAGAATATTCATGTAACAATCAACCAGAAGGTAGAACAAAATAATGAGGAAAGAAAATTAGAAATAGCCAAAACAAATGAAGGGTTAGAAAAAACTAACGAAACAATAGTACAGGTTCGTGTAGAATTACAGAATAAAATTAATGACACAAAAATTGAGAATAAAACATTGGTCGAAGAAATCCAAAGGGAAGCTGTCGAAAAATATGAGCAAATTAAAAACGAAGTACATCAGGTACGGGAGGAGAATAAGGAAGGTATTACGCAATTACAGACAGACATGGGCGAACGACTCGAAAGAGTCTATGGCAATTTAAATAGTATGGAAGGTCAAATCAATACCAATAAAAATAAAATAGAAGAAATTAGTAGACGTGAATTACAATTACAGGAAGAAGTAGATTCATGGCGGGATAGGACATGCCAACATAGTCACACAAATAACCATGAGAACCGAGAATCGATTAATTTTCGTAATTACAAGCGCAATCCTATGGAATTTTTAAAGAGATTGGAAGAGGTGATCACAAGAAATAGAGAGAATCGCTGGAGTATTATACGAAGCATGATTGATGAAACGTTTAAAGATACTTATGATAATTGGTGGACAGCGGTGCGCCCGGATATACTGGACATGACTGAGTTCAAAAACCACTTTAAGGAGAACTATTGGTCTGAATCGACCCAGAACATGATTAGGAATAATTTGAGTAACGGTCGATACGAAACAAATGTAGGCCAGTCCCCTACTTCATACTTTTTAGGAAAAGTATGTATGGCGTGGAACTTAGAGCCCAGAATTCCCGAAGAATGTTTGGTGATACAACTATCCTATCATTACGAGGAAGGGATAAAGAATGCGCGTATGTGTAGGCAAATCAAAACGATACCAGCCATGGCCAAATTCTTGGAGAATTATGAACACGAGAACCAATACCAAAGAAATAGAATGCTAAATCATAAATATCAGAGGTATGATAATAACGCGCCACCAACCAATTCTCATAATAACGATCGCAATCGACCTGCGCAGAACGTTAATACTAATAGAACACAAAATGAAAACGCGAATAATAATTCCAGAAACTATAATTATCGCGGCAATAACAATTACAATTATCGTGATAGTCGCAATAATAGAGGAGATGGGGACAGACGACCCAATAATTATAGACATAACGTCAATTATATCTACTCCAGACCTCAAGGTAATCAGCGACGGTACTACCCAAGGAGTCACCGATATGACAACCATTATGACCAATCTCGGCATGAAGTCAACTACCCACATGATGGAAATTATAGGATAGCAGAACATAATACGGAGGATCGCACTGAAACAGTACAAAATCAACACAGTAATCAAAATGAAAATAGAGAAGAGGGAGTAAGCCCTCATTTAAACTAATAGAGGCAGTGAAAATTAATGAATACCCGTCACTGAACCGTAATCTTGGGGAACAACGACTAATAAATAAAATTAAGTGTAATCATAAAATAACCATAATTAATAACCACTATTTAAAGAATATCAGGGAAGATTTGTTGGAAGAGGATCAGAAACATGTAAACAGTAATAGTAATAACGAAATCATATATATATCAGCAAAATTCTAAAAGACAGTAAGACCAACTTACAAAAATTATTTGAAATAACTTTACTTGGAATTTAAAAAAAAAAAAAAAAAATTTGAGTTGAATACTACCACTATATTCTAAAATACAATAAGAACAACTTATTAAAGATTACAGAAAAAGGCGAGAATTATTATTATTAAATGTTTATAAAGAAATAGTGTGAATAACAAACCCCAAGATTAACGAAGAAGGCGATAATTATTATTAAAGTTTATAAAGAAATAGTGTGAATAACAAACCCAAAGATTACAGAAGAAAGCGATAATTATTATTAAATGTTTATAAAGAAATAGTGTGAATAATGAATAACAAACCCAAAGATTACAGAAGAAAGCGATAATTATTATTAATGTTTATAAAGAAATAGTGTGTATAATGAATAACAAACACAAGATTACAGAAAAAGGCGAGAATTATTATTAAATGTTTATAAAGAAATAGTGTGAATAACAAACCCCAAGATTAACGAAGAAGGCGATAATTATTATTAATGTTTATAAAGAAATAGTGTGAATAATGAATAACAAACCCAAGATTACAGAAAAAGGCGAGAATTATTATTAAATGTTTATAAAGAAATATTGTGAATAATGAAGAATGGAACCCCCAGATAAAAGTTATTACCTCAAATCTACATATGCAAAATAAAGAAAAAAAAAATCATATGACCTAAAATATATACTACATTGCCACATGATGGAACAATTTCAGTAAACGATTGAATGTAACCAATATAATGTTAAAGAAGACAAGAAAGAAAGAGTATTTATGAACATAATTCATTGAAAAATAAACAGCCAAAATAATGAAATACGATAAGAAGAATAGTTGGGCTAAGGAAGGTATTTAGTCAAAAATACAATTATAATGATCATTACACAACAACTATTTAGAAAATATTGTGATCAGAGAAAAAAAAAACAAACGAAGAAGATACTTAACATTACAATCTCAACAAAAATGACTACAAATGATAACTGTCAAAGTCAATATCAACGAATGTTTAAGGAATTAAAATGGAATTACGAAATATGAAGAATAGTAATGAAGAAATATAAATGCAACAAAGAAAAAATCTTTTCCCAAATATTTATTATTAAATGATTAAAGAGATTATTAGGAGATTATTATTATATTTTATAGCTGACTGTAGATGAATTCCAGCAGTACTATATTAAAATGTGGTGTGGACAGCAGAGTATGAAGCCAAACAGTGCCTCTCTGAACTGTACCAACGCATGTGTTAGGGATTGTTAGGGAAATTAAATATTTAAGGAATATTAGAATAGTTGCAGGAATAAATTCAGTTTCCAAAGGAATGTGACGAAGAAAACAGAAAGAAGTGAGTTGACAGAAGAATAATTGAAAAATACAGTAATTATAGTAATTATAAATAGAAGAGATGTAAAACTAATGTATCAGTGAATAGTGTAGCCAACTACCAACAAATAATGTTTACAGAAATAAAAATGATCAAGAATGTTAATTAAAATGATGAATGTTATCAAATAAAAAAAAAAAAGTATTCATACTAGTCTAATGAAGTTACATTGAGAATCTCATCGTCAACCATTAACAATGAAATGAAGAAAGGCATGTGAAAAAGACAAGTTTATTTGACCTAAACTTCATTCAGGTAAACTAAACTTTTTTTAGGAGGGGAAGCATATGTAACGCAACAGAAATGCTAGCATTCATGTTACATAAAAGACGGTTCACAGAATAATAAACAAATTGATATTTAAACCCATAATAGAACAGAGATCCAATAAATTACAATTATAATCATAGACAAGATTAAATAAGGATGCAAGGTAGTGTTGACTAGAATAAAGGAACCTGTAAGATAAATAATAGCTAATGATATATGTTTAATGAAAAGCAAAACAAAAAATGAAACAATGACTTAATTTATGGTAATTACAAATAAGAATTTTGTGTTAAGAAGTATTATTTTATGACAAAAATGTTATGATAAAGTTTATGTGATGTTATATCAAATATGTGTTGAGTTAATGAAAAATAATGAAACAAGTTGTATTATTCAATGACTGTCGTAGAATGAAGTGTGAGGCAGTTAATCAATGTTCATAAATTCGAATTTTGTTGTATGAGATCAAGAGATCAAGATAAAATTGTTATTAGATATAGAAAAATAATTGTTTATATAAGTGCTAATAATTAAGATTTGATTATATGTATGAATTTATATAAAAGGGACTATAGATGCCTAACAGACATAACCACAGGTAGATCAGTTTACAATAAAAGGCCTAATAGGCAAAACTACTATATAAACACTCATAACATAAAGATTAGGTGCATCAATTAATAATAATTAAGAAATACGCTATGAAGAGCTAGAAAAAAAAAAGAAAAACATTAAATTAATAATAATAGTTAATAAAATTTATACAAATAATAATAATACCATAATGCCATAATATCGATTGGTAAAATATAATATCAAAGGTGGATTAAATATAATAAAAAAGAAAAAAAGCGGACTTATATCAAAAAATCAGTAGAATATGTGTATAAAGTAATAAACCAACTATCGGTAAAGTTACATCCCGATAGGACAGCAAATTGATAAAGAATAGATAAAAAATATATGAAAGAAACACTATATAGTCAAAACATATGGAAGGCAGAAATTATTATATGTTGCTAGGGGACAAATAAGAAAAAGAAGTTGTTGATTTTAGACAAGACAAGAATTGCTTTGAATGAACGTGATGAGATTAAAAACCCAAGAATAATCTATTTAATCGTAATATTATAATTATCAGATACGATTATAAAGTACAAGATTCTCATGACAATAGTTACGTCTAACACCAATACAGATTAACCCAAATAACACTACAATCTGAAATAATAATAGAGGGTAAATAACTGAAGTCTACAAGAAAGAACTTGGACTGTCCCATATCCGAAGGGAATTGATGAGATATTAATCAAATAGAAAGAACTAACAGTAACACAACTCATAATATTCACAACACCAGAAATTATAACCTTGCAAATACACGGAACAACACTAATTGATTCAACCGCAGGAAGAACTTATTTGGATCCTGGCGGTGCAGAAGAAACATCAATCGGGCTGTAGATCAATCCATAAGCTGTATTCCGACGTGGACAGGACAAGAATTACTTTTATTAAACCGAAGAAAGAAAAACCGTACTGCATAACCATTCAAAACAGTAAATTTAGCGATCAACCGCCTACACGATTTGCTTCGTTCGAGTCTGGTAAATTATATTATATTAATTATATTAAATACACAACACATAAATTTTGTAAATCTTGCATTCTTATCTATGTATTTTTAGTCTTCCCCACAGTTACAAGAATCTTCACACCCTGAAATAAATTAAATACAAATCAAACATAATATATAACCAAATATAAATACAGGATTAAAATAATCAACAATCGATACCTGAAGTCTATAGTCCAAGCATATGTTAATTAGCACATATCTTATTTAATGTGAATTAAGTAAACAAATAAAGAACCTTTATATATTTGTCAAATCTTGTTATTTGGAGTATGGTTTAGTGAACCGGGAACAAAAAGTAACTGAATAAGTATACAATAAATGGTTAATATAAACATCGAAATAACCTATAAGTTTCGTTGAGCCGATACTACAGCGCTTATAGCGGAATTATCTGACACCAAAGAGGGAGCGTAAAATTACAAAATTAGACAGAACTCTCTTCAAGGTATAATAGGATTGGATGAAATTGTAGAATAACGCTTAAGTTGTTTAAGTTCTAGGCACACTAACACTGATAATTATTAAAGAATTAAGTTAATATTAATTAATTACATCCATATATTCCACAACTCCAAATATCTCCGAAATTTATATAATTAAAGTAATACAAAACAAATTGACAAATACAACAGGGGGTTTAAAAGGAGAAGGACTCAGAAATTTGTTACAAATTGACGCCGGCAACGTTGGGGCGGAAATAACGAGAATCCCGCGACCGTAAGAGACAACGTAAGAGCCGAGGAACTTGTTACAAATTGGCGCCCAACGTGGGGCTTAAGTTAAGTAACTGTAACCATATTAATATTACTTAACCAGAGCAGGCAACTGTGGGAGAGTAAACATGCATACCAGAGGTAGATCAAGGATTAGGGCAGGAGAAACGGAGAAGGAAATAAACGAACCAGAACAGGAAATAGAACTAATAACAGACAGTGAAATGGAACAACAGACAGACGAAATAGCGGAAACTGAAATTATTATGGACAAGGAAAGGGAACCAGTTGGAGAAGAGGCCCAAGGGGACCAAATAGATAAAGTGGGAGTCAGAGAAATACCAAGTTGGCAGGAATTGATGAATTTTATGGCAGAACAGAATAGACTAACTAACGAAAATCTAAGGAAAATGAAAGAGGAAATTAAGGAAGACTCAAGGGAACAATTTAGGAAACAGGAGGAAAACTCCAGGAAAACAAATGAGGAAATTAAAGAAACCTCAAAACAAATGAATGAAAGATTAAACCAAATTCACGAAAGGTTAGATAGGAATGATGAGGGTGTAAAACAAATGAAGGAAGACATCCTACAAATACATGAAGAGAATTTAAGGCAGATTAATGAAAAAATTGAGAATATTCATGTAACAATCAACCAGAAGGTAGAACAAAATAATGAGGAAAGAAAATTAGAAATAGCCAAAACAAATGAAGGGTTAGAAAAAACTAACGAAACAATAGTACAGGTTCGTGTAGAATTACAGAATAAAATTAATGACACAAAAATTGAGAATAAAACATTGGTCGAAGAAATCCAAAGGGAAGCTGTCGAAAAATATGAGCAAATTAAAAACGAAGTACATCAGGTACGGAGGAGAATAAGGAAGGTATTACGCAATTACAGACAGACATGGGCGAACGACTCGAAAGAGTCTATGGCAATTTAAATAGTATGGAAGGTCAAATCAATACCAATAAAAATAAAATAGAAGAAATTAGTAGACGTGAATTACAATTACAGGAAGAAGTAGATTCATGGCGGGATAGGACATGCCAACATAGTCACACAAATAACCATGAGAACCGAGAATCGATTAATTTTCGTAATTACAAGCGCAATCCTATGGAATTTTTAAAGAGATTGGAAGAGGTGATCACAAGAAATAGAGAGAATCGCTGGAGTATTATACGAAGCATGATTGATGAAACGTTTAAAGATACTTATGATAATTGGTGGACAGCGGTGCGCCCGGATATACTGGACATGACTGAGTTCAAAACCACTTTAAGGAGAACTATTGGTCTGAATCGACCCAGAACATGATTAGGAATAATTTGAGTAACGGTCGATACGAAACAAATGTAGGCCAGTCCCTACTTCATACTTTTTAGGAAAAGTATGTATGGCGTGGAACTTAGAGCCCAGAATTCCCGAAGAATGTTTGGTGATACAACTATCCTATCATTACGAGGAAGGATAAAGAATGCGCGTATGTGTAGGCAAATCAAAACGATACCAGCCATGGCCAAATTCTTGGAGAATTATGAACACGAGAACCAATACCAAAGAAATAGAATGCTAAATCATAAATATCAGAGGTATGATAATAACGCGCCACCAACCAATTCTCATAATAACGATCGCAATCGACCTGCGCAGAACGTTAATACTAATAGAACACAAAATGAAAACGCGAATAATAATTCCAGAAACTATAATTATCGCGGCAATAACAATTACAATTATCGTGATAGTCGCAATAATAGAGGAGATGGGGACAGACGACCCAATAATTATAGACATAACGTCAATTATATCTACTCCAGACCTCAAGGTAATCAGCGACGGTACTACCCAAGGAGTCACCGATATGACAACCATTATGACCAATCTCGGCATGAAGTCAACTACCCACATGATGGAAATTATAGGATAGCAGAACATAATACGGAGGATCGCACTGAAACAGTACAAAATCAACACAGTAATCAAAATGAAAATAGAGAAGAGGGAGTAAGCCCTCATTTAAACTAATAGAGGCAGTGAAAATTAATGAATACCCGTCACTGAACCGTAATCTTGGGGAACAACGACTAATAAATAAAATTAAGTGTAATCATAAAATAACCATAATTAATAACCACTATTTAAAGAATATCAGGGAAGATTTGTTGGAAGAGGATCAGAAACATGTAAACAGTAATAGTAATAACGAAATCATATATATATCAGCAAAATTCTAAAAGACAGTAAGACCAACTTACAAAAATTATTTGAAATAACTTTACTTGGAATTTAAAAAAAAAAAAAAAAAAATTTGAGTTGAATACTACCACTATATTCTAAAATACAATAAGAACAACTTATTAAAGATTACAGAAAAAGGCGAGAATTATTATTATTAAATGTTTATAAAGAAATAGTGTGAATAACAAACCCCAAGATTAACGAAGAAGGCGATAATTATTATTAAAGTTTATAAAGAAATAGTGTGAATAACAAACCCAAAGATTACAGAAGAAAGCGATAATTATTATTAAATGTTTATAAAGAAATAGTGTGAATAATGAATAACAAACCCAAAGATTACAGAAGAAAGCGATAATTATTATTAATGTTTATAAAGAAATAGTGTGTATAATGAATAACAAACACAAGATTACAGAAAAAGGCGAGAATTATTATTAAATGTTTATAAAGAAATAGTGTGAATAACAAACCCCAAGATTAACGAAGAAGGCGATAATTATTATTAATGTTTATAAAGAAATAGTGTGAATAATGAATAACAAACCCAAGATTACAGAAAAAGGCGAGAATTATTATTAAATGTTTATAAAGAAATATTGTGAATAATGAAGAATGGAACCCCCAGATAAAAGTTATTACCTCAAATCTACATATGCAAAATAAAGAAAAAAAAAATCATATGACCTAAAATATATACTACATTGCCACATGATGGAACAATTTCAGTAAACGATTGAATGTAACCAATATAATGTTAAAGAAGACAAGAAAGAAAGAGTATTTATGAACATAATTCATTGAAAAATAAACAGCCAAAATAATGAAATACGATAAGAAGAATAGTTGGGCTAAGGAAGGTATTTAGTCAAAAATACAATTATAATGATCATTACACAACAACTATTTAGAAAATATTGTGATCAGAGAAAAAAAAAACAAACGAAGAAGATACTTAACATTACAATCTCAACAAAAATGACTACAAATGATAACTGTCAAAGTCAATATCAACGAATGTTTAAGGAATTAAAATGGAATTACGAAATATGAAGAATAGTAATGAAGAAATATAAATGCAACAAAGAAAAAATCTTTTCCCAAATATTTATTATTAAATGATTAAAGAGATTATTAGGAGATTATTATTATATTTTATAGCTGACTGTAGATGAATTCCAGCAGTACTATATTAAAATGTGGTGTGGACAGCAGAGTATGAAGCCAAACAGTGCCTCTCTGAACTGTACCAACGCATGTGTTAGGGATTGTTAGGGAAATTAAATATTTAAGGAATATTAGAATAGTTGCAGGAATAAATTCAGTTTCCAAAGGAATGTGACGAAGAAAACAGAAAGAAGTGAGTTGACAGAAGAATAATTGAAAAATACAGTAATTATAGTAATTATAAATAGAAGAGATGTAAAACTAATGTATCAGTGAATAGTGTAGCCAACTACCAACAAATAATGTTTACAGAAATAAAAATGATCAAGAATGTTAATTAAAATGATGAATGTTATCAAATAAAAAAAAAAAGTATTCATACTAGTCTAATGAAGTTACATTGAGAATCTCATCGTCAACCATTAACAATGAAATGAAGAAAGGCATGTGAAAAAGACAAGTTTATTTGACCTAAACTTCATTCAGGTAAACTAAACTTTTTTTAGGAGGGGAAGCATATGTAACGCAACAGAAATGCTAGCATTCATGTTACATAAAAGACGGTTCACAGAATAATAAACAAATTGATATTTAAACCCATAATAGAACAGAGATCCAATAAATTACAATTATAATCATAGACAAGATTAAATAAGGATGCAAGGTAGTGTTGACTAGAATAAAGGAACCTGTAAGATAAATAATAGCTAATGATATATGTTTAATGAAAAGCAAAACAAAAAATGAAACAATGACTTAATTTATGGTAATTACAAATAAGAATTTTGTGTTAAGAAGTATTATTTTATGACAAAAATGTTATGATAAAGTTTATGTGATGTTATATCAAATATGTGTTGAGTTAATGAAAAATAATGAAACAAGTTGTATTATTCAATGACTGTCGTAGAATGAAGTGTGAGGCAGTTAATCAATGTTCATAAATTCGAATTTTGTTGTATGAGATCAAGAGATCAAGATAAAATTGTTATTAGATATAGAAAAATAATTGTTTATATAAGTGCTAATAATTAAGATTTGATTATATGTATGAATTTATATAAAAGGGACTATAGATGCCTAACAGACATAACCACAGGTAGATCAGTTTACAATAAAAGGCCTAATAGGCAAAACTACTATATAAACACTCATAACATAAAGATTAGGTGCATCAATTAATAATAATTAAGAAATACGCTATGAAGAGCTAGAAAAAAAAAGAAAAACATTAAATTAATAATAATAGTTAATAAAATTTATACAAATAATAATAATACCATAATGCCATAATATCGATTGGTAAAATATAATATCAAAGGTGGATTAAATATAATAAAAAAGAAAAAAAGCGGACTTATATCAAAAAATCAGTAGAATATGTGTATAAAGTAATAAACCAACTATCGGTAAAGTTACATCCCGATAGGACAGCAAATTGATAAAGAATAGATAAAAAATATATGAAAGAAACACTATATAGTCAAAACATATGGAAGGCAGAAATTATTATATGTTGCTAGGGGACAAATAAGAAAAAGAAGTTGTTGATTTTAGACAAGACAAGAATTGCTTTGAATGAACGTGATGAGATTAAAAACCCAAGAATAATCTATTTAATCGTAATATTATAATTATCAGATACGATTATAAAGTACAAGATTCTCATGACAATAGTTACGTCTAACACCAATACAGATTAACCCAAATAACACTACAATCTGAAATAATAATAGAGGGTAAATAACTGAAGTCTACAAGAAAGAACTTGGACTGTCCCATATCCGAAGGGAATTGATGAGATATTAATCAAATAGAAAGAACTAACAGTAACACAACTCATAATATTCACAACACCAGAAATTATAACCTTGCAAATACACGGAACAACACTAATTGATTCAACCGCAGGAAGAACTTATTTGGATCCTGGCGGTGCAGAAGAAACATCAATCGGGCTGTAGATCAATCCATAAGCTGTATTCCGACGTGGACAGGACAAGAATTACTTTTATTAAACCGAAGAAAGAAAAACCGTACTGCATAACCATTCAAAACAGTAAATTTAGCGATCAACCGCCTACACGATTTGCTTCGTTCGAGTCTGGTAAATTATATTATATTAATTATATTAAATACACAACACATAAATTTTGTAAATCTTGCATTCTTATCTATGTATTTTTAGTCTTCCCCACAGTTACAAGAATCTTCACACCCTGAAATAAATTAAATACAAATCAAACATAATATATAACCAAATATAAATACAGGATTAAAATAATCAACAATCGATACCTGAAGTCTATAGTCCAAGCATATGTTAATTAGCACATATCTTATTTAATGTGAATTAAGTAAACAAATAAAGAACCTTTATATATTTGTCAAATCTTGTTATTTGGAGTATGGTTTAGTGAACCGGGAACAAAAAGTAACTGAATAAGTATACAATAAATGGTTAATATAAACATCGAAATAACCTATAAGTTTCGTTGAGCCGATACTACAGCGCTTATAGCGGAATTATCTGACACCAAAGAGGGAGCGTAAAATTACAAAATTAGACAGAACTCTCTTCAAGGTATAATAGGGTTGGATGAAATTGTAGAATAACGCTTAAGTTGTTTAAGTTCTAGGCACACTAACACTGATAATTATTAAAGAATTAAGTTAATATTAATTAATTACATCCATATATTCCACAACTCCAAATATCTCCGAAATTTATATAATTAAAGTAATACAAAACAAATTGACAAATACAACAGGGGGTTTAAAAGGAGAAGGACTCAGAAATTTGTTACAAATTGACGCCGGCAACGTTGGGGCGGAAATAACGAGAATCCCGCGACCGTAAGAGACAACGTAAGAGCCGAGGAACTTGTTACAAATTGGCGCCCAACGTGGGGCTTAAGTTAAGTAACTGTAACCATATTAATATTACTTAACCAGAGCAGGCAACTGTGGGAGAGTAAACATGCATACCAGAGGTAGATCAAGGATTAGGGCAGGAGAAACGGAGAAGGAAATAGACGAACAAGAACAGGAAATAGAACTAATAACAGACAGTGAAATGGAACAACAGACAGACGAAATAGCGGAAACTGAAATTATTATGGACAAGGAAAGGGAACCAGTTGGAGAAGAGGCCCAAGGGGACCAAATAGATAAAGTGGGAGTCAGAGAAATACCAAGTTGGCAGGAATTGATGAATTTTATGGCAGAACAGAATAGACTAACTAACGAAAATCTAAGGAAAATGAAAGAGGAAATTAAGGAAGACTCAAGGGAACAATTTAGGAAACAGGAGGAAAACTCCAGGAAAACAAATGAGGAAATTAAAGAAACCTCAAAACAAATGAATGAAAGATTAAACCAAATTCACGAAAGGTTAGATAGGAATGATGAGGGTGTAAAACAAATGAAGGAAGACATCCTACAAATACATGAAGAGAATTTAAGGCAGATTAATGAAAAAATTGAGAATATTCATGTAACAATCAACCAGAAGGTAGAACAAAATAATGAGGAAAGAAAATTAGAAATAGCCAAAACAAATGAAGGGTTAGAAAAAACTAACGAAACAATAGTACAGGTTCGTGTAGAATTACAGAATAAAATTAATGACACAAAAATTGAGAATAAAACATTGGTCGAAGAAATCCAAAGGGAAGCTGTCGAAAAATATGAGCAAATTAAAAACGAAGTACATCAGGTACGGGAGGAGAATAAGGAAGGTATTACGCAATTACAGACAGACATGGGCGAACGACTCGAAAGAGTCTATGGCAATTTAAATAGTATGGAAGGTCAAATCAATACCAATAAAAATAAAATAGAAGAAATTAGTAGACGTGAATTACAATTACAGGAAGAAGTAGATTCATGGCGGGATAGGACATGCCAACATAGTCACACAAATAACCATGAGAACCGAGAATCGATTAATTTTCGTAATTACAAGCGCAATCCTATGGAATTTTTAAAGAGATTGGAAGAGGTGATCACAAGAAATAGAGAGAATCGCTGGAGTATTATACGAAGCATGATTGATGAAACGTTTAAAGATACTTATGATAATTGGTGGACAGCGGTGCGCCCGGATATACTGGACATGACTGAGTTCAAAAACCACTTTAAGGAGAACTATTGGTCTGAATCGACCCAGAACATGATTAGGAATAATTTGAGTAACGGTCGATACGAAACAAATGTAGGCCAGTCCCCTACTTCATACTTTTTAGGAAAAGTATGTATGGCGCGGAACTTAGAGCCCAGAATGTTGTTCGGGAAACATTCCCGAAGAATGTTTGGTGATACAACTATCCTATCATTACGAGGAAGGGATAAAGAATGCGCGTATGTGTAGGCAAATCAAAACGATACCAGCCATGGCCAAATTCTTGGAGAATTATGAACACGAGAACCAATACCAAAGAAATAGAATGCTAAATCATAAATATCAGAGGTATGATAATAACGCGCCACCAACCAATTCTCATAATAACGATCGCAATCGACCTGCGCAGAACGTTAATACTAATAGAACACAAAATGAAAACGCGAATAATAATTCCAGAAGCTATAATTATCGCGGCAATAACAATTACAATTATCGTGATAGTCGCAATAATAGAGGAGATGGGGACAGACGACCCAATAATTATAGACATAACGTCAATTATATCTACTCCAGACCTCAAGGTAATCAGCGACGATACTACCCAAGGAGTCACCGATATGACAACCATTATGACCAATCTCGGCATGAAGTCAACTACCCACATGATGGAAATTATATGATAGCAGAACATAATACGGAGGATCGCACTGAAACAGTACAAAATCAACACAGTAATCAAAATGAAAATAGAGAAGAGGGAGTAAGCCTCATTTAAACTAATAGAGGCAGTGAAAATTAATGAATACCCGTCACTGAACCGTAATCTTGGGGAACAACGACTAATAAATAAAATTAAGTGTAATCATAAAATAACCATAATTAATAACCACTATTTAAAGAATATCAGGGAAGATTTGTTGGAAGAGGATCAGAAACATGTAAACAGTAATAGTAATAACGAAATCATATATATATCAGCAAAATTCTAAAAGACAGTAAGACCAACTTACAAAAATTATTTGAAATAACTTTACTTGGAATTTAAAAAAAAAAAAAAAAAATTTGAGTTGAATACTACCACTAAATTCTAAAATACAATAAGAACAACTTATTAAAGATTACAGAAAAAGGCGAGAATTATTATTAAATGTTTATAAAGAAATAGTGTGAATAACAAACCCCAAGATTAACGAAGAAGGCGATAATTATTATTAAAGTTTATAAAGAAATAGTGTGAATAACAAACCCAAAGATTACAGAAGAAAGCGATAATT
The DNA here is from genome assembly GCA_034769895.1 of Magicicada septendecula. NCBI lineage: Eukaryota > Metazoa > Arthropoda > Insecta > Hemiptera > Cicadidae > Magicicada > Magicicada septendecula. The sequence continues at coordinate 67,466,370 of CM068371.1, forward strand.
ATTATTAAATGTATAAAGAAATAGTGTGAATAATGAATAACAAACACAAGATTACAGAAAAAGGCGAGAATTATTATTAAATGTTTATAAAGAAATAGTGTGAATAACAAACCCCAAGATTAACGAAGAAGGCGATAATTATTATTAATGTTTATAAAGAAATAGTGTGAATAATGAATAACAAACCCAAGATTACAGAAAAAGGCGAGAATTATTATTAAATGTTTATAAAGAAATATTGTGAATAATGAAGAATGGAACCCCCAGATAAAAGTTATTACCTCAAATCTACATATGCAAAATAAAGAAAAAAAAAATCATATGACCTAAAATATATACTACATTGCCACATGATGGAACAATTTCAGTAAACGATTGAATGTAACCAATATAATGTTAAAGAAGACAAGAAAGAAAGAGTATTTATGAACATAATTCATTGAAAAATAAACAGCCAAAATAATGAAATACGATAAGAAGAATAGTTGGGCTAAGGAAGGTATTTAGTCAAAAATACAATTATAATGATCATTACACAACAACTATTTAGAAAATATTGTGATCAGAGAAAAAAAAAAAACGAAGAAGATACTTAACATTACAATCTCAACAAAAATGACTACAAATGATAACTGTCAAAGTCAATATCAACGAATGTTTAAGGAATTAAAATGGAATTACGAAATATGAAGAATAGTAATGAAGAAATATAAATGCAACAAAGAAAAAATCTTTTCCCAAATATTTATTATTAAATGATTAAAGAGATTATTAGGAGATTATTATTATATTTTATAGCTGACTGTAGATGAATTCCAGCAGTACTATATTAAAATGTGGTGTGGACAGCAGAGTATGAAGCCAAACAGTGCCTCTCTGAACTGTACCAACGCATGTGTTAGGGATTGTTAGGGAAATTAAATATTTAAGGAATATTAGAATAGTTGCAGGAATAAATTCAGTTTCCAAAGGAATGTGACGAAGAAAACAGAAAGAAGTGAGTTGACAGAAGAATAATTGAAAAATACAGTAATTATAGTAATTATAAATAGAAGAGATGTAAAACTAATGTATCAGTGAATAGTGTAGCCAACTACCAACAAATAATGTTTACAGAAATAAAAATGATCAAGAATGTTAATTAAAATGATGAATGTTATCAAATAAAAAAAAAAAGTATTCATACTAGTCTAATGAAGTTACATTGAGAATCTCATCGTCAACCATTAACAATGAAATGAAGAAAGGCATGTGAAAAAGACAAGTTTATTTGACCTAAACTTCATTCAGGTAAACTAAACTTTTTTTAGGAGGGGAAGCATATGTAACGCAACAGAAATGCTAGCATTCATGTTACATAAAAGACGGTTCACAGAATAATAAACAAATTGATATTTAAACCCATAATAGAACAGAGATCCAATAAATTACAATTATAATCATAGACAAGATTAAATAAGGATGCAAGGTAGTGTTGACTAGAATAAAGGAACCTGTAAGATAAATAATAGCTAATGATATATGTTTAATGAAAAGCAAAACAAAAAATGAAACAATGACTTAATTTATGGTAATTACAAATAAGAATTTTGTGTTAAGAAGTATTATTTTATGACAAAAATGTTATGATAAAGTTTATGTGATGTTATATCAAATATGTGTTGAGTTAATGAAAAATAATGAAACAAGTTGTATTATTCAATGACTGTCGTAGAATGAAGTGTGAGGCAGTTAATCAATGTTCATAAATTCGAATTTTGTTGTATGAGATCAAGAGATCAAGATAAAATTGTTATTAGATATAGAAAAATAATTGTTTATATAAGTGCTAATAATTAAGATTTGATTATATGTATGAATTTATATAAAAGGGACTATAGATGCCTAACAGACATAACCACAGGTAGATCAGTTTACAATAAAAGGCCTAATAGGCAAAACTACTATATAAACACTCATAACATAAAGATTAGGTGCATCAATTAATAATAATTAAGAAATACGCTATGAAGAGCTAGAAAAAAAAGAAAAACATTAAATTAATAATAATAGTTAATAAAATTTATACAAATAATAATAATACCATAATGCCATAATATCGATTGGTAAAATATAATATCAAAGGTGGATTAAATATAATAAAAAAGAAAAAAAGCGGACTTATATCAAAAAATCAGTAGAATATGTGTATAAAGTAATAAACCAACTATCGGTAAAGTTACATCCCGATAGGACAGCAAATTGATAAAGAATAGATAAAAAATATATGAAAGAAACACTATATAGTCAAAACATATGGAAGGCAGAAATTATTATATGTTGCTAGGGGACAAATAAGAAAAAGAAGTTGTTGATTTTAGACAAGACAAGAATTGCTTTGAATGAACGTGATGAGATTAAAAACCCAAGAATAATCTATTTAATCGTAATATTATAATTATCAGATACGATTATAAAGTACAAGATTCTCATGACAATAGTTACGTCTAACACCAATACAGATTAACCCAAATAACACTACAATCTGAAATAATAATAGAGGGTAAATAACTGAAGTCTACAAGAAAGAACTTGGACTGTCCCATATCCGAAGGGAATTGATGAGATATTAATCAAATAGAAAGAACTAACAGTAACACAACTCATAATATTCACAACACCAGAAATTATAACCTTGCAAATACACGGAACAACACTAATTGATTCAACCGAAGGAAGAACTTATTTGGATCCTGGCGGTGCAGAAGAAACATCAATCGGGCTGTAGATCAATCCATAAGCTGTATTCCGACGTGGACAGGACAAGAATTACTTTTATTAAACCGAAGAAAGAAAAACCGTACTGCATAACCATTCAAAACAGTAAATTTAGTGATCAACTGCCTACACGATTTGCTTCGTTCGAGTCTGGTAAATTATATTATATTAATTATATTAAATACACAACACATAAATTTTGTAAATCTTGCATTCTTATCTATGTATTTTTAGTCTTCCCCACAGTTAACAAGAACCTTCACACCCTGAAATAAATTAAATACAAATCAAACATAATATATAACCAAATATAAATACAGGATTAAAATAATCAACAATCGATACCTGAAGTCTATAGTCCAAGCATATGTTAATTAGCACATATCTTATTTAATGTGAATTAAGTAAACAAATAAAGAACCTTTATATATTTGTCAAATCTTGTTATTTGGAGTATGGTTTAGTGAACCGGGAACAAAAAGTAACTGAATAAGTATACAATAAATGGTTAATATAAACATCGAAATAACCTATAAGTTTCGTTGAGCCGATACTACAGCGCTTATAGCGGAATTATCTGACACCAAAGAGGGAGCGTAAAATTACAAAATTAGACAGAACTCTCTTCAAGGTATAATAGGGTTGGATGAAATTGTAGAATAACGCTTAAGTTGTTTAAGTTCTAGGCACACTAACACTGATAATTATTAAAGAATTAAGTTAATATTAATTAATTACATCCATATATTCCACAACTCCAAACATCTCCGAAATTTATATAATTAAAGTAATACAAAACAAATTGACAAATACAACAGGGGGTTTAAAAGGAGAAGGACTCAGAAATTTGTTACAAATTGACGCCGGCAACGTTGGGGCGGAAATAACGAGAATCCCGCGACCGTAAGAGACAACGTAAGAGCCGAGGAACTTGTTACAAATTGGCGCCCAACGTGGGGCTTAAGTTAAGTAACTGTAACCATATTAATATTACTTAACCAGAGCAGGCAACTGTGGGAGAGTAAACATGCATACCAGAGGTAGATCAAGGATTAGGGCAGGAGAAACGGAGAAGGAAATAGACGAACAAGAACAGGAAATAGAACTAATAACAGACAGTGAAATGGAACAACAGACAGACGAAATAGCGGAAACTGAAATTATTATGGACAAGGAAAGGGAACCAGTTGGAGAAGAGGCCCAAGGGGACCAAATAGATAAAGTGGGAGTCAGAGAAATACCAAGTTGGCAGGAATTGATGAATTTTATGGCAGAACAGAATAGACTAACTAACGAAAATCTAAGGAAAATGAAAGAGGAAATTAAGGAAGACTCAAGGGAACAATTTAGGAAACAGGAGGAAAACTCCAGGAAAACAAATGAGGAAATTAAAGAAACCTCAAAACAAATGAATGAAAGATTAAACCAAATTCACGAAAGGTTAGATAGGAATGATGAGGGTGTAAAACAAATGAAGGAAGACATCCTACAAATACATGAAGAGAATTTAAGGCAGATTAATGAAAAAATTGAGAATATTCATGTAACAATCAACCAGAAGGTAGAACAAAATAATGAGGAAAGAAAATTAGAAATAGCCAAAACAAATGAAGGGTTAGAAAAAACTAACGAAACAATAGTACAGGTTCGTGTAGAATTACAGAATAAAATTAATGACACAAAAATTGAGAATAAAACATTGGTCGAAGAAATCCAAAGGGAAGCTGTCGAAAAATATGAGCAAATTAAAAACGAAGTACATCAGGTACGGGAGGAGAATAAGGAAGGTATTACGCAATTACAGACAGACATGGGCGAACGACTCGAAAGAGTCTATGGCAATTTAAATAGTATGGAAGGTCAAATCAATACCAATAAAAATAAAATAGAAGAAATTAGTAGACGTGAATTACAATTACAGGAAGAAGTAGATTCATGGCGGGATAGGACATGCCAACATAGTCACACAAATAACCATGAGAACCGAGAATCGATTAATTTTCGTAATTACAAGCGCAATCCTATGGAATTTTTAAAGAGATTGGAAGAGGTGATCACAAGAAATAGAGAGAATCGCTGGAGTATTATACGAAGCATGATTGATGAAACGTTTAAAGATACTTATGATAATTGGTGGACAGCGGTGCGCCCGGATATACTGGACATGACTGAGTTCAAAAACCACTTTAAGGAGAACTATTGGTCTGAATCGACCCAGAACATGATTAGGAATAATTTGAGTAACGGTCGATACGAAACAAATGTAGGCCAGTCCCCTACTTCATACTTTTTAGGAAAAGTATGTATGGCGCGGAACTTAGAGCCCAGAATTCCCGAAGAATGTTTGGTGATACAACTATCCTATCATTACGAGGAAGGGATAAAGAATGCGCGTATGTGTAGGCAAATCAAAACGATACCAACCATGGCCAAATTCTTGGAGAATTATGAACACGAGAACCAATACCAAAGAAATAGAATGCTAAATCATAAATATCAGAGGTATGATAATAACGCGCCACCAACCAATTCTCATAATAACGATCGCAATCGACCTGCGCAGAACGTTAATACTAATAGAACACAAAATGAAAACGCGAATAATAATTCCAGAAACTATAATTATCGCGGCAATAACAATTACAATTATCGTGATAGTCGCAATAATAGAGGAGATGGGGACAGACGACCCAATAATTATAGACATAACGTCAATTATATCTACTCCAGACCTCAAGGTAATCAGCGACGATACTACCCAAGGAGTCACCGATATGACAACCATTATGACCAATCTCGGCATGAAGTCAACTACCCACATGATGGAAATTATATGATAGCAGAACATAATACGGAGGATCGCACTGAAACAGTACAAAATCAACACAGTAATCAAAATGAAAATAGAGAAGAGGGAGTAAGCCTCATTTAAACTAATAGAGGCAGTGAAAATTAATGAATACCCGTCACTGAACCGTAATCTTGGGGAACAACGACTAATAAATAAAATTAAGTGTAATCATAAAATAACCATAATTAATAACCACTATTTAAAGAATATCAGGGAAGATTTGTTGGAAGAGGATCAGAAACATGTAAACAGTAATAGTAATAACGAAATCATATATATATCAGCAAAATTCTAAAAGACAGTAAGACCAACTTACAAAAATTATTTGAAATAACTTTACTTGGAATTTAAAAAAAAAAAAAAAAATTTGAGTTGAATACTACCACTAAATTCTAAAATACAATAAGAACAACTTATTAAAGATTACAGAAAAAGGCGAGAATTATTATTAAATGTTTATAAAGAAATAGTGTGAATAACAAACCCCAAGATTAACGAAGAAGGCGATAATTATTATTAAAGTTTATAAAGAAATAGTGTGACTAACAAACCCAAAGATTACAGAAGAAAGCGATAATTATTATTAAATGTTTATAAAGAAATAGTGTGTATAATGAATAACAAACCCAAAGATTACAGAAGAAAGCGATAATTATTATTAATGTTTATAAAGAAATAGTGTGTATAATGAATAACAAACACAAGATTACAGAAAAAGGCGAGAATTATTATTAAATGTTTATAAAGAAATAGTGTGAATAACAAACCCCAAGATTAACGAAGAAGGCGATAATTATTATTAATGTTTATAAAGAAATAGTGTGAATAATGAATAACAAACCCAAGATTACAGAAAAAGGCGAGAATTATTATTAAATGTTTATAAAGAAATATTGTGAATAATGAAGAATGGAACCCCCAGATAAAAGTTATTACCTCAAATCTACATATGCAAAATAAAGAAAAAAAAAATCATATGACCTAAAATATATACTACATTGCCACATGATGGAACAATTTCAGTAAACGATTGAATGTAACCAATATAATGTTAAAGAAGACAAGAAAGAAAGAGTATTTATGAACATAATTCATTGAAAAATAAACAGCCAAAATAATGAAATACGATAAGAAGAATAGTTGGACTAAGGAAGGTATTTAGTCAAAAATACAATTATAATGATCATTACACAACAACTATTTAGAAAATATTGTGATCAGAGAAAAAAAAAACAAACGAAGAAGATACTTAACATTACAATCTCAACAAAAATGAAAACAAAAATGACTACAAATGATAACTGTCAAAGTCAATATCAACGAATGTTTAAGGAATTAAAATGGAATTACGAAATATGAAGAATAGTAATGAAGAAATATAAATGCAACAAAGAAAAAATCTTTTCCCAAATATTTATTATTAAATGATTAAAGAGATTATTAGGAGATTATTATTATATTTTATAGCTGACTGTAGATGAATTCCAGCAGTACTATATTAAAATGTGGTGTGGACAGCAGAGTATGAAGCCAAACAGTGCCTCTCTGAACTGTACCAACGCATGTGTTAGGGATTGTTAGGGAAATTAAATATTTAAGGAATATTAGAATAGTTGCAGGAATAAATTCAGTTTCCAAAGGAATGTGACGAAGAAAACAGAAAGAAGTGAGTTGACAGAAGAATAATTGAAAAATACAGTAATTATAGTAATTATAAATAGAAGAGATGTAAAACTAATGTATCAGTGAATAGTGTAGCCAACTACCAACAAATAATGTTTACAGAAATAAAAATGATCAAGAATGTTAATTAAAATGATGAATGTTATCAAATAAAAAAAAAAAGTATTCATACTAGTCTAATGAAGTTACATTGAGAATCTCATCGTCAACCATTAACAATGAAATGAAGAAAGGCATGTGAAAAAGACAAGTTTATTTGACCTAAACTTCATTCAGGTAAACTAAACTTTTTTTAGGAGGGGAAGCATATGTAACGCAACAGAAATGCTAGCATTCATGTTACATAAAAGACGGTTCACAGAATAATAAACAAATTGATATTTAAACCCATAATAGAACAGAGATCCAATAAATTACAATTATAATCATAGACAAGATTAAATAAGGATGCAAGGTAGTGTTGACTAGAATAAAGGAACCTGTAAGATAAATAATAGCTAATGATATATGTTTAATGAAAAGCAAAACAAAAAATGAAACAATGACTTAATTTATGGTAATTACAAATAAGAATTTTGTGTTAAGAAGTATTATTTTATGACAAAAATGTTATGATAAAGTTTATGTGATGTTATATCAAATATGTGTTGAGTTAATGAAAAATAATGAAACAAGTTGTATTATTCAATGACTGTCGTAGAATGAAGTGTGAGGCAGTTAATCAATGTTCATAAATTCGAATTTTGTTGTATGAGATCAAGAGATCAAGATAAAATTGTTATTAGATATAGAAAAATAATTGTTTATATAAGTGCTAATAATTAAGATTTGATTATATGTATGAATTTATATAAAAGGGACTATAGATGCCTAACAGACATAACCACAGGTAGATCAGTTTACAATAAAAGGCCTAATAGGCAAAACTACTATATAAACACTCATAACATAAAGATTAGGTGCATCAATTAATAATAATTAAGAAATACGCTATGAAGAGCTAGAAAAAAAAGAAAAACATTAAATTAATAATAATAGTTAATAAAATTTATACAAATAATAATAATACCATAATGCCATAATATCGATTGGTAAAATATAATATCAAAGGTGGATTAAATATAATAAAAAAGAAAAAAAGCGGACTTATATCAAAAAATCAGTAGAATATGTGTATAAAGTAATAAACCAACTATCGGTAAAGTTACATCCCGATAGGACAGCAAATTGATAAAGAATAGATAAAAAATATATGAAAGAAACACTATATAGTCAAAACATATGGAAGGCAGAAATTATTATATGTTGCTAGGGGACAAATAAGAAAAAGAAGTTGTTGATTTTAGACAAGACAAGAATTGCTTTGAATGAACGTGATGAGATTAAAAACCCAAGAATAATCTATTTAATCGTAATATTATAATTATCAGATACGATTATAAAGTACAAGATTCTCATGACAATAGTTACGTCTAACACCAATACAGATTAACCCAAATAACACTACAATCTGAAATAATAATAGAGGGTAAATAACTGAAGTCTACAAGAAAGAACTTGGACTGTCCCATATCCGAAGGGAATTGATGAGATATTAATCAAATAGAAAGAACTAACAGTAACACAACTCATAATATTCACAACACCAGAAATTATAACCTTGCAAATACACGGAACAACACTAATTGATTCAACCGAAGGAAGAACTTATTTGGATCCTGGCGGTGCAGAAGAAACATCAATCGGGCTGTAGATCAATCCATAAGCTGTATTCCGACGTGGACAGGACAAGAATTACTTTTATTAAACCGAAGAAAGAAAAACCGTACTGCATAACCATTCAAAACAGTAAATTTAGTGATCAACTGCCTACACGATTTGCTTCGTTCGAGTCTGGTAAATTATATTATATTAATTATATTAAATACACAACACATAAATTTTGTAAATCTTGCATTCTTATCTATGTATTTTTAGTCTTCCCCACAGTTAACAAGAACCTTCACACCCTGAAATAAATTAAATACAAATCAAACATAATATATAACCAAATATAAATACAGGATTAAAATAATCAACAATCGATACCTGAAGTCTATAGTCCAAGCATATGTTAATTAGCACATATCTTATTTAATGTGAATTAAGTAAACAAATAAAGAACCTTTATATATTTGTCAAATCTTGTTATTTGGAGTATGGTTTAGTGAACCGGGAACAAAAAGTAACTGAATAAGTATACAATAAATGGTTAATATAAACATCGAAATAACCTATAAGTTTCGTTGAGCCGATACTACAGCGCTTATAGCGGAATTATCTGACACCAAAGAGGGAGCGTAAAATTACAAAATTAGACAGAACTCTCTTCAAGGTATAATAGGGTTGGATGAAATTGTAGAATAACGCTTAAGTTGTTTAAGTTCTAGGCACACTAACACTGATAATTATTAAAGAATTAAGTTAATATTAATTAATTACATCCATATATTCCACAACTCCAAACATCTCCGAAATTTATATAATTAAAGTAATACAAAACAAATTGACAAATACAACAGGGGGTTTAAAAGGAGAAGGACTCAGAAATTTGTTACAAATTGACGCCGGCAACGTTGGGGCGGAAATAACGAGAATCCCGCGACCGTAAGAGACAACGTAAGAGCCGAGGAACTTGTTACAAATTGGCGCCCAACGTGGGGCTTAAGTTAAGTAACTGTAACCATATTAATATTACTTAACCAGAGCAGGCAACTGTGGGAGAGTAAACATGCATACCAGAGGTAGATCAAGGATTAGGGCAGGAGAAACGGAGAAGGAAATAGACGAACAAGAACAGGAAATAGAACTAATAACAGACAGTGAAATGGAACAACAGACAGACGAAATAGCGGAAACTGAAATTATTATGGACAAGGAAAGGGAACCAGTTGGAGAAGAGGCCCAAGGGGACCAAATAGATAAAGTGGGAGTCAGAGAAATACCAAGTTGGCAGGAATTGATGAATTTTATGGCAGAACAGAATAGACTAACTAACGAAAATCTAAGGAAAATGAAAGAGGAAATTAAGGAAGACTCAAGGGAACAATTTAGGAAACAGGAGGAAAACTCCAGGAAAACAAATGAGGAAATTAAAGAAACCTCAAAACAAATGAATGAAAGATTAAACCAAATTCACGAAAGGTTAGATAGGAATGATGAGGGTGTAAAACAAATGAAGGAAGACATCCTACAAATACATGAAGAGAATTTAAGGCAGATTAATGAAAAAATTGAGAATATTCATGTAACAATCAACCAGAAGGTAGAACAAAATAATGAGGAAAGAAAATTAGAAATAGCCAAAACAAATGAAGGGTTAGAAAAAACTAACGAAACAATAGTACAGGTTCGTGTAGAATTACAGAATAAAATTAATGACACAAAAATTGAGAATAAAACATTGGTCGAAGAAATCCAAAGGGAAGCTGTCGAAAAATATGAGCAAATTAAAAACGAAGTACATCAGGTACGGGAGGAGAATAAGGAAGGTATTACGCAATTACAGACAGACATGGGCGAACGACTCGAAAGAGTCTATGGCAATTTAAATAGTATGGAAGGTCAAATCAATACCAATAAAAATAAAATAGAAGAAATTAGTAGACGTGAATTACAATTACAGGAAGAAGTAGATTCATGGCGGGATAGGACATGCCAACATAGTCACACAAATAACCATGAGAACCGAGAATCGATTAATTTTCGTAATTACAAGCGCAATCCTATGGAATTTTTAAAGAGATTGGAAGAGGTGATCACAAGAAATAGAGAGAATCGCTGGAGTATTATACGAAGCATGATTGATGAAACGTTTAAAGATACTTATGATAATTGGTGGACAGCGGTGCGCCCGGATATACTGGACATGACTGAGTTCAAAAACCACTTTAAGGAGAACTATTGGTCTGAATCGACCCAGAACATGATTAGGAATAATTTGAGTAACGGTCGATACGAAACAAATGTAGGCCAGTCCCCTACTTCATACTTTTTAGGAAAAGTATGTATGGCGCGGAACTTAGAGCCCAGAATTCCCGAAGAATGTTTGGTGATACAACTATCCTATCATTACGAGGAAGGGATAAAGAATGCGCGTATGTGTAGGCAAATCAAAACGATACCAACCATGGCCAAATTCTTGGAGAATTATGAACACGAGAACCAATACCAAAGAAATAGAATGCTAAATCATAAATATCAGAGGTATGATAATAACGCGCCACCAACCAATTCTCATAATAACGATCGCAATCGACCTGCGCAGAACGTTAATACTAATAGAACACAAAATGAAAACGCGAATAATAATTCCAGAAACTATAATTATCGCGGCAATAACAATTACAATTATCGTGATAGTCGCAATAATAGAGGAGATGGGGACAGACGACCCAATAATTATAGACATAACGTCAATTATATCTACTCCAGACCTCAAGGTAATCAGCGACGATACTACCCAAGGAGTCACCGATATGACAACCATTATGACCAATCTCGGCATGAAGTCAACTACCCACATGATGGAAATTATATGATAGCAGAACATAATACGGAGGATCGCACTGAAACAGTACAAAATCAACACAGTAATCAAAATGAAAATAGAGAAGAGGGAGTAAGCCTCATTTAAACTAATAGAGGCAGTGAAAATTAATGAATACCCGTCACTGAACCGTAATCTTGGGGAACAACGACTAATAAATAAAATTAAGTGTAATCATAAAATAACCATAATTAATAACCACTATTTAAAGAATATCAGGGAAGATTTGTTGGAAGAGGATCAGAAACATGTAAACAGTAATAGTAATAACGAAATCATATATATATCAGCAAAATTCTAAAAGACAGTAAGACCAACTTACAAAAATTATTTGAAATAACTTTACTTGGAATTTAAAAAAAAAAAAAAAAATTTGAGTTGAATACTACCACTAAATTCTAAAATACAATAAGAACAACTTATTAAAGATTACAGAAAAAGGCGAGAATTATTATTAAATGTTTATAAAGAAATAGTGTGAATAACAAACCCCAAGATTAACGAAGAAGGCGATAATTATTATTAAAGTTTATAAAGAAATAGTGTGACTAACAAACCCAAAGATTACAGAAGAAAGCGATAATTATTATTAAATGTTTATAAAGAAATAGTGTGTATAATGAATAACAAACCCAAAGATTACAGAAGAAAGCGATAATTATTATTAATGTTTATAAAGAAATAGTGTGTATAATGAATAACAAACACAAGATTACAGAAAAAGGCGAGAATTATTATTAAATGTTTATAAAGAAATAGTGTGAATAACAAACCCCAAGATTAACGAAGAAGGCGATAATTATTATTAATGTTTATAAAGAAATAGTGTGAATAATGAATAACAAACCCAAGATTACAGAAAAAGGCGAGAATTATTATTAAATGTTTATAAAGAAATATTGTGAATAATGAAGAATGGAACCCCCAGATAAAAGTTATTACCTCAAATCTACATATGCAAAATAAAGAAAAAAAAAATCATATGACCTAAAATATATACTACATTGCCACATGATGGAACAATTTCAGTAAACGATTGAATGTAACCAATATAATGTTAAAGAAGACAAGAAAGAAAGAGTATTTATGAACATAATTCATTGAAAAATAAACAGCCAAAATAATGAAATACGATAAGAAGAATAGTTGGACTAAGGAAGGTATTTAGTCAAAAATACAATTATAATGATCATTACACAACAACTATTTAGAAAATATTGTGATCAGAGAAAAAAAAAACAAACGAAGAAGATACTTAACATTACAATCTCAACAAAAATGAAAACAAAAATGACTACAAATGATAACTGTCAAAGTCAATATCAACGAATGTTTAAGGAATTAAAATGGAATTACGAAATATGAAGAATAGTAATGAAGAAATATAAATGCAACAAAGAAAAAATCTTTTCCCAAATATTTATTATTAAATGATTAAAGAGATTATTAGGAGATTATTATTATATTTTATAGCTGACTGTAGATGAATTCCAGCAGTACTATATTAAAATGTGGTGTGGACAGCAGAGTATGAAGCCAAACAGTGCCTCTCTGAACTGTACCAACGCATGTGTTAGGGATTGTTAGGGAAATTAAATATTTAAGGAATATTAGAATAGTTGCAGGAATAAATTCAGTTTCCAAAGGAATGTGACGAAGAAAACAGAAAGAAGTGAGTTGACAGAAGAATAATTGAAAAATACAGTAATTAATAGTAATTATAAATAGAAGAGATGTAAAACTAATGTATCAGTGAATAGTGTAGCCAACTACCAACAAATAATGTTTACAGAAATAAAAATGATCAAGAATGTTAATTAAAATGATGAATGTTATCAAATAAAAAAAAAAAGTATTCATACTAGTCTAATGAAGTTACATTGAGAATCTCATCGTCAACCATTAACAATGAAATGAAGAAAGGCATGTGAAAAAGACAAGTTTATTTGACCTAAACTTCATTCAGGTAAACTAAACTTTTTTTAGGAGGGGAAGCATATGTAACGCAACAGAAATGCTAGCATTCATGTTACATAAAAGACGGTTCACAGAATAATAAACAAATTGATATTTAAACCCATAATAGAACAGAGATCCAATAAATTACAATTATAATCATAGACAAGATTAAATAAGGATGCAAGGTAGTGTTGACTAGAATAAAGGAACCTGTAAGATAAATAATAGCTAATGATATATGTTTAATGAAAAGCAAAACAAAAAATGAAACAATGACTTAATTTATGGTAATAACAAATAAGAATTTTGTGTTAAGAAGTATTATTTTATGACAAAAATGTTATGATAAAGTTTATGTGATGTTATATCAAATATGTGTTGAGTTAATGAAAAATAATGAAACAAGTTGTATTATTCAATGACTGTCGTAGAATGAAGTGTGAGGCAGTTAATCAATGTTCATAACTTCGAATTTTGTTGTATGAGATCAAGAGATCAAGATAAAATTGTTATTAGATATAGAAAAATAATTGTTTATATAAGTGCTAATAATTAAGATTTGATTGTATGTATGAATTTACATAAAAGGGACTATAGATGCCTAACAGACATAACCACAGGTAGATCAGTTTACAATAAAAGGCCTAATAGGCAAAACTACTATATAAACACTCATAACATAAAGATTAGGTGCATCAATTAATAATAATTAAGAAATACGCTATGAAGAGCTAGAAAAAAAAGAAAAACATTAAATTAATAATAATAGTTAATAAAATTTATACAAATAATAATAATACCATAATGCCATAATATCGATTGGTAAAATATAATATCAAAGGTGGATTAAATATAATAAAAAAGAAAAAAAGCGGACTTATATCAAAAAATCAGTAGAATATGTGTATAAAGTAATAAACCAACTATCGGTAAAGTTACATCCCGATAGGACAGCAAATTGATAAAGAATAGATAAAAAATATATGAAAGAAACACTATATAGTCAAAACATATGGAAGGCAGAAATTATTATATGTTGCTAGGGGACAAATAAGAAAAAGAAGTTGTTGATTTTAGACAAGACAAGAATTGCTTTGAATGAACGTGATGAGATTAAAAACCCAAGAATAATCTATTTAATCGTAATATTATAATTATCAGATACGATTATAAAGTACAAGATTCTCATGACAATAGTTACGTCTAACACCAATACAGATTAACCCAAATAACACTACAATCTGAAATAATAATAGAGGGTAAATAACTGAAGTCTACAAGAAAGAACTTGGACTGTCCCATATCCGAAGGGAATTGATGAGATATTAATCAAATAGAAAGAACTAACAGTAACACAACTCATAATATTCACAACACCAGAAATTATAACCTTGCAAATACACGGAACAACACTAATTGATTCAACCGAAGGAAGAACTTATTTGGATCC
This sequence comes from Magicicada septendecula, assembly GCA_034769895.1. NCBI lineage: Eukaryota > Metazoa > Arthropoda > Insecta > Hemiptera > Cicadidae > Magicicada > Magicicada septendecula. The sequence continues at coordinate 67,481,658 of CM068371.1, forward strand.
TGGCGGTGCAGAAGAAACATCAATCGGGCTGTAGATCAATCCATAAGCTGTATTCCGACGTGGACAGGACAAGAATTACTTTTATTAAACCGAAGAAAGAAAAACCGTACTGCATAACCATTCAAAACAGTAAATTTAGCGATCAACCGCCTACACGATTTGCTTCGTTCGAGTCTGGTAAATTATATTATATTAATTATATTAAATACACAACACATAAATTTTGTAAATCTTGCATTCTTATCTATGTATTTTTAGTCTTCCCCACAGTTACAAGAACCTTCACACCCTGAAATAAATTAAATACAAATCAAACATAATATATAACCAAATATAAATACAGGATTAAAATAATCAACAATCGATACCTGAAGTCTATAGTCCAAGCATATGTTAATTAGCACATATCTTATTTAATGTGAATTAAGTAAACAAATAAAGAACCTTTATATATTTGTCAAATCTTGTTATTTGGAGTATGGTTTAGTGAACCGGGAACAAAAAGTAACTGAATAAGTATACAATAAATGGTTAATATAAACATCGAAATAACCTATAAGTTTCGTTGAGCCGATACTACAGCGCTTATAGCGGAATTATCTGACACCAAAGAGGGAGCGTAAAATTACAAAATTAGACAGAACTCTCTTCAAGGTATAATAGGGTTGGATGAAATTGTAGAATAACGCTTAAGTTGTTTAAGTTCTAGGCACACTAACACTGATAATTATTAAAGAATTAAGTTAATATTAATTAATTACATCCATATATTCCACAACTCCAAATATCTCCGAAATTTATATAATTAAAGTAATACAAAACAAATTGACAAATACAACAGGGGGTTTAAAAGGAGAAGGACTCAGAAATTTGTTACAAATTGACGCCGGCAACGTTGGGGCGGAAATAACGAGAATCCCGCGACCGTAAGAGACAACGTAAGAGCCGAGGAACTTGTTACAATATTCATTAGAGTCATAGCCATGTGGACATGACATTAAGCTGATATGATTGTATATTTCTTTGTTTTGTTAACGTAATGATGTTATAAAAAAGCAATGAAAATGTTAAAACTATGTAATTAACAAAAGGGTCTTAAAACAATAAGACAAATAGTATTTGGAAAATAGAAACAGTATACCAAGAAATAGGCCAATACTGATATATTATGGTTGGTCAATGAACTAATAATGGTAAACTGAGAAAAGAATTAATGTTATTAGATGTTAAACAGTTTTTGTGTTTTTTGAAAGTTAATTTATCTGTTGAATGTTTATTAGAATCTCAGTCATGAAAACATGACATTAAGTTAATATGTTTGTAAATTTTGTAGATGCAGTAATAGAATAAGAATATGAGGAGTATGGTAATCACAATTTCAATACCTAAATGAATTAGAAATTTTTTTTTTTTAATGTCAAACTGTATAAAGACATATAAAACCAAATTTTGTAAAGGTGATAAACCACCTATTAAGTAACACACATATCAAATGAGATACCAAAATGCTTGTATTTTAATGAGGAATATCACTGTATAGGTCAATTTAGGAACATTTAATTAATAATTAGAGAGTAATTTGTAGTGGAAAAGGAAAAAACCATATATTTTAAATAATAAGGGTCACGTGATACCTGAGTTCAACTGTATTGACCAATGAGAAATTTGCTAAATTTGGTCAAGACCGTTGAAAGAGCAAGAAAAACTGATGATTCTATTGTTATGCATGAAAGTGTGCAGGTCAGCTCTGTGTAGCTAAGAACCCAAGTATAGCAGAGAATCAGATCCGAATCAGAGAAAAGAAAAAAATTTATACAAAACCAGAGAAAACATTAAAATGAAGAGAATATAAGTTAAAAAATATAAATCAAGAGAAGAATAAATGGAAAGTAAAACCAAAGGAAATAAAAAGTGAAAAAGTATTTCTACTAGACATGGTGAGAAATTAACCTTATTCTAAAAATCACAGTTTACCACTACACAACACAAGATTAACTTCACCAACACTTTTTAACAGCACAATAGTGAAAGGAAAAGAGAAGTAACTATAATCACGGTGAACATTACAAGTAAATTCATTTATTTAAAAGAAACCAGTGACGAATAATTTTCGCATTAGTTGAGGTGTGTTATGTTTTATTTACTTTACAAATTTATTAATGTAAACTTTGTTTACGTTTTTACACTTTCGGCTAGTGCAGCCGCCATGTTGTCTATTGCCAACATAAAATATACTTACCGGGTCCAGGATTCTAATTTGACGAGCTAAAAAATAACATGATGGTTGATTTGAAATGATTTACTTCAAATCTACTTGTATTTACGCAAACTTGTTTTTATTCATTATTTGGTTTTACTGTTGTATATTAATGATGATGACAAAATTACTCCCTCCATCTCTTACAATTTTACTATTATAACATGAATACAATACATTATTCATTTTAACATCAACCTTTCTTCAAGATATTATTGCAAATTAACTTGTTAAACATTCAAAACAGATGCTGAAAAATACTAAACTACCTTCTTTTAACGTAAACGAGTGCTTTTTTTTATATTAATTAGGTACCTCCACACACACACTCACGCAGTTTCATACAGTACATTCTTTTTATTTTTTGATTTCCCTTTTGAGCTCATATTTTTCTTTTTAGTACATGTAATTTAGATGACCATTTTTTTTTTATAGAGTTTGGATTTTATTTATATTTGTCTGTTACTTATCTGACCATCCTCCAAACGATTCCCCTTATACCACGCACTAACTCATCGCCGAACTGTCATATTACTTAAATTTCTTCACTGTCTCTACTTGGTTGATATAATACTGTTTCAGATCAAAATATATCAAAATATTCACATATTTTACGTTGCGGGCCAAAACGGTACGCAGCCGGCGGCGAGCGGAACTGCCCATGTCCGCTTTGTGTTCCCCTCAAAACCACTATGTGGACTGAAATGTCCCGTTACAATACCCCCTCAATGAGAGGTTTTATGCCGAAGCATAAAAACTCTCATTGACACTCTCATACTTCCTAAAGGGATCAGTCTGGATATGTCACCACAACCCCCTTAAGTTTTATTAAAAGAATAGTTAACTTACCCCCTGGTCCAGTGACTGTGACTGCACCTGAATGACCTAACTGGACTTCTCTCTCGAGATCCCAACACCACAAGGCCAGTCAGGCACTTGACGCTCCTGCTCTGACGCGCAGGCCAGCTCAGGACCGCCGCCACAGCATCACCAGACATTGAAACATCAAATTAAAAATCAAATAGTGGCCTTGCATAGTCCCATATCCCTAACTGATCTGTTTCCCCTTAGCTGTGCACTGGTTTGCGTTAAGAAGCACTGGTTTTTTTCCTCTTATCCCCTAACATATATATGAATACAATATTTATTATAACAAAATATAAAACATCCATCCTCAATATCGACATTCTTCATACCCTTCTCTCGTTACATCTTATTCCCAAAATTCAAAATATTTCTCTGATTCTATCAGAATTTAAATAAACATTTCCCATTACAAGATTACAAATACATTCCCTTATAGAATTCATATTTCAAAACAATTAAATTCACTAATAAAATTCTTATATAAAATAAAACACATTTAAGTCTACTACTTCAGAACAAATTATCTACTTGAAAATGTCAATCATCTTCCATTGTCATAATACTTCTTAATTCAATACAAAATCATTTAGTTATCTCCTCAGATCAACATCATCAACACAATATATTTAACATTCCTTAATTCATTACTAATAATTCAGTAACCTTCTTCCACACACACTATGGCCCCCCCTGGACTGTAGCGCCCAGTTGCTTCCACAAGAACTGAAATTAAGGAGGAATTTTGTCATCTGTCCTTGCTTCGGCATTACAAATAAAATTAAATTCATTAAATTTTCCAAAATTTTTTACTTTGTTATCAACCTTCATTTTACATAACATTTCATTTATTATTACATTTCAACTACGAATTTTTCTTTTTCTTTCACATTTTCATCATCCATTAGTTTGGGTGATTCTCCGTCATTCACAATGATTTGATTTATTGAATGGGCATTAAAATATAACCTTACTCCCTTTCTTCCTTCTAACAACCACTAACAGATTTGCATAGGGTGACACCAATCTCTCAATAATAACCCCCTTCAACACTTTATCTACTCTACTTATATCACTCTCCTCTTAGAATAAAATACCTGATACCCTCTTTGTACCTAGGATGTGTGTTCCCTTCCCTTATACTCATTCCCTTATCCGTTCCTGGATTCTTCCAGGTAACCGGCAACCCTCTATAAAACGTCCCCTCCCCGCCACAACGTCTTGCATTGAGGACTCCTTACACCTCCACCCTCACTACAAAATTTTACCATCACCTATTTACTCTCCATTTACATCACTCTCACTTTCTCTACCTACATGCACTCCCGCTACTGTGTCCCTACTACTACCCCGTTTCTGTATTACTTTTATTCCAGAATTTCTTATTTTGTCTAACACCCATTAGAGTTAACTCTGATTGACTCAAATGCCTTATTGAAATAATTATCACCCAAACTCCATCTTTTATCACATTTTACATTACTATGATCATTACATAACTACATTAGAAAATTCATAACTTACCTCATAATAACAATATAACTCCACACCTAAACATATTGTATGTTTAATCATATACTGTTCATTATACAATCTAAATCTCAGAAAATCATTTAAATTCATCACCAAAGTTCATTTATACAACATTAATTAATTTATTAATTACTCTCCAATTATTTAATTCAATCAGTTTTTTTAACACTAAGTTATTTTAATTACATTTTAAAATTTCACAATTACTCTCATCATTTATTTAGTCTGAAAAATGTTATAATTATTATTAAATCAATTCCTCTTACATACATACACTGTTTACATAAAATACAGAGTACACCATAATGTAATACACAAATACATTTGACATCAACACACAAAAGAATATACAATCCAAATTATTATCTGTTATCATTTACCACAAATCATTTCATAATACAATCCATCTCGAAGCCACACTATTCACCTAATTAAATGTTCATGAACAACTGTTTAACCACCATCATCGAATAACAATTTTAAAGTCATTGTATTGGTATCCGCGTCACAATTATTATAATTAAACTATAAAGTTTTACCTTAATCCGTCAATGTGATCGCTTAACTTTTCTTCTTTTCTTCTAACGCGTTTCGGATTGTTAATCCATCATCAGAGGTTAAAATAATTCGTCGGTTAAGACTTCGTTAAACATTAAAAGTTGCGTAAAAGACATTTAAAAATTACACTAAAAGAACATTTAAAAATATAGTCCACAATCACAGCGACGTAGCGGATGCGAGTGCGCACTCAATACCGGTCAGCGACGTACTGCACAGTTTATTGGAGTTTTCATGTTATCTATTGATGTGTTGGGGTATGTATTCTATGGCTATGTTATCTATAATCTTATCGTATAGTGTATGCGATTTAAATGCCAATTGTTCGTTTAATATATTATTGGGATTATTTCTGAAGGCTCGGTAAATTTCGAACTCTTCTACCGCATCCATATATCGTCCTTTTCTGCAAATGTGTAAGGGTTTGCAATTTGTCTCAAAATTTGTATAATTATGATTTAATGTGACGAGATGTTTAGCGTAGTTTGATTTATTTATATTTGAAATGCTCGTGGGTAAGTGTTCTTTATATCTTTCGAAAAAGGTCCTGCCAGTCTGACCAATTGAAAAAAGAACGGGTATATACAAAATGATATGTGATGACTGCAACATGCATTACATTGGTCAGACTGGCAGGACCTTTTTCGAAAGATATAAAGAACACTTACCCACGAGCATTTCAAATATAAATAAATCAAACTACGCTAAACATCTCGTCACATTAAATCATAATTATACAAATTTTGAGACAAATTGCAAACCCTTACACATTTGCAGAAAAGGACGATATATGGATGCGGTAGAAGAGTTCGAAATTTACCGAGCCTTCAGAAATAATCCCAATAATATATTAAACGAACAATTGGCATTTAAATCGCATACACTATACGATAAGATTATAGATAACATAGCCATAGAATACATACCCCAACACATCAATAGATAACATGAAAACTCCAATAAACTGTGCAGTACGTCGCTGACCGGTATTGAGTGCGCACTCGCATCCGCTACGTCGCTGTGATTGTGGACTATATTTTTAAATGTTCTTTTAGTGTAATTTTTAAATGTCTTTTACGCAACTTTTAATGTTTAACGAAGTCTTAACCGACGAATTATTTTAACCTCTGATGATGGATTAACAATCCGAAACGCGTTAGAAGAAAAGAAGAAAAGTTAAGCGATCACATTGACGGATTAAGGTAAAACTTTATAGTTTAATTCGAATAACAATCTGATCTTACGTCTACACAAATCATTTTTTATTAAATACATTATATTATCTCTATCAATGTAATGACTATTTAATTTCTCACATTTTTCCACAATATCATTATAATTAACAGGATTATTCCATATCATTATATCATATAACTTGTCACCATAGAGTATAGTCATGTCGCCTTTAGTATAATCTGTCACCACTAGGTAAGTTATAAATTCATCATTAACATCATCATCTACTGCTGCTATATCAGCTTCAACACAAGGTAAGATTTCAATATCATTTTCCACTCTCTCTATACCTAACCTTTCTACTAATTCTTTATAATTTCTACCAACCTTAAACAACTTTATCTCCCCATCAACATACAACTCTCTCTCACCCCATTTCACTCTTTCTCTATTACTACATGCAGAGGGTACTGCTATATTAAAACACCTCCTGGTTCTTCCAGGAACCTCATTAAAACTCAAGGGACAATTTGAAAACACATTGTTTTCCTCTAAGGGACTCTCGCCCTTCAACAACAACAGTGAACGCCTTGGTTCACAATAAACCCGGGGAAAATTTACCCTCTGCCCCATATCCACAAAATAACTCTCTTCACACACTCTCTCTAACTTATAAACACTTGTTTCTACCCTTTTACAACCCCCTACTCCCATTACTCTCTCACTCTCAATTACTATCTCTATATTATCATCATCACTATTTATTTTTATTATATCACCTTTAAATACCTCGTTTTCAACTATTTTTAATTATATCATCATAATTCTCAACCCCACTTACCTTATCGTCTTTATTTTCGTTTAATTGGTCTGTCTCTCTACCATTTTCTACCCCCACTACGCTATCATTTTTATCATTTGTCATATCTCTAACACTGACTATTTGCGTACTAAATTTTTTATTTATTGATTCTAATATTGTTACAAATTTTTCATCATTACTGTCAAAACGACTATTTATTTTATCGAAATCATTCTTGACTTCTTTGTTGTGTTCTTTCAATTCACTCACATCACTGCTTAATTTATCAAGCTTATTATTCTGAACATCAAATGTAATATTAATGTCCCCTCTTAGTTCACTAAAATTGCTACATATCATACTATACAACCGTGTTAACATATCGTCATTGGATTCCTTACTTTGGACTGGCGTTGATTGGTGTTCAACGTTTTCCATTATTTTTGACTCGGTTTCGCATAGTTCTATATTCACATTACTTTCTGTTTCAATATCAGTTACGCTGACATTCTCATCATTATCTGCCATCTCAAAAATTTATATCTATATATTTCTTTTTCTCAAAATACTAACATATAATATAACACAAACTTATTGTCTAACAAGGTAGTATATTTACTCATACCACATATGATAACAACATAACCTTATCTGACACTCTCGTCATCTATGTCTATTTCTTAGGTACATACCAATTTACTCATTCCAAACAACCATCCTGTTTCTCAAAACAGGTCCACATTTGTATAAATTTTATTTATGCAAATGGTCTAGCTGTTCGGGCGGCATTTGTTATGTTTTACTTACTTTTACAAATTTATTACAGTCCTCTCTCTCTATAACGATATCCAAGGGACTGGGCATTTTCATCGTTATAAAGAGAGATCGTTATATATATAGAGGAACCAAAATTTGAAGAAACAGGTTCAAATTTCTTTTCGCTGCGCCATACGTGTGAGCGGTAACGCACTGCCCGTGCGCTATACTTTCAGCATTGGCATGTATACACGTGCGGAGCATTCAGCCGTTCACAGAATTCACTCAGAAGTATTTGAAATGGCCGCAACAACAATTCTACATATTCCTTATCGCAACACAATGATTACAAAGCCTCGAGCACATTCGCAACTTTCAATTATCGCACTGTTTACAAAACACTAGATACCCTGAATGGACAGTCTGTGTTAACTGCTGACGGAAAGTAACGATAAACCACTGACCTTGTACGCACTCTGCTTGTTCCGACAATTAGAGACATAGGCGTATAAACGTGTTCTGAGCGCTTAACCAATCTAAAAACGATGTGCAGTTTAACACGTCTGGAGCACCACACAGGCATGAAACTTTGGCGTGTATACATGTCCAGAGCACCGAAAAGGTTAAAAATAAAGTAATACTGTATCATAAATTCACACAACAAATATTTATTATTAAGTGAATATTTTTCCCCTATTACAGTATTTTTCTACTCTTTAGAAGGATTTAAAGATTTACATTAATGGAAGAAGTGTGTCATCCTAGTTTGCTTCCTTTTCCCCTTCCAAAGCACTGACCTTACTTTGTCCTGAAGCCGCACAGCATCTTCTGTTGCCGTCATGTCATCTTCTTGGTGTATGAAAAATCTATGCAGGATTTTAGCTGCCTCCAAGGCCTGCTGAGGGGTTGGGGCTGGTTCCGGCTCTGGTTCAAGTTCCGTGTCACTGTCTCCGCCTTCTTCCACACGAACTGCATTTAGAATGTCCTCGTCTGAAACTCCTGCTGTTGTAGCCACAGTGTCATCGACATCATCGAAGTCCTGCAGCTCTTCCGGTCCATAGGTGATAGGTAGTTCAAAATGTCTGGCCCAAACAGCTAAAGGCAGATCATCTTCATCTTCAGTCGATCCTTCGTCTTCCAGCCGTCCTGCGTGTTTGAAGGAGTGTTTTATCGTTTTGGTTGTCACCTCTTCCCAGGATTTGCTGATCATGTGTATAGCATCGAGAATGTTTATTTTAAGGTTTCCATTGCACTCGACCAGTTCCATTAAAAGCCTCCTTCTATAGTGACTTTTCAAACTTTTGATCACACTCTGATCCATTGGTTGAAGGACACTTGTTGTGTTGGCAGGTAAGAAGCAAAGCTCTATGTTTTGAAGATCAGAGATTACAGGGTGTGCAGGGCAATTGTCGACTAGAAGTAGGATCTTCTTTCCCTTGAGCTCAGCATCCCATTTTCGGATCTCTTCTTCAAAAAGCTGAGAAGTCATCCAAGCACACTTGTTTGCTTTGAAATTGACAGGCGGGTGTTTGATGTTTTTAAAACAACAAGGATTTTTGGACTTGCCAATCACTAGCAATTTCCTCTTCACTGAGCCTGTCATGTTAGCTGCCACCAAAACCATAATTCGTTCTTTCGCTAACTTTCCACCAATACACTTTTCTGATTTAAATTTCAATGTTCTGTTTGGCGTCATCTTGTAAAACAATCCAGTTTCGTCAGCATTAAAGATGTCTTCCGCTGAATATCGTGTCTTCAGCTCAGGCCACACTTTCTCCAGCCAGCCGTCTGTGATGTTTCTGTTAACATCACGGGCCTCTCCACTGATCTGCCCGTAGTTGATGTTGCGACGCAGCTTCCACTTGTTCAGCCAACCCTCAGATGCTTTAAAGTCAGCAATGCCAAGCTCCGATGCAAAAAATTCTGCTTTTGTTTTGACTACAGGCCCAGAGAGTGGGATATGGTTTATACGCTGCTGTTGAAACCACTGCAGCATGGCCCGATCCAAATCTTCATGCTGAGGTTTCCGCAACTTCTTCCTGCTGCCTCCCTCCATTTCCGCATCAAGCCACTTCTTCCTATCCTTCCAGATGGTAGCCACAGTTCACTGGGAGAGGCCCGTTCGCCGAACAACATCCGTTTGTTTCTCGCCTTTCTTTATTGCCCGAATCAACAATAACTTTTCTTCCACAGTGAGCACTTTACGCTTTTTAGAAAACATGTTGACCGTTCACGCACCGAGAAACAACTGAGACTGTACAGTAGCGGTCAACAGCTGTCAACACATCAGTGTGAAAGTAAACAAAAGACGCACGGACAATAATAGAGGAGTTTTGCGCTTGACATTCCTCAAGCGGGAAACAAAACACACCGGGCGACGACCTTGCTACTCAGATAGGCACGCGTGTGCTTTAGAAACAATACACAGTGGGCAACGACCTTGAACAGAAACGCCTTGAAAGACTGAAATACCATCGTTATAAAGAGTGAGCAATATCGGTACAGAGAAAGAATATAAACATTAATGTTATGGCAAACCAAACAACCCTCATTAATTTCATCGTTATAGAGGGGTTATCGTTATAGGGAGAATCGTTATAAAGAGAGACTACTGTAATATGTAAACTTTGTTTACGTTTTTACACTTTCGGCTAGTGCAGCTGCCATGTTGTCTATTGCCAACATAAAATATACTTACCGGGTCCAGGATTCTAATTAGACGAGCTAAAAAATAACAAGATGGTTGATTTGAAATGATTTACTTCAAATCTACTTGTATTTACGCAAACTTGTTTTTATTCATTATCTGGTTTTACTGTTGTATATTAATGATGATGACAAAATTACTCCCTCCATCTCTTACAATTTTACTATTATAACATGAATACAATACATTATTCATTTTAACATCAACCTTTCTTCAAGATATTATTGCAAATTAACTTGTTAAACATTCAAAACAGATGCTGAAAAATACTAAACTACCTTCTTTTAACGTAAACCAGTGCTTTTTTTTATATTAATTAGGTACCTCCACACACACACACACACACACACACACACACACACTCACGCAGTTTCATACAGTACATTCTTTTTATTTTTTGATTTCCCTTTTGAGCTCATATTTTTCTTTTTAGTACATGTAATTTAGATGACCATTTTTATTATTTATAGAGTTCGGATTTTATTTATATTTGTCTGTTACTTATCTGACCATCCTCCAAAAAATTCCCCTTATACCATGCACTAACTCATCGCCGAACTGTCATATTACTTAAATTTCTTCACTGTCTCTACTTGGTTGGTATAATACTGTTTTAGATCAAAATATATCAAAATATTCACATATTTTATGTTGTGGGCCAAAACGGTACACAGCCGGCGGCGAGCGGAACTGCCCATGTCCGCTTTGTGTTGATGTTAATTGCCGACTGGGGAGGCGAACTGCTGCAAAATCTAAGATGGCGAGGGGGTCACATGACCATTTCTTATTGTCTTCGGAATATGAAGAACCAGTTTTCAAGGCGAGGCGAATTACGCACTGCATTCCAAGTGCGTATCGGCTTGGCTGTTATGTAACTGGTGACTTTATCGGTCAAAGTTCGTTTAGCTAAATATATCTGTTGACTTTGCATCTACAATGTTGACCTTGATACAATTTCCTGCACATGCCTGTGTCGTTACAAAACTTTACCATTATTATTTATGCTTTTGAATTAATAATAAAATTTATATTTGTTTTCCCCTCAAAACCACTATGTGGACTGAAATGTCCCGTTACAGGTGACCACAAGTGGCCATCTTGGAAATTTTGTCAACTTAAACTCTAAGCAACGCCATGACAGTGTGGTTTTGGGACATTTAAATTAAATTATTATTGTATTACACTTAAGTACAATTAAATCTATTTGTATTTGTAATTAAGATTTTTAAATATTTGTGAGGAAGTACTTCAAGTAAGCATTTCTAACTTTTTAATAGCAGTTAACCAAGAACCCAAGAAATAATATTATAAAAATTCAAAATAAATTTTGTTACAATCGAACTGAAAGAGTCGATCCGGGAAATTAAACAATTTCGACCTACGAGTCATAGAACTGAATTTGAATGAAATAAAAGTTAATAAAAAAAAAAGAATAAATTGGTTTTAAAGGAGTTTTATTTTAAAAAATAAATTAAGATTAAAAGATTTTTAGATGAGAGAAGAAGAGAGAACTCACATGGATCTTCATCGGAACCAAGAAATAAGAAGATAACCTACATTAGCCAATTCGATATCACAATCGAACTGAACATACACAAAACATTTCTTTTAATAATTTTTTACCAAACCCAGGAAAATCAAATAAGTATTAATTAATGAGTTTTAACCGAATATTTGATTAAATAATTAAACGAACAAACAAATAAATTAAAGAAAAAAAATAAATCAAAGAAAAAAAATATATATTTAATTTTTTTTTTATAAATATTTCACCACTCAAAACAAGATAATTAATAAAATAGAGAACACACAAAGATCGAAAATGAATGGTTATAGAATGGCGCTCCAACACAGGGCTTAACAAAGTAAAAGTATATCAGAAGGATTTCAACATAAGTTATCTCAAGACAGACACAGAGAAAAAGACACAAGGTTATAATATTCAATGGGTCTACATAATCTCAGATAGACCAGAAATTTTATTGACAAAAATAACAATAGACACATTATCTCATAACATGAATATTTCTAATTAAGTGTATATGCTCGCTTGGGTCTGTCCAAATGGCATTTACACAACATAATATAAATGCCATTGTAATTATTAGGAGGTGTGTCCATAGAGTAAGGTCTGATCAGCAATGAAATAAAAACAAATGAAAGAACACACACACACACACACCACTGACTTCCACATATTGTGTATATCCTGCCGTTTTACACCTGCATAAAACCTGCATCAGTGATTTTAGCCAATTTAACACTGATGTTTATCAATTCATTATGCTTTTCAGTACACTGAAATTTCAGCCACAGCCTTCCATCTTAGTGTAAGAGTGTATGTTGTCATGCAAAACCACTATACTATCTAAAATGACAGTATTCCACATGTTTTGTTCTTAATGGTGCGTGTAAGATTTTACAGTACAGATCAGCATTAACACACTGATGACTATAGATGAGCATAATTCAACAATTTTAACAGGATTTATATTAAACTAGATGACTTTTATATGTCTGTAGTTTTGTTTTGTATTAACAGTAATATTTTAGTCCTGCAATACAACTATGCCAGATTGATAAACAGAGTTACTTTCTTTGTTTGTAAATACGTGCATTCTAAGTGAAGCCATTTTGTATTGTTTATGTTGTGCTATGGAGTGCATAGTATTTGTTGTGTTAGTTTTATGGTTTATTATAATGAATTTGCTTAAATGTCTTACCAAAGATGACATTATTACGAATTATTATGAATGTTTGAATCATTGTGGGTTAGGTACTGATATGCAAAACTATTCCTGTGAAAAAATCTTCATTTTCAAAAAGTATAAAATAGCCTTTTCCTGCCTGCTTACATGCATTCCTGTATGTGAACACCTGTACACAATTTGGGCACCCATCTAGCCCAATAGACATTAATTTCTTATAAACATGATTTTGAGTCACATTTTCGTGATCTTAAAGAAAAACAATTCAACTTTTGTATTCAGTACACACAAATTACACACTTTTGCACATAAATTACGAACTTTTGTATCTGATTTGTATTTCTACCAAATCATGTCACCACACTTGACCAGCCACTGTACCTGTCATCGTGGACGTTAAATTGCCTTTCTTTAAACAAAATATACCAAAGCTAACTTTACTTTCATCTCATAATATTGGGGTCATAAATCTTAGACTCATGGGTCATGGCACACCAGTAATGGTTTTTGTAAACAAAAATTTGATGAGAACAGGGGGGTAGGAAGAAAATCTGTCTTTAATTATCTAATTCTAGTCATTACAAGAATTGAAGTGTGAGCTGGAGCACTGTTTTGGTGAAACAGCACTTGGTTTCTCACTAAATATGGTGGTTTTTCTTGATTTCATCAATTAAGTGCTGCAATAAGTCCACATAATACTCTCCACTAATTGTTTTTCATTTTCAAGAAATGAATAGTACCCCATGTCAAAAAAAAAAGCTGCCATCATCTTATTAGCAGATGTTGACTGTTGTTTGTGTTTGGTGTCTTGGAGTGGTCTAAAGGTTTATTACAGTTACGAACCAACACAATTCACCCCACCCAGGTATATATGGGACATACATATCAGCAATAAAGTTTGTAGACAAAACCTCTAACTTCTAATTAGCTTGTACTTTGAAATATAGTGATACGGCATTATAGAACATGCTATGTGTTTCTTAGCTATTCCAGCAGAGCCCGGATATAATGATATGTGCGTACATGATCTCAACATGTGTTAGCCAGACTGTTCCAGACTTTGCCAACCATGTGCACTGTGTCAAGGCCGCAAACAATTACGCTCTAGTGTAGCGCTGATGTATAGTATGGATGATTCTGGAATTTCAGCAGGGTATAAATATAGGCATTCAGCGGTGCTTAGTTTCAGTTTTAGTTGCAATTTATTCCAGTGCGGTTCGAAGTATTGTGGCAAAGTGTTATGTGTTTATAACTGTGCGGGACTCTATTAGTTCGACATTTTTATTGCATGTAAACAATTTTTATTTGATTTGTTGTAACAGACTATCTTGTTGATTACAAACAGTTTGTGATAATTAAAGCTGGTGATTAGTGACTTAATTGGTGTCTTGAATTTTGTTTTCCACTGTACCATAAGACGATCAGTTAGACCGTTGTAACAATATGCTACCTTAGTGTCTGATATATCTGAAAATTCCTAAAGCATATGGCAAAGTTCATTGAGATGAAACACATTTCTTTAAGCATCGCGAAAAAGGATTTTCCATATAACGCTAAAACAGATTTTCATGGGTGAGAAACATCAGACAGCTTGGAATTTTTTGTATGAGAATACAGGCTTTTGCTGTGAGAATATAGGCTAATATAAATGTTGTATTTGGTCGGTCAAGTGCGAAAATATTTGGCAGCTGTACGTGCTTGAACTTTGATTTCACATGCCCAAGGAGCATTACATCAGCCTCACTGGACGATTTTCTTACACGAGAGCTGGATCAAACTGGTATAGCGCAGGAGCAAGGAAGAGAGAAGCAAGGGTAGCGTCACATAGTCACAATCCTAACACCAGGCAGTATAGACGGCAGTGGCAGTAACTCAAGAAGGCCGTGGTTCGATAACAAAATGTAACATATTCACAGAAAACAGTGTCAGTAGTGCCTCGGGTGAAATGTATTTACAAACTATTAAGTTGTCAAAAGTTTTACAGTTGGACAGCGCACCCGTTTTACAAAGTACGGTGACTCAGCGGTACTACATTTGTGCTAAGTGGAAAATAATAACGGCCACGTGGTGCGTGCAAGAGAGACAAGAATTTGATTAACAGCTAAGTACAAAAGTGGGGAAAATTTTAGCCAAGTGAGATATAAACGGAGGGAAAAAATACATATAAATTAAAAATGATGAAATAAACTAAATACAGAATGAGTGAGAGAGCAAGAGAGTAAGAAAGGGGGGTGAGAGTGAGCATAAAGAAAAGGTACTGATTTGTATTGATTTACATATAATTTAATACAATATTTGTACTGAGTTATTTAAGATATAATGTTTTTATTGATAATTACAGTGAAGTTTTTTTCAAAATTCATGTAGAAGGTGATTGCACCACATAAGGTAACCATTCACATAGGTTACCTTACAAAGGACAATATATTTTACAAAACATCTCATTATCAATTGTGGAATATTTTACGTCAGTACTATCAATTAACAAATCAGTAATCTCAATGAATAAATTTGTGTGAATTATAATGAATATGTGTTAAGTTATTTTTATGTCATCTACCTAACCTATACTCTGTGCTCAATGAGTTCGTCTAATGAATTTGAGAATCTTCTGAGAAGGGAAAGTTTTTATTTTAAATTGTTTTTTCGGGGAAAGTTGATATGGTTTCCACATTCCATCTATAAAAATGTTGGTGGCGACTCAAGGGCTTTTGGTTTTTTGGAATCTTTGTTACTGTTCAGTTTTTAATTTCAATTAATAATATCGAGTCCCTGTATTCGGGACGCCATTGTTACTGTACGTTTTTATAACAATAATAAATCTTTATTAACTTTATAACAACTGAGTTTTTATCTTACCTTCGGGTTCCAATCCAGGGTTCTTCAAACAAACAAGTTGCAGAAGGATTATTTGGGTTTGATTGCAAAAGAATATTAACACCATTTATGCTGACTAAAACAACTTACTTTTGGTTTATTATGTAAACTTTACGTTATTTTCTACACTTGTATGACAATTCTCCAGATTCTCTTCTACTTTATGTTTGACACACTACTCCAATCCTTTTACAACATCAAATTCATCAACATACATTTGCAATCACTTAATCGCTATTTATTTTAGACAAAATTAATTAAAATCGAGTTATTTTATAACAACAAACCAGTACTGTTAATATTTTAGCATTATTCCCCATGCACTCTCTCTCACGCTTATGCCCATCATACTTTTACAATACTCATTTCTTATTAATAGAGCTCTTTCAAAACTTTTATTTTGATGACAAAAGGTACTTTACCAGTCTGTGTTTGTACTTAACCAGTCTGTAATAGTATCCGAGCTGTTGCACCAGTATTGGAGGTTAACAACGTCTTGCACTTCACATTCTGGAAATAATTTTGGCTTTCAAAAGCTGGTGTAATTGTTCCGATCACATATCAAACTAGATTTTCACAGTAACTGAGTTGTATAGTTATATGTTTAGTCGGCCGACTGTATTTTTACTCGAGCCATGTTTTATTTAAGACCGCGCGGTCTGAAGAAATTGCGTCTACTCTATATTGTTTGCACACTTTACTAGATGGACCGATTTTAATGTATGCGGCCCAACTTACCCGGCCGAGCCCACCGCTGACTTGTTAACGGCTCCCGTGTTAGTTAACAACTGTGTGTCCTCCTGATGCAAAACTGGGGTGTGTCAATTACTCATTCTTTCTGTACTTCACAGAGAGACTGGCTTGTCAGCGGTTACGTAATACGTCTAGCCGGGCAGGCCAGACATCAACACAGACGTATGTTTTGCAATAATCTTACATGTATAGTTGGTTAATACAATGTACCCCACAGGTGAACACTGACTGTCTTAAAATTATTTTCAATTATTAAAATTTATTCCCATCCCAGATATGTCCCGTTACATCTTCTGAAAGTAACGTAAGTAAAGATAGTATCGGGGCCTTCTTATTATTCATATTATCTGTACAATTACACAATTACATACCACTTTCGAACATTTCAGCCTCCGGGTCTATGTGTTCATCGACTCGCCCACCGCATTCACTCAGCACGTTGAAGTCAAAGTCACGCTTTTCACCTAGTTTGCAGATTCTTCCACCAACTGTAACTATACACATTATACTTGCAGTGCCACCCAGAAAATGAAAGACTATTCAGGAACTTCTGTGGGACATTTATACTTCAACAGCTAGCTATTTCTACAGTTGTTGATTTATTCAGTAGGGATTAATTGATTGTTGCGGAATAGTGAAAAGTGGTTATTGTGTTAATAACTGTAGGAACTGTAGCAAGGTCGTAATTATTATTGTGTGTGAACAAATTTACCTTGATTTATTGTGTGAAAGTACTTTTGGTAATTAGTGACTTCATTGCTGTCTGTTATTTTGTTTTCACTGTACAACTCAACGATCACTGTGACCATCATAACAGTGGGTTAGAAGTTGAACAGAACCTTTAACTGTGGAAACAGAGGCACTTCATAAAAGAGTAGTGTGAATGATAATTTATTTGCAAAAATGGATAGCAGTCAGATGACAGTAAATTTCCAGGCGCTGGTAATGCAGACAGAGGAATGCTGCTAACAGGAGGTGGAATGGGGGGTCGAACATCCGTCTCTCTTTTCAGAGAATCCATCACCATAATAGTGTGTATCTGATATGCAAGCAAGTTGTTTAACACAATTGTAATAATAATGTTTTGAATCATCAAATATTAAATGCACTCTTAAAATCACATTCCCCTGCAGATAATCTATTTGGTAATTAGCCTTATTTACTGTGGTATTATCTAATCACAGTGTTCTACAATTTTGGATCTTTATGTTTTTTGAAAGCAATCAACTTTTGGACAACTTTTTGTCTTAAATTTTTGATTAATACTGAGAAACCCAACAGAACTATTACGTTTATGACTGGTTCTATATACAGCGAGACATTGGTTATCTGAATTAATTCGGGATTCAAGG
This sequence comes from Magicicada septendecula, assembly GCA_034769895.1. NCBI lineage: Eukaryota > Metazoa > Arthropoda > Insecta > Hemiptera > Cicadidae > Magicicada > Magicicada septendecula. Next base: position 67,500,001 of record CM068371.1, read on the forward strand.
ATTCAGATAACTGATTTATTCAGATAACTGATCTGGACCCGAATTTATTATTTCTGTTAAATACTGTTATGTATCTAAAAATGTAGTACTACACTTTTGTTTTACTTACCCAGTTAGAAGCCACTGTACTGGTTCTAGCCTAACAAATTTACGTAGGAACACTTTATTGCTGTTTACACTAATACACCTTAACAAAACTTTTAAAATTTAGTAACACAAATATGTTTTTAGAAAAATTAAGGTCAAAACACTATGTTTTTTCACTGAATTAAGACTTCAATGTACAGTATGTCTAAATTCATCAATGTACTAAAAATAAAAATTTGAAAAAATTAGGCCTACACAAGCTTTAGTTTAAAAAAATCTCTTTTTGTTTATATTTCCTTGCTGCTAGATCGCGTAGTCATTTTAAATTTAGGATTTGCACACAATCGTTTTAAATTTAAGATTTGCACACAATCACATTCTTCTTGTTTTTCAAGCCACTTCATTGCTGTGTCTAAGCAGTGAGAAGCATCATCATGTGAAGGTATGCTTCTTCCACTTTGTTGTTTATTTCCTCTTCATCTTCCGATGATTCTACATTTTGAACCTCTAATATTATTTCTTTATCCGTCATGACCTGGTAACCAGGATCATCGACATCGCATTGCAACCGTTCATTTATATTGTCAAGATAACAATCTTCGAATTGTGGAACCTCTTTCATTATTTCAAAGATCACCTTGGACATTAAGAACCAATAGGGTTGTTTTCATTATTATCTTCAATATTAGTCGGAAGCAATTTTTTTTCCAGGAACATTTTTGAACTGTTTCACCCGCAAGCATCTGCTGCCATGTAAACTACTTCTTCTAAGTCTGTCTCTTTAAAAAATTGCAGAAATGAATTCTCATTTTCACTAAGAAGAAGATGTTTAGCAGCTGCTTACTATATAAGCATTTCAAATTCTCAATTACACTCGGGGTCCAAAGGCAGCACAAATGACGTCACATTCGGTGGCAGACAAAGAACTTTAAACATGCCTTCCTCTCTTTCAAGTGATGCAGCATTTGGGTGAGATGGAGCGATCTCAATCAGGAGAAGACTTTGCCTACTTTCCCTGATTTATGTTGCTTTTTTTTATTTCTGAAATAATGACGTTATCATACCAGCTTATCTGTACATCCATCCAACAATGCTTCTGATTCTTGAAGTTACCAGAAGTGTGACGACAACCAGAAACACCTTGGTTTCTTTGACTTGCCTATTATTAACAGAGGATATGTGAACCAGTACCATTGGCACATAACATAGCAGGATTTTGCTGCTTACTGGTTTTAAAACCTGGTGCCGCTTCTTCCACTCGAGACTTGACTTGGCAATGCCTTCCAGTACAAACCAGTCTCATCAGTGTTTTACACATTCTCTAAGTCGTATTTCTCGTTAACAATAATTAATTTAAAATTTTCTCTGAATTTTACAGCAGCTTCTGGGTCAGTAGACAACGATTCTCCATGAATTTCTAATTTCCTAATACCATGTCTCGATTTAATTGTTTAAGCTAATCGGTTGTATATACTAAAGAAGTCTATACTTCCACCCAGTTGTTCATTTAATTTGAAATTGCAACGTTTTATTACTTTTACAATAAATCCCCCCACATGACTTCTACTTACCTTGTGCGATCTTTTTACGGTAATCGGTTGTATATATTAAAGAAGTCTATACTTCCACCCAGTTGTTCATTTAATTTTGAAATTGTAACGTTTTATTACTTTTACAATAAATAGTACTTTACGCATTATTACTTTTTACGCACTAGCCCTGATTACCCTTTACCCTGACTTACCAAAAACAGAAGATTCCAATATTACTTGTAGGTCGCCACCAATATTTTTAAACAAAGGACAAATATGGAAACCTTAATACATTTTCCCCTTTTTGGCTTTACTTACTTACCAGGTTCGTTTAGGCGAGATTTTCCATACAGGACAGGTTTTGTTAAATGGGTGTAATAACTACTCTCTACGCATTGTTATACCACTAAACAAATCTTATTTATTTTAACACATTCGTCCTTAGTTATCAACGTTGTAATACAAAATTATACTACGAAAATTCTTTGAATTCCAATCATTGAAGTTAAACCATCAAATGAAATTTACTAGTCACAAAATTACTATACATAAATCATTAAACCAAAACCATTACAAGACATATCAGTACTTTGATATCTCTCTCTCTCTCTCTCTCTCTCTCTCTCTCTCTCTCTCTCTCTCTCTCTCTCTCTCTCTCTCTCTCTCTAATTATCCCGTTCTTTTTCTTTTGAGATCTCATTTTAACTGGACATTTTTATAAAAAAATAGAAATTGATATAAAATGTTATTTTGTTTTGGCCATTTAATTCTGTTCTTTTGCTTTTACTTAACTGCACATGGTCCGATTCGTAGCACTGCCTGTTGAGAGACGCTTTTTTAATAAAACCACTAAGTTAATCACCACTGTCACTAAATTCTTGTTTTAGCCGGTTTTTTATTTTTTCTTACTGTTTCATTCTTCTTACAACACTTTATTAGATAGGCCGATTATAGCATTTTCAGCCTATCGCAAACACCCGAGGCTATGGTTGAATTACATCCACCCGGTATGAAGGTAGGCTGCCAACAACTACTATTCAACTGTGTCACGGTGTTGTGTTGTTCCGTCTGCGCGCCAACTAAGGTGTTTTAATGGCGCCTTCTCTGATTGGCTGGGATGCCCCGACGCTCAGCCCAGGAATTTTTGCTGCCTGTTGAAACTGGCGTTTTCCGTGATTCATGGACGGCACAAACTGTAGTTGGTTACGTAATATGTCTGGACTAGCTGACTCTAGAGACAAAACACAGACGGGTGTTTTGTAATAACATTGTATATGTCGTCGATTAAAACGAGGTACACCAAAGGTGAACACTGACTGCTTTAAGAATTATTTTCAATGATTAAAATTTATTCCCGTCCCTGATCTGTCCCGTTACAATACTCCCCCCCCCCCAATGAGAGGCTTTATGCCGAAGCATAAAAACTCTCATTGCCTAAGCCTAAGAGGATCAGTGAGGATATAGCGCCACGACCCCCCTTAAATCCTTACTAATCATGGGTACTTACCCCCCTAGTCCGGTGGCCGTGGCTACACCTATCCGACTTTACTGGACTTCTCGGCTCGAGATCCCAACACCATAAAATCAGACAGGCACGTCACCACAGTATCACCTGACTCTGAAACATTCAATTAAAATATCAATAACCGGCCTTCCATTATTCCATATCCCCAACTGATTTGTTTCCTCTTAGTCGTACTGGTATGTCATTAACAAAGTACTGGTTTGATTTTTTGCAAAGTACTGGTTTCTTATCTAATTTGTTAATATACAAATACCTCAGTTATGGGGTATTCCATTTTATTCAACAAATGATCAGTGCATCACTATTTTTTATTTTGATGATATTTGGTATATGATAACTACCCACCTTGTAGTGGCCAAAAAATATTTTTTTATATTTTTCTTGAGTAGTAGACTATTTTCTAACTCGCCAACAGGTAAAAACAGCCATTTTCGTCACTTTTTCCATGAGCTGTAGCATTCTTATTTTACATCGTACAGAGGTCAAAAAGGGCTTTTTGGAAAGAGTAAAGATGGAACTTCATCTTAGTGTACTCAAAATTCATTTTGTTACATAACCAAATCTTGTAATGTTTACTGAAGTTACGTTTATAAATTGTTGTTTTTTTCAAATTGTGGGCCCAAAATAAATAATGAAGGGCTTAGGGTAACAGGCCTGTTTTTTACCTTTTAACTCTTAGGTACTAGTAGTACTTATAAAAAAAAAATTGGACTGTTACCGAGTGTCCTTCATGAAAAAAAAGGGCCACCAAATCGTAAGATTTTGAAAATGTCTCATTTTTGGGGCCCAAAAACCACATGTGGGACAGGTAGCAAAAATCTGAAATTTTAACAGCAGTAAGTACTTTTGATGTACTTTAAAACCATATAAAATTTATTTTGTTACTCAAAGGGGTTGACGAGTAATGAAGCCATCAAAACCGCTAAAAACATCGTTCCTTCTAACTGTGAACAATGTATCCAAAAAATTCACAGCATGTATTTTTTCAGATAATAATGTAGGCCTACTATACAAAATATTTTGATATGTCTATAATGAGATAGTTTATATTCTAGATAGTTTGTTACTTAAAGTATGACTCATACACACAAACTCATGTTTAAACACGAATGTGAATAGACATGCATGGACATGAATGTTTGCGTAATCCTGAATGTAAACATTGTAGAAGGCTCAGTTACTGTTTTGATTTCAAAGTGATATGTTGTATTGTTGCTAGTGTTAATACTGTGGTTAGATAATGTACACTTGTTTATAAAGTAATTTTATTAGCAGTGAACTTCTCTTTTATGCGATATCTTTTATTTTTAATTTTATTAATTAAGAGAAATTTTTATTTTAGCTGTAGAGAAACTGGGATAAGACAAAGTGAGGTGCAATTGGTAGTTTTATAATTTATACTAACTGTATTGTTATTGTAAGAACCCTTGCATTTTATAAAAACGGATTATGGAGTGTTCAATTGGCATTCACACTGAAACAGTATGTCACATATTGACTTACAATAGATCTTCAGTATTGCACGATATTTTAGAGTTTACTGAACAGCAAATAACTTGATATCTTTAAGAAGTGGATGTACTGAAACAAAAAATATCTGTACTTTTCATAAAACCGAATATTTAGATAAATATTTTCATATTAATGGGAAAAGTTGCTCTGACCCATTTAGCTGTCACACTAAACCGGTTAACAAATCTCTTCGAGAAATATCTTTGACACTTTCAACAAGCAATCCAAATTCAAAATTAATTCCAGGCAGAGCACTGTGTACAAAATGCTTAAACAAAATACGACAACCACAAGATGATACAAAAAGCGAACCGGAATGTCAAGATATATTTGAGCCTCAATGTGTTACAGTCGAGTCGGTGAATAAAGCTTGTTCAATACTTGGCATTTCCCCCGTTAAGGTTCAAACATTATTGAGCAGCGCAAAGGAATCAATTTAAAAAAATAAAGTTAAAAAATAGCCGAGTCAGTTACCAGTAAATTAAATGATTCCTTTGATTTAAATATTTCTACAGAAGAAACCAGTTTAGTACCACAAAATTATGCTGATTTAGGTAGGAAATCAGAAGAATTAATCATTAAATTAAAGGAAACATAAAATGAAAACAGTTACATCAACCCAGGAAAAAATTAATATTTTAAGTTTACTACCATGCAGCTGGAGCATTCAAAAAATTCAAAATGAGTTTAGTGTTAGTCAGTATTTAGCCCGTCAATCCAAACAATTAGTTAAAACAAGTGGAATTTTGCCACAAACCGGCAAAAAGAAACCCAGTCACGTAATTGATGAAAATGTTATTAAATGTGTCCAAGATTTTTACCAGAATGATGAGCACAGCCGAATGATGCCAGGCAAGAAGGACTGTGTCTCTGTAAGACAAGCTGACGGGAAGAAAATTAATATTCAAAAAAGGCTTATCTTATGTAACTTAAAAGAATTGTACACAGCCTTCAAAGAAAAACATAATTTAAAAATTGGTTTTTCAAAATTTGCTGATTTAAGGCCTAAATTTTGTGTTCTGGCTGGTGGGTCAGGTACTCGCTCTGTTTGTGTGTGTGTCACCCACCAAAATGTAAAACTCATGTTATCTGCTTTAAAAATGAAATTTGATTATAAAATTCTCCTTTCAACCATGGTATGTGATATAGAAAATGAAACGTGCATGCTGTTGTCACAGTGTGAAAAATGTCCAGGCACTAATGAAGTGCTCAGATTACTGCAAGAGAGCTGGGATGATTTTGATTCTGAAATTATCTTCAAACAGTGGGTTTCTGTTGACCGTTGTGAACTAACTACTCAAATTCTTCCATTTCAAGAGTATTTAGATAAACTTACTGAAAATTTAAATAATCTAAAAAGGCATCATTTTGTTGCAAAGAAACAAGCTAATTTCCTCAACATTAAAAAGGAAAACTTGTTGGAGGGTGAATGTATTGTAATGGGAGACTTCTCTCAAAATTTTTCTTTTGTGATACAGGATGAAGTACAGTCATATCACTGGTCAAAAATTTATGCCACAGTACATCCATTTCTCATATATTTTAAAAAAGAAGGAAAATTACAAAGCCAAAGCTACTGTGTGATTAGTGAGTACTTAACGCACAATACTACATCGTTCTTCTGCTTCCAAAAGCAAGTTATAAATAAAGTAAAAACACTGTTACCACAAGTTAAACAATTTTTTTTATTTTTCTGATGGCTCCTCAGCCCAGTATAAAAACAAACAAATTTCATAAATTTGTGCTAACATCAAGAAGATTTTGAAATCGCAGCTGAATGGCATTTTTTTGCCTCATACCATGGAAAAGGACCATGTGATGGTATTGGTGGAACTGTAAAAAGGACTGTGACTAAAGCAAGCCTTCAAAGGACAGTCAACAATCAAATTGTTACACCTTCTGAAATGCACAATTATTGCAAAGACAATATTAAAAATATAACATTTATTTTCTGCTCTAATAAAGATGTTCAAGAGACTGAAGAATACCTCAGTTCTCGTTATCAGGTAGTCGCAACAGTCCCAGAAACAAGAACCTTTCACAGTTATGTTCCAACAAGTCAGAAATGTATTCTGAAAGTCCGGGCGACCTCTGAATCAGAAACATTTAAGTTAGTATCGGTACACAAGGACATTATTAGTACATTTTTTGCAGTCTCCAGATCGCTATTATGATTAACTTAAGAATTTTTTTACCTTGTATAATCCACTAGGCGATCTCAGTTTTTTACATACAGCATGTTTCAGGGACTAAATCCCCATCTTCAGGTACAGTAAAAAATTATTATTCCCCTAATACATAGGGGTCGTCAAAATGATTAAAATGTTTATACATAAAAACACACGCACAAAAATCACTGAATAAATTAACATATAACACAAACACATGAACACGTTAAAAGCGACTCGGTGCACCGGTCGACCTCCGATCGTCAACTAGCCTATGATAAGCAATGAAGCATGAACACAGGCTAGTTGACGATCGGAGGTCGACCGGTGCACCGAGTCGCTTTTAACGTGTTCATGTGTTTGTGTTATATGTTAATTTATTCAGTGATTTTTGTGCGTGTGTTTTTATGTATAAACATTTTAATCATTTCGACGACCCCTATGTATTAGGGGAATAATAATTCTTTACTGTACCTGAAGATGGGGATTTAGTCCCTGAAACATGTTGTATGTAAAAAACTGAGATCGCCTAGTGGATTATACAAGGTAAAAAAATTCTTAAGTTAACATTATTAGTGTTTCTGATTGCTTTATAGGTTTACCAAAACCAAAAGGTAAAAATTATGTCTGCTGCGTATACGATGGCAAGTGGTGGTTAGGCGAAGTCATTGAAGTCAAAATACATGAAATGAAGAGGAATATCGAATACACTTTTTCCATCCGCAGGGTCCTGGTACTTCATTCAAGAAATCATTGAGGGATAATCAAACATGGGTTCAACTGGAAAATATTTTAAAGATTCTCACGCCTTCGGAGCTTTTTCTATCAACTACTGGAAGAGGACACAACATTACACAAAGATGAATGAGGACTTATCAGGTCTATTCAATAAAAAAATGGCAGGAGCACATTCATAACTTCCATTAGCAGGAGTAAAATAAGGTAAAAGTGAATTAAACAACTTGTTAAATGTATTTGAATTGTATATCATTTTGTAATTATTATTTATCATTCTGTAATTGACTATTTATCATTTTGTAATTGACTATTTATTAATTATCAATTTATTCATTCTAATGAGTTTAGTTGTAATTTTTATAATCTGAAAAAAATACATAACATCAGTATTTTTGGGTATGTTGTTTATGGTTAGAAGGAACGGAGTTTTTAGCGGTTTTGTTGGCTTCATTACTCGTCAACCCCTTTGAGTAACAAAATAAATTTTATATGGTTTTAAAGTACATAAAAAGTACTTACTGCTGTTAAAATTTCAGATTTTTGCTACCTGTCCCACATGTGGTTTTTGGGCCCCAAAAATGAGACATTTTCAAAATCTTACGATTTGGTGGCCATTTTTTTTAATGAAGGACATTCGGTAACAGTCCAATTTTTTTTTATAAGTACTACTAGTACCTAAGAGTTAATAGGTAAAAAACAGGCCTGTTACCCTAAGCCCGTCATTATTTATTTTGGGCCCAAAATTTGAAAAAACAACAATTTATAAACGTAACTTCAGTAAACATTACAAGATTTGGTTATGTAACAAAATGAATTTTGAGTACACTAAGATGAAGTTCCATCTTTACTCTTTCCAAAAAGCCCTTTTTGACCTCTGTACGATGTAAAATAAGAATGCTACAGCTCATGGAAAAAGTGACGAAAATGGCTGTTTTTACCTGTTGGCGAGTTAGAAAATAGTCTGTTACTCAAGAAAACTTTTTTTTTTTAAATATAAAAAAATATTTTTTGGCCACTACAAGGTGGGTAGTTATCATATACCAAATATCATCAAAATAAAAAATAGTGATGCACTGATCATTTGTTGAATAAAATGGAATACCCCTTCTACATTCATCACTCTTAAACATAATACAACATAATAAACATTCCCATTGTTACATTAAACCAAATATTTCCCCTTTGAATGTACATAATTACCTCAAATTAATTTAATTACAGTGATTACCAAGATTTCTATCTTTTAAACATTTTACCTTAATTTCAAATAACCCCGTAACTGGACTACATAAAATACAATGTCCACATGGCAATATACACTTACTGTATACTTACATCTAATACATATTGCAACGAATCCCAGGATCATGATAGGCGGGGCAAGTTCATATATTACACAGACAATGGACATTCATATTATATTGGTAGATGGTTAAGTTTGGTTGTTATCAATTGTATTTAGTAAGGTTAAGGGTTTAGTTTAGAAAAACTGTGCATTATTATTTATGGTTATTCATGTACTGTGTTAGTGGAAATGTGCGCGCGTGCGCGAGTGGGAAACGTTTCCCGGGCGGTGTGTGAAGTATTTTCGTTGTTTTGACATTAGCTGAACTGAGACATGTGTATCGCTACAATCCCTATACCTGTCGGACTATTGTTTACGTTCATGTATATTATTAGTATGTAGGCAGTCATGCATGAGATACGAGTAGTCTGATTACCGCTATGCATGCTGTTACAAAGTAAATGCACTCTACTGCATGAAAAGTGCATGGTCATTTTATACTAACCATGTGACTTCCATCCACCAATAGAATGCTGACTGGTGGTTGGAAATTTTCTTAAGCCTGTCGTTACACAGGCAGTTCTTCTACGCCATCTACCGCGAACGGGTCGTGCACTCCTTGTACAAGAATTCTACCGCTTGCAAGGTGTTGTAAAGACTATTCGTCGATAGTGAAACGGGAAGGCTCAGAACTGTGTATGTAGTACATCTGCACGCAGGAGTGTTTAAACGCATTACGCGTATAATTACGACAGTTCTTCTACGCCATCTACCGCGAACGGAACGTGCACTCCTTGTACAAGATTCTACCGCTTGCAAGGTGTTGTAAAAACTATTCGTCGTTAGTGAAACGGGAAGACTCAGAACTGTGTGTGTAGTACATTTGCACACATCAGTGTTTTAACGCATTGTGCGAAAATTTACAAGCAGTTCTTCACTGCTGCTACCGCGAACGGTACATACAATCCTTGTACAAGACTCTACCGCTTGCAAGGATCTGTTAAGACTTTTCGGGGATAGTAACGCGTGTGACGCATAACAATTGATTTTATATCTTTACACACGATTTTAATATTGTAGTATTACGTGTGTAAGAAGTGAGTGTAACTGTATCACTGTGCGAGATTTTCCGCAGTGACAGTATCATTAATTGTTACGAAATAGTTCCATCAAGACGTTTCCGTGCTAGTGCAAGATTTCCTCATAGGGTGGTCTGCTGATCGCGGTAGACCTTGGTATTCGCGAGAACACTTGAAGAAGCCGGAGAGGTATAAGCTCAATATACCGTTATTGATTAAACTCACTGTCACCTGAGATATTACTTGGTCTTAAACTCTATATAAGTTTTGCGAGTAATAAAATCCGTAGTACCGTTGTGTGTGCGAAGTGTCGGATTCATCGTGGGAATTGCAGGACATCAGCCCAGCTGTTATAGGACATCAGCCCAGCTGTTATAGGACACCAGCCCAGCTGTTATAGGACACCAGCCCAGCTGTTATAGGACCAGCCCAGCTGTTACAGGACGCCAGCCCAGCTGTAAACGTTTCTGGTGAAACGTCTGTCATTTGTAAGCCACACCTGACGAACCATCTATACCGCAAAGACCGGCCCTTCTCTTCAACAACATCATCGTGGGAGTCTTCTTATGTAACGTATCACGTCTTGCATATGAACATTATTTAACATTTTTAAAAGAAAGACTCTATATCAAACATTACATTCTGTACATTTCAAATATACCATATAAACTATAACTTGTGTTTGTACAATAAATAATCTTAAACCCTCCAATATAGACTTGTAATTTGAAATACACATACTATCATATCCTATGCGCCAATAGTTTAGTAATTTGTGTTGTCGCATAGAGATATTTTGGCGCTTAGCAACGTAGGGCTCGTAAAATAGCGGTAAATTTACGCTATTACATATTTGTCTATGAATATAAAATTTGTTGGAAAAATCCGACGTATAAGTATAATTAACGTAATAATTGTATGTGTATTGTTCATATGAAAATCTGAGGATATAATTTTTCATTTGTGCATATTCTCTTGTATATCATATATGAACAGATTTTATCAGTATATTGGAGGTAGATTATTAGTTGTTGTATGTTAGATAAGGCAATTGCGGCGTATATTAAACAAATTCAAATCTGTATTTCCAAGTAAACGTGTGCGTTTCAAAACTGAGAAAAATTTATACAAAAAACTCAGAAATAAATGTCAGGATATAGGGGTAAGAATGTGTAGTGATTTAAATATGTCAAGGTCAGGTTTAAATGTTGTATGTAAGATGACTCTGTGAATGAACAATAATCTAGTTTTGTTAAGGAATGTTGTCTGTGTACCCTATGACCCTGCATAAGATTTCGTTATCTGTGTGTCAAGAACGTGTGTGTTTGTTTTGGTTTGATGGTTACCACGTGTCTTTTGATTTGATGCTTCTGTCAAAGTGACAGTTGGAAATGTTAGTATTAATTGAGGATGTTTATTTGATTTTAGTTCGAGGGTATTATTATTATTTCAGGATTAGGAAGTTGTTTTGGTATATTGAAAAAAAAAAAAAAAAAAAAAAAAAATTGTTTATTTTTTGTTAGTTAACTAAAGAAAAAAAAAAAAATTTTTTTTTTTATGCGGGAAGGAGTTAATCCTGCAACGAATCCCAGGATCATGATAGGCGGGGCAAGTTCATATATTACACAGACAATGGACATTCATATTATATTGGTAGATGGTTAAGTTTGGTTGTTATCAATTGTATTTAGTAAGGTTAAGGGTTTAGTTTAGAAAAACTGTGCATTATTATTTATGGTTATTCATGTACTGTGTTAGTGGAAATGTGCGCGCGTGCGCGAGTGGGAAACGTTTCCCGGGCGGTGTGTGAAGTATTTTCGTTGTTTTGACATTAGCTGAACTGAGACATGTGTATCGCTACAATCCCTATACCTGTCGGACTATTGTTTACGTTCATGTATATTATTAGTATGTAGGCAGTCATGCATGAGATACGAGTAGTCTGATTACCGCTATGCATGCTGTTACAAAGTAAATGCACTCTACTGCATGAAAAGTGCATGGTCATTTTATACTAACCATGTGACTTCCATCCACCAATAGAATGCTGACTGGTGGTTGGAAATTTTCTTAAGCCTGTCGTTACACAGGCAGTTCTTCTACGCCATCTACCGCGAACGGGTCGTGCACTCCTTGTACAAGAATTCTACCGCTTGCAAGGTGTTGTAAAGACTATTCGTCGATAGTGAAACGGGAAGGCTCAGAACTGTGTATGTAGTACATCTGCACGCAGGAGTGTTTAAACGCATTACGCGTATAATTACGACAGTTCTTCTACGCCATCTACCGCGAACGGAACGTGCACTCCTTGTACAAGATTCTACCGCTTGCAAGGTGTTGTAAAAACTATTCGTCGTTAGTGAAACGGGAAGACTCAGAACTGTGTGTGTAGTACATTTGCACACATCAGTGTTTTAACGCATTGTGCGAAAATTTACAAGCAGTTCTTCACTGCTGCTACCGCGAACGGTACATACAATCCTTGTACAAGACTCTACCGCTTGCAAGGATCTGTTAAGACTTTTCGGGGATAGTAACGCGTGTGACGCATAACAATTGATTTTATATCTTTACACACGATTTTAATATTGTAGTATTACGTGTGTAAGAAGTGAGTGTAACTGTATCACTGTGCGAGATTTTCCGCAGTGACAGTATCATTAATTGTTACGAAATAGTTCCATCAAGACGTTTCCGTGCTAGTGCAAGATTTCCTCATAGGGTGGTCTGCTGATCGCGGTAGACCTTGGTATTCGCGAGAACACTTGAAGAAGCCGGAGAGGTATAAGCTCAATATACCGTTATTGATTAAACTCACTGTCACCTGAGATATTACTTGGTCTTAAACTCTATATAAGTTTTGCGAGTAATAAAATCCGTAGTACCGTTGTGTGTGCGAAGTGTCGGATTCATCGTGGGAATTGCAGGACATCAGCCCAGCTGTTATAGGACATCAGCCCAGCTGTTATAGGGCATCAGCCCAGCTGTTATAGGACATCAGCCCAGCTGTTACAGGACGCCAGCCCAGCTGTAAACGTTTCTGGTGAAACGTCTGTCATTTGTAAGCCACACCTGACGAACCATCTATACCGCAAAGACCGGCCCTTCTCTTCAACAACATCATCGTGGGAGTCTTCTTATGTAACGTATCACGTCTTGCATATGAACATTATTTAACATTTTTAAAAGAAAGACTCTATATCAAACATTACATTCTGTACATTTCAAATATACCATATAAACTATAACTTGTGTTTGTACAATAAATAATCTTAAACCCTCCAATATAGACTTGTAATTTGAAATACACATACTATCATATCCTATGCGCCAATAGTTTAGTAATTTGTGTTGTCGCAATATAAATCCCGTACAAGTTATATACTGGTAATTTTCTCCCCTAACAAAACAGTATTCCCCTCCAAAATTACAAATTGATTACATATAATACAAGTAAATAATAACAACCTTACTGTCGGCTACATGTTACATACACAAAAATATAGCTCAATCTTAAACTATAATTTTTTTGTTTTTTTTTACTACTACCCCAACCTCCCTTTTTCCCCTTAGCCCCTGATACCCTGTTACCTTTGTGCAAATTACCTCACACCCTCGCCGGTTTTGGTATTAACACGGTTGCATAAACATTTCATTTTATGCCCTGGCAGTAACATGGCCAGCACCCTTCCACACACACTATTACCCCCCCTGGACTGTAGCGCCCAGTTGCCTCCACAAGGACTGAGGCAGAAGGGGGTGAACATTTTTTTCTTTTATTTCACCCCGTCCTTGCTTCGGCGTTACAATAAAATTTGGTATAACTGGTCTATTTAGTACCAGTAATCCTACTTCAGTAATTATTAATGAGCCCTTAGGTGGTCTATCACCTCTTTCGGTGCCTAGCCTTGGATATAAAAATTTTTTTTTTACTAGATTCCCCTAAACCCCCCCCCCCCCAAATTAACATTCACAATACACCAGGTTGACAAGAACAAACCATGACCTGGTTACAACAATTTTATTCATGGCTTGCTATGAATTAACTACTCCACTGTCACGGTTTGGTGAGGCCATGGCCGCACTTAAACGGGGAATCTACAATTAAACATACAACACGGTTTATTATCCTTCCCTGTTTACATCATCAGTTGAATACACATCTTGTTTTACAAACACTAACTCAGAATAAACATTCCTAACCATATCAACACAAACATTTCCTTCAATTTTCGATTTAAATAAATAGTTTAGTCTTTACGTTTCAATCAGTTACCATTTATTTTACAATTCAAATCAAAGTTCGAATCCAAATGAATTTGAATTCGTTACTAAAATTCACATATTAAATTAATTTAATTCCTACCCAATCAAAACAATTTAACTTTAATTACATTATTCAAAACACTTTTGATTTAAATAAACACTTTCAATTCATAAAATTCATTATTACCTCCTGTTAACTATTTGGTCAAATAGAATATTATTATTATAACATCCATCCTTACTACACACAGGTGTTATATAAATTACTGATATATTCCAACAATATACCTTAACAAAATACATTTAACACCAACACAAATTTATTTACAATATTTTCGTCATATCCAGTTATTATTTACCCCATCTCATTACCTAAATAAGCCAAGTAATTATGCCATTAACTCAAATAATTAAGTGTTCATTAATAATAAATGTTTAACCGCCATCGTTGAAAATTAGTCTTATGTCGAACATACACAATTCATTTTTATTTAAATTCATTATATTACTATTGTTAATATAATAACCATAAAAATTTGTTTTTTCCACTATATCATAATAATAATTCCCAGGGTCATCCCCCATTATTATTTTATCATATGCCATGTCTACATCAGTATTTTTGGTTAAGTCTCCACCAGTATTTTCTGTCTCATTGAAATAGTTTATATTTTCATTACTATAGTCATCAATTGCTACTAGTGTGCTAATTCTTACAACAGGTAAGTGTTTATCATCATCAATACCAATATAACCATCGTTTACTATTACACAAGGTAAGTCTTTATTATTTGTAATAATTCTCTCATTATTTAACTTCTCAACTAACCCTTTATAACCTCTATTCAACTTAAATATCTCTATCACTCACTCTCTCTCTCTCTCTCTCTCTCTCTCTCTCTCTCTCTCTCTCTCTCTCTCTCTCTCTCTCTCTCTCTCTCTCTCTCTCTCTTTATGATCCCTTTCCCAGCCCAATTTCACATTCTCACTCCACACAGAGGGCATTACCACATTATTAGAACACCATCTGGCCTTACCAGATACACTAAAAACCAAGGGACATTTTGAAGATCTTTTATCTTCTACAAACACTATCGAGGAACTCTCGTCCTCCAAAAACATTCGTGAAGTCTCAGCTTCACCCACATCATGGGAAAATTTTGCCCTCTGTTCACACTCTGCATTTAAACTATCTTCATACTCCCTTTCTAACTCAATAACACTCATTAATGCTCCTCTAACCTCAACTGATTTTATACTCTCATTCTCACTACCCCTATTTACCATATCATTCTTAGATACAGCCTTTTCAAATACTTGTTTAACATCATCATAATTAACCTCATTAACCTTGTTACTCACCTTGTTTACTGTCACTTGTTTTACGCTTAAACTAACACCATTATTATTTGTATTTCCATTATTTTCACTTACCTTGTTTATATTCTCATTAGCGCTTAACTTACCATCATCATGATTACCACATATAGTCTCACTATCTTCATTATCAGAACCAATTATTTTATTCTCTAATATCTCATTACTACTATTTTCAATACTAAAACCCCTTAACATGTTTATTTTACTTTCTCTACTCTCTCTTCTTTTTCTAATATCATCTACATCATCTTTCATTCGTTTTCTGACTGTCTGGAAACGTTCATCAATGTTATTTAAACGTTTATCAATGTTAGAGTTTTGTAGTCTCATATTATTAATGTCGCTCTTCAGTTCATTAAACTTACTATCAATCTTAGTATTCTGTTCATTTAACTTAATATTTACTTCATTGACACTACTGCTTAGTTCATTAAATTTTGCATTTTGTACATCAAATTTTACGTTAATATCCCCTTATCCCCTCTTAGTTCACTAAAATTGCTACACATCATACTATACAAGCGTTTTAACATATCATCATCATCAGATTTCTTATTTTGACTAATTGAAATTGGCGTTGAATGAATTTCAACTTCATCCATTATTTTTGATTCGATTACATTACTTTCATTAGTTAGCATTAAAGCTGTTTGAATTCCCGAGTCACTCGTGTCAGCTAACTTGGTTGACATATTTTATTTATTTACGCTCATTGACTTATTTTCAGATTCATCGCTAACAGTTACGTTAGTTTCGTTTAATTTACTCTCAGTATTTTCCATGTTTTATTATTATTGTTTTTACATATACAACTATACTTTCTAACCTACACAAC
Source organism: Magicicada septendecula (assembly GCA_034769895.1). Taxonomy (NCBI): domain Eukaryota; kingdom Metazoa; phylum Arthropoda; class Insecta; order Hemiptera; family Cicadidae; genus Magicicada; species Magicicada septendecula. Next base: position 67,516,408 of record CM068371.1, read on the forward strand.
CGCTCTCACTCCCAAATAATCCGTTTCTGCAACTTAAATTAGGTCTAATTTGTATGATTACAATAAATCATACAAATCATCCCTAAGTTCGGGCGCCACTTGTTGTTGTACGAATTTATATGCGTTAATAAAACTTACGAAGTTTGTCAAAATTTACGTCTTTTTCTTACCTTAGGGTTACCTCCAGTGTCCTATAGACGAAACAGGTGCAGATGGCTTATTTGGGTTTGAGTTGCGAAATAATTAAGCTAACACATGTTGTGCTAGAAATTTCTCTTATTTATTTTCATTTAATTAATTTCCCTATCTACTCTCTCTGTTGAACAATGGTTTACAAAAAAATCTCTTAATTACATAATACATGAAAGTGATATTAAAAAGTTACTACAGTTAATTTTGCGTCATACCCTTATAATATCAAGATTATTCAAAAAAATTTACAATTAATTGATTGCCACAAACTATAACTCAGTAATTAATGTAATGAAACCAGTACTTTACTTTGTACGTACGTACTCAAACTTTCTCTCTCTCTCTCTCTCTCTCTCTCTCTCTCTCTCTCTCTCTCAGGCTTCTATTTCATTTAGGTAATTTTGTTAGGTATTCTACCCGTTGTAACTGTAAAATTTAAGAGTTTTGGCCAATTAATTATTGCTGGTACTTAACCGTTCCATGTGTGTCTCTGGGGGTTGCACAATCACTGTCTGTTCAACCTTCCTGTTCACTCCGCGTTTAGTTTTTTGAGTACACTATTTACTTTGCTTCATTGTTGTGACCGTCCATCACAACTGTTTAAATTATACTGATACTAGTTATTTAGTCGGCCGACTGTATAATTGCTCGAGCACTTGTTGTTCTTTTATGACCGCGCGGTCTGAAAAATACGAGTTGACTGCCAATTACTCGCACACTTTACTGGATAGGCTTATTATAAGGTTTTCAGCCCATCTTACACGCCCGAGGCCACCGTTGACTTGTGACCGCCCTGTTGGAAGACTGCTATTCAGCTCTACTGTTAGTCAACTACTGATGTGTTAGGCGTTGGCTCAGCTGCGCGCCAACGTATGTATTTTTGATTTCGCCTTCTCTGATTGGCCGGCATGTCCCGACGCTCAGCCCGGGAATCCTTATAATTTTTGCTGCCTGTTGAAACTGGCGTTTTCCGTGATTCACGGACGGCACGAACTGTACATGGTTACGTCATATTTCTGGCCTAGCTGACTCCAGAGACAAACACAGACGGGTGTTTTGTAATAACATTGAATTGTTGGTTAAAACGAGGTACCCCAAAGGTGCACACTGACTGCTTTAGGAATTATTTTCAATTATTAAAATTTATTCCCGTCCCTCCTGATCTGTCCCGTTACAATACCCCCCCAATGAGAGGTTTTATGCCGAAGCATAAAAACTCTCATTCCCTAAACCTAAGAGGATCAGCGAGGATATAGTGCCACGAACCCCCTTAAATCCTTACTAAAATCATGGGTTACTCACCCCCCCAGTCAGGTGGGCTGTGGCTGCACCTATCCGACCTTACTGGACTTCTTGGCTTAAGATCCCAACACCATAAAATCAGACAGGCACGTTACCACAGTATCACCCGACTCTGAAACATTCAATTAAAATATCAATAAATGGCCTTCCATTACTCCATATCCCCAACTGATTCGTTTCCTCTTAGTCATACTGGTTCGCGGTTAGCAAAGTACTGGTTTTTCATTTAATTTGCTAATATACTAATACAGCTGATTTATATTCAGATGCAGTTACATAATACTCAATTCCACCCTTTATGGTTCGCCCTTAAACAGGATACAACATAATAAACATTCCAAATAAATATTACCATTTTTACATTGAACTAAATCTCTCACCTCGGAATTTACATCAAATTACAAACAAAACATTACCACCTTATTTACTTCAAGTCAAAATAAATTATTTAAATTTATTACATTTTCCATCTGTTAAATTAATTAACTCAACACCAATTATTTAAATTCATACTCAGACTCTATCACAACAATGTCAATTCATCATAGTCTCAAACAATCCTGTAACTGGACTACATAAAATACAATGTCCGCAACATGGCAATATAAACTTACTGTATACTTACATCTAATACATATAAATCCCCTACAAATTATATACTGGTACTTTTCTCCCCTAACAAAACATTATTCCCCACCAAAATCTTACAATTTGACTACATACAATACCAGTGAATAATAATCACCTTGCTACAGAATACACAATAACTCTTTTTTTTTTAAATCCCCCAACCCCCCTTTTCCACATTAGCCCCTGATACCCTGTTACCTTTGTACGAATTACATCACACCCTCGCCGGTTTTGGTATTCACGGTTGCATAAACATTTCATTTTATGCCCTGGCAGTAACATGGCCAGCACCCTTCCACACACACTATTACCCCCCCTGGACTATAGCGCCCAGTTGCCTCCACAAGGACTGAGGCAGAAGGGGGTGAACATTTTTTTCTTTTATTTCACCCCATCCTTGCTTCGGCGTTACAATAAATTATCCTGGCAGGGTCGCCATTTGTAACATTTTATTACTTTTACAATAAATCCCCCCACATGACTTCTACTTCCCTTGTGCGATCTTTTTATGCACTAGCCCTGATTACCCTCTACCCTGACTTACCAAAAACAGAAGATTCAAAAATTAATTGTAGGTCGCCACCCATATTTTTAAACAAAGGACAAATATGGAAACCTTAATACATTTTCCCCTTTTTGGCTTTACTTACCAGGTTTGTTTAGGCGAGATTTTCCATACAGGACAGGTTGTGTTAAACGGGTGTAATAACTACTCTCTACACATGGTTATACCACTAAACAAAACTTATTTATTTTAACACATTCGTCCTTAGTTATCAACGTTGTAATACAAAATTATACTACAAAAATTCTTTGAATTCCAATCATTGAAGTTAAACCATCAAATGAAATTTACTAGTCACAAAATTACTATACATAAATCATTAAACCAAAACCATTACAAGACACATCAGTACTCTGATCTCTCTCTCTCTCTCTCTCTCTCTCTCTCTCTCTCTCTCTCTTCTTTTTCTTTTGAGATCTCAATTTAACTGGACATTTTTATAAAAAAACAGAAATTGATATAAAATGTTATTTTGTTTTGGCCATTTAATTCTGTTTTGTCGCTTTTACTTAACTGCACATGGTCCGATTCGTAGCACTGCCTGTTGAGAGACGCTTTTTTAATAAAACCACTAAGTTAATCTTGTTAAAATGGTTATATTATCACCACTGTCACTAAATTTTGTTTTACCCGGTTTTTTATTTTTTCTTACTGTTTCATTCTTCTTACAACACTTTATTAGATAGGCCGATTATAGCATTTTCGGCCTATCGCAAACGCCCGAGGCTACGGTTGAATTACGTCCACCCGGTATGAAGGTAGGCTGCCGACAACTACTATTCAACTGTGTCAAGGTGTTGCGTTGTTCTCTCTGTGCGCCAACGTAGGTGTGTTAATGGCGCTTTCTCTGATTGGCTGGCATGCCCCGACGCTCAGTCCGGGAATTTTTGCTGCCTGTTGAAACTGGCGTTTTCCGTGATTCACAGACAGCACAAACTGTAGTTGGTTACATAATATGTCTGGACTAGCTGACTCCAGAGACAAAACACAGACGGGTCTTTTGTAATAACATTGTATGTGTCGTCGGTTAAAACGAGGTACACCAAAGGTGAACACTGACTGCTTTAAGAATTATTTTCAATTATTAAATTTATTCCCGTCCCTGATCTGTCCCGTTACAAAATGCCTTTTCACATAATAATGGACCGCTGATCGGTTGACCTAGACTTCTTTTTTGTAAAAACATGTGAACTGCTATATCAAGGTCTGTATTAATGACAGTTTTTATGTTTTCATATGTGAACTGCCTTCTCCGCTATTAAGACTAGACACGAATTTTAGTATAACATCGCTATTTTTTTTTATGTATGCAATTATAGAAGCTCCTATGTGATACTCTTTAGCTAAACTAACTTCAGAACTGCACTTGAATTTCTCAGTTATTTTTGCTTTATCTTTGAAAGATAAACCTACATGTTTACGTTTTGGTGCTTGAGTTTTGGCATTTTAAAACACTAAAAATGCTGTAATTAATCTAACGATCGACTACCAATAAAGGTTTTGTTAAATTACCATTCACAGAAAATTACTGTTGAATTATCACAGCAATGACTAAGCGACCGAGATTACAAACAACTACAGACATAAACAGGAAGTGGTGGCGACAGCACCAGATGGACATGTGCACACGAACTAGAAGCAACTGAACTAAACTAAACGAATACACTACAGTATTAGCAAGCGCAGATCGCAGTCACCATACTAAAATGTGGTAAAAGGTACATACTACTGTTATGATCTACTGTTCTGTATTTGTTTTTTTGTTTTAGTGGCCCTATGTTATTTTGATTATTTTATACTTTTTATTTTTTTAAACTCTCCCCATGTTAATCCTAATTTAAAAAATGTATGTACTATTTTCCAAAACACATTCGGATAACCAACATCCCACTGTACTTTACTTATAATGAAACTTAATTACTTCGTCAGTTGCTGAAATTTTTTAGCAGAGATCAAGTGTGTTTAGGGATTACCCACTGCTTGAGTTCACCATCTCTGCCACTGTTTCTAAGAAAAATAAAGCGTTTGCTAAACCTATAAATAGTTTTGTCCTTTTAATGGAAACACAAAAGATTCAAGAAAAATTATAATACTTATTTTTCAACTATAATATTGTATGTTTTGATAATTCAGAGTTCTGGTATTAAGATGTATATGTTATAATTTACATGCACAGCTGGTCAAAATATAGGCCTATATTAATTACACTAATTGAATGGTTGCTTGGCCACTTGAAAGAATACTGTTACGACGGTCTCATGGATTGTCATGTTGTATAGTGGAAACAAAATACAGTCACCAATGAAGTCACTAATTACCAGCTTTAATTAGTCACAAATAACGATGTGAAATAAACAAGGTACTCGCATACAATAATTCTTTTAAATTTGTCCACACACAATAATAATGTCAACTATTAAGAGTTCGCCACTAATTATAACACAGTAAAAACTTTCCAAAATCACTTGATCTGCACTCTACAATCTCACCAGGTGTAACTAACTCACTAAGCCGGCTGCTTTTGTTTTTCTGCAGATGTTCTTATAAGCCATTAGCTGGTCCAAATGTGTTTGGTTCTTGTCAATGACATCTTTTATAACTTCATCTTCAGCAACTTTTCCCCTGGGTGCTTCCATTAACTCAGGAATAAACAAGGGCCTTCCTTGACATCCATAGTTGGCTTTCCAATCACTTCTTTTGTCGTTTCACACATTGGTACTTCCTCTGCTAGTTCTTCTTCCATTTCCGCTTGCAATAGGATAGGTCCTCTTGACCACACCTGTTGACTTCTTCTTCAGCTAATGTCACTTGCTTGATCAAATAGTTGGCAGAACCTATCATTGTAGCCATGCAATGCTTTATTTTCTCTTCGCCAACCCTCAGGACATTCTTAACTCCACAATGAATCCAAAGGAATTCATAGAATCACTTCATCAACAATGTCTGTAACGAGCATTTGGTAGCTAAACTCGAGAAGATCTAGGTGTACACGTATGTCTACCTGTCCTAATACTTTGATGGTGTTTCCAAATATCCGTCACAGTCGCAGTCTGTATTGTATAGGAGCTTAAATGTATTACCAAAGATGACGTTATTATGAATAATTGTGGGTTCGGTATTGATATGCAAAACTATTGCAGTGAAAACATTTGAGACTTTGAAAATGGTATAATTTGGATGCCTACAGTGTATTACATTTAACATGTTATGAGACACATATCATACAAAAGAGGATGATTCAAGCTTCCAGGCAGTATATGTACATTCAGGATAAGTAAAAAGTTTTTTTTTTTTTAAATTATGTTTAAATTTATGTACAAATTCTCAGCCCACTGCGGAATGCATCCCTCCAAGATAGCTAGGGCTCAATGTGTTTATTGTAACTTCACATTCAACACATTCGAGAAACCTGAAAGAATATCTGTGCTACTATTGCAAATTATTGCACAGATTATTTTCTTTGATTCAACATAGCACATCCATATTTTATTTTCAATCATTAAGAGGTGAAAATTCATCTTCATTTTTTTATTTCATGGTGAAACAGCACTTGCTTTGTTAATATTGTTGTTCAATCAAGGCTATGAGGCCGTGGTCTAATAGATCATGGGAATGAACAACAATATGGCCTAATAGCCTGACGATGAACAACAATATTAACAGAGTTGACGTCAGCTGTGACAGCTGTAGACATTCATTAGTACTTGCTTTTCACTAAATATGGTCGTTTCTATTGATTTCATCCATTAAGTGCTGCAATAAGTTCAGATAATACTCTCCGCTAATTGTTTTTCCTATTGACAAAATTAAGAATCCTATCCTATGAAGAATCTCCCATGTGAATTCGAAAGAACAGTTGCCACAATCTTATTAGCAGACACAATTGTCTTTGCGTTCTCTGGAATTTTTTCCTCTTTTGGGTGTCTTGACTGTTGTTTGGGTTCATAAGTCTTGGAGTGGTCTAAAGGCTTATTGCAGTTATGAATTAACACAATCATTCATAAAGGTTGAAACACCTTTTGAATTGTTTTGGTCAGGTGTGAGCTGATGCAGCAGATACACAAATGTTCATGTAAGATATTCCACACACGTTCAGTTGATATAACAGTAACCTCTGATGTTTCACTCACTTTCAGCCTATGGTCTGCCAAAATTATTTTATTATTTTTGTTGAGTTTTTCATAGCATAGTCACTTCAAAGACATTATTCATCAGTTACGCTTATTCAACCTAATTTAAACTCAGCAATTCATTGCTTAAACATTGCATTCAATGGAGAAGAGTCTCCCAAAACATTCAATTCAGCTTCTTTATTGTCCATTGTATTTGTACCTTTAAAAACATATTTAATCACAGTACAAATTTCCAGTCTCTCTACTATTATCAGAATACTTGGGGCACTTACTGCAGTGGAATATCAGATTAATAATACACAACTCACTGACTTACAACATCTACTGAACTTCAGCCTATGAAGAATAAAATCACTCACCATGATCAAAATAATGAGCACAGTGGCACTATCTATGCGTGAGTCCTGGAAGTTTTCACCCTACACAGAGTATATATGGGACGTTCGTATCAGCAATAAAGTTTGTACATAAAACTTCTAATAGGCTTGTACTTTGTAATACATGCTACCTTAGTATCTGATATATCTGAAATTCCTACAGCGTATTGCTAAGTTCGTTGAGATAAAAGACAATTACATACCACTCTTCAAGATTGGATACTTTCGTCTACATTTCTCGACTTGATCACGACATTCTGCCAGCACTTCCAATCCGCGTTCAAGCGCTACTCTCCACTCTGTTCCAACACCTGTAATTACACATATTATACTCGTAGTGCCACCTGGAAACTGCAAGACTATTCTGGAACTTCTAGGGGTATATATAGCATCACCAGCCGGATAGAAATTCAGTTACATTTGGGTATTTATTCAGAGTGGAACAAGTGATTGTTGCGGATTAGTGGAAAGTGATTATTGTATTAATTATTGCAAAATTGTAATAACATGACATTTATTGAGTGTGGACAAATTTAACTTGAATTATTGTATGCGAGTGCCTTTGTTGATTTCAGATTGTTGTTGTGACTAATTAAAGTTGGTAATTAGAGGTAACTGGTGTCTGTTCCTTTGTTTCCACAGTACAACACGACAATCAGTGTGACCATCATAACAGTGGGTCAGAAGCGGAACAGTACCTTTAGCAGTGGAAACAGAGCCACTCTGTAAAGAGTAGTGTACCAGTAGTGCACTTTGTAAACTACACTTTGTAGAGCAGTGTATTGCTAAAATCAATACCAGGAAGCAGAAAAACAACAGGTTGAGAAACACCTACAGGAGGTGGAAAAAACACTAGTAATAGAAAAAGAACAAAGACAGAAAACACTAAGTTTGGAATCGGAAGAACAACAAAAAGAACATAAGCAGGAGGCAGAGGAACATCAGTATGAAGCGCAAATAACTGAGTGCAGAAAGGCAAAGCAGTTTCACTTGTTCTTGCTTCAAAAGGACGTGCAGCATAGTTATTACAGAAAGTACCACCTGATAGCCAGAACACTATGCTGAATTGATAAAAGCTCTAGAATTATGGTATTCTGAAAACATTTACAAGATGTGTACAGCATTCAGTTATGAGCAAGATGAAGATGGCAGCATTCCGGGGAGAGTCCAAGCATCAACAGACCAATTATACTGGCCTATCCTGAAGCACCAGAGGATTTTTGAACGAGGTTTGTGATACAGACATGTACTGACGGTGTCAGCAATAGTGAACTACAGCAAGTGTTATAAATGGCACAACACCAAAATAGAGCGGACGCCTTGGTACGTGCTCTACAGTTTGAGGCTGCCAAGTTAGCGTCTGGTTGGGAAAATCATAAAGTTCGTGCACTAAAAAGTATAGCAATGATACAGACACAGAAGAAAGGTAGAACGCAAATGAACAAGTTCAAGCCATCACTACAGACTTCTTGGCCGTCTACTTGGAATTCAAAAGACCAGGACAACACCTCTCCATCCTCAGTCCAACAGAATGGCCGAGAGGTTCAATAGGATATTTGTGCAACATCTGTCAAAGGTTGCTGGTGAGAATCAAACAGACTGGGACCAATGTATACCATTATTCGTAATGGCATATAGGTCATCAATACTAGAAAAAACTGGCATGACTCCAGCAAAACTGGTATTTGGGTGGGAGTTAGACAACCAACTGTGAAAAATGAATTGCTCGATATAAGAATGGCTGAAGATAGCCAGTGATAAAATACAAATGTGGTATGTCATTCAGAGCAGTAGTGTGGGTTTCGAACGAGACCAGGTTTGGTTTTATAACCAAAAGCAGCATCATGGTTGCTACCTGAAATTTCAAACTACCTGGGAAGGGCCTTATACTGTGAAAAAGAGAATCAACAATGTTGTTTATTGGATATAACAAGAAGGACAGAGGAAATTCAAGGTATTCCACCTAGATCACCTGCCCAAGTATTACTCCACAGATGGTTTGATAGTTCGGGATGAACCAGCTTGAGGGGCAGAGTTACATTCATTGAGATGAAAGACAATTAATTACATATTCTCTTGAAGATTTGAGACTGTCGTTCTACATGTTTCTCAATTAGCCTATTACATGGAGTCACACTTTTGACCTAGTCTCCAGATTGTTTATGCTCGCACTGCTGCTTGGGAAATGGAAGACAATTCTGGAACTTCTCAAATACAGCGTTAATGGCCAGCTTGAAGTTCAGTTACAGTTGGCGATTTATTCAGTGGGTATCAAGTGATTATTGCAGATTATTGGAGAGTGATTATTTTGTTAATTAGTGCGTAACTGTAATAAGGCGATATTTATTATTGTGTGTGGACAAATTTATCTTTAATTATTGTATGAGAGTGCTTTTGCTGATATCAAATTGTTGTTTGTGACTAATTAAAGTTGGCAATTAGTGACTTCATTGGTGTGTGTTATTTTGTTTCCACTGTACAACACGACAAATGGTGTGACCGTCATAACAATATTAAATTAACTAAAACAAAATTATGATAAAACCTCTCTGTATATAGCACATTTAAGAATCATTTTAAAATGAGTAAAAACAAGATCTATAAGGTATACTTACAATTATACCATGGAAATGTGCGTTTGAAAATAGGCATTTTCAGTCTCAACTGTGGTAGAATTTTTTCATCAAAATGTTCCATTGCCATAGAAGAAATGTCTCTTAGTTCTTGCAATACATCATGTGGTTTTGGTGGTGGTACATTGGAATTAACAAGTCTTAAAATTCGAAAAATTTCATCTATAACCTGTGGAAACAACATAACATAATATAACAATGTTATAGAATGTAATGAGACAACTGTAATAATGACATTACCTTTTACCTTCAATGACTGTCATAAGACACATAAAGCATTTAGTCTTGCTTGTGCTAAATATCATTCCAACACTCTTCCCTTCTAAATAACATTCACTTTCAACACCTAAAAAATTATATTTACATATACCACCAACAGTTCTGATTATGGTGTTTATTAAAATGCTGTAATCAAAATCCCAGCAATTTGGCACACTCGCTGCAAAACCTAATCACTTTCACAACCTTAACGTACACTTCTCTGCTTGTCATTGTTTTCTGTAATTCCGTGTACCATTCTTTAAACCCTTTACATTTTCATCCAGCAGAGCTTTAAAAATATGCATACTCTATTTTAATAAAGCAACTGAAGACTTAATTTTCTCTGCTGGTGTCTTACTAACAACTGTTTCAGCCAAATTCTCCTTAAACTCTGTAATTCCCAGCTCCGAAGAGGAAATTGTATTATGCACAAACCATGGTCCCTAAAAGAACTTCAAACACAACTTTTCACTATAACTTCAGATTCTTTTACACTCGTATTGTACGAAGATATTCTGATCACTAAGATCAATTCCTTTCTTAGCTATGCTGTAATCTCTATTAAATGCTTGGTTTGAGAATTTCTTCACCATTTGTATTAATTTTTCCAGTTTTCAATAAAGCCAATGTGTGACTTGAGTCACTGGTAATCATAAGGGCATTTACCTACCCACTTTACAATTCTTACTCCATCTTGGTGAATACACATCACTTTCTATTTCTTCGCTATAATGGCAACATCTTTTGGCACTCCTATCAGATCTGAATGTTCCCCAATACAATAATTTCATTTCAAATACATTCTCACACATTTCATTTCATTTTCACAAAGCCTATTCTTGAATAAAAGTTATCAGTGTATAGTATTCTTTCTTTTTTTAAACTGACTACATCCAAAAGTTTCAGGACATCTGAGAATGGCCTGCATTTTCACTGGTAGTTCCTTTCAATGTGTAAACAAGTGTATATAACAAGTGCAGCCATCTGGAGTACACAGTTTGTACAATTTAATGACATACTTATTTGATCTGTTGGGTATACACTAATGAAAGTATAATCTCTCCTGCAAGGAACCATATTTTCATCTACTACTAGGGGTCTTCACAAGTTTTAGATTTTTACTGAACTTTTCATCACTCTACACAGCAAAATTTTCAATTTTGTATAGTCTGTGGTTCCCACCTGCAAACTTTCATCAGTGTATACCCAACAGATCAAATAAGTATGGGATTAAATTGTACAAACTGTGTACTCCAGATGGCTGCACTTGTTTACAGATCTACTGTCTGCAAAATGTAATAATTTTAATAGTAAAATAAACATACCTCATGACACAATTGACAGAATTAATTCATTATGCAAAATTTGATTATAATTGTTGACAGGAGGTGCTAATATTAAACCCATTGCACGATACCAGAAAATTTGCATATTCCATCTTGTCTTGTCTCACATTAAGGTTTTACTCTATATTTTTTGGAGTGTCCTTTTTCAAGTATTAGTTTCTTGGACTTCTATATTTAGTATTTTGTCAATTATAAACATTTAAAAAAATCCAAAGGACTCAGCAGTATTTCTATTTACATTAAGAGAGAGTTCTCCTATACACAAATTGAAGAGCAAGTTTCCGCAGAATGTCAGACCAACTATATTTACATAATTTCTGCTACTCTTTGAGGAGTTACAGATCCACTCTTATTTGGGTGTCACATTCACTGAAACATGCGTATCGGGTGTTTTAGTCATTTCACTTTCATTAAACGATTTAAAATTAGTATCAATTAGTATCACTGTTCTCATTTTTCAAACTGTCAGTGCTAATTTCATCATTTCAAGAAGATACCTTACATGTTTTGTTCTTACCAGAATCATCACTGTCATAGATACAAGGTGAATTTTCAGAGTCATATTCAAAAAATCGTACTGACAGGTTATTACATTTTGTAAGATGGTCTTCTGACTTGCACTATGTAGCACTTGATGCACAATCATTACTATTTTCTAAAATTCTTTGTCATGTTTCTTCAATAAATTGTATGTTTTCTTGAATTATTCATGATATCTGGGCTGTTTGGCCATGGTCCATGGTTTATAACAAAACCAAACGTATCAGCAGCTCCACTGGCTGCCATCAGCAGTGGTATAAAAATCCTGCACGCCGGGTGTGTTTACGTACAGGCCCACAGTACTGTGGTATAGGCTAAAGCTGTCCTGCCATGCTACCTGTACTTATAAATTCAGAAAGTCCCACGTACAGGTAAAAATGACACCATCAGCCAATCACAATAGAGATGGTGTATGATTGGCTCGCACCAAGCTATGCCATTATGTACTCACTTGTTTTCCGAGAAGTACTGTGGGGAAGGCTGCTGATTTCCCGCGATGCCACCTGTGCTAATTGTTATACTAATTGCAACCCCCGCACAGGTAAGAACAGCATCACCGGCCAATCAGAAACAAGAAGGTGTGTGAGAGGCTCGCATCGCGCCATGCCATAAAGTACTTAATGCGATGCTTTCGCCCCGCCGATTCATAGCGATCGCAGCATGCTTCTGAATCAAGACGGACTCCATATGAAGACGAGGGAAGTAATCACTCACCGCCGACAAGAGTTTCGTCTCATCGAAACGGATCCGATGGTCGGCATTGGCGAGCGCGTGCTCGGCTACGGCAGACTTCTCCGGCTGTCCCAGTCTACAGTAACGGCTATGTTCACCCACGCGTGTGCGGACGCTGCGCTTCGTGGTACCAATGTACACCTGGCCGCATGAGCAGGGAACTCCGTACACACCGCACGATGACAGCGGGTCTCGGACGTCCTTCGTCGGCCTCAAGAACTGGTGGATCTTCCTTGTCGGCTTGAATATTGGCCTCACACCGTGCCGACTGAGCAGCCTACCAATGTGGTCCGTCACCCCATGGATGTAGGGCAACGCCGCGAAACCGACGGTCTCCAGTGTATCCACTTCCGGCCTGGCTGTTCTTCTCGGCCGGACCGCACGTCTCACCTCCCCGACGGAATATCCATTGGCCTGCAGCGCTAGTTCGAGGTGGCGCAGCTCGTCATCGAGGTACCGGGGCTCGCATATCCTCCTAGCCCGGTCCACCAAGGTCTTCAACACCGCCCTCTTCTGGCTGGGATGGTGGTTCGACTGTTTATGGAGATAGCGGTTAGTGTGCGTCGGTTTTCTATAAACTTTATGTCCGAGGCTGCCATCGGTCCTTCTTGATGGTGTCATTTTTACCTGTACGTGGGACTTTGCTGAATTTATAAGTACAGGTAGCATGGCAGGACAGCTTTAGCCTATACCACAGTACTGTGGGCCTGTACGTAAACACCCGGCGTGCAGGATTTTTATACCACTGATGATGGCAGCCAGTGGAGCTGCCGAAACGTTTGGTTTGTTATAAATCATGGACCACGGCCAAACAGCCCGGATATCATGAATAATTCATATGACACCGGCCGTGAAAGCCTGAGGAATAATGTATGTTTTCTTGTTACTCAACATTTGCTACTTATTCACTATGTTAAGTTACTGACAACACAATTCGAGATATTTATGTCTATATAAAATGTGAGAGGAGCTTTGTACACACATGTGTATAGTAACACAACTAAACAAAGACGAATATGATGACAGTGTATTAAAAAAAAAAAGGTAAATGTTTAAGGAGGAATCAACATCTCACATCAGGGAGTACTGTGACGATTTAAATAAAAGAAATAATCAAGAAAATAAAATTTTTTAAATATTAAGGTTGCGAGCTATTAAACCATTTAAATCTCACTGTATTAATATAAAATACCTGTATGTACTCAGTATGAGAGGAAGCAGTAATTAGTTAGTAAGAAGATACTCTAATAAAAAGATAAATTGTAAAGAGTTATTAATATCGTATTTAACCCTTTGCTTGTGAGCAGGCGCTGTCCTGTTGATTCCAGACTCGACATGTTTTCCAAGTCTTGTGTAAGTTAGAATAAGATAAAAAAAACCTAATGTTAATAATTAAAAATCTGAAGACACAGATAGTCGCTAAAACAACTGATTTAAATTATGTATATTTGTTTAGGGATAGTTTGTATAAATAAAAATGTTAACATAAAGAGAGACCGGGACTATATTCTCGCGCGGTAATTGCCCCACTACCATTTTGTCCAGTACCAGGCGAAGGGAGCAGAATTTCGCTCTCTCGCAATGGTGACTTCGTACAGTATAGACGTAAGAGCTGTGCTCTTAAAATATGTTACCTATACTTTGTTTTACCTTAAGATGGTATACCAGAAATAGCTGCCTAAAGCATCTGGATGTGTTAACTAATATAGTTATGTAAATAAACAAGAGATTTAAAGTGTAAAACTCGAAACGTAAAAAAGGTGTAACACAAGATGACTTCGAACTTCAAGAAATAACAACACTTCCAACGTCATACCTGGAGATGTGAACTATCAGAAGCCACAAACTATAGTACACGCGACAGAATATGCAAATCAGGACATCCGAGAATCTACAAGATCATCGTAGAAGGTTCAACCTGCGAACTTTGGAGCCCTTTTCTGACGAAGACCAGACCTAGATGACGACGTAGCTGTTCCTGTTTCCCAAGACGGATACCCCAGGACGAGTCTTCTGCATACCAATTAAAAGGTGACTCGATAGCCTGTCTATCGAGGGTTACTAATATTTGTTACACAACACATCTTGAAAGAGACTTTTCAGAAACTATTAACTTTGTAAAGACTTATAAATTAAATCTAAGAATTTCATGTAACTATTCTAACTTCATACGTTGTAACAGTTTATATGCTAATGTAGAGTAATATAATTCAAGCAATAATACCATTCTTCCAATGGTTGAATAAAAGAAAGTCTTGCAAGCTAATATCATGAATTGATTATGACTAAAAGTTGTAATGAATAAATACCGAAGGTTACCCGGATCCGAGGTATAGCTATATAGAATCAATTTTGATCCCAAAGTTTAAAGAAACCTTTCAAATAACTTAATAATTGAATTAGTAATGTCATGGGATCTGTCAGTAAATGTTTTTAAATGTTAAATAAAGAGAAGTCTTCTTGTTACACACATATGAGGAGTGCTTAAATCAATTGTATACCTTGCCATTGTTTCCTTACACAGTTAGTAAGTAATTTGTTATATTAATTATTTGTGATACATTCTGTTACAACGTAGGCAGCCCATCTAATTAACGGAGTTTAATTACGATGGGTTCCCTGGATTTGTAACGCGGCGAAAAGACGTTACAAAAGTGCGCAACTCTGCTTATTCTTATAAAGGTGTTTTAAGCATCGTGACGCAAACAAAATTGCGTCACTCTTTTTTAAAAAAAAAAAAAGGAAACAAAGGAAAGAGTTTTATTTGTGTATAGAGTGTCACAAACAAAATTGCATTCACTATGCGTGGATAATTTGTATGAACAATAACTAAATATATAATATTGATCTATGCACTCAGAAAGTTACTTTAATAACTTTAATGTTCGAAACATATTTAATAGTGTATTAAGTTACGTAAATGGTAGTATGTATAAGTGAAATATCCTTAGCGTCATACAATGCATGTAGCTTTTGCATTCTATAGGCCAGTAGGAACCTGCATTATTCGATATAATTACTTGCATACATGAATTGTGACCAAACATAACAATTTTGGTCAACCGAACAATCTGTAACAGGTTTGTTTACGACAATCCATGACCTGTTGTTTCCTGAATCATTCTGCACAGTGTATGTCCAACTATATAGCTTACATACACTAGTATGTGTTATAAAAAAAAAATTAATTAAAAATAACTTTGTTAATAATAAAGTATGTAATGTAGACCAAGGTAATTAAGTAGAAGTTCGTGATTTAAACTTGTGAACAAAATAAGTAATTTATTTAATTGAGAAAAGTTTATGAATGAATCGAGTCAAAGCGTTGTCAAGCGAAATAATAATAATAAATTTGTTGAATAAGATTGTGCTCCCCTTCTCTCGTTTATAACGGTATAAAGTAGTTGTGTTATTCAGTCGCATTGTGTAGAGAACAATAAGAGTAAAACCCCCTTTCTCACTGACACACCAGTTCCTTGTTAACTAAACACAGAGGGTGACCTACATTCCAGAAAACAGCTGATCGGCTATTTAACCTTGAAAAATATGTGTGTGTGATTTCTGTCTCTCCCTTAGAAGAGAAATTGTTCTTTTCTAATTTGTGTAAATTGATTACTTAAGAATTTATTATATATATGTGTAATAAATGTGTACAGTATAGTAGATCAAGTACTTTCCCCGTGACGACAATTAAATAATGTAGTGACTTAATAATAAATTTATAATAATAATTGAAGTGTGCTAAATAAATATGGTGATTAGATAGTAAATAATTCTAAGGAAGTTTCTGTAATCTCCCCAAGGTAATTAATAAATAAAGAAAGTAATAACCAGTGAATAATAATAATTGATTTAAATACTAGAGCTAAATAAATCTTGAAGTAAACTAAATAGTGTGAAGTGTAGAAGTAAGTAAGAAAAAAAGAAAATAATAAAAGTACAGTTACACATTGTAAACACCTCAGTGGTGGCCAGTTAGAGAAAATAAAAGCGTGTTCAGTAATGTAGGAATTGTACTAAGCAACCACGCACCCTTCCAATTGTGAGAAACCGGTGGTAGCCTAAACAATTGAAAACCACCCCTAGTGTGTATGACAATGCATTGTGTAAAGTGTCTCCCCTTCCGCATAGTTTGTTTAAGAATTGTTAAAGAGATAAAAGAGAATTATCTCCGTGAGGTTCCGCTTCTCTCAAAACAGTAATCTAGAGTGGAGTATGGGATCCTCTTTAGATTATATTGGAAATAAGTTTATGATGTATAATCAAGAAGTGATTATATGGGTAACGTAACAGGTCACAACGGCGCCGACTGAAAGGGTAATGATAGGGCAGACAGGTGCCAAAGATCATTAATAAATGCTGAAAGCTAACTTGAGTAGTTAGAGTAAGCTGGTGTCAGTCGGGCCGGGATGTTGTGAGTTACGGATAAGTAGGGATCGTTCCAATCTAAGGTTTGGAAATTAGTATCAAGATTAATATGTAAGTTAGTACTTAAGAAGTGAGAAAAAGGGAATTTCACGAAGGCGATCATTTAAATGAACAGAATCATTTAAAGAGAATTAGAGAAAACAAACTGTGCACTAATAATAAATAATACTAATAATAATAAATAACTTCACACACTGACACTAAACATACTCCCAGTCCCCAATTGTGAGTTAGACTCAAAAAACCAAAAACCGTAAAGTGCAAATTAAGCGGTGGAGTATGTGACGATTTAAATAAAAGAAATAATCAAGAAAATAAAATTTTTTAAATATTAAGGTTGCGAGCTATTAAACCATTTAAATCTCACTGTATTAATATAAAATACCTGTATGTACTCAGTATGAGAGGAAGCAGTAATTAGTTAGTAAGAAGATACTCTAATAAAAAGATAAATTGTAAAGAGTTATTAATATCGTATTTAACCCTTTGCTTGTGAGCAGGCGCTGTCCTGTTGATTCCAGACTCGACATGTTTTCCGAGTCTTGTGTAAGTTAGAATAAGATAAAAAAAACCTAATGTTAATAATTAAAAAACTGAAGACACAGATAGTCGCTAAAACAACTGATTTAAATTATGTATATTTGTTTAGGGATAGTTTGTATAAATAAAAATGTTAACATAAAGAGAGACCGGGACTATATTCTCGCGCGGTAATTGCCCCACTACCATTTTGTCCAGTACCAGGCGAAGGGAGCAGAATTTCGCTCTCTCGCAATGGTGACTTCGTACAGTATAGACGTAAGAGCTGTGCTCTTAAAATATGTTACCTATACTTTGTTTTACCTTAAGATGGTATACCAGAAATAGCTGCCTAAAGCATCTGGATGTGTTAACTAATATAGTTATGTAAATAAACAAGAGATTTAAAGTGTAAAACTCGAAACGTAAAAAAGGTGTAACACAAGATGACTTCGAACTTCAAGAAATAACAACACTTCCAACGTCATACCTGGAGATGTGAACTATCAGAAGCCACAAACTATAGTACACGCGACAGAATATGCAGATCAGGACATCCGAGAATCTACAAGATCATCGTAGAAGGTTCAACCTGCGAACTTTGGAGCCCTTTTCTGACGAAGACCAGACCTAGATGACGACGTAGCTGTTCCTGTTTCCCAAGACGGATACCCCAGGACGAGTCTTCTGCATACCAATTAAAAGGTGACTCGATAGCCTGTCTATCGAGGGTTACTAATATTTGTTACACAACACATCTTGAAAGAGACTTTTCAGAAACTATTAACTTTGTAAAGACTTATAAATTAAATCTAAGAATTTCATGTAACTATTCTAACTTCATACGTTGTAACAGTTTATATGCTAATGTAGAGTAATATAATTCAAGCAATAATACCATTCTTCCAATGGTTGAATAAAAGAAAGTCTTGCAAGCTAATATCATGAATTGATTATGGCTAAAAGTTGTAATGAATAAATACCGAAGGTTACCCGGATCCGAGGTATAGCTATATAGAATCAATTTTGATCCCAAAGTTTAAAGAAACCTTTCAAATAACTTGATAATTGAATTAGTAATGTCATGGGATCTGTCAGTAAATGTTTTTAAATGTTAAATAAAGAGAAGTCTTCTTGTTACACACATATGAGGAGTGCTTAAATCAATTGTATACCTTGCCATTGTTTCCTTACACAGTTAGTAAGTAATTTGTTATATTAATTATTTGTGATACATTCTGTTACAACGTAGGCAGCCCATCTAATTAACGGAGTTTAATTACGATGGGTTCCCTGGATTTGTAACGCGGCGAAAAGACGTTACAGTACATGTCACTGCTGATAATGAGACACAGAGGTTGTGTCGCATGGTAATAAGTAGATAAAAGTACACTTATTTACACTTTGTATCAAAGGTAGACATTTTCTTGACTTTCCAAAATAAAATTGGAATTAAAAACAATGGTTTCCACAGTTCACTTGGAGATTAAGTTTTCTGTGTAACAGATATCAGTAAGCATTTATATATATCCCTGGGAGCTCGTAACAAAATCAACATGTTAACGTGCAACATCTTTGTTTGTACACTTCTGAAAGAAAGAAAAGAAAATACACAATTATTGTGAAAATAAGCATGAAAGATACTGCAATATCAGAGGTATCAGGAAGAACAAACTCTACAATTTCACAATGCATCAGTCTATTACATGGTACAAACGCTGCAAAATACATGTATACGTGTGTTATTACTTTCCATAATAATTTTGTATCTATTCACATAACACTGATGAAAAAAAATATATATTGTAACATAACAAAATGTTACCTAACCTAAGTGTATGTTATCAGATTTTATAAGGACAAAACAACAACGTAAATAGGAATATAGTAATAAAAATAACCAAGGAAGGAGAAATCAAGAAAGAAGAATGAAGCAGAAGTGCCACATGAAACAGTAACCCAAAGGCTGTTTGACACTACAACTAGACTAAGACTAAGACGAACTGATGGACAGAGTAAATTTACATTCAGCTGTCAATCCAGTCAATAGTTGATGTAAACCGAATGTTATATGTAAATAAAAAATGAATTAATAAGCAGTTAAATACTGTGAAATCAGAATTAGCATTTTGCTGATAATAGATTTGACAATGACTAGTAAATTATGAATGCCAAAACTAAAATTAACAATGGCTACATAGTGAGAACAAAGATGTATTTCAGCATCAAATATACTTGTGAGAAAAGAGAACTATTTATAAGAGAGAATCTTATAAAAATAAGATACCTCCACAAATTACCGAATTGAGAACCAATAAGTGTTATTAAGGCAAAATTCCAATATAGGCGATATGTCTTAACAACGCTTAGACCAAACATTAGTCAGTAAATTGACTATTGAGAATTAACATAAGTGTAAATTAAAATACACCGAACAATGGTTATGCCCTGACATAACAAAAAACATTATTAAAACAATGTGTTTAATCATAATTTTAATTGTTAAATAGTAGATTAGAACGAGTTAGCATAAAACGAAATGTCATAGTAAGTAGGATCATTCATTACAGTGTATAGAGTTTAGGTGTACACATAATGTTCAGTAAAAATGTCAGTACAGAATTAATGGTGTTCCCACATAAACATTTGAATAATAAAATGATGTGTGAACACAAACAATATTAACCAAAAGTGTAAAATCGGCGATTCAGAAAAAGCAGACGACAGTGAAAGTGATGTACCCGAACATTGGTTTTATAACAATGTCGGTCAAAGTGAAAGTAATTCGATATCGAGTGATATCAAATTAAAAAAGAAAAAACGATCTTTAATTTGATAATGATATCAACCCAATCGCAACTATATTTAGTGCGGGAGAGATGTTAGCATCATTTTCAAAATATGCATCAGAAAACTGTTTATGAATAATAACAACAATGACAGCTAGCTGTCACCTCAGCATTTGACGGTTAGAAAAAACCGTTATCAACTGCCAAAAAATGATACGTCACATTGACACACCTGCCAGAGCCAATCAGAAAATTAGTTAGTAATTAACATTTTTACCTAAGACCGATCAAAGAAGGGGGTATATAAGAACGGAGCAGCCAATTTTGAGAGAGACTCTTACTGACCAGCATATACCACGGACGTGTGCCCGCCATCTCTACATTTTTAATAACTATTAGCGTCATCTACATATTACATCGAAACAAATAGTTCAACACCAAGAAACGACTACTTCAAGTTAATCTACAGCAAACAACAGTGATTAAGTGCAGTATCATTTTAATTTTGTGCGGGAAATAATGAACAGGAATAATTAATTGTTATCATTCACGATCCATTTTAATCAGAAGAGGATCGCATTATTCTGTTCTTGTGCGAGTGTAGTGCCTAAACCCAGTAATCACTATAATCCGATTACTGAAGTGATTAATAAGTTTTAATTAAATAATTAAAACTCAGAAGGTAACAGTGCAAATTATTATTAAATTTTATCTGAGCGCCATAACCTGTACTTTTTTCAACACTAGTCTGTACTGACGCAAAACACAGAAACATTTCAAGATTACACCACGTCTCAATTTATTATATGAATTTGTTATTATGAATTAAGCTATATGTTAGTTGTAAGGGTTCTCACATGATAAATTTTGTCACTAAAAAAGCAAGCGTTGATGAACGCGCGATCTCTCAACAGATAATTTTTATTTTGTTTACTTTACGAAAGTAACCTAAAAACTTTGTTGATCAATTTTATATCAAAAAGATTGTTGGATATTGTGTAGGCATATTTGTTTTTTGTCGTGTCTCAAAGAATTCACATCTGAGATTTTCATAATTGTTAATGTTAAAAATAAATAACATCTGGACTTAGCCAGATTTATAATTCATGTTCTGAGCAAGCCGTATAAGGCATATAATAACTGACTTTTAATTGTACAACTTTGTATGTTTGCTTTATATTTGTTTTTGAATTCTCTATGAGGGTATAAATAAAACCCATTACTAACAGCATCACTTGATTTGATTTATTTCTATAGGATAATTAAATATTTTATTAAAAAACTTAAACAACCTTCCGTTGTGTTTACAAATTTTGGAATAGCATTGCCAAAAGGTGACACACAATTATATTAAATCTTCTAATCATTCAGTAAATCTATGTGTGGGTTTTACACGGGATTTTCCCTGAATAAATCCGTGTGGCGCCCACTAATTAATAAACAAGGTAATCTAACCTTGCAACCAAAGTGAGTTGGTGTTTGTAAACTGAGTTGACAGTTTAGTGAACTTCTAGTAAACACGACCAGGTACGTAAAAGTGTATTTTTGTTTATGATATTGTCCAGACATTACGAGACGTGACACACTCAGACTACCTGCAATCTGGAGAAGAAGTTTCACTGCCAGTTTCAACCAGACGATAACCATTATCAAGCAACCAACTGCTGTACTTTACGTTTCAACTTAAGCTAATTTAGTATTTAATTATTATCAACCTCACTATTTTATTTATTTAATATAAGGGAATTCTTTTTAAACAAGTATAATTAAACCATTGTAAACACACTGTGAGTAACTTTGAATGTTTCATTTTAAATTACTTTACTACATTAGTAACCTTCAATTAGAAACAACTATTCCAAACATTGAGTTATCTCAAAAGAATATTTCACACATAATTGAACTTTGTTTTAACGAGACTTTTAATATTTTAAACACGAATATAAGTTTAAATAACAACACTTTTATTTTATTTCAAGTTAATTGTAAACACACACGTTTTCATTTTACTACAAATAGGCTAGACCAACAGTGTGGCTTTTAAACGGAATTTAAACTTGATTTTAATAAACCTTAATAATAATAAACTAAATATAATAAAAACACCGAATTTTTGTTATATTATAAATTGGCGCACCAACTAGTGTGGCTTAAAAAATATTAAATAAAAACATTTTTTATATTTTATATCAGCCCGGTAGACACGAAAAAATTAACATGCCGCACACCCACCAATATGATACGAGATATAAGGACAGTAGGGTAGGAGAAATGCAACGGGATGTAGATACGTACGAAGCGCAACCCACAGATGAGATGGAAGTGATTACAATCAATAATATCGAAACTAGTACCGACGAAATACCTCATGTAGAACCAGAGATGGAAATCACAGTCAGCAACCGACCAGACAGACCATCCGAAGAAGCAAGATGGGATCAGATGATGAGAATGATGGAACAGGTGACTAGAAATAATGACTCAATGAATAAAACTACGGAATCGATCAACAAAAATATGGAAGCATTGAAGGAAGATAATCGAACTTTAAGGGAAGATGGTAAGAAATCCCGGGAAGAAAATCAAAGGAATGTCGAGGTGTTAAATAGAAATATGGAATCACTTAGTAAAAATATGGAATCGCTGAAGGAGGACCTAAATAAAAGGATTGACAATACTCATAAGTCTATGGACGCGCTGAACAGTAAAATCGACGATAACTGTCAAGCCATTAGAAAAGAATTGAACACCACCTTAATGAAAATTAGCCAGAAAATGGATGAAATGAATAACCGGAAGTGGAGAGAAGAACGGAAGGTATCCGAAGACAAAAACATGGAACAAATGAGTCCAGAGCCTGAGAATAATGAAGAAGGAAAGGACGATGACAAACCAGCGATAGAAGAAGTACCAAACGATGAAACCATGGAAGAATCAAGTCTACAATCCGAAGACACTGATAAACAAACTGAGAATAAAGAAGACTCGAAAGCATTGGTGCCTGAGGATACACACCACAGGAATGAAGAGAACATTCAGCATAAAGAAGCCATCATTAAAAATGTAAAAAACAAGATAATTAAGAAAACAGGAGAGAAAGAGACAAAGATAAAAAGAATAATACGCTCTAAGAAGACAAGGATTACAAAGGAAATATTAGAAATTACTAGGAGTGGATTAATTAACTTCGTGGACAACCCGACTATTCGTCATAGAGCAAGAACCAACGGTAAGAAGTATAAACAAGACTTCATAAAAATATTAAAAGTAAATCACCATAAAACCGTGGGTAAAAAATTAAATACGAATCCAATTAAATCAAATATACCAATAAATAAAATACACCAAACAAAATCAATTGATTCCTTAATGAATAACCAATCATTAAACCATTTAATTAATAATCCAAATGACGGAACGATTAAGACAACGTTACATGCCAGTAACTATGTTATGACGGAGAAGGTCATAAACAATGAGGTATTTAAAGTGAATACTCCTAAAAGAAAGATGCTTCACAAGAAGAAGGAAAATTATCAAGAATAACTGGACCAGCTTATTGAAGGGTACGCCCAAAGAATAAGGGAAATGCGGAAGAAGAGGGACCAAGCGATGGAAGAATCCAACCAGGAAATGAACGGAGGTCAACCCGGATTAGAAGATGGGCCAGACATCAATAATAGCCCAGGCCCAGAGTACAATGAACACAGGAATACCAAAGATGATGAAAGGAAGAAGGCAAGGAAACGGAGAGCCAATGACTATCTGGTAGCCGCAAAGTGGAAGGTGAAAAAGAATACATATAATAACGTAATCATCCCCAATCATATTAGCCATAGAGTGGAAGAGCACAAATAACCCCATGAATATCAACTATTAAAAAATGATTAATATTAAGGACGGATAATATGTAGTAGTAAGCAACATTTTTCACCCGAACGTTTAGGGTATAAAAGAAAAAATATATATGTTTAAAAAAAACCATTACTATAAACAAACTCATTTGATGTTAAGCTACAAAATGTTGAAGGTAACTAATTGACTATGACTAATCAATTTGCCCTATCAAGTTACAAAAGTGTGTAGAATTAAAATATAAGCCGAACTATTTGTTACTGGTGAAAAAGAACCAGATCTATCACACCAAAGGATAGAAAATTATGTATTGTCAATCAAATGATTTAATAAGAAAAAGACATCTATTATATCACAAAGAGCCAGTAGTGGCATATAAATACAATTACTATACTATACTTAGAGAAAAATGTGTATCCAAATGAATATTCTATGTCACTTAATGTTTATAAAATGATTATTGTGTACCTCTCATAAAACTCAAATATTAAATTAAATCATCCCGAATAAAGGTTCACCCAACTAACCTTTGAAGGAGTAGAGAGGCAGTATAACAAAGTGTGTAAAATAAAAGAAGGACATTATTATGGAATGTAAGGAAAGAAAAAAAATGTTTGTAAAACAAACCATGTAAACCCCAAGAATGTCTATGAAATTAGATATTAGTATGTTATTATATTGTCACATGAAATTATAATTATAGAATATTGTATATTATATATAAAATCATCCAGAATAAGTGAAAACCACCATCACTTGAAGGAGTAGAGAAGAAAAATAACAAAGAGTGCTAATTGTAAGGATAACTATTGTTGTAATGGAATGAAAGGAAAGAAAAATGTTTGTCAATTATTAAATATTGTACATCACCAGAATATGTCAGAGAACATCAAACAAAAAAACCATTTAGTATACAAACAATGTAAGCCCTGATAATTCAGGATGAATATAACTTGTTAAGAGAGATTTAATGAACTATTGTGAAAACAAAAATATTGTAGACTCTAGATAGAACAAACCAAATGCATAAGTACTATAAGCATCAAAATAAGTGTATAGTCTTAAGAATTTTCAAGCGAACCAAAGCAAATGGTCAACTAGTACAAAAAGTAACTATATAGCTGATAAAAGCATAGCTAAAAATATCAAGTCTAAAAGAAATAATTACCTGTAAGAAAGAAAGTATGTTAGCAAGTATAAAGATGGAAATGTGATCTAAATGAAAACCTCTGATACCTTGAATATTATAGTGAATATATTATGTTATTGAATATGAATGATGTGTGATATTTTTTTTGAGTTGTGATAGTGCAACTATTGCCAGGTGCAATGTTTATTTTTTTCTCAGACAGAGAAGAGTAATGCCTCTGAATCTGAGAATGTGTAGTGAGGAACGGCAGAGGATGTTAGCCATAGTGAGCCACCCTGATTCCGAAACCTCTACAACAGTTAGGGAATTATATTGTATTAATGTATCAAGGACTATTATGAAAGAATCTGTGAGGTATGAATTATAATAACCATTACGATAATCACGAATGCAAAGATATGTGATAAGAAAGTAGAATGGGAATGAGACGGGAAATTGTTAACTTAAGAAACGAGATCTATTGTAGTTAAATGACTTAGAAAGTAAGCAACTTGAAAATACTAGTAAGTTAAGAATTGTATCACTAGATAAAAAATCAAGCTAGAGTAATACACCAATAGTATGTTTAAAAAATCAAAGAGTACAAGAAAAAAAAAACTATAAGAGTATACTAAGAAACTGACATGAATTGATAATTTTACAAAAAATAAATTTTTCTCAAATGATCAATTTTAAAGAGGGTGTATATGTAACATAACAAAATGTTACCTAACCTAAGTGTATGTTATCAGATTTTATAAGGACAAAACAACAATGTAAATAGGAATATAGTAATAAAAATAACCAAGGAAGGAGAAATCAAGAAAGAAGAATGAAGCAGAAGTGCCACATGAAACAGTAACCCAAAGGCTGTTTGACACTACAACTGGACTAAGACTAAGACGAACTGATGGACAGAGTAAATTTACATTCAGCTGTCAATCCAGTCAATAGTTGATGTAAACCGAATGTTATATGTAAATAAAAAATGAATTAATAAGCAGTTAAATACTGTAAAATCAGAATTAGCATTTTGCTGATAATAGATTTGACAATGACTAGTAAATTATGAATACCAAAACTAAAATTAACAATGGCTACATAGTGAGAACAAAGATGTATTTCAGCATCAAATATACTTGTGAGAAAAGAGAACTATTTATAAGAGAGAATCTTATAAAAATAAGATACCTCCACAAATTACCGAATTGAGAACCAATAAGTGTTATTAAGGCAAAATTTCAATATAGGCGATATGTCTTAACAACGCTTAGACCAAACATTAGTCAGTAAATTGACTATTGAGAATTAACATAAGTGTAAATTAAAATACACCGAACAATGGTTATGCCCTGACATAACACAAAACATTATTAAAACAATGTGTTTAATCATAATTTTAATTGTTAAATAGTAGATTAGAACGAGTTAGCATAAAACGAAATGTCATAGTAAGTAGGATCATTCATTACAGTGTATAGAGTTTAGGTGTACACATAATGTTCAGTAAAAATGTCAGTACAGAATTAATGGTGTTCCCACATAAACATTTGAATAATAAAATGATGTGTGAACACAAACAATATTAACCAAAAGTGTAAAATCGGCGATTCAGAAAAAGCAGACGACAGTGAAAGTGATGTACCCGAACATTGGTTTTATAACAATGTCGGTCAAAGTGAAAGTAATTCGATATCGAGTGATATCAAATTAAAAAAGAAAAAACGATCTTTAATTTGATAATGATATCAACCCAATCGCAACTATATTTAGTGCGGGAGAGATGTTAGCATCATTTTCAAAATATGCATCAGAAAACTGTTTATGAATAATAACAACAATGACAGCTAGCT
This sequence comes from Magicicada septendecula, assembly GCA_034769895.1. NCBI lineage: Eukaryota > Metazoa > Arthropoda > Insecta > Hemiptera > Cicadidae > Magicicada > Magicicada septendecula. Next base: position 67,543,692 of record CM068371.1, read on the forward strand.
GTCACCTCAGCATTTGACGGTTAGAAAAAACCGTTATCAACTGCCAAAAAATGATACGTCACATTGACACACCTGCCAGAGCCAATCAGAAAATTAGTTAGTAATTAACATTTTTACCTAAGACCGATCAAAGAAGGGGGTATATAAGAACGGAGCAGCCAATTTTGAGAGAGACTCTTACTGACCAGCATATAGCACGGACGTGTGCCCGCCATCCCTACATTTTTAATAACTATTAGCGTCATCTACATATTACATCGAAACAAATAGTTCAACACCAAGAAACGACTACTTCAAGTTAATCTACAGCAAACAACAGTGATTAAGTGCAGTATCATTTTAATTTTGTGCGGGAAATAATGAACAGGAATAATTAATTGTTATCATTCACGATCCATTTTAATCAGAAGAGGATCGCATTATTCTGTTCTTGTGCGAGTGTAGTGCCTAAACCCAGTAATCACTATAATCCGATTACTGAAGTGATTAATAAGTTTTAATTAAATAATTAAAACTCAGAAGGTAACAGTGCAAATTATTATTAAATTTTATCTGAGCGCCATAACCTGTACTTTTTTCAACACTAGTCTGTACTGACGCAAAACACAGAAACATTTCAAGATTACACCACGTCTCAATTTATTATATGAATTTGTTATTATGAATTAAGCTATATGTTAGTTGTAAGGGTTCTCACATGATAAATTTTGTCACTAAAAAAGCAAGCGTTGATGAACGCGCGATCTCTCAACAGATAATTTTTATTTTGTTTACTTTACGAAAGTAACCTAAAAACTTTGTTGATCAATTTTATATCAAAAAGATTGTTGGATATTGTGTAGGCATATTTGTTTTTTGTCGTGTCTCAAAGAATTCACATCTGAGATTTTCATAATTGTTAATGTTAAAAATAAATAACATCTGGACTTAGCCAGATTTATAATTCATGTTCTGAGCAAGCCATATAAGGCATATAATAACTGACTTTTAATTGTACAACTTTGTATGTTTGCTTTATATTTGTTTTTGAATTCTCTATGAGGGTATAAATAAAACCCATTACTAACAGCATCACTTGATTTGATTTATTTCTATAGGATAATTAAATATTTTATTAAAAAACTTAAACAACCTTCCGTTGTGTTTACAAATTTTGGAATAGCATTGCCAAAAGGTGACACACAATTATATTAAATTTTCTAATCATTCAGTAAATCTATGTGTGGGTTTTACACGGGATTTTCCCTGAATAAATCCGTGTGGCGCCCACTAATTAATAAACAAGGTAATCTAACCTTGCAACCAAAGTGAGTTGGTGTTTGTAAACTGAGTTGACAGTTTAGTGAACTTCTAGTAAACACGACCAGGTACGTAAAAGTGTATTTTTGTTTATGATATTGTCCAGACATTACGAGATGTGACACACTCAGACTACCTGCAATCTGGAGAAGTTTCACTGCCAGTTTCAACCGGACGATAACCATTAGCAAGCAACCAACTGCTGTACTTTACGTTTCAACTTAAGCTAATTTAGTATTTAATTATTATCAACCTCACTATTTTATTTATTTAATATAAGGGAATTCTTTTTAAACAAGTATAATTAAACCATTGTAAACACACTGTGAGTAACTTTGAATGTTTCATTTTAAATTACTTTACTACATTAGTAACCTTCAATTAGAAACAACTATTCCAAACATTGAGTTATCTCAAAAGAATATTTCACACATAATTGAACTTTGTTTTAACGAGACTTTTAATATTTTAAACACGAATATAAGTTTAAATAACAACACTTTTATTTTATTTCAAGTTAATTGTAAACACACACGTTTTCATTTTACTACAAATAGGCTAGACCAACAGTGTGGCTTTTAAACGGAATTTAAACTTGATTTTAATAAACCTTAATAATAATAAACTAAATATAATAAAAACACCGAATTTTTGTTACATTATAATATATATATATATATATATTGTGACAGGACGAATAGTCACAATATGACAACCGTCACATTGCGTATAGCAAAATAGAAAATACAGTGCATAAAGGAATGCTCTGCTTTAGTATAATAAGAAACAATGTATAAGATTAAGTAAATAGAGTTAAGAAAATATAATAATAATAATTGTGTAATTGTGTATCAATATTTCAAATGTAAAAACAGTTTAAAAAGAACCTATCAGAGTGTGAACGACAACCCGTGACAGTGATAAACCAATAAGGGTAGAGTGTCATTAAACTAGCGGGAAAATACAGAGCGACATCGCTAATGCGCTCAAAGCAAGTCAGTCTGCATTAAACCACCGGTTCGAGTAGTTCGCTTTAAAACACTAGTTCGGAAAGTCTATGTTAAACAAACCAGTTCGAATAGTTTGCAGTAAAACACTAATACGGAACATCGGTTGTGAATTACTAGCCCGAGCAGTGCGTAGTGAGAAAAATCACGCGACAAGTTAAACGTAAAAACACTCGAACTTAACGTGGAAGCGACTCCGTTCATAGAAATCAACCATAGTGTAAAAAAATAGCATCTGAACGTACAAATTCCACATCAGGGAGGCAGTACAATTCCACATCAGGGAAGCTGTACACATATCCACACCACGGAGACTGGATGAACAAGAAGAGGAACAATTGGAACATTCAAACCCAGAAACGCCCATGAGATAGATGCCGGAACTACAGTAACAAGTAGAGTATTAAATATTTAAGTTTGAATTCAAAAGACAGTAGACAAGAAAGAGAACAATTTCAGAGACTACAAAAAATAAATTTATGTAATTAGTAAAGTAAGATAACAGAGCAAATTGAAGTAGAGTCATTTAAAGAGTTAAAGTAAAGTAAAATAAAAAGACAAACATTAAACACAATTTTTATAATAACTAAAGAGTTAGAAGTAATTATTTCAAAAATAACACCCATCCATCACATTCTCACACATAGGTCTACAGAATATAAGTATAGCAGAGAAGTACAAGTAAATTCAGTTAAGGTAAGTCTAATTAAAATTGCATTGGTCTTTGTGTGTGTAAACTGAACAGTATTAATACTCGCTGTTGCCCAAAATTGGCGATACCAGTAAAACACACCAACAAAGTCCAGTTGCAAAATGGCGGCCCAAAGCGTGGGGCTCGATTAATTAAATGTACATAAAATAAATAAAATTAAAAATCTAATAATTGTCATAAAATAAATAGTTGTATGAAAATATTATATTTGTTTATGACTGGCGCCCAGATAAATAACAAACCCATATAAAGAACAAATCAAGAAAATATAAAGTTAAAATAAATTGTAATAATTATTTGAAGTAAAAAATATAAAAAACGTTACAAGCCTTAACTGAATTATAAGAGTCAGACCAGTGTGAGAACGGATGAGAGGTGAAGTTTAAACCGGAAACAACATCCGGAGTAGTAATAATTTTAAAGGATACAAGTTAAGTATCAGTAGAACAATACAGGGAATTAGATCTAAGAAAGTTTCGGTCTGAACAAAGACCTATTGTTAATACTGTATAACCATTGTTAGTTATAAGGGGAGGAAATTGTCAACGCTGAGAAAATATTTTATAGACTATTAGATGTGATTTTGAAATACTAGGTCAATAATTAAACCGCGAAAATGGCAGAACCGCAAACACCTACCGACATAATGGCAGCAATACAGCAAATGCTACAACAACAACGAGAAGAAGAGAAAGCAGAAAAAGAAAAACGAAGAAAAGAAAAAGAAGAGCATGAAAGAAAGACTACGAAAAGAAAAACCAGAATGGTGGGAAGAGGCAAGGATACAATTACGAAAGGAATTCGGAGCACTACATGGAGAAAATAGGCAGGAACTAAAGAAAATAAGCGAAAATATGCGAATATGGACAAATGCTATAAACAAGAAGCAACAAGAGTTAACCACAACGGTACAGGCCCAAGAAGAGAAACTAACTAAATTTACTCAGGAGACAGAAGGAAATATACACGAGGTGAAAGAAAATATAAAAATATTGGACCAAGTCGTCGCTAGGCACGAAACAATAATAACTATCATTCGTAAAAACCCCTACAAAATTAATGAAACGAGTCAGCAACATCCACTACATTAGAGACATCCTTGGAACACAATAATTCATGCCAGAAAATCGATGAAAACCGTAAATCCAGCTAAGCATATCTCGGCCTAGACATCAGAATTACAAATCTTTGGGTGAGATCGCTTCCTTTCATAAATAAAAATTACAAATTACAAATAAGTATAGAACACTAGAAACAGCACCACCTCTTTCAAATTCATAAGAAAACAAGGTGAACATAATAAACTTTATTTAATTAACCAAAAAACAGTCAAACTGTGTAGTCACTAGGAACGTTCCGGCAGCCATCTTTATTTGTGTTCGCTTTCTGTGAAGATACGTCGTCTGCGCTCTGGCGGTTTAAAAACAAACTTAATGAATCATATTTTAAAATAAACAAATATTATTTAATGTAAAGTATGATACTAATAAATATGCATTTCTGACTTTCTTAAAGTTCAAAGAACCTCAAATAACCCTGGGATATATAATTAATTAATTTTTTCTTTCTAAAAACTGTAATTGAAAACATTTGTTGTGTTATATATAATGTAAAACTAATATTGAAAAATGTTGTGATATCGAAAAATAATCTATTGTAAACTCATGATTTGAAGACAAGAATTTCCATTGAATTAAATTAAATTCAATAAATACCTTTCTTTTAGGTAATTGACTGTGTATTATTTCTGGTAGATAGTAGTTTGTTACAGGAAAAGAAGGAATAGCCGAGAAGAGTAAGAAAATTAGCCCAGTCATCAGAAAATTATTAAGTACTGCAAAATAACATTACCTTAAATGGGTTCGTAAATAGAAAACAGCTGATGCAACGCGCGGAAAAATTTTAAAAGACTAGATCGTATACGAAGAGAATAATTCTCTTTCACTCTATTTCACTCTCTCTCCTACCTATTTTCAAACATCTGCCCTGATTTAATACGAAAATAAGAAAACTTGGTCAATATTTTTCATAATCACATACTCTCGATTTAAAAAATAAAATAACATTTTTGTAGGATACTAACATATTACACATAACAGATAAATAGACGTAAATTCTGTGGAGATGTTATAACGTGAATTCCGTGGGAGACGTTACAAATGGCGCTCAACTTAGAGGGCTCAAATTAGGTAAGAATTTCGAAATATATAAGGAAAAATTACGAAAAACCTAATTTTTGTCGGCAACTATGAGAAGACAAGAAATGCATAATACCAGAGGCAAGTCAAAGAAAAGGGCAGAAGACACGGAGAAGGAAGAAGGTGGACAGGAACAAGAAATAGAAGTAGTCACGGACAGTGAAATGGAACAACCGATGGGCGATAAAGAAGAAACCGAAGTAGTTATAAACACGGAAAAAGAGCAACAGGCGGGTGACAAAGTGGAAGCCAGCGGAGAACCAAATTGGCAAGAAATAATGAAGTTTATGGCTGAAAAATTTGACAAAATAGATGAAAACTCAAGGAAACAAAATGAAACCTTGAGCAAAAAATTTAATAAAATAGATGAAAATTTTAGTAAACAGGAGGAAACTTCAAAGAAACACAACAAGCAAACTAATGAGAAAATATACGGTATTCAGGAAAGTTTAGTAAAACAACTAAACAAAAAAATTGAGACCAATCATGGAGATATTAGACAAACCATGAATGAACAATACAACGAATTGAGAGAAACTATCGACGGACAAAGGGAAGATATGAACACAAAATTTGAAGAAAATAATAAAAATATAAAACAAATTCATGAAAAGATTGAAATGATCAGTAACACACTTAGCCAAAAAGCAGATGAATACAAGGGGGAGACAAATAAGCAAATGGATGAAAGTTTCAGAAAGTTAGAGGAAACAATGGACAGTGGTTTCAAGAATTTGAATGGAACACTAGACAGCGCTTCCGAAGGTATTAAAGTAAGTCCGAACACAGAAGAGAGCAGGAAGGAAATAGAAATTAGAGTATCCCCTATCACTTTCACTTCAGGTGCTGGTGGTGACTCCTTACCTTCCATGTCTCTCTTTTTCTGCTTCTACTGCGCATTTTTTGGAGGTCGCTCGACGTTGCATTTTCGTTGCGTATTGCAGCTGCTGCTAGAATTAGGGTGTTTATATTATGATTCTCTTCGATTAGGTTAGTGTATCTGACCTAGTTCGAGCCCCACGTTGGGCGCCAATTTGTTAAACGACAGGTTTCTCCCTCTAGTTCTATACTATTATATGTGGTTACAATTATCGTTAATTGTGAGTCTCATTAATGGCATGAGTTAATTATGTCATTCATGGTAAGAGTAGCATTATGCTGAATTGTAGTCGTATTGAATAACACCACTAGTACCAATAGTTCTTTTATGTGTTGATTATACCTAATTATGTTGTGATTATAAGTAATTACTTACTTCTATTGTAGATTCTTCACTGGTTACAACACGATTCATTTAGTTATAGTCGTTGATGATTAACTGAATATTTGAAATACTTCAATTCGGCGGGCCATGGGTGCTACCAACTGACTGAGGTGTAAACATAACCTTAACGCAAAACCACTAAAAGCTTGTTAATTGAATAAAATAAATTCATGCTTCATTAATGTTGTTCAAATGCCTTTTATTCATCGTATTATGTTATGGTAATCTCTATTTTAAAAACAATTAATCAGTTTATCATTATTGAAAACAATCAGTTATTTGGTTTGAAACTCGTATCTAAGGGTTGGTCACAGTGTTGTATAAATCGTCTTTGTTGACAAAATTATCTAAGTTATTTATATACAATAGAGTTCTTTCAACTGCAAAATACGTAACGCTTAATGTCTCTTAACAATGTCCCATCTTGTCATAGGAGTGTGGTTACATATAATCTTAAAAATTTCTTAACCTATTATAGTAAAAGTTCGACTGTACATGGATGTCACAATTGGAGGTTATCATGTGCATATTGTTACGACGGTCTACTCGATCGTCGTAGGTACAGTGGAAACAAAATAAGTACAAGACACCAATTAAGTCACTAATCACACCTTTAATTGTTATAGTAAAACAGTTCGTAATTAACAACACAGTGTCTACAACAAATCAAATGATTTGTATTGTTCATACGCAATAAAATGTCCACTAATATTAAAACTCAACTATATTACAATTATACCGTCCGAATACAAAACGCAACACTTCACTAATAACTACTTGAACGTACACCGTAATAACCCGAACCGCTCTGTAAAATATATCGCACTAATACTCTCGAACCGCACAGTCAAAAATCTCGCATTGAACTGAAAACTAAAGCCGCGACGCGATGTATTTATAGTTACGCTCACACACCATAAGCTTCCAAACTGCGTCTTATCTCTCGCGAACTACGTAATTAGTACGGCCTTGACACAGTCCGAGCGCCCGAGCGAAGGCCGGCATAGTCGAGAAAATTCTCGCAACATGCGTCTAGCAGCACGTACACCACACGCTTACGTCGAGACCTTTCTGGCACATTCGATAAACGAGTAGATTGTTCTATGCTGTCGTAGCACTGCCCCCTCCTTAAGCCTGTTCGTCCCGAACTGGCAAAGCGTCTCTAAAGTTGTATTTAGCCAGGCGATCTAGGTGGACGACCTTGAACTTTCGCTGTCCTTCCTGTTGAATCCGATAAACAACATCGTTAATCCTTTTTTTTACAGTGTAGGGTCCTTCCCAGTTAGACTGAAGCTTAGGTGAGCGACCACGACGGCGCTTTGGATTGAACAACCAGACCTGATCTCCTTCTTGGAAACCCACACTATTGCTGCGAATGTCATACCGAGTTTTCATTTTATCACTGGCAATCTTCAGCCGTCCTCTTACCAAGCGATTCATTTCTCGCAGTTGGTTTTCTAATTGCGAGGAATAGTTCTTTGGCTCTTGGGACTGAGTCTCAGGTGATCCAAACATCAAGTCTCCAGGAAGACGAATCTCCCGCCCAAACACCAATTTTGCTGGAGTCATGCCGGTTGTGTCATGTACTGACGACCTATATGCCATAAGGAATAGTGGTATACGTTGGTCCCAGTCTGTTTGGTTCTCGTCAACAACTTTCGAAAGATGCTGCTCAAGTGTCCTGTTGAATCTCTCAACCATCCCGTCCGACTGAGGATGCAGAGCGTTGTCCTGGTCTTTCGAATTCCGAGTAGACGGCATAATTCTTTAAACACTCCTGATTCGAAATTTCTCCCTTGATCCGTATGGATTTCCATAGGGGCTCCAGAACGGCAACAGTTGTGAACTAACTGCTTTGCCACAGTGGTAACCTCCTGATTTGGAATTGCGTATGCTTCCACCCACTTAGTAAAGTAGTCACCTACAACCATGATGTACCGGTTTCCATCGTCAGTAACTGGGAATGGTCCAGCAATGTCTATGGCAATTCTCTCAAAAGGTTGTCCAACGTTATACTGTCTCATTTTTCCCCTGCTTCTGGTTTGTGGGCCCTTGCTTACAGCACATATTTCACACGTCCGAACCCATTCCTCTACGTCGTGGCGAAGATGAGGCCAATAGAATCGCTTCCGTATTTTGTCAAGGGTTTTGTTAACACCAAGATGGCCTCCAGATGTTCCATCATGCATCTCCTTCAAAACAGACTGCACTTTACTTCGGGGAACTATCAACTGCATGACCACGTCTCGTCCATCTGCACTTTCCCAAGCCCTTTTCAGCAATCCGTTTTCTAAGGTGAGAGATTCCCATTGTGCCCAGTAGCCCTTCAGCACTTCGGAACCATGGCAGATATCTTGCCAATCCGGGCGGCGACCTTCCTCTTTTGCTGTCAAGATCGGTCCAATGTCTTCATCAGTAATCTGTTCTTGTCGACAGTCTTGCGTTGTCCAGCCATCAGCCAGGAAATCTACAGTGATGGCTTGAACATGTTCGCTTGGGTTTTGTTCTTCCTTTCTGTGGCAATGTCGGCAGTCTTCCGGGCATGGTCTTCGTGATAAGCCATCTGCATTACCGTGCAGGCGCCCCCGCCGATGTTGTACCTTGAAGTTGTACTCTTGCAGACGTTCGAGCCACCTTGCCAACTGTCCTTCCGGATTTTTAAATCTCAAGAGCCATGCAAGTGCAGCATGGTCAGTACGTAGTGAAAACTCTCTCCCATAGAGGTATTTATGGAAGTGCTCCAAAGCTCTGACAATTGCCAACAACTCTCTTCTTGTAACACAATAATTTCTCTCTGGTTTAGAAAGCATCTTGCTGTAATACGCTATTACTCGTTCTTCACCGTTCTGCACTTGAGACAAAACTGCTCCTAGACCAGTATTGCTTGCATCTGTGTCTACGATGTACTTCCCTTCGGAAGCTGGAAAAGCGAGAATTGGCTGCGAACATAATGCAATCTTCAACGTTCTAAATGCTTGTTCACACTCTCTCGACCATTGGAAGTTTCGTTTATTTTCCGTTAGCTCATGTAGTGGTTTAGCAATAGTAGCGAAGCCTTTCACAAAACGTCGGTAATATGAGGATAACCCCAGGAAACTCCGAACTTCGTGTTTATTCTTCGGAACTGGCCAGTCTCTTACGGTGTCTACTTTATTAGGATCCATGCTAACGCCCGCTGCCGAAACCAGATGGCCCAAATACTGTACTTCCTTCTGGAATAGAGAACACTTCTTCGGGCTCAGCTTCAGTTGTGCGCCATGAATTCTAGTTAGAACTTCCTTAAGGTTTTCCAAATGATCTTCGAAAGTCTTCCCGATCACTATGACATCGTCTAAGTAAACAAGGCAAGTTTTCCATGTCAGGCCTCGGAGTATCAGGTCCATCAATCTCTCAAATGTTGCCAGTGCATTACAGAGTCCAAATGGCATGACGTTAAATTGGAATAAGCCACTTGGGGTCGAGAAAGCGGTCTTTTCCTTGTCTTCTTGATGAAGACCCACTTGCCAATATCCACTCTTCAGGTCCAATGTGGAAAACCACTGTGCTCCGGACGTGTCGAGTGTATCGTCAACGCGAGGTAATGGATAGCAGTCTTTCTTTGTAACGTCATTTAACCTCCGGTAGTCTACGTAGAAACGCAATCCACCATCCTTCTTCGCTACCAGCACTACAGGGGAAGACCAAGCACTTGACGAAGGTTCAATTACTCCCTCTGTCAACATGTCCTGTACTAACCGAGACATCTCCTCTTGTTTAGATAATGGAGGCCTTCGAGGAGGTTGGCGTATCGGTGTTGTGTCCCCGGTATTGATGCGATGTTGCACAAGAGAGGTTCTTCCCAGTGACTGTCCCCGAACTGCAAAACAATCTTTGAATTCGTGTAAAAACTGTCCGAGTTCTTTTACCTTACCACTTGAGAGGTCGTTAGAAGATCTGTTCAATAATTCTTGCAGTTCCTCTGGTAATTTAGAAGTATCCGAAGAACTGGGTCTTCGTTGCGTTATTCCGGCTACCCAGGCCACAGGAGTCAATTTGCCTAGGAGAGTATTGCTTTGTAAAGTGATAGCTTGATCCAAAATATTCGCCACTCTAATAGGTACATTTCCGGTTTCGTCAGGTTTTACTAAACTTCTGGCAATTAGTATGCCCGGTGTGCTGACTACCTGGGGTTCGAATATAGAGCACTGATTGCCCCTAGTATCTACCGCAGTTCTAACCATGATGATCTTTTCGGAGTTTGGCGGAACAGTTACGGCCACTTGGCTTATGACGTCCATCGATTTTTCTGCTGTCGTCATTGTTGATAGCATTACCTCTTCGCCTCCGATTCTCAAGACATTGTTTTTGAAGTCGACTATAAATCCGTATGCGTTCATAACGTCCACACCAAGAATTGCTTCATCCACAATGTCTGCAACAAGTACTTGATGATTAAACTCAAGTCTACCGAGGCGTAGGTGTATCTCCACTTTTCCATACACTTTTACAGGCCGTCCAGTAGCTGTTCGCAAGCTGCAAGAGCACCAGATTGGCTTGAGATCTTTCACCACGTCCGGGCGCACAATAGAAACTGTTGCGCCTGTGTCAACTGTAATCGAGGTTGGCCTTTCTTGAACAAATCCGGTAACTACCAAGCTCCCGGTGTTTTTCTGAAGCGTAGAAATTGTGTATTCTCTAGGGGCTTCGTTCCTCCAGTTAGTCAGCACACGCCCCGTTGCACCGACTATTGCTCGTTTCCCTGCTGCTGAATTCTAACCCGACAATCTCGTTGTAGATGTCCAGGTTTCCCACATCGATACCACTTCGGTCTTCCATCCTTTCTTATTTTATTCTGTGGCGCCGACCGTCGAGTCTCTGTTCCTTGTTCTTCTTCCTCATCGTCTGTGCCGTCTCGATCTTTTAGCTCGCGCACTTTATGACTTGTCCAACCAGACGCTGATTTGGCGGCCTCAAATTGCAAAGCATGTACCAGGGCGTCCGCACTGTTCTGGTGTCTTGCCATTCGTAACACTTGCTGTAGTTCGTTATCTCGGACACCGGCAGTAAATGTCTGCATCGCAAAACGCGTTCGAAAATCTTCTGGCGCTTCAGGATAGGCCAGTCTAATTAGTCTGTCGATACTTGCTTCAAACTCTTGAAGACTTTCCCCGGAATGCTGTCGCCTTGCTCTCAACTGGGTGCAGTACACATCTCGCAAATGTTTATCACCATACCGTAATTCCAGAGCTTTTATCAACTCGGCATAGGTGTTCTGGCTGTCAGGTGGCACTTTCTGTAGTAGTTCTGCCGCGGGTCCTTTTAATGCAAGAACAAGTGAAACAGCCTTGTCTTTTTCTGTCCAATTATTTGCGCATGCAGCAGCTTCAAATTGGCGGAGGTACGTTGCCCAGTGAGTGCTTCCGTCAAAGGTTGGAGCTTTGACATGAACTGTCCCTACTGCAGGCAAAGTGACTTTCTCTGTTAACTTATTTTCTGTGTATTTTTCTGTCTTGATCACCGGTACAGTCTGTTCAGAATTTTGTTTTGGTTGAATCTTCATGCACTGTTCAACTTCAATTTTAATTTGTTCTCTTATATTTGCCATTGAGTTTTCTACTGCAGATATTTTTGTTGACATAACTTCTTCCACAGTCAAGACAGATTTTTCTACTTTAGCTATTTTATTTGACATGGATTCTTCTACGTCAGATATTCTGGTAATCTGATTATTGAGCTCACCTCGTAATTCACCTACGTCACCTCACCCAATTCTGCGGTAATATGTTCTTGCAACTGTTTCCGCATAGTTTCAAAGAGAGCTTCCGTTTTATCTTTTTGTCTTTCTTCTGTCTCTAGCATTAGTGCTTTCTGACGTTCCTCAGCTTCTTCTCTTTCTTGTCTTCGTTCTTCTTTTTGTCGTCTTTCTGCTTCTTCCGCCTCCTGTCTGCGTCTTTCCTCTGCTTCCAGCAGGAGGGTTTTCTGTCTCTCTTCCGCTTTCTCTGCATCCTGTCGTCGTCGTTCTTCTGTCTGCAACAACAGCGCCTGGAAATTTTCCATCATCTGACTGGCATCCATTGTTTTTCGATTAATTACGAATTACGCTCGTCTTGTACAAAGTAGCCACTGTTTCCACTGTTAACCGTTCTATCCCAGTTCTGACACCACTGTTACGACGGTCTACTCGATCGTCGTAGGTACAGTGGAAACAGTATAAGTACAAGACACCAATTAAGTCACTAATCACACCTTTAATTGTTATAGTAAAACAGTTCGTAATTAACAACACAGTGTCTACAACAAATCAAATGATTTGTATTGTTCATACGCAATAAAATGTCCACTAATATTAAAACTCAACTGTATTACAATTATACCGTCCGAATACAAAACGCAACACTTCACTAATAACTACTTGAACGTACACTGTAATAACCCGAACCGCTCTGTAAAATATATCGCACTAATACTCTCGAACCGCACAGTCAAAAATCTCGCATTGAACTGAAAACTAAAGCCGCGACGCGATGTATTTATAGTTACGCTCACACACCAGAAGCTTCCAAACTGCGTCTTATCTCTCGCGAACTACGTAATTAGTATGGCCTTGACACAGTCCGAGCGCCCGAGCGAAGGCCGGCATAGTCGAGAAAATTCTCGCAACATGCGTCTAGCAGCACGTACACCACACGCTTACGTCGAGACCTTTCTGGCACATTCGATAAACGCGTAGATTGTTCTATGCTGTCGTAACAATATGAAGTTAACCACGTTAACCTCAATTTACAATTAAATTACATTTAATAAGTTGAAAGTGCTGGAATAATAATGTTTTGTTGGTTGTGTAGTGTTAATCAGTAGTTCCAAGTTTTCAATAAGTTCGAAGGGCATTATCATATAATGTACTAAATTCATTAAGTATTTTTTATAAATGTCACTATACTTTCCTTAATTTCTTTATATTCACTATTAATACTTTAATTTGACTTATCAGGAGAGTTTGACTATGGAAAGGGAGTCCTCCAGGGCGATGCTCTTGCTTACCTCCTCTTTAATCTTGCCTTAGAAAAAGCTATGAGAGATGCTGGAACAGATTCCTCTGGGACTGTATTCAACAGGTTGGTGCAGGTCCTAGGATATAATTGGGAGGTCCCTTCAAGCAGTCACTGAAGCCTTTCTTGCTCTTGAAGGTCCCGCAAGGAGACACCTTTCATAATAAATGAAAGCAAGACAAAATACATGGCCACAGGACAGGACGCTAGAGAAGGAGAGCACATCCAAATTGGCATCTATTCCTTCGAAAATATCAACAACTCTGTTTATTTAGGATGCCAAGTTAACGCTGATGGCGAAATAACAGAGGAAATAAAGCGAAGAATCACCTCAGCTAATAGGTGCATCTTTGGTCTCAGACCCCTGTTCCAAAGCAGAATAATTGCCAGGAGCATCAAGCTGCTTTTGTATAAAACACTGATCCGCCCAGTTCTCACCTATGGTTCTGAGACCTGGACCATTTCTAGAAAGTCTGAGTCAAGCCTGCTGGTTCATGAACGCAAAATCCTCTGTAGTATATTTGGTCCAATATGTGTGGGAGGTGAATGGAGGAAAAGAACCAACCAAGAATTGAACACACTTCTGAATGAACCAGATATTGTGAAAATTATAAAGCTTGGTAGACTCAGGTGGGCTGGACACGTGATCAGAATGGGGGAGAATGAAATACCAAGAAAGGCACTCACAGAACACATCTATGATACCAGGAGAGTTGGTAGACCCAAACTACGTTGGGAACATGGTATGAGCTATGATGCGCGCCACATCCTTGGGACCCGGAACTGGAGAGCAGCTGCACTTGACCGGGACAACTGGCGGAGGCTGTTAAAGGAGACCTTGACTCAGTAATGGGTTGTTGCACCACTGATGATGATGATTAATACTTTAATTAGTATCCATTGCTGTATTAATACACCACTTCACTACACTTGTACTCGAAGTCGATCCACTTCACGTCTTGAAGGTTAGGTTGCCCGTATTTATATTCGGTACCGCACTGCATTATGGGTTAAACGCGAATTACTTTAACGCAGAGGCTGTCATCTGTACTGTCTTAAAACTGGTGAAGAACTGTCCAAAATTTGCGCATCTCTCTCGCTGTTCCTGTCTGTGCTACCGGAGGAATTCTCGAGATAGGTATTTTGATTGGTTGGAATGTCGAGCATTCCATTATCAACTCATCACCCCCGCGTTGTCAAAATAATTCAATTCTGTTCAAAGCGTGGGTCCCAAAGATGTGGGAACATCGCATACTTAATTCTAAAGAACCTTATCAACTTTTGGTTAACTTAATTTTGCTCCAGAGATGCCTATTTTCTTGTATATTATCATTAAAATCACATGAGTTCTTGTACAACTAAGCATCTTGTTGTTTATCCTTATTTCTATATAATACATCTGTTATTATGTTAATATCGTATTCCTAATTAAACATCTTAGTTCCTAGTAAATTTTACAATATCTTGTTTCTGCTTGACATTCTTAGTTCCTGGTTATTATAACTAATGAACCTTGCATCTTATTGCCACAGGTCATGTTCATTAGATATTAGTTCATTATTATTGATAATTATTGTTTGGTTTCTTGACCAATAGTTAGTTCTCTCCTTGCTTGTTATATGAATACTATTGATATACACTTATTATTGGTATATCAGTGGTTTTTTATTGTACAATATGAGTCCTTTATACTCTTGTCATATTCATCATGTTAATTTACATTAATTACAACAATTACATCTTAGGGATCTAATCTCTGTCTTAGAATTGTCTTTATGTCATCTAGTTTCATCTAAGTATAATATATAATAGTTTTATATCATTTTTAATACATATTTTTGTCTTTACCAGTGTAATTTCACAGCTGGTTAGGTTAGGTTGCCCCCTTTTACCTTCACTGACTCAAATTAGTTCACATGTTTTTGTTTTTACTAGTTATTTTACTCACTTATTATTATTTATTAATAGTACTATCTATTATTTATCATTCTGATCGCCACTGTCCAGTTTGTCTTATATTCTACGTACATTTTTAATTATTAATCAGTTCTTTCTGATATTCATTTGGTTACATTAATTATATTTTTGGAAGATAAGATACAATCTTATTATTTTATATTATACATTATCATATATTTCATAATCATATGGTTATTACTTCACTCTCCTAATCTTGTTGGCTACCGTATATTTTTATTTTAAGTCTAAGTTACTGTTACTGTCATGTCATTTAGTATGTTTTGTCTGTTACTTTAATAATTACTTTTCCTTCAGTTTGGAGTTCTATTTTCTACTCTTTTTATCTTGTAGATACTCTCTTCTTTATTTATAGTGGTTGAGTTATGTTATTTCTCCTTTACTTTATAAATTTAATTGTTCTCTATGATTCATTTGACCTCTTTATTTATTTTTTTGTCATATCTCCTTTACCAGTTATTTTTGGGTTGTCCTGATTCTGTTCTCTGCATAGTTTTATAATTAGTCTACTCACTATTGGGTATTTTTTAGTCACATTTGGTCTAGTCTATAAGTCAGTTACTTGGTTGTTTCTTGTGGTATCTGAATGTTTAGGAGTGTTCAATTTGGGTTTTTGTGGTACTGGACGTTTTGTAACGTTACAAAATAAATAAAAAAAAATAAAAAATGGGCTACATTCACATACATTTTGATGATACCACTGTCGGTAATAAGCACTTACCTTGCGATATAATTGATGTAGTGGATGACTATGACGATGAGATCATAACTTATCTGGTGATGACGAATAATACTAAGGGAGACTGGTCCAAAAATACTGATGTTGACAAATTTTATGAGATAACAATAAGGAATAATCCTATAGATTATTATGTTAGAATGAATAACACAGATTTAAAGGGGCATTATATTAAAAATGAGAATATAATGTACGTAAATAAGACTGAAAAGTGTTATGTTAAGATCAGATTAAATTTTGATGATGGAGGGTAGATATATAGTGAATGAACATTTAATTATTTTAGTTTATGGTGTAATTACTTGGCTAACTTATGTATTGAGGTGTGGTAAACAATAACATGATATGACGAAAGTTGTATATAAATTTGTATTGGTGATAAATGTATTTGTGTATTAGGTTATGTTGTTGTGATGTGCATTGTATGTTATGTAATCAACAAGGTTAATAATTCTGATTGAGTGTTTTATGATAATGAGGATTGATTGTTAGTATGAATTGATGTTAATGTAATTATGAAATTTTATAATGAAAATAAATGAATTTAAAATATTGTAAAAGATGGATTTTGGGGTAATGATTTTGTTTATAAGACATAAAGCAGGAATTGATTTACATAAATGGGTATTAGAATTAGGCAATGAAATTGAACCAGTTAGGGTTAGTTTTGAATGGGTATTAGACACGATAAGAATTTCAGGAATAAAAGTGATACAAAAACAGGTCAGTAGTAGGGACACAGAAGCGCGAGAGAGAGAGAGAGAGAGAGAGAGAGAGAGAGAGAGAGAGAGAGAGAGAGAGAGAGAGAGAGAGAGAGAGAGAGATGAAAGTGAAGAGCGAATATGGGAGAACAGGGCACATAAGTTTTGTAGTGAGAGTGGAGTTGTAGGGAGTCCCCAACGTAAGGCGTTGTGGCGGGTCGTGAAAAGTTTTAAAGAGGTTTGCAGTTACCTGGTAGGGCCAGGAACTATGAGTGTAAGATAAAGGTAAGGGAACACACACCCTACGTGCAAAGAAGTTATCCTGTGCCCTATTCTAAAAGAAGAGCGGTTCAAGCAGAGTTGGATAGAATGCTGGAGGGAGATATTATTGAGAGGTTGGTGTCACCCTATTCAAACCCGCTAGTTGTAGTTATAAAGAAGGATGGGAGAGTGAAGTTGTGTATAGATGTCCGTAGATAAAACAGATTACTATTCCTGAAAGGGAGTCACCCGTTTATTAATAGATGAAAATATGAAATAGTAATTCAGAATAGAAGGTATTATGTAACAATTGGAAGATTTAATAGAAAAATTGAAATTAAAGTTATAATGTTCGTAAATTTTGTTCAGATTCAGAAGTGAAATGTTTGTTTTAAGGTAATATTGAAAATGTTTATTTGATTTTTTTATTGTGTATAGATGTAAAACATAGATGTTTTAAGGATAGTAATAAATGACGTGGAGGAGAGTAAATAAATGATGAAATAGAGGAGAGTGATGATTAAATCACGGTGACGGTTATTAATAGTGTTAACATACACATTTGGTTGACTGTACTAGTCGTATTGTATAATTTTTGATTTTTGGGTTAATCAGGTATTGTATTCCGATTAATAATGAAGAAAGTAAGAGATAAAATGAGATGTTTAAAAAGAACAAAATAATATGAAGGAAACTTGAATTAATAAATCACTGAAACAGAGACAAAATGAAAAGTTTAAATAAAAAGTAATAGGAAGTTGTTTACTTAAATTCCGATTGGAATTAGTAAATTATTTTAATATGGAATTATAAATTCCAAGAGAATAGTAATGTCAAAATGTTTGAATTAAAATGTATCCTGTTAGGTTAAGGAGTTCTGTTAACCTATAATGTGTGTATTAGAAGTTAAGAAAAGCCAGTACTTCGAAAAAGGCGAACCAGTACGGCTAAAAGATAAACAAATCAGTTCAGGGTCTGGAAAATGAAAGGCCAGTTAGTAATGCTTTATGGATTGTTTCAGAATCTGGTGACACTGTGGTGGCGACCCTGTGCTGATCAGTGTGTCAGGGTAGGGGCATCTAGTGCCTGTCTGGCTATACGGTGTTGGGATTCTAGAGCAGAAAGTCCAGTAAAGTCATGCAGGTGCGACCACAATCATTGGATCGGGGGATACGTTACCCATGATTTTACTAAAATTTAAGGGGGTCAAGGCGCCATATCCGGACTGATCCTTTTAGGTTATGTCAATGAGAGTTTTTATGCTTTGCCATAAAACCTCTCACTGAGGGGGTGTTGTGACAGTACAAAAGGGGACATAATTATTTCATGTGGTGCAATAATACGATTGAGGTGAATCTAAATAAAATATGAATTTAACGATTGGAAGTCGAATGACTCAACCAGAGTGACGTAGTCATCGCCGTCTGCAAATAAACGCAACCATATATGGGTACAAAATATATATTAAACCTGACGTGACAACAAAATCATGATGTAAACACGTGCTTTATAATATTCGGAAGCGATAGAAACATCTCCAATGTTCCAGGCGTTTCCATATGACATCACCAGTAAAGGAGGGAGTACCACGTGACCAACCTTTGTATACACCAAAATGAGACTGTCATCGCCCTGTTTCGAACAACATCTTAACCCGGCCGGGTGTGTGTAACCAAAGTCCGCGGAAAATATAAATTTTGGCGTATAAACAGTGAAAATTAAGTTTCGTTGAAGAT
Source organism: Magicicada septendecula (assembly GCA_034769895.1). NCBI lineage: Eukaryota > Metazoa > Arthropoda > Insecta > Hemiptera > Cicadidae > Magicicada > Magicicada septendecula. The sequence continues at coordinate 67,562,614 of CM068371.1, forward strand.
ATAAGAAGCAGCAAAATGAATTAACCATTCTTTAAACAGTTCAGTGAATGAAACAACCAGATTTTTCAAGGGATGACTCCACACGTGGTATAACTTATCCAGATAAGTACTTAAAACAACCAGACTGCAATCAACAAAAATGAATACAGTATAACACTTTAAAAATCGATCGTCATGAGATCTCAAATATAAAAGGGGGGTTTTTAATAGAATGAATGAGAGCGTACACAACAGAGTACTAGTTGGCTTTTAATTAATTAAGTAGCGTTAATTTGATACAAAATAATTGTGTGTTCAGTGGTGATTTGTTAATCACAGAATAAATAGGGTAACACCCTTGCGTTTACCAAATGAAAATAAATAGGCTACAAACAATTATTTCACAATGACCACGTTTTAGGTGTAATTTATTGCGCTGCGACCTCAATCTTCTGAATCCAGGGAATAAAGCGTTAAATCATCAGGTAGTGTTTAATAAAACGTGTGGAAGAGTTGCATATTGACTATACGCTGGGGACCCAAATGTGCTGTGGAATCCAAGGTAGGTATGAGAATCGATCTTCAAGGTAGGTGAGATTTTGAGCGGGTAAGTTTGAATAAAGGTAAGTTCCTTTACATTACCCACCACATAAACAAACATTAACATGTACTCAAACAACATAACCAAACTTCCAAATAACCACATTACCAAATTATTAAATAATTTTCAAACACGAAAGAAACAACTAATGAACACAAACATGAATATTGTTACAACACAAATAAGCCACCCCAATACCAGGGATGAAAAAGATGATTCTGAATATAAAATAATACTTCATATAAAATAAAATGTTTAATATAAAGAAAATAAAAAGACAATGACACGACAAACGACAACATGACCTAACCCAAGTGATTGACCCAACAAAAGGAAACAAAAGAAGAAGGGAACCACAAAAAACAAACGACAATAAAACCAAATGAAGAAGAAAGTTATTAACCAAACCAAATGAAGAAGGGAAAAAACCAAAACCAAACAAAAATGAAACAAATTAAAGGAATTGAATGACTCAATGCAACATATTAAAATGAACCCAAAGGAGAAGGTGGAAAACCAAGGTATTAACCAAATACAATGAAAATGAAGAAGGAGGGAAATGAAAAAGAAACAAACCCAAGATAAAGGGAAATAAATAAAAATGAAAACAAATGATAAGACACAAACAAGTAATAAAGAATATGAGCAGGAGAAATGATACACTCAAATATAATATTGGAAAAAAGACCAATAATTAACCTATGTAAAAAAAAAGTAAATATTATTATCAATTAATGGATAAAAAAGTAAATGACAATTGAAAGAAACCCAATTAAACAATGTTAAATATAAAAAAGCAAACTAACCCACAAATTAGAGTTAGATGTAATGATAAAATATAAAGACATAAAATTGTTAATATTATTAATGATATTTGTAATGAAAGAGATAGTAATTAGAGGGATTACCCATTTAGAAACACTTAAAAAACAAAAACATTTGTGAAGTGCAAAATGAAAGTGTAAAAACCCCAAAGTATAGTGATAAAGAAAAAACACTAAATAAATTATAATACACTATAAATAATTTAAAAGTGAAGGTGATGATTAAATGAGAATACTGTAAAATATAGTGAAAAATAGTGAATGATAAAAGCATAAACACTTAATAAATCCAAAGGAAACACTAAATGATTAAAAGTGAAGAATAGTAGTAAGTATAAACAGTTAATTAAGGTATAATGAACGCTGAAAAGTGATGAAGACAGTATTTAGTTAAGAAAGAATATTATTGTTAAATTTAATTGAATGCAGTTATAATTAAAAGGGAGAATACCCTGAAAGAGAAAACAGATAGTGTTACCATGGAGGGAAGTAAAGATTGTTTAAAAATGAAGGAGTTAAAACAAATCAATAAACACCCAAGTTATAAGGGATCATTATTAAAGTAAGTTCATAAAAAGTGATGTTGTTTATCACCCAAAAAATGATATAAAATGAGATGAATTGTAAACAAATATTATCAAATAATAGTTAAATAATTATTTAAGCAAGTTTATGAATAGGATATGGGTGGAAGAATTATACAGACCATACGCCTAGATGTTGTATTTAATGTGATAAAAAAAATAGTAAATAATAGCCACATTATTATTATTGGCAAATTAAATAAGTAAAAAAGTTAAGAAATGTATGACTTAGAAAACGAGGAAAACAGATAGTAAACAATTAGCAATTCATTATGTATAAAATAATGGTGACATAATAATAACACATAAACAGACCCAAAACACAACAATAAATAACACAACCAATTATAATAACAAAATAAAGCCCATTAGGCTAAAATGAGATGTAATTTGAATGAAATAAGTGAAATACCATAATGGCTACTTAGGCCTATGAAAATGCCTAACTGTCAAAAACAAACAACTACAAATTGTAACAAATTAACAAAAGAAACTAGCTAATCCAAGGTGAACAAAAAACCAAGGATAATTTGTAAATCATAATAAAAGCAAAATATTATAATAAGTATTTGAATTCAAAAAGAAATGTAATTAACAAGTATTAAAATAATTGTAAAAACATAAAACCTAAAATAACCCAAACTTGTGGGGTATCAAATTAATCTATGAAAGGAAATACATACTATAGTGACAATATTTAATACTTAGGAAGGAAGATAGAGGAATAACAGCAATCAGAAGAGATACTAGGATTTTGAAAAGAATTCAAATTTTGATAACAATGGATTTATGTCAATCTAAGCCAATCAGAATTAAATGGTAACCATAGAAACGAACGTTGGTGGCAAAAATTACCATTGAATATCGTTACTCGTAAAGCGTCACTCTAACAGAACAGAAGCCGAATTTTGGAAGACCAATTTTTAATTAAAAAATGTAAAAACAGTGAACAAAATTCAAAACCATGATTGAATAAGAAGCAGACAAACCACTGGAGCAGTTAACTAAATACCAAGGACCATATTACCAGGAAAATAAAAGAAAAATATGACCACATCCTATATGAAAAGGACGCCAGACCTACTTAAGTCCAAAGATTAATGAAAATAGAAACTATTGCAGCCCAATCCTCTTCCGACTCATTGAATGATAACACCAAGTGATCTGATGTGTCAAGTACCCTTGAATTACCTTATTTCCAAAAATAAAATCACTTTAAATTTTACTAAAAGTAATTTGATCTCTCACTATAATCCGAGTATTCTCTTTCAAAGATTAATTAAGAAAAATAAACACACTGAAAATTTGTTAACGTAAAATATAACCTATTGTTTGAATACGAACTTTCGAAACACATTTAACGACACTACAGAACAGATTGTAACCACACACCTTATTATTTATGTACACTTAGAGTAAGGTAAAGTACTTTTATTGTAATCATAGGAATTCTTTGTCTTGTAATCAAAAGAATCCCCGATTTTGGAACGAAAGTAATTATAATAACTAAAACGTTCAGCAGCCATGCTGATGTGAACACATCGTTACCATAATCGATTCGTCATGCTGAGAAATATTGTTTCATGTAAAAAGTCGGTGCAAATTTGTTAATCAGCCAATATAATTTAATTGTCAAATTGAAAATTTTACTTATCAAACATTAAAATAACTAGTACAGGGAGTAACCGTTATTATTTCATAGGGAGTGTATTGTATTACTTGTGTTTGTTTACGAAAGCTAGATTTGACGATCAGCGCTCAAGTTGCAATTCGTACAACTACCTACTCGATTCAGAAGGCTGAACGAGCGGGAATTATTTGAACGCCCCGACTGTCATAGCTGAGAACACCCTATTAAGATATTGATTAATAAGTTTAATTATTTTAATAAACAATTTGGCGCCACCCGGGATTAACACACCCCTATTTAAGAACAGGTAAGGTTACTGCTGTGTTGTACTGGTAATTACAGCAATGCTACGGACATCGTTAGCGCAAAATAGATGTAACGACCCCAGTGCGAGACGAACGCACTAACACAGACAATACCATATACACGTCTTTTACAGAGACGACACAAACTCTTCGTTACAATATATACTTCAATAGACAATGCCAAAAACACCAATTGGCACCTAATTACATTAACATAAACACAAACAACAAAAATATGACTGCACAAAAACCAATAAAACAGGCACAAAAATTATGGATACAAAATGAAATTAATCAATTATACAGTAAGAAAAACCACATAACACTAGACATATATAAATTACACCTAGAACTAACAAGTATATTAAATCCAATTACATGGAATAATAAATACAATGACATAGAAAGTAAAATAAAATCTGAAAAATACAAAAAGACAAATACAATAAACAGAAAACTCAACACATTAAAACAACACAACAAAAATCAAGAACAACAAAAAAACAAAAATAAAGACACATTTTATCCTTGAACCATTGACCTAAGCAACACAGAATTTAACAAAAAAGAAACAGAATATTTAAACAATACATGTCAAAAACTAACCTAACTCAAACCATAGCTAAACAAAAACCTAAAAAATTTAATAGTAGAAACAGAATTTGCCATTAACCTAATACAAGACAATACACAAGAAGAAAAGCGAACACAAGCAACACATATAATTAAAAAAATAATCACAAGTGAAATAAAAAACAAATCTAAACAAAAGCAGGATAATAAGACAATAAAATAAATTAAAAATACAGTAAATACCAACAATTTAATCATAACAAAAGCCAGGCAGCAGTAATTATTGACAAAACAGAATACATCAGAAAAACTGAAGATTTCATCAACAATAATGGTTGCATACAATTAAATAAAGACCAAACAGAAAATCTTAAACAAACAATAAAAACTAATAAAAACAGCTAAAAACATTTTCAACAATAAAAATACAGACATACATATAAATAATAATCCAGAACCACCTAAAATGAATAGCCTAATAAAAATACACAAATTAAACAACCCAATACAACCATTAATCAACTTCAAAAAAGCACCTACATACAAAATAGCAAAAATAATAGGACAAAAACTAAAAAATAACCATCTAACAAATAATTATCACAACATGAAAAATACGTACGAATTAATAGACAAACTAAAAGTAATAAATATAGATGAAAACACATTTTTCACATCATATGACATCACAAATATGTACACCAATGAATTGATGAAACAACAGACATAATAATAAACAAACTTAAAGAACAAAATGAAGACACAATATATAACTGAAATAAAAAATAGCTTCCAACTAATACTAAAACAAAATTACTTTGAATTCAATAGCAAAATGTATCAACAACAAGAAGAATTGGCAATGGGCTCTCCATTATCTAGCATAATAGCAGAAATATTCTTACTACATAGACACCCAAATACAAAATATTATAAAATCCTTTGATCCAAATGGCATTTGGATAAGATCTGTAGATGATAACAAATAACAACATAAGATATGTTGGATGGCTATATATGTATCAAGTAACAAAAATACAAATGCAGATAACATATTAAAACAAATCAATAACATACAACCAAAAATACAATTCACAGAAGAAAAAGAAAATCACAACAAAATCAACTATTTAGACATAACCATCACAAGATACAATAACCACCTACAATATGCAATATACAGAAAACCAACTTCCACTAACATCATTATACCTAACCATTTTGACCACCCACCACAACATAAAATGGCAGCATTCTATTCACTATTTAACAGAATGTACAAAATACCCCTAAACAAACAAGAAACAGACAAAGAAAGAAATAGAATATACCAAATTGCTTGTGAAAATGGATATAATAAAAACACTGTAAACAAAATAGAAAATAAAATCAAATATAAAATGCAAACTGAACAATTAAGAATTAATCAAAATGAACAAAACAAAAATAATAACAACAATAAAAAATAGGCCACATTCACATACATAAATAATAAAATGAAAAGCTAACAAAACTGTTTAAGAACACAGACATTAAAATAGCATACAAAAATAATCTACAAAAACTAAATAAACCACACAACAAAGATAATACAGCAACCAATGGTATATACAAAATTTGTAACGGTACATAACCCGGTCCCAATAAATTAACTCATGTAATAACATAAAGGTCAGAAATGGGTAAGCTGTAACGAGCTCAAAATTCAATTATATCACTAAACATTATAAACAATTCGAGTGATATACAGTGACAAGTGAGTTATCGTGTACCCATTAAGGTAAAAGTGAAAGTGAAGGTAACTTCTTACAGAATTGTGCTGTAGGTATGAGAATTATAAACGATGATAGTAGACTATAATGCTACTAACTGATTAGGTATTTTGTTAATTTATTGTAATGTTTATATTGTGTAGACAACCAAGTTTAATACCTAAGTTAATGTTATATTTTTTAAAAATATTTGTGTTATAGTATAAGATAACCCAGGGTTCATTCAATTTAAAAAAAAAAAGAAACATAAAAGATTTAAATATCAGAGGATAAAAAAAAAAAAATTAAAATAATACTGTATGAGGGAAATGGCAGAAGGAAGTAGTGCAGTGTAGGAATACTATGAGAGACTAATAAATAATATATAAATTCATTTAAAGATAATAAAAATATTAAATACTTATATACAAGGTCATAAGAAAATGAACAGAAATCTATTATGTAAACCAAATTGGGAAAGAAACCGGAATTAAAAAGAATTATTTTTCTGTAAATAAAATATAAATTTATAATAATTACAAACTGCCTGTATACTAAAAAATTATGGGTTACTAAGAGTGATGAAAATAACAAGTATTGTTAATCGAATTTAAAAATTAAACCTGGCGAGTTGACAAAAATGATGAGACCTCAATTTTATTAAAATATCCTTTTAGAAACCTTATAGAAGTAAAAAAATTGGTACAAAATTAAACAACAGTATGAACATTATATAATCCTACCTTATTTATCAAAAATAAATTGCTATACTACATAATAAAAAGTGAAAGACAACCATTTGGATGATCCGGCCTAGTTTCGCTATGTTTCAAGTTGACGATATAATATTGGCCAGACGGTAATGAAATTACAACCCAAGACGGACATCACCAGAGAAAAGGCTTCATTCAAGTAAGAACTGTCAGAAGAGAGGTAATATAAACATTTCGTTTAATATTTAACGAAGAAAACTCATTCCGAATGGTGGTATAGAACAAAAAACTAGGACAAATTAATCACATGTTCTAATGAAAACAAACACACTCTGCTCTCTTACGGACATTTCTAGAACTACATACTAAACGAAAATAAACAAATTTTTTAATATTTTTCGGTATTTGTAACGCGTAGTATAGTTATCCATTTCTGACCATCTCATAACAAAAAGAACTTACCCTTAACCCTGGGGAAATAAAAAGAATTATATATTGTGTAGCGGGTCAATTTTGGGTCCTTTTATTTATTACTGGTAATGGGTCTGAAAGGAGAGGGTTTTATTTTATAAAAAAAAAAAGAAGAATGAATTTTGTTTGGACATCCTTTACGGTCACTCAAACATGCTTGTTGGACACCCTGTATTAAGATCCGTGCCAGTCCGAGTAAGGCACAAAGCGATAACGATGGAATGTGACTGTAAATGTGCGCCCGTGCGCCGTTGGCGATAATCTCGACACCAAACTCAACAACCGAACGGAACAACACGTGACTAATTAGACTGGCCACGTGAGCGCCGCAGCCAATCACAACTCGAGCTGACGGAAGTAGGCATCACAAAACACAGTCGATCTTAGGCAGAGACGCTAGACAGTCTACAAGAACCCGACTCCAACTACAGACGCTTACCGTTTCGTTTAGGCCCCGGTCGGTGGTGTTATAAAATGTAATTAACCCAGTAAGACCGACCAGGACCCAAGAAGTTAATAACCATATTACTGTGATTGGCGGGCAGTTGGTGTAGTGACATGGAGTGATAAACGAAATACGTAATCTTAAAAGAGGAATCGGACAACAGAAACACGTGTTCGGTCGGCAGTGAACAGTGAATTAAATACTATTACCGGGAATTCAATATGAAACATCAATGGGTAAAGTGTAAAAATGGCATATGTGTGTGTGTGATGCAGAATGGGCTACCTTAATTATTATAATACTTGATAGGTTAGAGGATATTTTATGTTAGTTAAATCTGAGGGATCAATGTAGATTTTAAAACCTATTTTTTCAGTGTCTTTTAACATTCATTAAAATCAGTTGGTTTACCTTGAATATGTGTTAGACTAAGTTATTTCGTCATTACCATTTCCTCATTTCTGTGTTGAAAAAATTCGTCTAATGAAATCGGGGGTTTTCTGAAATTCATTTACAGTCAGATAGCGGGATTTTTATAAGGGCAAGAGTGTATAAGTTTTCGATATTTTACCTTCTAGAAAAAATATCGTGGCGACCTTGGGCAGTTTTCAAAAGAAAAGTTTTACGGGGACCATGACGGTAAGTGAAATTCTGGCAGCGGTAAGTATTATTTTATGAAGAGTGGAATGTAGTAAATATCAGTGCAAAAAGTGAGTAACGTCACAGCGACGCCCCTGCCAGGATGTTCGTATATAAATTTTATAGGAACTAGACCTATTTTAATACACAGAAAATAGGATGTGGTAATGACGAATTTATAAATACGATTTATCGTACATAATTAAGTAGGTTAGGTTTATGTTATTGTGATTCACAATGTGTTAGGTGTGAGTATAGAACAATAGTAGTTTTATAGATAAAAGTGTTATACAAACGAACTAAAAAAAAAAAAAAGTCTATAATACAAAGTAATGATGGTGATTTTGCGTGGGATGAGTGGGAGAATGAATTTCGAGGTGTTGTGGGTGAGATGACAGACGAGGAATGGGGTAATTTAGACAATAGATTAACCCGAATGGAAGAACAAGAGGAAGGAATATTCGCAGAAATTAATAAACATAGTGAGACGACCAATGATACAGGTAAGATAGTTGAAGAGGTAGTGGTAGAAAATAAGGCAGTAAATAGGCCTAATGACAACGATAGTGTAGGGGTGGAAGAAAAGGAGTATACATTGAATGACATATTTGACCTTTTAAAGAAAGGTTTTGACGAAAATAACAAAATATTGAAGGAATGGGCGCAGGAACTAAAGACAGACCGATTAAGGGAGGATACAGTTGAGTCAAATCAGGTAAGTGGTAGTAATGTTGTAAATGATAGTGAAGAAAGAATCAACCAGGTGAGTGACAGTGATAATGAATTCGTAAATAACAGTGACCAAATAATGGGAGAAGTAGGGTTAACTAGTGAAAATAATGATGGTGAGTACAATTCAGAGGTAAGTGGTGATGTTGATATAATTATTTCTAATGATGAAATAATGGTAAATAATAAGAATAATGATTATATAACTGAAAATGGGGTATCAAAAAGTGATACAATAGACGATAGTGAAAATGAGAGTAGAGTAAGAGTTGAGGTTGATCATGGAGTGTTAGTTAGTGTTTATGAGTTAGAAAGGGAGTATAGGGGTAGTTTAAATGTAGAAGGTGAACAGGGGGCAAATTTTTATGGGGTTAAATGTGAAGCAGAGAATTCACAAGTGTTGATGGAGGACAAGAGTTCCTCGATAATTTTTGTAGAAGACGAGAGTTCTTCAGGAGGTTATATAAGTTTTTTGTGTTTATCTGGTAGGGCCAGATGGTATTTAGATAATGTTATGGTATTGCCCTCTGCATGGAATGGGAGAGTTCAGTGTGGTTATGAGAGTTGTTGTAAAGAAAGAGAGAGAGAAATAAAAATTTTTGAAGTTAATAGAGAGTATGAAATGTTGGTGCAGGTGTTAGACATGGAGAGAGATGATGAAAGAGAGAGAGAGAAATATCTGAATAACACGGTTATAAATAATGATAAAATAGTTGACTGGGGATTGAGACAATTTACTGACGGAGACTGGACAAAATTAACTAATGGCGACAAGTTGTATGAAATAATAGATGGTATGATGAAGGATTTAGAAATAATGGTTCATGAAGATAATAATCATAAATTCAAGGTAAATAAAAATCATTTATGCTATAAATATGTGAGGTATCTTTTTGACGATGGAGGCTAAAATAGAAAACAGTAAAAGACAGTTAAATATTTTGTTTTAAGCTATTTGACTTGGCTGATTTGGAAATTGAGATGTGATAACTGAATAAATAATGCATCAGATTCGTAAATAAATATGTAGTAAAGCCAATTGTATGTGTTGTGGTATGTAGGTATAGTGTGTGTGGCTGGGAGGTGACGCAAAGGAGTCACGAATGTAAAGTTTAATAACATAACATTTTTTTTCTTCAAAGTTGGATCCAATAAAACTGCTTATGCTCTGTTCAATTAACTAGCTGGTCAGATATGTAATATAAGGTGTTCATTACATGCTATGATTTTAAATGTATTATTTTATTGTTGTATGTTAGGTATAGGCGTTGAAGTATATGTGTTTTCATGATATGTGTATGCTTTAAATTAAGCCAATAATTAAACGCCTGGCAGGCAATTAACATAATAGAAGTGAGTATTGATAAATAAATATATATGTTTCATATAAGTTGTTCAATTATGAGATGTGTTTTAATTGTATTAGGAGATCAGCTGATCAGCAATAAGATGTCACTGGTATATTGGTTCTAAAGGTTCCAAGTTATTAATGTTCAATGTAATGTTTCCAATGTATTACAGATGTTTTAAAATAATGATAAAAAGTAACTTGAGAAAATGAGAAACAAAGTAATAATTTATGCAAGTTAATAAAAGAGAGTTTTTGGGTGATAAATATTTTATGTGACATATAGATCTGTCAAAGTTAAAGTTGAATTAGTAGAGATGATATAAGGTAATGTTGTTTTGGTTTATACATGTTATAGTATTTTGAGAAGTATTGATGTTGACACAGTAGTAGTGAGTATATGTAGAGATGAGTAATGTGAATGAGATATAAACATATTTGTTGATGATATTTTGTAGTAAGGGTGAGGTGGTAAGGTGTGAGCAACGTGTGGCGTTGTGGCGAGAATAGAGTAGTTCGCGTGAGTGTTTGCCGATATTTTGGAGGGGCATTGGCTCGAATAGGTAAGCCAGGTAGGGAACACACATCCTAGTACAACGATGAGCGGTGCCAGAGGTAAGTGGAATTAGTGAAAGGTATTTAAAAATGAGAGATTGGTGTCATAAGTGGTTCATAGTGGTTGTTAGTAAAAAAGGGAGAGTTATTTAAATGTCTATTCAAGTGAAAGTATAGAAAATACAAGTGTCACCCAGAGTAATCAATGATTGAAATGTGAAGAGTTAAATAGAAAATTCATAGTAGAAAAGTAATCAGAGATGAAATATAATGTAACATGAAGGGTAATAATAAATTTGGATTGCATAGAATCAAATGATAAACCATTGAGGGATAATTAATAACAGTTCAACTGAAATTAACATGTAATGTTTATAATTTTATCAAGATGTAGGGTATGTAGATTTTTAACAAGGTTAAATGTGATTGGGTTATTTTAATGTAAGAATAGCAATGTTAATTATATAGATATCCAGATCAAGTAGTACATTAAACGAGATAAATAATTTAAATCACCCACAGTAGAATAAAATAAGATTGTCAAATAGAAAGAGGGATTTATGATAAAGATATAAAATTTTCATTTTCTTGAACCAGTGACAGAATTTTGGTAGAATGTTCAAATAATGTCAAGTTAAGAATTGTTTATTTTAAATTATGCACATGTCAATTTGATTATTATTTATAATAATATTTTGTTTATGGTAAATATTTTATTTTATTATGGTTTTGTGTTTCAAATCAGATTGTTACAGATATTGTAGGTATTTTCAGATGGGAGGTACATAACGTATGTAGGTCAAGGGTCTTGGACTTGACCTAGTTTCGATCACCTGATGAGGTCATACACCTACTAAGCGTGTATAGTAGCGAGTCAGTTTTATTTGTTTGTGTAATCAATATAAACCAATTTTTAAATAATTGTACATATGAAGAAAACATAAAAATCAAATTTAAATTTTTTTTGAATTTTAAAATTTTTGAAAATTTTAATTTTTTTTGGAAAAAAAAAACTTGATTTTTCGCCTGCCAGCGAATGAATATTTTAGATAATGATTCTTTTATTATGTGTGCATTAACCATGTTTATTTTATTGTATTGCATTGTATTGGTAGACTATAAGTGGTTCTCATGTTAGAGTAAGGATGTGTTTATATTAGTAGAATGTCTAGGTTAAGTCATTTGCAACAAACATTAGAAAAACAAGGAAGAGAATTTTTTGATAAAATATTATTTTTTTTTGAATTTTGAATTTTTTAAATTTTTAATAAATTTTAAAAGAAATTTTTATTTTTTTAATGTGTTATGGTAACATGTAATGTTAGTATGTGTGAGCCCAGTATTTGCTAAAGGCAGCCCAGTTTGCATACAAGGGGAAACATATCGGTAGAGGATCTGGAATAATTTTACCCAGGGATTGAGGATTTTTGGGTGTGGTATGTTAAAAGGCGAGGTGCGCCGTGGTACGAGTCTGCTCGATTTCTCGGTGTTGGGATCTCTTACGGAGAAGTCCAGTGATCTCGTTCAGATGAGTCCATGGTCACTGAGCCAGGGGGGTCGGGTACCCATGCAGATTAAGAACAAGGGGGTTGTTGGCACCAGTTCCTCACCGGTCCTCTTCGGGGTTTATCGATGAGATTTCTTCTGTCGTGGACAGCAGAATTCTCATCGAGGGGGTATTGTAGCGGGTCAATTTTGGGTCCTTTTATTTATTACTGGTAATGGGTCTGAAAGGAGAGGGTTTTATTTTATAAAAAAAAAAAAGAATGAATTTTGTTTGGACATCCTTTACGGTCACTCAAACATGCTTGTTGGACACCCTGTATTAAGATCCGTGCCAGTCCGAGTAAGGCACAAAGCGATAACGATGGAATGTGACTGTAAATGTGCGCCCGTGCGCCGTTGGCGATAATCTCGACACCAAACTCAACAACCGAACGGAACAACACGTGACTAATTAGACTGGCCACATGAGCGCCGCAGCCAATCACAACTCGAGCTGACGGAAGTAGGCATCACAAAACACAGTCGATCTTAGGCAGAGACGCTAGACAGTCTACAAGAACCCGACTCCAACTACAGACGCTTACCGATTCGTTAAGGCCCCGGTCGGTGGTGTTATAAAATGTAATTAACCCAGTAAGACCGACCGGGACCCAAGAAGTTAATAACCATATTACTGTGATTGGCGGGCAGTTGTTGTAGTGACATGGAGTGATAAACGAAATACGTAATCTTAAAAGAGGAATCGGACAACAGAAACACGTGTTCGGTCGGCAGTGAACAGTGAATTAAATACTATTACCGGGAATTCAATATGAAACATCAATGGGTAAAGTGTAAAAATGGCATATGTGTGTGTGTGATGCAGAATGGGCTACCTTAATTATTATAATACTTGATAGGTTAGAGGATATTTTATGTTAGTTAAATCTGAGGGATCAATGTAGATTTTAAAACCTATTTTTTCAGTGTCTTAACATTCATTAAAATCAGTTGGTTTACCTTGAATATGTGTTAGACTAAGTTATTTCGTCATTACCATTTCCTCATTTCTGTGTTGAAAAAATTCGTCTAACGAAATCGGGGGTTTTCTGAAATTCATTTACAGTCAGATAGCGGGATTTTTATAAGGGCAAGAGTGTATAAGTTTTCGATATTTTACCTTCTAGAAAAAATATCGTGGCGACCTTGGGCAGTTTTCAAAAGATAAGTTTTACGGGGACCATGACGGTAAGTGAAATTCTGGCAGCGGTAAGTATTATTTTATGAAGAGTGGAATGTAGTAAATATCAGTGCAAAAAGTGAGTAACGTCACAATTGATTGATGTTTTAAAAATAGTATAAAATTTGGTAAACAAAACCATATATGTTTTTTTCTTGACAATTCCATGTTTACTCTATGAAGTCGATATTATGTTTTAATGAAGGAAAAGATCGATTGTGATATTTGTATTTTTTGCGGCAGGGAAAAAACCAATAATATAAATAATAAATATTATTGAAAAAATGATATTGAATAATAAAAATGTGTTATATTTTTTGTAGTGGGTAGTTGTAATAGATTTCAGCACAAAATCGAAGAGGTCGATCCATTGGGTCATATTTTGCCACAGTGTAGTCTGGTTGGACTATGTGTGGAGACTCGTCTCACAATCAGCTGATTTAATTCACGGCGAACAATTTGAAAGAATTTCAGAAATCGTCGGAACCGAGTGTAAACAATCGGTACTTACTCTCTCTTCAACATAAGGCTGAACAACTTCCCTGCTTGACCCCAAATCACACACTCTCGATTTCGGCTTTTGATTGAGTAACATTACCAACCACTTTATTTTTAAACTTCGGTCATTATAATTCATAAGTGGCGACTGCGGAGAGGCGGAAACCTCTGATCAAAAAACCGCACGTTACAGAATTGGCGAACCCAACAGTGGGGCTTGAATCAGACGGACGTTTCGCTAATAACTCTAAAAAAACCGCACGTTACAGAATTGGCGCTCAACGTAAAAGGGCTATAATTAGAAAAGAATTTCGATATATTTAATAAATTAATATACCAAAAAATCTAATTATCGTCGGCAGTTATGAGAAAACAAGAAATGCATAATACCCGAGGCAGATCGAAGAAGAGGGCAGAAGAAAAGGAGATTGAAGAAGGTGGACAGGAACGAGAGATAGAAATATTTACGGACAGTGAAATGGAACAACCGGTAGGTGATAAAGAAGAAACTGAAGCAATTATGAGCACGGAAAAGGAAATAGTGGAAGAGGATGCCCAAGGGGACCAACCAGAAAAAGCGGAAGCCAGAAGAGAACCAGATTGGCAAGAAATTATGAGGATGATGATGGAGAAAATTGATAGCATTAAGGAAAGCAATAAACAAACAATAGATGAAAACTCAAGGAAACAAAATGAAACCTTGAGCGAAAAATTTAATAAAATAGATGAAAACTTGAAGCAAACCAAGGAGGAAAATAAGGAAAATTTTAAGAAACAGGAGGAACAAAATAGACAGACCAATGAGAAAATCGCTAGCATTCAGGAAAGTTTAGTCAAACAACTAAATGAAAAAATAGAGACCATTCATGGAAATATCAAACAAACCATGAATGAACAATACAATGAATTGAGAGAAACTGTTGAAGGACAAAGAGAAGTGATGAATGCAAAATTTGAAGAGAATCATGAGAATTTAAAACAAATTGAGGGTAAGATGGAGAACTTCAACAGGGAATTAAGAGAAAATCTAGAGAGTAAAATTGAACTGGTCAATAATACGCTAAGCCAAAGAGTAGATGTATATAAGGAAGAGGCAGAGAAGAAATTAATAGAAACTAAACAAAGATTAGATAAAACTGAAGAGAAAATGGAACTAATTAAAACTGGAGTCGAGGCACGAATGGAAAAGGAAGAACAAAATAATCAAGTTCGTGTAATGGCTATACGACAAGAAAACAATGACCAGTTAGAGAGTATCAAGAGCAGTCTAAACTGTAAATTTTCAGAGGTTCATAAAACAGTAGAGAATGTAAAAAATCAGTGTGATAGCCAAGCAGAGAAATTAGATAATTTGCAACAAATACAAACCAATTTTCAATGTGATGTGGATAGAATAGGTTCTAGATCTGCATGCAGCAGTCATCATGTTTATCAAGACAGTAAGGAAAGTGTAAACTTTCGGGATTATCGCAGAAACCCACTTGAATTTTTAGGGAGGGTAGACGAAATTTTGAACAGATCAAAGGAGAATCGATGGAATATGATCAAAGGTATATTAGACGAATCGTTCAAAAATATCAATGATAATTGGTGGACAGCAATTAGGAACGAGGTGTGTGATTATGGGGGTTTCAAAACAATGTTCAAACTTAAATACTGGTCAGAGTCAGTACAAAACATTATTAGGGACGATATTTGTCATGGTAGGTATGACCGTACAGTGGGACAAACACCTACTGCTTACTTTTTGGGGAAGGTGTGTATAGCAAAGTATTTAGACCCTAAGATACCTGAAGAGTGTCTAGTGATCAAAATGGTGTATCATTTCGAAGAGAAGATCATCAGTGCCCGATTAAGTGGACAAATAAAAACTATTGGAGGCATGGAAACGCTACTAGAAAATTATGAACAGGAATCTTATTACAGGAGAAGTAGATGGAGGTCAGGGAATACCGAGGAGCGGAGGAATGAACCAACAAGAGAGAATCGGCCCAGAGTTAATTATGTGCATGCTAATAACAATTATTTTAATAATAGATATCGAGGAAGGTGGCCTAATAATAACCGACAAAATTACAGACATGATTCTTATTATAGAGAAGAAGGTCCACAAAGGAGTATGAGTGCTGAGCAACCTAGATTCAGAGATAGTGATGAAGAAAGGAGACCGATAAGCAATATTCAACATAATGAAAATGTTGAATCAAACAATAATAATGATGTAAATAGGGGAAACGGGTACCAGCAGTGAGAAGAGATGATTGCCCGTCACTGCTAGAAACAACAGGGCACAGAGTTTACCACAAACCCAATTATAATACTAAATTAAATCAACCAATAACCATTATCAGAAATAATTTTCTAAAAAATATACAGTCCGAGTTAATGGAAGAAAGAGAATTTAAAGAGTCATCACCAAACAATGACATAGTCTATATACAAATAAAATTAAATGGAGTGTCAGCAGAGGCCATGATTGATACAGGAGCCAATATTTCAATTATTGACCAATTAGAACTAGATGGTATTACTGAGCTAACTACTGAGAGAATACCTACTTTACCAATTAATAATTTAACAATTGTTGGTGCTACCGGGAAACAAAATAAAACAATCAAAAAACAAGTGTCTTGAATGTTACCACTAATGGAATAGGAATACCTATGGGGTTTTTAGTCGCAAAAGGGCTACCGTTTAGGGTGTTAATAGGGTGTGATATGCTACGGCGACACACTGCAATTATAAATCTGGCCAGGGGTATAGTAACCTTGAGCACAGAAAATGGTGAGTTAACGGCTGAGATAATTGGTAGCCAAAGTGCCCCTCAGTGTCCGAGCTCATTTTACTTCCATATTCCTTAAGGAATCGAGCCTCCAGGTGGTCTAGTGGCTAACGCGGGCGATTGATGCGCTCGTGGTCCCGGGTTCAATTCCCAGCGGAGGTTCCGTACGGCGTACACTCAGCGTCGTGAGGCAAACTGAGTAGGCGCTGAGATAACAGCGCCGCCTCCTGGCTGTCAATACCGCAACTAGCGGCTGGTGGCGCGTAGTACTAGCCATACAACCGTCACACTAACACAAAAGCCGCGCGGTACGCCTTGGTCCTTAACGGACTGTTGAGCGGAGGTTTATTTTTTATTATTATTCCTTAAGGAATGGAAGTATGGTGATGGCAAAAAAAATCGTGTTCGAGATTATTGCAGATTCTGATTCTACTACACTCAAAACATGAAAAAAAGTCGTTTTCCAAAAAGTGTCTGTGTGTCTGTCTGTCTGTCTATCTGTGTAGATTTTTTTTCTATGGCAAACGATAACTGCCGCAAATTCAAACAGAATCAAATAATTTTTTGCATACAGCCCTGATTTGTAGAGTACTCACGACCTATTGTTTTTGGTGAAGATCGGTTGAGGGAAAGGGGTAGTTTACCTGCAACGTTTTTTATCAAGCGTATTTTCTATGGCAAACGATAACAGCCGCAAATTCAAACAGAATCAAATAATTTTTTGCATACGTCAGTGAATTGTAGAGGACTCAAGGCCTTTAGATTTTGGTGAAGATCGGTTAAGGGGAAGGGGTAGTTTACCTGCAACCTTTTACGTTTTAACAAGAGTAAAGTACTTGAAAATTTATTTAAACTTTTTGAAACAATGGTAATTGTTGAAAATAAAATAATTTTGTTGCCAGGTAACAAAAATAAAGTCATTTTGATTATAAAATATATAATATTTACAACAAGAAAAGAATTTTCAGTTTTCAAAATTTAAATATATTTTTATAAAACAATGGGTTCTTCATTGAGGTGGGGACCATGTCACTCACTCCATCTCAAGCCTCTCCCATTTTGCAGAAAAAGAGGACCCTGTCAAGGTTGATACTTTGACGACAGTGACAGGGCTTTCCACCAAATTCAGCAGAGTGACAGGTAGGCCCAACTCTGATTGGCTCCTCAGATTTCCCCAGCGTTAGTAGGTTCTATGAAAATATTTTATTTCAAAAATGATTTTAAATATAAATCTTAGATATGTTTTATAAATCTCATGTTTTATGTTTTAACATGGGTAATTTTTTATATGACGAACCATAACTGCCGTAAATTCAAACAGAATCAAATAATTTTTTACATATGTGCCTGAGCTATAGAGAACTCAATGTCTGTTGATTTTGGTGAAGATTGGTTATGGGGAAAGGGCAGTTTACCTGAAACATTTTTTGTTGTAACATGAGTAAAGTACTTAATTTTGATAAAGTATCCTGATAAGATCTTAATAATCCACTGTAGAAACGTAGATGAAATATCTATAAATGAAGAGGCTAGTTGAACGGGCTGGGGGTAATTTTCTATAAATCAAAATTATAGTTGAAGGGGGAGGGGATAATTTTTTTTATATGTGTACTACGTTATTGGCAACAAAGAAGTATTTTTTTGTTAAAATTCCTTCCCTGGCTGTTTGGCTGAAAATGATTTTAAATATAAATCTTAGAATATGGAAGTCATGTACGGTTCTCCATACCGATATTTTTGTTAGGGAGGATAATAGATTAACCCTAGGTAACAACATAGAAGTAACAGAATCAAAGATTTGGCAAGAGAAGATAGAAGAAATAATTGAGTTTCAGAATAGGCAGGCACCGGAAATAATTAGTGTAGAACAGAAACAACAACTTATAAAAATTTATAATAAATATAAGTCAGTATTCTCAGAATCACCAGGAAAAGCAAAAAACTTCTTGTGTGAACTAAAGTTCAAGGAAAATGTAAATTTTAATAAATGATCATACCCTATTGCTCAAGCTTTGAAAGAGGCAGCAAGGAAAGAAATTCAAAGAATGATATTAGAAGACATAATTGAAAGAAGTAGTTCTCCGTATACCAGCCCATTGGTAGCTATACCGAAGAAAGATGGTCAAGTCAGACTATGTCTTGATGCTCGGGAGTTGAATAAAATGCTCATTAACGATCGCACGTCTCCAAGTGAGATTGAAGAGATAATGAAAAAATTCCATGGATGCAAGTACATGAGTACTTGGGATGCAGTCTGTGGATATTGGCAAATAGAATTGCACCCTAACAGCAGACAATATGTTGCTTTCATATTCGAAGGACGAAATTATCATTTTAAGCGTTTGCCTTTTGGATTGGTAAATTCTGTGGCCCTGTTCATCCAGTGCATGGACCAAATTTTAGGTAAGGAAGTTTTAGATTTTACTACCATATATGTGGATAACATATTAATTACGTCTTGTACTTGGGAGGAGCATTGTAACCGAGTGGAAACAGTGTTAAATAAACTCTTGCAAAATAATATAAATTTAAAACTGGATAAATCTAAATTTATCACACATGAACTACCATTTTTAGGGTTCATTTTATCTGCTACTGGAATTAAACCGTCTCCTGACAAAGTAAAGGCTATTCAAGATTTTCCTAAACCAAAAAACTTGAAACAATTACAATCCTTTTTGGGGATATGCAACTATTATAGGAAATTTCAACAGAATTATTCAGAAGTAACAGCCAAATTTCAATGTTTACTTTCAAAGAAAAACAAGTGGAAATGGGAAGAAAGTGACGATAATAATTTCCAGATAGTAAAAAATAAATTTCTTGACAGCATCATGTTACATCACCCAAATTTTAATAAACGTTTTTTCATAAATTGTGATGCTAGTAACATTAGCCTTGGAAGTGAGCTATATCAGGAAGATGAGGAAGGAAATCATGGGGTCATCAGTTTTGCAAGCAGAGTACTGAGTAGTTGTGAGAGAAATTATACAGTAACAGAAAAAGAACTGCTGAGTGTTGTGTTCTCATGTATAAAATTTCGAACATTTATATTGGGATACCCAGTGACCATCAGAACTGATCATAGATCAATTTCGTTTTTAAAAAATTGCAAACTTAACCATGGCAGACTTACTAGATGGGTATTAATACTTCAAGAATATAATTTAGACTGGGAATCAGTTTTGCAAGCAGAGTACTGAGTAGTTGTGAGAGAAATTATACAGTAACAGAAAAAGAACTGCTGAGTGTTGTGTTCTCATGTATAAAATTTCGAACATTTATATTGGGATACCCAGTGACCATCAGAACTGATCATAGATCAATTTCGTTTTTAAAAAATTGCAAACTTAACCCCGGCAGACTTACTAGATGGGTATTAATACTTCAAGAATATAATTTATACTGGGAATATATTCCGGGTAAGAAGAATGTAATAGCAGACCGATTATCCCGGATTAATCTCGAAAAAGGAACTTGTGAAATAGAACCAGAAAGTATTGGAAAAATATATTACATTATTAAGATGGCAAAGGAGTTACAAGATATAATTAATAAAATAAAAGTCGATCAACAAAGGGACGCTAAATTAACAAAAATTAAGGAACGAATATTACAACATGACCCTATAATAATGAAATTTTTTTGTGTTTATGAAGAGGTCCTTTTTATTCATCCTACCATTAAGGATCATGTCTGGAAGATGTATGTGCCAGCAGCAACAGAAGTAGCACTGATTCAGGATTATCATGAAAGATATGGCCACATGGGATCACTCAAAGTGATTAAAGCTATATCTGAACATTGTTACGTGAAAGCTATAAATAAAAGAGTAAGGGAAATAGTAAAAACCTGTAACATATGCCAGCTAGTAAAAGTAAATAATGAGAAGAGAACGGGCGCAATGATTACAATAAAATCTAATAATAAACTTGATATTAATTAAATAAGACATTCTTGGATATCTGTGGACCTTTTCCCAGAAGTGGAGGAAGACATAAATATAAATATATCATCATATTATTTGATCATTATACGAAATATACAAAACTCTACGCTATTAGTAGAGCCACAACGAAGAAAATTCTAGAAGTAATTATAAAAAAATACTTACCTGAGGTGGGAAAACCGGAAACAATTATAACTGATCATGGAACGCAATTTCGGGGAAAAAGGTGGAAAGAAGAATTGGGAAATTGGCAAATAAGAACCTACAAAACATCAGTGTACCACCCTAGTAGCAATCCTGCTGAACGTGTATTAAGGGAAGTTGGCAGAATACTACGTACTTACTGTCATCAAGAACATAAAAACTGGAGCCAGTACATCGAACCAGCAGAGACTTTTCTTAATTGGTCATACCATGACACTATCGGGACTAGCCCTTATCAGGTAATGTTTGATAAACCACCACCAAGAGAAATTACCTCGTTGATAAATTTTTCTCCAGGAGAGAGAGTAGAGTTCGACAAAGTGGAAATGCACAACAGAGTGTTGCATAAAGTAGAACTTCAACAAAAAAGGGCTCAAGTAAAAAAGAGAAGATTGGATACATACCAGATGGGAGATAAGGTACTAATCAAAAATAGACAACTATCCAGTTCTATAGAGGGTATTGCTCGGAAGCTACTGTTACTTTATACTGGACCTTACCTCATAACCCAGGTGAAGGGGAATAATACTTATGAAATTAAAACAATTAACAATAATAGAATAAAGGGAGTGTATAATCAGTCGGAAATGAAACACTATTATGAAGATAAAACCAAGACTATTAGGAGAATTGAAACAATCAACATTTATTTTAATAGACGAGTAACCAAAATAAATTTGTTCTAGTGGGGGGGCTTTATGTAACGGTACATAACCCGGTCCCAATAAATTAACTCATGTAATAACATAAAGGTCAGAAATGGGTAAGCTATAACGAGCTCAAAATTCAATTATATCACTAAACATTATAAACAATTCGAGTGATATACAGTGACAAGTGAGTTATCGTGTACCCATTAAGGTAAAAGTGAAAGTGAAGGTAACTTCTTACAGAATTGTGCTGTAGGTATGAGAATTATAAACGATGATAGTAGACTATAATGCTACTAACTGATTAGGTATTTTGTTAATTTATTGTAATGTTTATATTGTGTAGACAACCAAGTTTAATACCTAAGTTAATGTTATATTTTTTTAAAATATTTGTGTTATAGTATAAGATAACCCAGGGTTCATTCAATTTAAAAAAAAAAGAAACATAAAAGATTTAAATATCAGAGGATAAAAAAAAAAAATTAAAATAATACTGTATGAGGGAAATGGCAGAAGGAAGTAGTGCAGTGTAGGAATACTATGAGAGACTAATAAATAATATATAAATTCATTTAAAGATAATAAAAATATTAAATACTTATATACAAGGTCATAAGAAAATGAACAGAAATCTATTATGTAAACCAAATTGGGAAAGAAACCGGAATTAAAAAGAATTATTTTTCTGTAAATAAAATATAAATTTATAATAATTACAAACTGCCTGTATACTAAAAAATTATGGGTTACTAAGAGTGATGAAAATAACAAGTATTGTTAATCGAATTTAAAAATTAAACCTGGCGAGTTGACAAAAATGATGAGACCTCAATTTTATTAAAATATCCTTTTAGAAACCTTATAGAAGTGCAAAATTGGTACAAAATTAAACAACAGTATGAACATTATAATATATAATTATTATATTATAATCCTACCTTATTTATCAAAAATAAATTGCTATACTCCATAATAAAAAGTGAAAGAAAACCATTTGGATGATCCGGCCTAGTTTCGCTATGTTTCAAGTTGACGATATAATATTGGCCAGACGGTAATGAAATTACAACCCAAGACGGACATCACCAGAGAAAAGGCTTCATTCAAGTAAGAACTGTCAGAAGAGAGGTAATATAAACATTTCGTTTAATATTTAACGAAGAAAACTCATTCCGAATGGTGGTATAGAACAAAAAACTAGGACAAATTAATCACATGTTCTAATGAAAACAAACACACTCTGCTCTCTTACGGACATTTCTGGAACTACATACTAAACGAAAATAAACAAATTTTTTAATATTTTTCGGTATTTGTAAAGCGTAGTATAGTTATCCATTTCTGACCATCTCATAACAAAAAGAACTTACCCTTAACCCTGGGGAAATAAAAAGAATTATATATTGATTGATGTTTTAAAAATAGTATAAAATTTGGTAAACAAAACCATATATGTTTTTTTCTTGACAATTCCATGTTTACTCTATGAAGTCGATATTATGTTTTAATGAAGGAAAAGATCGATTGTGATATTTGTATTTTTTGCGGCAGGGAAAAAACCAATAATATAAATAATAAATATTATTGAAAAAATGATATTGAATAATAAAAAAGTGTTATATTTTTTGTAGTGGGTAGTTGTAATAGATTTCAGCACAAAATCGAAGAGGTCGATCCATTGGGTCATATTTTGCCACAGTGTAGTCTGGTTGGACTATGTGTGGAGACTCGTCTCACAATCAGCTGATTTAATTCACGGCGAACAATTTGAAAGAATTTCAGAAATCGTCGGAACCGAGTGTAAACAATCGGTACTTACTCTCTCTTCAACATAAGGCTGAACAACTTCCCTGCTTGACCCCAAATCACACACTCTCGATTTTGGCTTTTGATTGAGTAACATTAGCAAACACTTTATTTTTAAACTTCGGTCATTATAATTCATAAGTGGCGACTGCGGAGAGGCGGAAACCTCTGATCAAAAAACCGCACGTTACAGAATTGGCGAACCCAACAGTGGGGCTTGAATCAGACGGACGTTTCGCTAATAACTCTAAAAAAACCGCACGTTACAAATTGAATGCCAAGATTGCAATAAATGTTACATAGGACAACTGAAAAAACGTTATTTTAAACACCTAAAGGCATACAAAAAACCAGAAATATACAAATCTAATTTGGCCACACATGCAATAAACACTGGACATGAATTCCCAAACATAACCAACATGACACTAATAAAACACATACCACACAAAGGCACCATAATGAACATTTGGGAAAATTTACAAATATACAAACAAGAAACATAAAACAAACTAATACCTGAACAAATACAAATCAATACAAAACATGACACAATTTCACACAAAATACGAATACATACACCACAATCACACACAATAATACCAATTTAAAGTACCAGAAGCCAACAGGAAGCCACAATAACAACCATCCAACTCATATATACTTCACCAGACACAAAATCCGTAAGGCTGAGGATGGGTACACAATGGTACCCGAAACATGTTCCTAATAAGGAAAGAAATATCTTGAGGTAAATTCATTTTAAAAAGTAAATATTATATATATATATATATATTGCGACAGTACAAATAAGTGATGTACTGAGCATGAAATATACAAATTTAAATTTACTTAATAAACTGTAAATAATTAATAATATATTAGAAATAAGCATGTTATGGATTGCAAGCTTGACTCAGACAAAAATATGAACAGGTGATTCGACCTGAATCAACGTGCACACACACACAAATGTAACTGAACGTGTGTACACCAGTATTTTGCTAGTGTGTGTGAACGCAGGTCTCTGCAGGCAAGTTTGCCACCCCAGTATGAATAATTGCACAATGACTGTTTTTCCGTAATTATTCATAAACTAGAATTAAGAATTAAAATCCAAAAGCACCATAAAATGTAAATAAATTTAATAAATACTGTGTGCGAAAACCACGCGAAAGTGACACGCTGTACAAGTGCAAAAGTGAAATAACTGTGTACAAATCAAAAGGGTTAAGTTGCAATGTCCAAAATTACAATGAACATGTGTTGTAAAATTAGTTATAAGTATAAAAAAATACTTACAGGACTCTGCAATTCGCAGAAATATAAAAAATAGTGAATTTGACAAAAAGTGGGGGAACTGACGCCAAAAACAGTTTCTAACATGTCGATTTTGTATCACTGAAGGGTGTCGACCAAGACATGGGCATAAATAGGACACGCAAGCTGCAGTGGTTCTCTTTCTTGAATCATCCACGATGCAGCGGGAGCTTATGCCCGTCAGCACGGCATATTTATTAATATTTTTATAAACAGTTTAAATTGCCAGTTATGTACAAATACGTAACCAAGCTATAAGACAAACATTGTAATTAATAACAGCATTACTGAAGAAATTCCATAGCGATACGACGCTGGACAAGTGAAGAAATTCCATAGCGATACGACGCTGGACAAGAGAAGAAGTCCCATAGCAATACGACGCTGGACTAGAGAAGAAGTTCCATAGCGATACGACGCTGGACAAGAGAAGAAGTTCCATAGCGATACGACGCTGGACAAGAGGAGAGGACGAGAGAGTGAGAGACAGCCGACGCTGGACAAGAGGAGAAGAGAGACAGCCGACGCTGGAGGCGAGACGAAGATGAACACCGATGGAACAAAAAATGATCGAGTATGATTGACGACAATAAGGTGATAGACAACTTATTCATATCTTAATCATACACAGTATACAAAGACAGTTAAAGACATTAATATTTTATTTAAAAATAAGAGTCATATTTCTTGTATAGTAGAGTTAAAAATCATAGATGTTTTAGAAATACGATTAACGTAACAAGAGCTCAAATTAATATGATATAAAATGATTACAAAGAATATAAATAAAAACAATTAGTATTTGAGAAAACAGTACTGAGAAGTAATAACTATTAATATTTTGAGTACGTACCATATATAGAAAAAAGATTTAAAAATTGATTTTGAAACATATTAATAGACTGAGTAGTCTAATAATGAGATTTTTCTTTTATATACTATTTAGTAGCATAGAATGTTTAGTTAGTAAGGATGTATATATCTTAAGCCTTACGGCATTATAACAAATAATAACTGTTTTTTAAATCGAAGTCAGTGCCATGAGCACATATTTTTTTTATAGTATCAAATAAATTTTAATTATCGTTTCAAGTTCCGTAGAGTTCTTATTGCAGATACACCTGACCCCCTACTTAAATGTTATATGTTTAAAGAATTTGTCAATCTTGAACGTGAGACCGTTCACATCAATTCAAGTATATGTATCGTTATATAAATTTGTCGCCCTGGACGTGAGGCATGAGATGCCTAAATTTACGTACAAAAATTTGTACACATACCATATAATATTATGCAACTTTTGCAAGGTTGTAATGTTGCATAAAATGTCGCCATGCACGTGGGGCCCAACATGCCTAAATTTATGTACAAAAAAAATTTGTGACATAAATTGTAGATCATGAATGTATGACCCGATACCCATCATTTGACTATTAAAATTTTTTTATGTAGCTAAATGGTTGCTCTAAAATATATAAAGTGTTAAATGAAAAATGTATAATATGTAATTATTATTTGTAGTAAACAGTAACTGAATGTAATGTTAATTGTTGTGTAATCACACAGCTGGCGCCCACCACAAATAATATTGTTGTCTATGTAACAGGTGTAACTGTAATGAGTATTAATAATAACTATTAATAAAAATACAGAAATAAACAAATAAGTAGGGAACGGTTATCAATAATAATTTTTAAAGAATTACTATTAAATAAATATTTTAATTTTAATAATTATTCACCATGGCAATATCGGGAAGTTCGAGGATGGGAGAAGCACTTGAAGCCATGATGCAAGCTGTATTTGGTGAAGTAGAGAACAAACAAACAGAAAAAGTAAAAGAAAATAATATTAGAACTCAAATAGAAGAGTTAACAGAATTTTTTACAAAACTGACCGAAGAATTAAGAGAAGAAAGGATAGCAAAAGAGAAAATTAGAGACACAAATACGCACATAGCGTCTGTAGAAGGTGAACAAACCATAGTAGTTAAAAATACATGTGTAATTACTAATGATAATTATAAAAAAGTAATTAACATTAAGGAGGAGAAGCAAATTAAGGTTAATAAAACATACCTTATTAATAGCGATATTCCAAGTGTGAGGCACACACACAATAGTAAATCACACAAGATGACATATTTGAAACACATAAGACACCACACTTACGGAGATAAATATCACTGTGGGCTTAACAAGAAACGTAGTAAGTTATCTAGACGAAACACTACGCAAAATTGTGGTAAGTATGATGTTAGATATACGCACGATAATTATAATAATGATAATTATAACTGTAAGTATGAAAACTACAGAGGTTATCGTAAACGACGTATGAAAAAACCGTCGACAACTGGTCAGGTAAGTCCACTCAACCAAACTAGGGACGAGAGAAGTGAGAAAGAACGAAGCATTTGTAACGAGAGAAAGAGAGTAGATTTTAAGTGGCCGACAGGCAAAATGAAAACGTTGTACGATGAACAGGTGACTTCTACGATCCAAACAAACGTTCACAAGGTGAGTACGCACACAAACAAGGGATTAATTAATGGAACGCAGACGTTGTTTATACGAGGGTGAGAATAATAGTAAACGCGGCGACTACGCTACAAAGGAACAATATACGTCCGGTAGACTATGGACAATGCAATTGTTATAAAGAGGGGTGTAAGTTCTAACTACACACTGAACTCAAGGCAAATGAAAATAAATAATTATTTTAAATGAGAAAAATAATATAACTATTAATTATTAATAATAAGAAATAATATGTGTAAGAATATAAGAGAGTATAATTAAGAAATGTTATAAGGAATGTTATTTGAAAGGTTTAATTAAGAAATGTATTACTGATGGTAAGGAATGTTGTTATTGATATGTTATAAATATGAAGAAATGATTAAGATGAGCAATAATTGCCATAATTATTAGAACGGCTGATCAAGCGAACACTTATCGAAGATACAAGGACACAGAAGAAAGCGAGAGTGAAAAGTCATAAGGGCAGAGACTACTTAGGATTAAGGACTTCGAGAAAAATATCGTTGTGTTCCAAGACAGTTCCTCTGTAACCGATCATGCAACGCACTACGAGCTAAAAGAGTATTCTGTTACGGAAGTGTATTTCAAGAAAGTTGTAGCGATCAGAAAGGTAATGTTAAAGAAAGGTAATAAAAGGTAATGAATGTTAATGTAGTGTATAAGTAACGTATTAGATAAAGTAATGTCATGTTAAGAAAAGAGCTAAGGAAGATTAGAAGCGAAGGTAAGAATGTATGAGTAAGTTAATGTAAAATTAAGGACCGAATTTACACACATATGTAGGAATGCAGAGTATACAGAAGGAAAACAAAGGAGAGCTAATTGCAGTGGATTTTCTGGGACCATTACCACGATCAAGTCGAGGTGTGAAGCACATATTGGTATGTATCGATGTGTTTTCCAGGGCAGTCCGACTGTACCCAATTATGTGATCCACAACCAAAGTTGTTCTAAAGATACTACTGCAAAAATATATTCCGTTATATGGAAAAATGAAGAAGATACTCAGTGATCAAGGTGTGCAATTCCAAAGTGAAAAATGGGAGAGGACGTTAAGGGAAAATGGAATAAAACCAGTACTCACATCCATAAGACATCCTCAAGGAAACCTTGCTGAGAGAGTTAACAAAGAATTAGGTAAATATTTACGAATATATTGCCATAATCAACACAATAAATGAGCATAATATTTACCATTTATTGAAAAAGCCATTAACGAAAATTATAGTGAAGCAACAGGATACACTCCAATGGAATTAGAAGAAGATAAGAAGCCAACCAGATTTTGGACTAAATATATAAACAAACCTAATAACCAAAATGTACCTGTACCAATAAGTGTGAAAATTGAATACGCAAAGCAACGAATAAGAGAGAGAGGTAACAAGAGAATAGAGAGATTTAATCTAACTCACAAGTTACAACAATTCAACGTGGGAGAAAGTATACTACTCAAAGCAAATCCAGTGTGAAAAAGGAGTGATAATACGGCGAAGAAATTCTTCAGACTTTATAATGGACCGTATACGTTAAGACAGCGAGTGGGACAGAACACTTTCATTGTATATAATGAGATACAGAAGAAAGAAATTGGTAAATTCCACGCAACGTCATTTAAGAAGTTCTACACATAAATCAGAGGTCATTGAAACCAGTCAAACCAGCTGTTTGTAAAGCCACCCTAATTCAAGGTCGCGAGCAGTGAGCGTACGAAAGAGGGGAGGTAAGACATTTGTATACACTCCTATTAAGGGTGAAATGACGAATATTATTCTTTATTATTTGTTATATTTTTTTGCAAATAATAATAATAAATAAATAGATAAAAAAAAAATTTATAATAAATAAATTTATTAAAATTTTTTTTTGTTACCAAGCAGAGGAATAATACGACAGTACAAATAAGTGATGTACTGAGCATGAAATATAAAAATTTAAATTTACTTAATAAACTGTAAATAATTAATAATATATTAGAAATAAGCATGTTATGGATTGCAAGCTTGACTCAGACAAAAATATGAACAGGTGTTTCGACCTGAATCAACGTGCAGACACACACAAATGTAACTGAAAGTGTGTACACCAGTATTTTGCTAGTGTGTGTGAACGCAGGTCTCTGCAGGCAAGTTTGCCACCCCAGTATGAATAATTGCACAATGACTGTTTTTCCGTAATTATTCATAAACTAGAATTAAGAATTAAAATCCAAAAGCACCATAAAATTAAATAAATTTAATAAAAACTGTGTGCGAAAACCACGCGAAAGTGACACGCTGTACAAGTGCAATAGTGAAATAACTGTGTACAAATCAAAAGGGTTAAGTTGCAATGTCCAAAATTACAATGAACATGTGTTGTAAAATTAGTTATAAGATAAGTATAAAAAAATACTTACAGGACTCTGCAATTCGCAGAAATATAAAAAATAGTGAATTTGACAAAGAGTGGGGGAACTGACGCCAAAGACAGTTTCTAACATGTCGATTTTGTATCACTGAAGGGTGTCGACCAAGACATGGGTATAAATAGGACACGCAAGCTGCAGTGGTTCTCTTTCTTGAATCATCCACGATGCAGCGGGAGCTTATGCCCGTCAGCACGGCATATTTATTAATATTTTTATAAACAGTTTAAATTGCCAGTTATGTACAAATACGTAACCAAGCTATAAGACAAACATTGTAATTAATAACAGCATTACTGAAGAAATTCCATAGCGATATGACACTGGACAAGTGAAGAAATTCCATAGCGATACGACGCTGGACAAGAGAAGAAGTCCCATAGCGATACGACGCTGGACTAGAGAAGAAGTTCCATAGCGATACGACGCTGGACAAGAGAAGAAGTTCCATAGCGATACGACGCTGGACAAGAGGAGAGGACGAGAGAGTGAGAGACAGCCGACGCTGGACAAGAGGAGAAGAGAGACAGCCGACGCTGGAGGCGAGACGAAGATGAACACCGATGGAACAAAAAATGATCCGAGTATGATTGACGACAATAAGGTGATAGACAACTTATTCATATCTTAATCATACACAGTATACAAAGACAGTTAAAGACATTAATATTTTATTTAAAAATAAGAGTCATATTTCTTGTATAGTAGAGTTAAAAATCATAGATGTTTTAGAAATACGATTAACGTAACAAGAGCTCAAATTAATATGATATAAAATGATTACAAAGAATATAAATAAAAACAATTAGTATTTGAGAAAACAGTACTGAGAAGTAATAACTATTAATATTTTGAGTACGTACCATATATAGAAAAAAGATTTAAAAATTGATTTTGAAACATATTAATAGACTGAGTAGTCTAAAAATGAGATTTTTCTTTTATATACTATTTAGTAGCATAGACTGTTTAGTTAGCAAGGATGTATATATCTTAAGCCTTACGGCATTATAACAAATAATAACTAATGTTTTTTAAATCGAAGTCAGTGCCATGCGCACATATTTTTTTTATAGTATCAAATAAATTTTAATTATTGTTTCAAGTTCCGTAGAGTTCTTATTGCAGATACACCTGACCCCCTACTTAAATGTTATATGTTTAAAGAATTTGTCAATCTTGAACGTGAGACCGTTCACATCAATTCAAGTATATGTATCGTTATATAAATTTGTCGCCCTGGACGTGAGGCATGAGATGCCTAAATTTACGTACAAAAATTTGTACACATACCATATAATATTATGCAACTTTTGCAAGGTTGTAATGTTGCATATATATATATATTTATTTTTTAATGCAAATTGACAAGTTGAAAGATTTATATTTCAACATTTTTAACATGCCTCTTAAATTCTCCACATGTAAGCATATCAAGGTACAAGACAGATTTTGTCAAAATGGATTCACACAGTATGCTCACATAACAATTTCTGTATAGTTAAAAGAAAAAACACATAAAAGGAATACATTTGTGAAAGGTATACAAGATATCTTAAAATATAACCGATAAACTTACAAATTTACTTTCAGCATAACAAAAATCGTTCTCTTACTCTGTATGACTGTACAAACCTTTCCTGGTATAAAACAACACTGCTCAGCATCAATATATTTATTATATGTCATAGACAGCATTGAAATACGATTTTCCACAGCAGTTAATATATCACACTGCCTTGACAGAGGGTGGTTTTTACGTTCACTTTCTCTCCTTGGTAACTTCGCTTTGATGGCCTTCAGTGACTTACTGTGGTACCGTTCTGCTAATGAATAACCTCGGTTTAATATGCGACTGCATGTTGTATTGAATTTTCGACTTACCTACACAAAGAGAGAATATACTGAATTTAACTTATATAATTAATAATGTTAGTGTGACACAGTAAATCTTGACCTTTACATATGTAACATAATAATTACATACCACACTGGTGCAGTAAAGCTGGAAATGTGTGACATGTATTTTATTTTAGACTATGACTACAGAATTAATTGTGTTATCGTCTAACAAAAAGGTTGGCAAAATATAGAAATTATGAACTAAGTGTGTCCTATAAAAGTAATACTGTATGCTTACTATAGTCTGTGAAAATAAGAATTTTTTTAGCAATTCAAAATTGCTGTATAGTTTTTCTGAGTTATACTTGTCAAGTTTTTACTTAAAACCACACCCTAAAGTAGGTAAATGCTTCTTATGATGCCAAACTGAATTAATGTTCAACTTAAGTCATTACATTTTATAAACCGTGACCTTGTAAGAAAAATCTCACATTCGATGGTCTTTCGATACATAGAGAGATAAGGCTATGGAATTAAAGGTTTCTAAAAAATTCTTATACTAAGTTATTCTTTTAAATGCCTTAAGATTTAAAGAAGTCAATGAAGTATTGACGATAATGTTAAAACAAGAAGAATAGGTCAAAGCTTCTCCAAGATCAACTTCATAATTTAAAAAAATAAGTTTTACTATCAATATCCAAATGGACACTATTGACATATGCTGTTATATAATCAATTACCAATTATACTGAAGATGTGCATTTGGACTAACCTGCTTAACAATATGGTGAGGACTGGGCTCAACAGTCTTCATAAGAGTTACTACTGGAGTGTGATGGTATCAGACAAACTTATTCAAAGTAACTACAGTAAGCATTGTTCAATGTCTTATATATGAATCTCATCATAATGAATGATTGGCTTTAAAGATGGCATTGTGATGGGACAGCACAATGTACACATACTATTTTAATTTCATCTTTTGTTGAAACACTGTTGTAACAAGAATAAAAGATACTCACATATCATTTATTGAATAAAACCGCGAATAAAGATACGAGGATAAGTCAAATGAAAACCTTACAGTTTTTATCTTTTAATTATTGAACAATACAAAATAGACTTAGGCCTACATCATTTTTCAATGTAGTCTTCATGACATATTGTACAAGTGTTCCAGCACTTCTTTGGAAGTGCATGGCTATTTCTACAAAAAATTCTGTATGTTGTGATTGTAGCCACTTATGCACTGCCTGCATAATCACTTCATTGGATTTGTCTCCTAGCTCCTCTTTGAGTGGACCAAACACATGGAAATCACTCAGTGTAAGGTCTGGAGAATATAGACAGTATCTGGTAGTCACTAAAACTTCAGATCTTGGATGGTTGCAAGTGTTGCATAAACACTATAGTGTCAAGCATTGTTATGTTGCAACAAAATACCAATACGTCATGGCATTTGGACCTGACACTAAGACGCAGATGTTTATAAAAGGATATGCATACATTGCATGGTGATTTGTTTCTCACCTAGGTATATAGTGTTCTAAAATTACCCTTCATTCATCCCAAAAGAGAGTCAGCACAACCTTTCCAACTACGGTAGGGTTGTGTGTGAATTTTTTTGGTTTTTGTGAGGAGCTATGGTGCCATTCTTCTTTTGGTTCTGGTTGGTGGTAGTTCATCCAGGTGATAATTCTTCATAGAAAGCCATTTCGTTTCAGTGTCAGTGTTCCTCACATACATCAACACATCGATATTTCAATTGCAGTGAATCAGCATGACGCTGATCTCAAACAAAAAACTATTGAACTGCAGAATATCATGTATAATAGAATATGGGGGGGGGGGATCTGCGACTGACAGGCAGATATTTCTTCCACTGTTATATGCCAGTTTTCCTTCACTACTGTTTAAACTGCTGAAGTGGTATCTAGTGACACTATTCAGTTTGGCTCACCTGTGAGGAGAATCCGCCACATAATACATACACATACACATAATTAACAGCATTTGCAAACTTCCTACTTCATTCATACACTTTCTACAGCGAGACATAAATCACCATACTCTACTTTCATTCTCTGACGAGTTTCAATGGATTAAATCGCATCACTACATAAAAAAGTGAAAAACAGGACACTGTTCTTCTTTCTTTGGTGCATGCTGCAAGTGCAGGCACCATTTTAATACTGCGACCGAGTCACTGTTTATTTAGCATTTCTGTTTCATGTTACTACCTGTAGGCCACTCTTCAAACAATGAGTATCACTGCTCCCCACTTTCAGAATGTTTGCTGCTTGTTTCAAACATTAAGCACATTTTTAAGGCTTTCGTTTCACTTTCCTTCACAAATACAATAAAACTGTCATAGAAAACTGTTAAAACAATATAAACGTGGGAATTATTGGAGACTTTTTCAAAATATTGTGTACTGGCTTAAGGGATTAGGCTTATCTTTAGAAGATATTTGGACAGTTGTTATGATTTGGCATTCTCACATGATTAGTTATTTGTTTAATGATGAAGAAATACTTTTTGAAAAGCAAATCCCTAATATTATTCTCTCTATCGCTCCCTTCCTGTTTATTTGTTCCTCAGTGAGTTTTGCCAAGTGACCTTATCTATTGAAAAAAAGTAGTATGGTTCTGATCAATATTCTTGACATGCCCAAGCAATATTCTTGACAGCAGCCATAAATTGACTGCTGTAAATATAAATAAAAAATACATTGTTGCTGGATTTACATCACAGCTTAAAGATTTGAGAATGTAAAAATGACGTTCCAAGGAATCCTGACTGAATTTATAATAAGGCTACACTTAATTCCATTGCTGCACAACTAATCAGATAATTCTGTTGTGCCCTGAATTGTTACACAAAGTGACTCTAAAGTTCTTGTAAAGTAGACATGTTCACTTAGCTGATCACTTTTTCAGAATTTCAAGTCCCATCACCATAAATACAAAGCTGGTAGGAGCATATTCTAGTAAAGTCTTTCCCACAAACTGGCAAAATTTTACATTCAAAGTGTTACTAGCACTTTAAATTTTTTTATTCCACGTAGGTGTGAGTGTGTTTGGGGGTGCAACCATTCACTGCACATTTTTCTTTGATTGTTGTAGTTACTTTTGGAATATAGTTACATTTTTAAGACGACTTAACTTCTATATATTTTTGTCTACTGAAAACAAGTTCAAAAATACTACTATTAGGCCTATAGTGTTTACAAGTTCACAAACTCACCATAAGTATGGATAAAAGAATTACCATAATATTGTATAAAGCCTAAAATCTAAACTACAGTAAAATTTCATCACACTTTCTTAACGTATCAAGCTTACTGGACATCCCAACTTAGTCAGGTCAGTTTTGTTTACACAGTACTTATTTTTTTTAGCGTGAAGCTGGGACACAAAAAATTTCCCAAATTTTATTTTCAGTACAGTTATTTGAAGTTGACAAGTGAAAAAACTCATCTGCCAGTGCATGCCCTTAAAGCAACCATTTAAAATACTGGTAGGAAATGAATGGCATTAATCGTGAAATTGTTTAGTCATTATCCATTCCCATGGGCAATTATTTTTGTTACAAAAGTTTTGACAACAAAAAATAATAAAATTTCAATCTATTGACAACAAAGATTTGTTGTAGTACCCACTGCTTTCAAGAGTTACATTTTTCATATATTGACTGAAGTACTACTTAAAGAAAACCTATACTTGATACTGTAACATTAACGATATATAAGATATATTTTTTCTGTTTAACTGTAACGCCTCTGACAGTAATGGAATGGCTTATTGACAGTCGGGGGCAAAGAATGAAATAGTTAAAAAGTACTTTTCGAATGCTTCAAATTGTATAAATGTTAAAAAAAAAACTACTACTTACGGCTCTACATTTTGCAACTTGATCGAAGGACAAATATGAAAAAATTTTTGTCAAAACTACTTCAGGCAAATCTTCCAAATTCATTGTGCAGGCTATCTGTTTAATGGCGTTATGTGTTTAAATTCTTACACCAATTTTATTTATAAAAAGTGCTAATGATATAATGAGAGCAGTCACGAAGAACACATTCCAATGTTATCGATGAACTTGCATCCTATTATCAACTATATTCTACATTAGCATCATTTATTCATAACAACACTTCACCATTTTTAAACTTTGCTGCCAACTTTGTAGGTCCAAGACAGAAATCTGAAGATCATAAATATAAATATCACATTACTTTAAAAAATATTTAAAAAATTTGGCAAACTTGGTTTTATCGGTACTCATTCTGCGACAGAAGAAAATAATGATTGATAATGTTTTAACATTTTTAATTATTTTTCTTAACAATTTTCCTTATATCCGTATGCGAAGAAAAACTAATATTCAAGTGTTTGATGTTTTTACAATTAACATTATAAATGCAGTGCAGTACGATGTGTCTCTGTCGACCAAACTTAAATATTTAAGTATTTAAATCCCATTGAAGAAGACGAATACCACGTCGAAACATCTGGGTAACAAAACCAAAAAGTAAGTGTTCATAGTGGAAAAATATTATATATTTAATATATATAATATTAAAAAAGTGAACGAAGAGGACGTATCAACAAGATAATTACCAAACTTAATTTAGCATAAAAAGTTATGATAGACTGTAACAGATGTATTTAAATAAAACTAAATGTAGTCTTTTTAATTTATATACTATACATATAAATAATATAGGAATATATATTTCAATAATATGAGTATGTACTTAATTCACAACGGAAATATCCACTGCCTTTAAAATCATAATATAAGGCAGTAAAATTGTTGTGTGGTAACACTGTCAGTTCTTCTCTTTCACTACACTACCACGCATCGGCCTGTTTGTGTTATATTCTGTCCGTGAACAGTTCGGTTTAAATTCAAAATGGCGTATAATGGTGATAGTAACTTGGTTAAGCGGCAAAGAACTGAAGTGGAGACAAATCAACTTCGTGTAAGTATTTTACAAGTTAATGCACATGCCAGAATGTAAGCTATACCTTCATTGCCCAGGCCGGCCATGTATGTATTGTTGCAATTATTACGTTTTTGGCTTTGTTCTCGATGTCGCCCAATGTGGGGACGCTTATCCTTACACCAATTACCACGTTGTAGAACTTGTTTTTAGCAGAAAAGTTTTAATTCGGTACACTAATTTTTAAATTTGTCCATTGCCACAGAGTTAATGTGACTTTGTTAGTTTTGTTAATTTGCCAAATAACAGTTGTCTTCATTGGCATTTGCCTAGGAATATTTTGAGCGGTTTTTATGGATTATGTAAAACATGTAATGATCTTTGTAAACATTTAGTACTATAATACTGGAATATGATTATTTAACACGCTTGAATAGAAATAAATGTCGTCAAATTTTGTGTGGTATAGTGTATTTTTGGGGTGTTCGGTTGTCCTTAACATGGAATTTAGGCTTTTACATGTTTTGCATAGGTTTTTGAAGAACTAATTTTAATTGCAGTTGTGGAGATTCTGCGTGAGTGTCGAAAAAATTTAAAAAGAAAATTGGGGTATAATAATACCGACATTTTAATTGTTGTGCCTCTTTTTGTATTATTTCGGTAGTTAAGAGGGAGTGTGAATAAATGGTTGTCTTGATTATTCATCTCTTCTTTCACAGCACTAACACTTAACTAAAAATGAACTTTTTTCATGTGAAAAACTTACTATTTTTTACATAAAATAAAATAAAAACTTAAAATAGTAAGTTTTTCACATGAAAAAAGTCCATTTTTAGTTAAGTGTGAATAAATGTAGTTTTGCCTTTTAACGATTTTTTACTAGAACGTTACAGCATATTGAAATTACTGTCCTTTTGTTTGTTGCTAATGGCAAATTAATATGTACCTTCCTGCCAAGGTATATAGAGAAATTGCATCATAAGTGTTAATTTCATTCTAACATGTTGCAGACTGTAGCATGTGTGTAGAGAACCCAGTGAGTGAACAGGGTGTAAATTATTTATTGGTATAATCATGGTGCATATTTCTTCTCTGAGTGAAGTTGTAATAAATTAACTTATTACATGTCGTGTGATGTAGCTTAGTTGTTGATTGTTAACAAATAAGAGGACAGCATTGTATGTTTCACAGGTTTTTACAGTATCATTTTTGAACAGGATTCCACTTTCTGCTGTATAACATAAGGTTATCTTTACTATATTGGTGCAGAGTTTTAGACATTTAAAAGGCTGTTTATATGTATGATTACATAAATAAAATCCATATTAACTATTATTAAACACATGAATTCCGAACCTCTGACAGCCAAGTTGGGGAAGTAGAGGGCTGTTACTTTTTTTTATGTGTTTTGTAAAAAAGTTTTGTTTTTTATTTTAACTTCTTATTACAACAGTATTTTGAACACAAAAGTATTTTTACCATGTTCATAAAATAGTTTTATAGAGTGGTGAATTTTGCTGTGGAATTGTATTTATCTTGCGAAGCAACATACAGATACGTGGACTTCTTCACATAACTTTGTATTTGATAGGTGCAGTTATGTGTTGGAACGCAATACCAAACAAAAAACAAAACATCGTACAGATACCAAATTTTGTTGTTTCATCTCCTCTTAAAGATTTTGTTATGTATCTGTGACCTATTGTCTCATTTCTGTTTCTAAAATTGGTTATGTTTAGTAGGATTACATTTAGTCTTGTAGATGAGATGCAGAAACAATATGTAATGTAGACTGCAGTGATTGCAGCCATATAATTTTATTTATGATTTATAAAGTTCAGATTGTCTCTGCAGATTCAGAAAGTTACAACTTAATTTTTTTGTTAATTTGAACACAGATTTTAAAATGTGTAGGCCTATGTCAACAGATTTTTTAACATAAAATTTTATTAACTGAAATTAATTTTATGTCAGTTTTGTAAATTTAATGTGAAATCTGTAATTGGTATCAAAACCATTACATTAACAAAACTATTTAGTAGATAATATCAGTAATCTTGATAAATAGAAGTATGTTGCCTATTACATAAATATCTATTTGAAACCATAAACACATGTTTCCGTTAATACTTAGGCTGCTATTTAGTAATTTTAAATCTAATTTAGTGGAGGTTAAATTAAAGTGAAATCAAAGTTTACAAGGCTTGGTTGGCTTTTACCAAATCATTATCGTGTCACAGGTTCTTAATGGCTGCTTTTAAGTAGTTTGTTGTGTCTATAAGTAGAATTAAAGAAATTAGCTGCAGAATACAATATTATTAAATAAACTTTTCTAATTTAATCATTGTGAATTACAAAATAATACTTACTTGTGGGAATCTATGTAAGAAGGCTATAGGATTTCCTTTTTTGTACTCTGTGAGGTTTACTGTAGAACTCAAAATATCTTGTACGCACATGGTATGCCAGAAAATGATGTTGGTGTATTGTAATTTCTTTTTCTTAACAGTAGTTTGGCCATAGGTTATGTCTTGAGGAATATGTTCACATGACTCTTATTGATGAACTAAATGTTCAGCCACATGATGGCATAAATTATAAAGTTAGACATCCATTTGTGATTAGTTTTGCCCATGCCATATGTAAATTCACATTAACTTCCAAGGAATTGTGTCTTATGGTGTTCGTCTCACTGGTATTTGTTCCAGTCTGCTTGAGCTTATTTTGATGCTGTGGATAGAGAAGGCTTGTAAATGTCATGTTATGAGTTGTCAGTTGTTCTCTTCATGCCAGTCGAAAAATACTTCCTAATTTGGCAGGTGTTTGTCTAGTGTAGAACTCTGTGGCCATTCAACATCTGTATGGTCAACCATGTTTTGTATTTGTGATGCTCAGATTTTGTACAAATGAAACCATACAGCCATTCTTTTATAACGGACGTGACATGTAGACAACTTTGTTTTAAAATAACAAAATGTATAAACAATTTTATTAAGTATTTTATTATTGACAAGTTCTCATGCTGATTTTACTGTTTACAGACTTTAATATTTGTATGTAAGACAGTTGTTATTTTATACAAGGGTCAGTCCATATCAAGTGGTCCAGCACTGGTTGCTTGACCATCTCAGAAAAATTTATATTTGGTAAGTGGATTCCCTTACGTTTTGGGGGCTCAAAAATATTTTTTTTTTTAATTTTTACTGTTTGCCATTTGGAAATGGTGGCCATATTTGTTTTAGGCCGCACGCTATTTTTCGCGTTTGCAGGCGTCTACGATTTCTTAAATTATACAGCAATGGGTTGGCCTAGCCCTTTCAAATAAACTGCATTGAGTTCAGTACACTCTGGCCTACAAAATAAAACCATAATTACCTAGCTAGATGTATTTCTTAATATATTTTTACAGCTCAAACTTATTGGTCGCAAATTGGCAAAATTCAATTTTTGAAGGGTAATTTTTCAAAGAAGGAATAATTTCTCAGCCTTAATCTTTTTTGTGCTGTTACACTACACAGTATAGTTACTTTTTATAAAGTATTAATGGTGAGAAGCTTAGCCTTAAAAAAATATGCCCTTTTAAAAAACCAATTTTTTTTTTTTTTTTTCAAAGTTTCACCTGCAATATCTTTGTTGGGGGACCAGTTAAAAATATGAAAATTGCACACATAAAAGGTCTTTATGATATCAAACTTCAGTATAAATTTCAACTTTGAGATTCAACTGGAAGTTAGTAAAAACAATTTTCAATTTGAGCC
This sequence comes from Magicicada septendecula, assembly GCA_034769895.1. Classification (NCBI taxonomy): domain Eukaryota; kingdom Metazoa; phylum Arthropoda; class Insecta; order Hemiptera; family Cicadidae; genus Magicicada; species Magicicada septendecula. The sequence continues at coordinate 67,603,196 of CM068371.1, forward strand.
AAAAATACATGTGTATGTTTCACATCCGCGATATGTGGGCTAATAACAGTAGGTATAGTAATTTTATGATTAAATCATATCCAGTCAAAGATAACTAATTATAATAACATAGGATTTTGAATTCTGTAAGTCTGGACAAGTCTGTGTATTGTCTCCCCTCTCTACCATTATCTGTCCCTGTCTAGCAAGAGGCTAACTGGTATTTACAGTGCTTCGGGTTTTCCGTGCACTTAATTTACTATGAGCTCTTCAAGTGTACTAGAGTTGGGCATGACATGTAAATTCGATGAGTTCGTATGAGTAACTCATTCTGCATGGTGAGGTGGGACATTGTCCCACTTCAAATGAGGTGGCACAATGTCGTGTTTCTGAGACATTTAATACAATGAAATACATTGAGTTGAGCAGTAACAACCAACCGAAAGTTACCGAATAATCACGACAATGGCACGAACTTCGTAATGTGTCCTATTCATGCCCACTTGTCACGCATTGCAGTTGCTCGTACACTTTATGAGTGAAACAAACATTGTCTGCTCGCTTCAAGTCGCGAGTCGCGTCACATCTCGGTTCATACTTCATTCGTTCGTATATTTGTCACACGGTAGTGTAGTGGTACAAAATTTATTTTTGAGGTGTTGGGACATTCTATTGATTTGTATGGTACATCTTGATTGAGGTGCATCTTGTATGAGTGACACAACTCTAAAGTGTACAGTTGTATGACCTTTTAAAATGGAGTCTCAGTGTTCTATAGGTGTTCTTATTAATGAAGCTTGTCATAAAAGTGTGTATGGAGTATTTTCTAAAGACATTAAATTAATTGAAGATTATAGTGAAGAAGAAAAAGTGTTGTTTTCTTTGAGAATTGACTCAGAGGTTAAATCAACTTGTAAGTACCATGAAATAAAATACTTGAAAAAACTTCATCTTTTTGGCAAGTCTTGCTCAGACCCTTTCAAGAAACATAAAAAGCCTATAATAAAAGTTCTACAAGAAATAACTTTTGATCATTATTCAAAGAATCAAAGCCCTTTTGTTAGGCTTGTACCAGGAAAATCATTGTGCCCAACATGTTATTCCAAAATATTTGTAATTAACAAAGAGAAGGATAGTGATAGTTCAGATAAAGAATTTAGTGTCTTATCAGAAACTTTAAAAAAGGTAGATTCAGCTTGTGAAATCCTAGGTTTATCGCCTGCTTGTAAAATTAGAAAACTAAGCGAAAAAAAAAGATGTGTAGCCTTAAAAGCAAAAATTGAGAAAGTTTCTAGTACAGTTAGAAAGAATTTGGAAATTTCTTTTCAAAAGCAAATTCCTTCTAATGAACCAGTTGAAAATCCTGAAAATTTAATAACTGAATATGATTATTTGATAAAAAAGCTACAAACTAAATGTTCCATTTCATACAAAGAGGATAAGATCAAGATTATCAGTTTACTACCAAACTCTTGGAGCCGAGCAAAAATAGCGATGAATTTCAAGTGTCAGAACGTTTAGTTAAATTAACAAGGCACTTAGTCAAAGTACAGGGTATTTTACCTGAATTACAAAACAAGCGCGCATCAAATTTGATAGATGAAAACACAATAAAAAGTTAGAAGTTTTTATGAAGATGACAATAATAGCTGTTTGATACCTGGCAAAAAAGATTGTATTTCAATGAAAGAAAATGGTACTAAGGTTCAAAGACAACAAAGGTTAATACTGTGTAATAAAAAGTTAGAAGTTTTTATGAAGATGACAATAATAGCCGTTTGATACCTGGCAAAAAAGATTGTATTTCAATGAAAGAAAATGGTACTAAGGTTCAAAGACAACAAAGGTTAATACTGTGTAATTTAAATGAACTATTTACTGAATTCAAAAACGAAAATCCTGGCATTAAAATCGGAAGGTCGAAATTCTGCGAGTTGAGACCAAACTAATGTATTATTGCAGGAGCATCTGGCACCCATAATGTATGCGTTTGTTTGTATCACCAGAACGTAAAGTTGATGATAGCTGGGGCCAATCTTAAGGTTGATTACAAAGACCTTTTGGATGTTCTGGTATGCAAAACTTACAGTTACAATTGTATGATGGGAAAATGTGAAGTGTGTCCAGGCAAGCAGGCTTTACTTGACATGTTTGAAGAATCTGAAGAAGACGACTCAATGCCAGACAATATAGAATACAAACAATGGGTGATCCAAGACAGAACTGAAATGGTGACAATCATAAAACCACGAGAAGAGTTTATTGAAATGCTAATTGCCAAACTTGAAAATCTGAAAATGCATCATTTTATTTCAAAATCTCAAGGGAAGTTTATGAAAGACAAAAAGCAAATCTTAGCAGTTAATGAGTGCATAGTTCTCGCTAAAAATAGTGATTATGAAAAAGTTAGAGAAGCGTTATACATTTGGTTTACACAGTTCAGGGAGAAAGGGGTGCCTATTTCGGGACCTATCTTAAAAGAAAAGGCGTTGCAGTTTCAAAAAGAATTTAACGAAGGTGATGCAGATTTTACAGCAAGCGTTGGCTGGCTTGATAGATGGAAGAAGTGTTATGGAATCCGTCAGTTGAATATTTGCGGCAAGAAACTGTCATCAAACTTTCAAGAAATGGAGCAGTTTAAGAAAAAATTTCAAGACTTTGTTGAAACTGAAAGCTTAACTGGAGATCAAGTATTTAATTGTGATGAAACAGGCCTTAATTTGAAAATGTTACCGAGTAAGAGCCTTGCGGCTAGAACTGAAGCTGCAGCCCCTGCTATAAATGTAGTAAAGAGAGAGTGACTATTTTAGCATACAGTAATGCCACAGCAAACCATAAAATGGACCTGGCAATGATTGGAAAGTCCAAAAACCCTAGGGCTTTTAAAACCATTTCAAAACATGGTCTTCCAGTAAAATATTTCAATCAAAAAAGTGCATGGATGACTAGTGAAATTTTTAAGGAATGGTTTTTTAAAGAGTTTGTTCCTTCTACAGAGAAGTTTTTAAAAGACAACCTACCCAGAAAAGCAGTTTTACTGCTAGACAATGCCCCAACTCACCCTGATCCAGATGAACTTAGAGATGGGGACATAAAGGCTATGTTTTTGCCACCAAATGTGACTGCCATTTGTCAGCCTATGGACCAGGGTGTTTTGGAAACACTTAAATGAAACTATCGAAGAAAGCAAACAGAACAACACTCATAGCAAACAAACAGAACACACATGAGCAAACAGAAGTCAACAGTCATACAAGAAATTGAAGATGGGCAAAACTTGATTAAGAAGTTGAAAAGTATAAATTTGAAGGATGTCGCTTATTGGGTCGCAAGGGCCTGGGCTGACATCGGGGCACAAACAATTGTGAAGTCGTGGCATAAGCTGTTGGGCGAGGACGAAAATATGGCTGAAAGCATGCTGGATGAACTTCATGAAAGTATTTTGCCCTTGGTGCAACGTATCCCTGGATGTGAGGATGCATCGTTGGATAAAATAGAAGAATTCACTCCTTCGTTGTTCAAGATGAAGTACAGGGACACCACTGGGTAAACAAACAGGCTACGGTTCATCCATTTGTGTTTTATTATAAGGATCAAGATGAATTAAAGAGTCATAGTTTTTGTGTTATAAGTGACCATCTTGAACACAATACTACAACACTGCACGCGTTTCAACAACAACTAATAAACTACATAAAAGAGCACCATAAAGAAATTTATCTACTTCTCTGATGGGGCTGCAAGCCAATACAAAAACAAAAAGAATTTTATCAACATGTGCTTTCACAAAGAAGATTTTGGACTTGATGTAGAGTGGCATTTTTTTGCATCATGTCATGGGAAGAATGCGTGCGATGGCATCGGAGGTACTACAAAGTGAGCCGTCACAAAAGCTAGTCTGCAGCGGATGTATGAGAACCAGATCTTGACACCTCAGGAAATGTTCAAATTCTGTAAAGAACATCTTAAAAGAATTACCTATGTTTTTGTAAAAACAGAGGAAATACAAGAACTTCACGCCAATGTCTTGGAAGAAAGATTCAACAATTGTAAGAAGATTAAAGGCACTCGATCTTTTCATAGTTTTATACCGCAGTCAGACAATTTGCTTAAATGTAAGTTCACATCAACATCACCTGATAGTGAACTTCATACAACTGGAAAATTTGTACCATTAACACTTCAGAATAAAGATGTAGTGTAGTGGCTTGTATTTACGATGGACAATGGTGGATTGCGGAAGTAGATAATATTAATAATCAAAACCAAGATGTGCATGTTACATTTTATCACCCACCAGGACCAAGGACCTCATTCAAAAAAAATGAAAAAGACCAAGTTTGGATGCCAATTAAAAATACTGAAGAAGCAGACTCCTCTGGAATTTACCACTGTAATTGGGAGAACTTTTAATCTAACGCCCAAACTATGCGAAGAAATTTCACAAAAGATGAATGAACAATTAAGTAAAAACTAATTGAAGGTGAGAAGGCATTGTTTGTTGTCAGTTGATTGATTTTAAGTTACGTGATAAATTCCCTCAAAACTCAATGGGACAATCAAAAACATTTTACTTCTAGTTGATTTTGTAACTTTATAAAATTTTGAATTTCATTATGCCTTTTATATGTAACATTATACAATATCAGAACAATATAACCTGCATTTTATTCAAAATCCTATGTTATTATAATTAGTTATCTTTGATTGGATATGCTTTAATCATAAAATTACTATACCTACTGTTATTAGCCCACATATCGCAGATGTGAAAATAACGTATTTTTGGCTCAAATTGAAAATTGTTTTTACTAACTTCCAGTTGAATCTCAAAGTTGAAATTTGTACTGAAGTTTGATATCATAAAGACCTTTTATGTGTGCAATTTTCAGATTTTTAACTGGTCCCCCAACAAAGATATTGCAGGTGAAACTTTGAAATAAAAATCAAAAATTGGCTTTTTAAAAGGGCATATTTTTTTAAGACTAAGCTTCTCACCATTAATATTTTATAAAAAGTAACTATACTGTGTAGTGTAACAGCACAAAAAAGATTAAGGCTGAGAAATTATTCCTTCTTTGAAAAATTACCCTTCAAAAATTGAATTTTGCCAATTTGCGACCAATAATTTTGAGCTGTAAAAATATATTAAGAAATACATCTAGCTAGGTAATTATGGTTTTATTTTGTAGGCCAGAGTGTACTGAACTCAATGCAGTTTATTTGAAAGGGCTAGGGCAACCCATTGCTGTATAATTTAAAAAATCGTAGATGCCTGCAAACGCGAAAAATAGCATGCGGCCCAAAACAAATATGGCCGCCATTTCCAAATGGTAAACAGTAAAAATTAAGAAAAAAATATTTTTGAGCCCCAAAACATAAGGGAATCCACCTACCAAATATAAATTTTGTCTGAGATGGTCAAGCAACCAATTATTTTTTTCTGGACTGGTATGGAATTTCCCACAAATTTTAACAGCTGTAACGGATGGAACAAGAAAGTCACCTGCCTTCTTGAATGCCTAAGTTGTAACCTAAAACTCTGTTAATTCTTTATGAATATAGTTTTATATCTATTTTTATTGTATAATCGAAAGTATACATTTTCTAATTATATACTTATGTTTCTTTAAGTTATATTAATTTAAGAATTAAAAGTAAAATACTGCTGTAACGGACGTGGCAAGGATTTGTAACAGACGTGACAAAGACGCTATTTCCTGAAAGAAGTGACAGTCATTTCATAAATGCCCTTTACTTTAGATAAACAAATAAACTACACGTTTTACATATTTACTTAACAGTTTGTTTTCCATTGATTAAAATTAAATTGATAAAATGACTTTTCTTAATTATCAGTGTTTGTATGTTACAACAGAAACTACAAATATAAAAAAAAAATTATTTTAAACACATATTTTACTTTAAAATCAGTGTAGTGATAACTGCCACATTTCAAAAACAGAATATTTAATGTTCCAAAACATTAATTTTGTTTTTAAATCCATAAATAACTTGATCGCCAATAGTTTTAAGTTCAGGATCATCTAAAATTTTAAATATGTCTGTAACTGAGATAAGTCTTTAATCTCTTTCATTTATTTTAAATAATCTTCTGCCATTATTATAACTCTTCAAAAATGACACATCAACATCTCCATTTTCATTAGCACCTCTGACAAACTGCTACATATCTAAACTCTTTACCTTTCGAACTAACAAGTCGTACAAGGACATGAGAAATCATTACAGGCACATTCAGGTGAAATATTAGAAACACCTACTTCACTGCAAACATTTTCTTGTGGTGAATGTACTTTAGGTCTTCCTAAAGAAGATTCAGATTTTGCAATTCCATCAATCGAAAACAAAAAATTTGCATGTTTTACACATGCGCACACTGTGTGAGGCATTTCACCCAGAGTTAAAATATGTTCTGGCCGTAAGTCATAAAACGTAGACTTGGAAATTATGTCATTAGGGTACAGCACCTTAAATTCCTCAAAAGCCTCCCCATTAACCATGACCATGTGTCATAGCTGATATAAATTCCATTTCCCAGTTTTAGTGTATTTAAGTGATTTAACATCACGCTTTCCTGGAGCTTGGCGGCTAATTTCTTCATTATTGTAAAAGTCATTGATTCTTTTGATACACACTTGGGTCAGTTTTCTTGGCCCAGTCTTTTTTGTTTTTAACATATTTTTATTTACATTTAAACCATAGTTCTCATGAACTAAACTTTTTATTACTGCTTTTTTCTCGGATGGCCTTGAAGGGAGTGTATTTTTAATTTTTTTCATTGCTTTTCCAAAGGTCCGTGGACTTTTATATGATCCTATTTTATTTAAAGGATTCTCTAAATTTTGTTCTTTATTTTCTTTTAACTTCTTTTTCTCTCTGTAAAATTGTTGTCTTTCTCTATCTTTGGGTATTTTTTTCTAATAACTTGTGTTTGTTGGTTACCAATTCCTTCTTTTCTTTCTCTCTGTATATTCTTTTTTGTCCTCTGTCTTTTTGTAAATATTCTTTCCATTTTTCAGTATGTTCTTATTTTCTCTACATTTTGTCATTCTACTGGTAGGAGCCACGATCTTAACAAACAAAAAACGTATTGTAGTTAGGCCTAATAACACAGAGGGAAAGAGTGTTTTGTACATATTGTCACGTCCGGTGCACAAAGGTATGTCACATCCGTTACACAATATATTTAGTATTAAAAAATATATAAAAATGAGTAAAAAAGTTTGTTATAGAAGAATAGCATAACCTCACTTTCACCAGGTTACAAGTTTATATGACTTATAGGTTAAATGTTATTAAAACTTTTGCTGTTTCTTTGTAGTCTTTTGCTGTTTAATCGTAACAACTTAACGATTTAAGTAGGTGAATAAATATGGGTATACTCGCCAAAATAAGTTGAAATAAAGTATAACTGATATGCAAACTTCACATTCTGTGCCTGTAACTTCAAAACACTTCCAGATTAGTAGATAATTACTACACAGCTGATTCAAAATGAGCTGATTTCAACACTTGGTAATCAGGTGTTTAACACCAACTTCATTCTACAAAAAAAAAAGGCTAAAATACAAGTGAATTGGAATTTCAATTGCTTTGTGGAAGATTGGGATATTTATCTTGAAGGCTACATGGTTTATATTGCATAATATATTATTTCACTTTTTTATCATTAGGTGTACTTTATAAAAAAATGACTGCATAGTGGTTTCACCATACTGCTATGCCATAAGTCTGTAAAACTTACTAATTGTTAGTTCCTAAACCCAGTATTTTCCAGTCTATTTATTAAAACCAGTTCATAGATCAAATCTGCTTGATAATTTGGTTCTACGAGTATATAAACTAATTATATGCTGAACTAACATAAAGAAAATTATGACTGTCCGTTTGTAATAAATAGAAGGAATACATATTTGGAATATTTCACGCACCTAGAAGAAAGTTAGTGGTAGTGATTGGTGGAACACTTTATGGTGATGAGGGATAAATGTTAGAATCTTTTACAGTTGTTGGCTTAGGCTGGAGTGAAGCCAGCCAGCCCATTTAATGGCTGGGCGAAAGGAATTACTTTAGACTCTGGCATAGAGAAACTTAAGTTTTTTAAATTGTGCCATGGGAGAACTAAATACAATTCCCTTCTTCTTTCATGTGATTGTTCTCCGTAAGAGTTTTTCTCAATTAATACAAACTTCAGTTGTCCTAATAACTTAACATTTTGGGTGCCGGACGTTTCAGCACAAAACGGTAGTCAAAACTATTATAGCACACTAAAATATTATATAATCAATTTAAATTACGTAGAAGCAGTACATTTTACTGTTGAAACACAAAACATAAGAAAATGTATCACTAATATTAGTTTGTATAATTTTTTTCTTTTGAATGAAAAACTTTGAAGTTTATGGTGTTTACACATAGCAATTGGAAATTTCTTCATAGTTTCAGTTTGGTTCAGTTGAGCAACCATCTGCTGCCAATTTCAAGTACTAAGAACACTAACAAACATTATGCGACAGCTAAAACAACGTCATTAGAAGTGATCCTGTATTTAAAGAAACAAAACTATGTCACATCAAATGACGTGATCGGCACTCTATAGAAGTTTTGTCACCACGTCAATACGTGATCGGCACCCTAAGTGTTAATCTCCTCTTACTACTTAGACTGGCGCAGCGTTTATCTTTCCCTTGCTTGTTTAATATTCAATAATTGTCTCTGGACATGTCATATTGGTCATGTCTGTGTCAAGTGAAGGCATTTAATCTACAAGGCCCTGTTCCTTGAACACATTAACAGGACATTCTCTTCTTCTTCCAGATGCCCATTTTGTAGAAGACCATTTCTCCTGGTTTCTGTTGTAAGATTCCACATTTCTAGACTCTCCACAACACTACAGATTAATTCCGTTTTCATGTCGTCACAGATTTGTGTAAGGCATGCATTAGATGTGTTGCTTTTATCACCATTTTGTTTCATTCATACAGCGCACTTGCAGTTTATGACATTTGCATCTATTTGCAAATATATGATGGTATTTTAGGTATTTATATTGTAGGTTTGGAGCTAATTACTTTCCTATAGATACGCATAGATTCAGATTTTTGACATCAGGTTCCAAGTTTAATGCAGCCTGCTGTAGTTTTCCCTACACCTACAATCAGGTCATGCGCAATGTAATTAGTTAATTAATTGTTGCAAGCAAAAGTGTGGTAGTAGGAGCTGGTATTTAATTAAGAATTGGGTGTTTTCCCACTAATTAAGAGTTTTGTGAACAATTACCTTTCAGTGTAATAGTTCACATAACTTGGACGACTAGAATAGAAATTTAAGTCAAAAGGGTGGGAATAATTGTATTTCAGGGCCAAATTATGTTGGCACTAGAATTATTATAATCCTGCAGTGATGATAAACTTTTACTTTGTGTGACATCAGTATTCTCAGACAAGTACATTTTTCACTTCAAGCAATGTGTTATTTTTACTGTAAAAAAAGTCATCTAATTTTTTATTTTCTTTGTTGAAATTATGCCAGTCGTGCGTTATCGTTTTTAATTATGCGTTCTTACATTCACAGTTTAAAACAAAATATTATCACAAGATGAAGGGTGTTTAAATGATGTATATTGCATCTTAAAGCAAAGATTAAAGTAAGTCATATAACATTGGCCATTAATTCGGTCAATAAATCTGTCGTATGTGGCATGTAATTCACACGTACTGAGAATATATGGTGGTATTACATGATTTTTTTGAATCTCTTAATAGGTTTTGCCAACTGTGTCATGCTGTTAAATATAAATTCAGATGCAATGTGCAATATTGTTTACTGTGCAAAAATAGTTCACAAGACCAGTGAGCCAATGTCAGGTCAGCGGTGGCAACGAATAGTCAGATACACACATGTACATGCAGTTTATGTAAATACATATAATTCATGTAGACTACAGTATGTATAGGTTGTGTTGAATGTTTCTGAGAAAGAACACCTTGAATTTTTGTCGAGAACTGTATATTTATTTGTATAAACTACTGTACAGCTGTGGTTTCCCCTTGCATCATGCGAAGATGTAACTGTTCGCATGCAATTCCTTTCACGTTGAATGAAATAGACTGAAATGAAATAGAAGATATTGTTAATCATATTTATATTCACAGTGACGAACTGTCTTGTATTAACAGATAGATGTGATGATGCAATTTTTTTAATGAATACTTTATAATTTAAACAGAAACTTTGTTGCAATTCTATATTATCACTCCTGCATTCAAACTGTTGATGTTGGGAATCAAAGAACTCTTACCAGTCGAAATCAATTTTTTTGTCTTGGAAGTTTGCAGTTACGATGTTGACATGTTTCTGCTCATTATTGTCTGAAGGCTATAGCTACTACAGAATGACAATGACACAACAGGTAGACTCCACTGAAGGTGATAAGATGCAGTGGATAAATACTAATTTGACAACACAAAAAAAACAATAAAGTCATTTTACTGGAAGGACCATCTGATTGGTGCACAGAGACAGTGTCCAACTGTACCACAGCTTTTTAGAACACATTATTATATCAGAGGGTTCTCACTTTCATCCTTGTGGCCGAGGCAGTATGAACTCTAGCTTTGTTATTTTGTAACAATATTATGAAAGCTTTTACTTGCTAGACAGTGTTACACATGAAACAGCTTAAAATTAAAAGTTATTTGCATGTTACCAGAAAATCCAAACGTTTTGTCCTGTTAATTTAAATATTAGGGTAATATAGACCATATTAATTCCAATATTATCCTGTTAATATAGACAGTATGTTAGGATAAATGTCTCATTTATACTACAGTATACTTTTGTTACATGAAAACTTATTTCCTGAACATGGTGAATATGTGTATGCTAACAGTGTCATCATTAACTACATATAGTTTTAATCTACTACAGCAAATCTTAATGTAATATGTTGGGTGAATTAGTAGGTTACAGAATATGAGAAGACAGCTAAGCCTCTGAATATAATTGTGTGCGCGTGCGTGTGCATGTGTTTGTTACATTGTGTATGATTTTCTTGCCAGCAATGTTTTCCTGTTCACACATGTAATATGATGTGAAGCCATGTTTTGATCCCGGCATTTATTTTATTGCAAGATGTGTAACATAATTAATTTTAATTAGTCAGCCAAAATGCCTTATGTGCAGTGACACGTAATATTTATTCAGAGGGACAGTTGTCGCCAGGTTTTTGTGTGATCTCTTGCCATCTTTCACACTCTGCTGTTTTTATATTTGGAAATTGTGTTTTCCTAAGTTGTCTGTCCTACCGTTTCAAAATACGTTGACAAATCAGGGCCCTTATTTATGTTGACCATATTTGAGTCTGTATAAACCAATAATATGAGTCTGGTGAATAATATTTCTATGATTAGTATATATTCATATCGTTCAGTGTTATACCAAATCAAATTTCTGTATTGATTTACCACAAAATAAGACTACAGATTTTTATAAACCCAAAATGTGGAGCCATAATTTTTATCTAATCTGCAAAGAGCCTATCATTAAAAAAGTGTGAAAGATCGTAAACTTGTTAGTTTTGAAGAATTGCAAAATAATTGTGTCCTTTGATAGAATTAGGGGGTGTTCAGTGTGTATTTCTTTCTGTGTGGAGTGTGTAACACAAGAGAATACTGCAATGATCATTGGCTATGCTCCTTAAATTAATTGTGTATTTTTAAATAGCTCCTTATCACAGTATTTTTAAATTAATTGCGTAGGAAGTAATATAGTTACTTTTGTTTTATGTGACTAATTTAACGAGCTGTTCTCTGAGGATTATTATTTGTACCAATTCTGTGATATATCAAATCTATTTGTAAGTGACTAGCTGAGGAATGAGTGAGCTTGCAAGTGCTGTCTGTGACAAGACAGTGGTAGCCATTTCCTGATGTACACATACTGTGGGGTACTATCCTATTAAACCCTGGCACCAATTTTCATAAGTCAGAGAACGTCATATCTCGTCGTATATCCACATTTCTTTGCATATTCACTATCATATATTAAAGGTAACCATCTTACAGCATTCTTTTTGTATTTTTACCATTATTACATCTGCCAGATATTTTTTTGCATAGTTTTTACAGTTTCAGATGTGCATCTCTGTTATTTTATTCTTATCTACTTTCTCTTTCTAATTTGCTGTACTTACTCTTTGGACCAGTACATCTTCACTTTAAAGATTCTTTCAAGTTAATGTTATAGATGACTTTAAAAGTTCATGGTTCATATTAGTTAATGAGAGATCTACATTTTATCAAGTAATAGTTATGTTTTTGTTTGCCCCTCCTGTGAGTCCCTACAGCGCAGTCCCTGCTGGTTGTCAGTATGGGTAGCAGTACAGAGTAATGTCATATGTAGTGAGTGCTGTTTGTCGCTGCAAACTTGTATGAAGTTAACATTGAGTTTCTAAAATGTGTTGAATACTGTATGAGGAAAATGATAAGTAATTCTTTTTAGATAAGATTATCAAGGCACTGAGATTAAGGGTCTCTTGTATACTGCTGTTATCTGAGTAAGTATAGATAATGGTAAATCAGGTAATTGCAGTAACATTAACTCTGGTGGAAAAGTGTTCTTTAAACCCACAACTAAACCTTGAAATCAACTTCTTACCTAAAGACCTGTGTGTATTCTTGTGTTGTCAAAAGTTTTTTATTTTCAGTTCGTTGTTCAAGTTTAAGTGCTTTTCCCTTGTCACATTCTGACATTATCTTACTCCAATGTTATAATTTTTATAGCTGTTTAGTCCAAAGACAACTAAATTTGGAGTCGTTTTTAATGTTTCGAATTCTCTGAATATATTGATTTTCAAGCCAAGTTTGGAGTATTCTTTGTGTCTTGTGTGTCGTTTTTATTTTCTTTAAAGAGCAGTTTAAGTAATGTTAAGTACATACCAGTGAGGTGAAGTTTCCAAAATTTTCAGCCAGATCTTGGCGGCCGGTGGCTGCTTAGACATACCGTTCAATCGAAGTGTAATAAAAGTGGAATAGTATCCAGCTTAATTAACAACTACAGCTGCTACGAAACGTTCCGCCCTCCTCAGTTCAGGATCCGGTGGTCTTTGCCGCGTCCGGCAAAGCGGAGGAAGTAGTACAGTCTCCCCCTCCCCCCTTAAGCTATAACGAGGCCAGTGTATACGAAATTGTAATGGCAGAAGAAGACAGGCTGTTTGTTTGTTGTAGCCAATTTCGTGGGGACATTTGTGTCATTGTTACATTGGATAGACCCGCCGCAACTACCATCATTGGTTATAGCAGGTATTTACTCCATCCCAGGATGTATTTACGGGAGGGACGGGACCGGACCCCACCCAGAGGGTCGAAAGTTGACAGGGAAGTTGGTTAATCTTTTAATTTTTAAGCTGTTTTATTTATTTATTATTATTATTATTATTTTGGTGGTGGTAGTAGTAGTAGTAGTTCTTTTTTAAATATACAAACAAGTTTATTACACAGCATATTTGCGTGTACGTTTGAAATATGAAATAGACGAAAATCAATTAAGTCAGTAAGTACGAGGGTAGGCTGAAAAGTAATGCATACATGCTTGTAGAACACGGACGAAAAGAAATAGCAAGATGGGGCAAAAAGTAAATAAAAGTACATTTCCTTAGCTTCAAAATTATATATTTATTTTGCAACATAGTCGCCGTTAAGTCTAACACATTTCTCCCAACGCGTAACAAGTTTTTTTATCCCGTCACTGAAATATTCTTCCGACTTTTCTCGAATCCATGACGCGATAGCTGCCTTCACCTCATCGTCCGAGGTGCAATGATTACCCTTGAGGTCTCTCTTGAGTAGAGGAAAAAAATAGAAATCGCAAGGCGCGGGATCAGGGGAGTAGGGATGGTGTGGAATCGGTTCAAACTTCAGGTTTCGCAGAGCCTCTTGGGTTGCGCGCGAGGTGTGTGGACGAGCGTTGTCATGTTGCAAGATTATTGGCGCCAGGCTGCCTCTAACCCGACAAACTCGACGTCGGAGGTGTTCTAGAGTGATTCCCCGGTCATTTTGAATCAAATCGTCGACGAGTTTGCGATGTTCATCGTCTGTGGCAGTGATCGGACGTCTGCTGCGTTTTTCGTCATCAATTACGGCTTTTCCAGACTCGCAACCACGAAATTTTATTACCCATCGATTCACAGTAGACCTATCAACAGTATCGTCACCATAAACAGCCCTTAAACGACGATGAATCTCATTAGGAATCACATTTTCAGCAGTTAGAAATTCGATAACCGCACGCTGTTTAACTCGCGTTGACATAGCACTACAACACGTCTCCATACTTCTGCTACTTAAAGCGTATTGTTGTAATTTGAGTCTGCAGACTGACGAGCGTGAAGCCACTCGGGCAACTTCGTTACTGTTCGTCCGCCACTATTCTCTAGTCTCTCGTCAACCGATTCACTCCACGCTTACATATATAATGAAATCCACGTATTTTTATCCAAGTCGGTTTTGCCTGTGTGCATAGGGGATGAATTGAATATTAAAATGAATATTGATTGTGGTCACAGTTAAATATTAAAACATAATATAGAATTAATTCAACGATATCGTTGTACTCCATTTATTACCCTGAATTGTAGTTTTTGTTTTAACCTTTGTTTCCTCCAGAAACAAACACAATTTCAGTGGCTCCCCAGATAAATATAACCTTTTGACTACATTGTCGCATTAGTATATACAATATACGTTTATTAATAAAACTTATTTTATACTGAATTATGAAAGATATCCGGGCTGTTTGGCCGTGGTCCCTGGTTTAAAACAAAACCACGGTTTCAGGGACCACGGCCAAACAGCCCGGATATCTTTCATAATTCAAATGACACCGGCCGTGAAAGCCTAAGGAATAATTTATTTTATACTGTTTTGCCGGTTTTTAGGTTCAGTTTTTTGTACTCACAATGTTGGTTTTGATATATATTGGTGTAATCATTGAGGTAAAACTCCTCTTTACCTGTGCACTAACTTCGCAGGTTGGTTTCGTATTTATCTGGAGTCAAATTAATCAATTATTTTTGTTTCTGGAGTGATAAACGCTATAACAAAATATACAATTCAGGGTAATAAATGTAAGAAACGATATGATATGAATTAATTCTCAATTGTGTTTATTATTTATCTTCGAGAATTATATAGTTACCTTTATACCTTTACAATCAACATTCATTTCAATATTAAATGTAGTTTTGCTCTGTAAACACAGAGCTGAACCTGAACGTTCTGCAGTTGCAGACGATAACAAAAACGATGACCAATCAGAACGCAGGAACATATAGGCTACGGTTTCCACCCCCCTTAAATTGACAAGACTCCTTTGAAATGTTACACGAACTTCACATCGAACACTTACAGCATTCGACTAATAAAAACTGTTACGCTAAAAATAAAATGACAATTAAAACTCAAAAAAAAAACATCAAAATGATTACAGGACATGTATAGGTAGATTATACATGAATAAAACTTTACACGAATACACACAGACACTTGAATATACGAAACATTTACACTTAGTTTACGTATTTAAAGCCGTGAACTTAATAAAATTATTGTGCTAAAATAAATACACAATCTTTAACTAAACGTTTACCTAACTCAAATCTGACAACAGAAGGGCATAGATGAGAACGAAGGTAGCCGAAGTTGCCCGAGTGGCTTCACGCCTGTCATTCTGCAGACTCAAGTTTGTTGTACCTGTACGAAACTCCTTCAAACTGCGCATGCGTTTGGAGGGGGGAATGTTACTCCCGAATGCCACCAGGTGCGCTTCTGTAGGTAATTTTGTTCGTATTCTACAAGCATGTGCGCATTACTTTTCAGCCTACCCTCGTATCTTATAAAGAATGTTTCAATAACGCATATTTTTATTGTGTTATTACTTTAATGGATTTTTTCAGCCACTTTAAATATTGTAATATTGATTAGTCTTACCTTGTTTTACTTCCATATTCCTTAAGGAATGGAAGTATGGTGATGGCAAAAAAAATCGTGTTCGAGATTATTGCAGATTCTGATTCTACTACACTCAAAACATGAAAAAAAGTCGTTTTCCGAAAAGTGTCTGTGTGTCTGTCTGTCTGTGTGTCTGTCTGTCTGTAGATTTTTTTTCTATGGCAAACGATAACTGCCGCAAATTCAAACAGAATCAAATAATTTTTTGCATACAGCCCGGTTTTGCAGAGTTCTCGCGACCTATTGTTTTTGGTGAAGATCGGTTGAGGGAAAGGGGTAGTTTACCTGCAACGGTTTTTTTTTAGCAAGGGAAATTTTGTTTGTTTGGCAAACGATAACAGCCGCAAATTCAAACAGAATCAAATAATGTTTCGCATACAGCCCTGAATTGTAGAGTTCTCAAGACCTATTGTTTTTGGTGAAGATCGGTTAAGGGAAAGGGGTAGTTTACCTGTAACGTTTTATGTTTTAACAAGGGTATTTCCTATGGCAAACGATAACAGCCGCAAATTCAAACAGAATGAAAAGATTATTTGCATACAGCCCTAAATTGTAGAGTTCTCAATACCTTTTGTTTTTGGTGAAGATCGGTTAAGGGAAAGGGGTAGTTTACCTACAACGTTTTTTTAACAAGGGTATTTTCTATGGCAAACGATAACAGCCGCAAATTCAAACAGAATCAAATAATTTTCTGCATACAGCCCTGATTTGTAGAGTACTCAAGACCTATTGTTTTTGGTGAAGATCGGTTGAGGGGAAGGGGTAGTTTACCAGCAACGTTTTTTATCATGCGTATTTTCTATGGCAAACGACAACTGCCGCAAATTCAAACAGAATCAAATAATTTTTTGCATACAGCCCTGATTTGTAGAGTACTCGCGACCTATTGTTTTTGGTGAAGATCGGTTGAGGGGAAGGGGTAGTTTACCTGCAACGGTTTTTTTTATCAAGGGAAATTTTTTTTTTTTTTGGCAAACGATAACAGCCGCAAATTCAAACAGAATCAAATAATGTTTCGCATACAGCCCTGAATTGTAGATTTCTCAAGACCTATTGTTTTTGGTGAAGATCGGTTAAGGGAAAGGGGTAGTTTACCTGCAACGTTTTTTTAACAAGGGTATTTTATATGGCAAACGATAACAGCCGCAAATTCAAACAGAATCAAATAATGTTTTGCATACAGTCCTGATTTGTAGAGTACTCAAGACCTATTGTTTTTGGTGAAGATCGGTTAAGGGGAAGGGGTAGTTTACCTGCAACCTTTTACGTTTTATTTTCTATGGCAAACGATAACAGCCGCAAATTCAAACAGAATCAAATAATGTTTTGCATACAGCCCTGATTTGTAGAGTACTCAAGACCTATTGTTTTTGGTGAAGATCGGTTAAGGGGAAGGGGTAGTTTACCTGCAACGTTTTTTTATCAAGCGTATTTTCTATGGCAAACGATAACAGCCGCAAATTCAAACAGAATCAAATAATTTTTTGCATACGTCCCTGAATTGTAGAGGTCTCAATGACTTTCGATTTTGGTGAAGATCGGTTAAGGGGAAGGGGTAGTTTACCTGCAACCTTTTACGTTTTAACAAGAGTAAAGTACTTGAAAATTTATTTAAACTTTTTGAAACAATGGTAATTGTTAAAAATAAAATAATTTTGTTGCCAGGCAATAAAATTATAATTTTTTCATTTTAATGTAATATAATATTTTTCATTTAATACAGCAATAAAAAGGCAGGTAAGACACAGCCTGGCTGTTTGGCTGAAAATGATTTTAAATATAAATCTTAGAATATGGAAGTCATGTATGGTTCTCCATACCGATATTTTCTTTTGTATAAAGCCGAGTAATCGATGCCCCTTCCCGCCCAGACCAAATTCTAGATTCGCTAGATTGCTCCATCGTGAACATTCACTGATTGCTGCTGCAATCCAACATATTTAAATTTTTGATTTGTGACGGTTAAATTTTTTTAAACTCTTTTTTTTTAATCCGTGTGCATTCGTAGATTTGTATGGTCGACATTTTTTATAACGTTTTTTCTTATTGACAGCTACGTTTTATTGATGTTAATAGTAACGTTTCGTCTATTCTGTGGTATAGTCTCGTAAAATAGCCCGTTACAACTGACGGTGGCACACCATAGGATGGTTTGATGTTAATATTGTCAATAAAACGTAGTTGCCAGCTAAAAACAATGTAATCGTTTTCAACTGTATACCGTACGTACACGGAGCTTATGCAGACGTGGACAGAAAATGTGAATTAACTTAGGCGTGATGTAGTTGGGTAACGTCTTCGCGGTGTTACCGGCCGACCGCATTGTGTTCCTCGCGGTCACTGAACTTGGCCTTGTGGCTCGGATGAACAGAGACGACTGCTACTGCTGAACTCTGTTGTGCAACGCAACACACTTTTTGCTAACTTTCTGTTAATTTGTTGTTTGACGTTTCCGTTATGAATAGTATCCGTGTGATGCGAATGCGGTTTATTTATGGACGGACATTGCGGCGTGGAAATTTATGCTGCATTAACCGTGTCATTTATGTTTCGCTGCAAAATAAATTTCAGCCTTTGTAAGATGCTGCTGCAGCCGCTTCGCTATATTTATTTCGTATATAATTAGCCGCTTATCTTCAACGATACTGTGGCTTTAATTTGAACGCTTATCAGTTTTCGTTGTTGATAAAGGCAGGTGGTGTCGTTACGAGTAGATCAGTGTTATAGACTTAACAACACAGGTGACGGAAATGTACAGCCCAAAGTCGACAACGTGTTCGACTCGCGTTATTAATAGCGGATGTCAAATACATGTAATTACGTGAATATACAAACTACTGTCGTGTCACAGATAATGTCAGCCGGTGTTCCATTGCACCATCATTGCTTCTCAGGGACTGTTTTCTGTATGGTAATTGCGTATCTCATTTGGATTAGGTTTTGTCCGTCAGCGTATTGTATTAATGCCCCAGCGAAAAGACGACAGTCGGACAGGGACGGATCCGGCAAGCAATTTGGGGGGGGGGACAGCAAATTTCAAGCAATTTTTGAAAAGCTGGACTATTCCTTAAAGGCCTATAAATGATTGAAGATGAAAATACAGTGTGTTATTATCCACACAGTAAGTTTCCTAACGTAACAGTGAAAAAGTATAAATGTGTTTCACCAACTTTGTCACTACTTATTGCCACACTGCTAAATACTTCGTTCTTGACGAGGCCTTTCAGTGTCTCCACCATCTTCAGGTCTTAAACGACCAGTTGGTTATAAAATGGCTGCTAATAAAACTAACAAAACTGAATATATATGTGTTTGTGTATTGTCCCCCTGTTGGATGATTTCATTCGGCAGCAACAGAACAAGCAACCTTTCAACTCGTCAGGGTTGTTACCCAACTGACGGACGCCGAGAATAAGCATCACTCCACTGTAGCAGTATTTCTCGACGTGAGTAAACCCTTGGATAGAGTCTGGCACGAAGGCGTGTACAAACTGTCGCTGTCCCCATTTATTGCCTTTTTCGTACATCTGCGGTCGTAGCTCTGCAATCGCTGCTGTATATTATGTGTTGACGGATCGTACTCATCCTTTCGACCGATCGTCTCATTTCTTTTTTCTTCAGATTCGATGTTTTCGCAATGTAATACTATGGTTTTTAGATCTACTGAATCCAAAACGAGTACAAACAATATACTTTTTTAATTAGTAGATCAGTATTTTTCGCTTTTATTCCGATAAACTGTGTCACTTATAGAAAATCCATTGAAGAACAAAACTCAGGTGCAATTTTTCTTACTCTGTTAGTCCGCTGTTAGAAGATGAAGTGCCATCCGTTACTTTCTGCATCGTCACTGTAGAAGAAAATAATGTTGTGAATGGTTTAGACGGAATCTAATGCATCGCGTTTATCGAAAAATTGATGTGGTGTCATCTCGATAACTTAGATGTGGAAGTCGGTAATATTAGATCAGAATCATTGCACAGAAATATATCCTTCAGTGGATCGGCTTTTGAGTAGGTAAACTCGGGTACAGAGGTGGCGAGTAGGCCTAGTGCAGTACCGACATGAAATTTTAAATTTAGATACAATTTTTAAAAAGTCGCTGTTGACAAATACATTGGTGTGTATTACCGTATTTAACTATCATATATGTGTATATTCTTTGGTTTTCGTGATACAAACTTTATGAAACAGTGACAGGCACATTTAATTGCTAGAACGTCGGTGCCTAGTTTTATCGAACCGTGCGGATGACATACACGATATGCTGTACCGTTTATACAGGTTAACTAGCACTGGATCATATAAGAGCCGATTCTTTGTCACTAGAAATAATGGCAGAAACGGCAATTGTTGTAGTGGCCATGGCCGCCGCTTTCAGCGTGATGGATGTGTTTACAGGCGATGATCGATGTGATTTTTGTTGTGTTCATTTCTGTGTGTGTGTGGGGGGGGGGGGTCGTCGTTGAGAGCTTTCAGCGTTCACTTAACGCGCGTACGGCCGGCTACAAGTAATAATCGCGTTAGCCACTTTACGTGCAGGTGTAATGGCCAATGGCGAAGTATATACTAATGTGTTGGGTGTTTGGCGTGAAGAATTCTATACCGTGTCGCTTTAACAGCTCTTTTGTGTACGTAGTTTGCGCTTTGTATAAACTACAAGACCTCGCGTCTGAAACAAAAAATAGCGGTGCTATTGGTCGCTGTAATTGCTGTTATAGCAGATTGATTGTTATGCGCGTGCGCGTTTTATCGACGTACGATGACATGTCAATGGTGCGTTGTTTTTTATGACGTAGGCTTTTGTATTACGTTAGGTGCGAACTACTCGTGTATAGACTGTGCAAGTCTAACTCGAGCAAACAAACTTCGGGACATAATTTGTATGTAACGGTTAGTCGAAATGTGAAATAAGAAACAATAATCAAATTAATGTTGTCGGAGAAGGAATTTAGAGAGAACTGCCAGCTAATTACGTGTTCGGTTTTCAGCTTTGCAAGATGCGTTCTCACGGTCTGATTGTACGCGGCGGACGTGTTAGTGATCGGTTCGATTTTGCGAAGAAATCAGTCGATACTTTTCCGTAATATATTTTTCAAATAACCGCGTAGTGGTCAGGTTGTAACGGAAAGAGCAGAAGCAGCACTGGCAGAATTTTTCACCCCGTACGCTGCTGGATCGTTAGGCCTAAGTTGGGCTTGACAGAACTCGATCGTGGGAACGATTGGGTTTTAAGTAAATAGTAGCAGTGTAGCTTTGTGGGGGTGCAAGGGGGGCTCGGAAAATATACTCCAAGGCCAGGTGAGTCTTGGAAGCGACCCCGTTTACTACGCCACCATCGTACATCGTACCCCGTATACGTATAATCCACAATCGAGGGTCGCTTCAGGTCGTCCAGTAAGTAAAATTATATAAAATGAAATCTAACTGACGTAGCGGCAGGAGTCCTAACTGAGACTCGGGACACTGCGCATGGGGCGTTTCGAGAATTCTTTGTAGTCTTGCGAGCTTACCGTGCGTCGAACGATCACAAGACGATTGATGAAGTGTAGTGTGTTGTAAAACCCCCTACACACTATCGGACCAGACCACCGGACCGTCGGGACAAAACGCAGTTTGGTCGTGGGTTCGAAGATGTGTAGGCGTGTCCGCGGACAAAATCTGTTCGATGGGAAAACCATCGGACCGCGGACCGTCCCCACCATTTTTCAGTCTGGTCATGGAATGTGTAGCGTTGTCGCCGAACTTCCCTACTTGTCGTTGCCAAACCTTCGCTGTTTGTGCTTCTGTTTCTTGTTGCGTTGCTAGCTGCGCACGTTTCTGGAATAATAGCTGATAAAAGTTGTGACATAGCAGCACTGAATTGCATGTCTTCATATGACCTCCCAGTAGCTAAATAACGAAGTGTCACAATTAGCCTCTATTCTGCACTCACGGATTCCCTGAAGACCGTATTTCTTCTTTGAATAAATGGTTTCATCAAATCCAGTAAATTGATGAAACATTCCTCATCCATCCGTAAAAAATTACGAAAACCGTTTGAGTCCAGTTCTTTAAGTAAGTTTGCATGGGTGAATGTTTTCCGTTTTTGAAACAAGTTCTTTGCCCACATTTTTCTCTTCTTTCGACACTTGTCATCACTAGTTGCTACTAAAGCACTTGGAGCTACACTGATTTTTTGCATTTTTGAAAGATACGGAGCCATAGCGCGACACCCTTTCCTTCACAAGATAAAACATTCGACTAGTCAGAGAAAATAGGTTCCTGTCTGAAGTTGGTCCGGTCCGAAGGTGTGTAGCCTTGACCCGACCACAGACGGTCTGGCTGTTTGGTCGTGTCTGGTGGTTTGGTCCTATAATGTGTAGGGGGCTTAAATCAGCGTAGAAGGATAGTTCGTTTCACGAAGTGACAAAGAGACAATAAAATGTCGACTTAGAAAGAAAGTTTGCTCGTAAGAAAGAGGCAAAACGAAATGAAAGCTTTTGTGAAGCGTTAATTTTTCATTTGACATTGGTTTTGAATGCGGATAGTCCTTTCTTTTCTTTCACGTTACGAAGTCGGGGGCGTATTTACGGGGGGGGGGGCGGACACCCCAGAGGATCGAAAAAGTTGACGAATTTTTGTTAATCTCTTAATTTTTAGGCTGTTTTATTATTTTTTCACCTGTGTACGCTAATATAGTAGTAACTCTTTTTTATAACAGGTGTATTACACAGCATTAGCGTATACGTTCGAATATGCAATATTGAAAATCAGTTCGTATTTGTAATATACGATACAGTCAATACTGTACAATAAGTAGGCCTATTATTACAAGTCAATAAGTATCTTGTAAGCAGTGTTCCAATAACGCATATTTTTATTGTGTTATTACGGTTTACTTGAATGGGACTGATTTCAGCCACTTTACAGATAGTAATGTTGATTAGTCGTAACTTGGTTTTTTCATTTATATGAAGCCGACCCGACCTCTGACCCCCCCCCCCTCCAGGATAATTCTAGATACGCCACTGTACGAAGTTGCCATTCCCAAAGTTGACAACCGCACTTTGTAGATTCAGTAGGTTGAGGATGCAATAGTCGGTAGGAAAATGTAACAGGCTGGTACGATCAGCAGCGGAACAATAACATATCTTACTATGCGAAAAAGTGTCCCGCTGACACTAAATGTCAGTTTATAGCCTTGGAAACATAGCGTTCTTTACGTAAGCAGCTACGTTCATTGTGTATCGAGGAGACAGATGGCGCTGTAAGCCTTTGTTTGCAGTATTCTGAGACGGCTCTTCGTTGCGGGTGTCTACGCTACCGCACTTGATCGTGCTACACTCACGCCACTGGGATTCTACGGTATTTGATTCGCGGAAGGCAGTGGCGTATCTAGAATTTGGGTTTTGGGGTGTCCGGGGTCGGGTCGGCTTCATACGTACAATTTAAGGCTAATCAACGTTACTATCTCTAAAGTGGCTGAAATCAGTCCCTTTAAATAGTAGGTCTGTTATTGACACAAAATACGCGTTATTGAAATATGTTATATATTTGTAACATATTACTGGAGTATTTGTAATGTTTCTTGTACTTAACGGTTTGCAGAATATAACTGCAGTAACGGCTTACCGTAGAGTTACACTGTTACCACGTCCTGCCAATTGTAGCAAGTAGTAGTTACAATCTTAGGTTGATTAGTTGATAGCGCTCCACCGTGTTAGCGTGCTGTGCAGAGGTGTGAAATCTATACATTTTTTAAAACTATGACGAAGTCATGTGAGATCCTGTGTATTTTATGTTCCAGTGTAGTGGCAAGAGAAAACAATGGTATATATAAATAAATTGGTCCACCTATTGCTGAACGTTGTTTCAGTTGTATTTAATACAAAATGTTCAGAATTGGTTTTGGTTAAGTTCCAGCTACTAACGTCCTAATAATAGGACATATGCCAATAGCAGACTATTGAGAACCAAACTCATTAGTTGCAACACAAAAGTAAAATTATATAAGACACGTATGAGACCAGTTGTTACTTATAGAGGTGGGACATGGACATTGACAAAAAAGAAAAGAGAAAGTAATACTAAAAAGGTTTGAAACCAAGATCGTAAGACGTGTTTATGGCCCGGTTAAAGAAGATGACGAATGGAGGATAAGAAATAACTAGGAGATAGATGAGCTATTTAATCAAGAGGACATTGTAAGATTCATAAAGGCTCAACGAATACGATGGCTAGGTCGCCTTGAGCGGATGGATAATCAGCCCATAGCAAAGAAAATCTTGTGGGTGCGAGTCTATAAATCAGAAAGAGGGGCCGACCTAGGATAAGATGGTTGAAAAGTGTGCTGGAAGACCTCTGAAGAACGGATGTGAGGGGTTACAATGAGATAGCCACGGACAGGAGACTTTGGAGAAGATTGGTGTTGGAAGCCAGGGGTCACGTTGGTCTGTAATGGTGAGGTCGTAATAAA
This sequence comes from Magicicada septendecula, assembly GCA_034769895.1. Taxonomy (NCBI): domain Eukaryota; kingdom Metazoa; phylum Arthropoda; class Insecta; order Hemiptera; family Cicadidae; genus Magicicada; species Magicicada septendecula. Next base: position 67,627,664 of record CM068371.1, read on the forward strand.
CCTGATCAATCCGTAGGCCAGTCGGGTATATAGCATCCGTAACCTCTTGGAAAGTGTCGGCCCACTGCTGAGCCGTATCGCTTAGATTACAAGTTCTCATTTTGTTAGAATGATCTGTTTATATTTGTAAGATCGTAAATCGCAGTTTATCAGAGTTCATAAAGGTTTGGCTGCCGTAACGCGTGCACGGATTACGAAAACGTATATTAGAGTTACGTCATAGAGATGATATTGTTTGACTGCAGCAGGTCAGTTCACGGGCCAGTTATAGTGAAAGGGAAGTTATAATAGCCACGTTAAATGGTTGTCAGGCGGCGTCCGGTGAATATTTTAATAATAATTTAGCAATATCGTTGCCGCCCGTGACCTTTATGTCTAAATGCGAATCTACTAAGACGGACTGAATTACGAATAAGGTTATCACGTTGGTGCAGTTGTGATTTTGTTGTTTAACGTAGGAGAGATAGAGAGCAGATAGATGTTGACTGCCAACATAACGTGCACTGTTGTGACAGTCTGGGCTTAGTGACGCCCGGTGTTTGACATTCACTACCATTGTTTGTATATTTTAACACGTTTACGCCAAACCAAAGCCCGTGGTAAACATTTCTCACTCTGCCAACGCCACGTGGTTTTGTTTCATTTTTTCATGTAGAACATTTTCGCGGTATGGCGAGAGCGATTAAAATATAAACGCGACGAATGCGCGTGCAACTAAAAACGTTGGCGTTTTTGACGGACAAATATTATTTGTGATGGACTTTTCGCGGCGCTTTGTCGAATTATTTTCCCACGTTTTTGACTTTATTGCCGTTATATGTACACATACTTGTTGACTTGTTTCATATTCGGAAAAATCATAAGAATTCAAAGAGTTTTCAAATTTGTAGATCTTCTAATTACCTGTAATTCGATCTGCTAGATAAAGATTATCATTCCGGTTATAGGCTGCTATTATCTGGGTATTCCAATGCAGGTGGTTTATTCACACTATGATTGAACTGTGGACCAAAGAGTGACGGGGGGGGTCGTTGATTGCAGTGTTCCTAACGGCATCCAGTAGCGTATCTAGAATTTGGCTTTGGGGTGGGGTCCTGGGTCAGATTTGCTTCATAACACAAAAATTTAAGACTAAATCAACTCAACGTTACTGTCTTTAATGTGGCTGAAAAACGCGTGATAACATCCTGAAATCAGTTTCATTAAAGTAAACGGTACAGTAGAGCATCGATTATCCAAACCTCTAGGAAGGAGGGCCCGTTCGGATAATCGATATTTCGAATAATGTATCGTAAACTGAAAACATTTCTCTTTACAGAAACAAAGATTTTTAGTACAAAATCATTTCTAACATACTGTTACAGCAACCTGTATACTGTACTGTAATGTATTACTAAGGCTAAAAATCACTGAATTAAAACTGAGTGTAATTAATAAAAACAAAAATTTAATTTAAACAGTATTAGAGTTCAATGACAAACACCGTGCTATAAAATTAACTAAACATTAAAAAACAAAACAAAACAAAACATACAGTACCATGTATTTTCATTTTTTTGAAGAATTGTTCTACCTTCATCTGAATCGGTTTCGTTTTCATTACGTTCATTTAATGACTCAACTATCTCTTCATCGGTTAATAACTGAAAACCGGGATCGACGTTCATCCACCTTTAGCCAATTCTTTTGTTTGTTGATTGTAAGGCTGTATAGCTACAGCGTTTATTTATTGCATGTACAGTACTGTAATAATTTATAGTATACAATTTTTATGTTCAATAAATATCCAATACGCCTACACGTGTCCAATACATCATTACTGTACAGTACAGTACATAATTGTACTTTTTATTGAGTTCGGATAATAGATCGTTCGGTTAATGGATGTTCGGATAATCGAAGCTCTACTGTACTAACACAGTAAAAAGACGTGTTATTGAAACATTGTTAAAAGATACTTATTGACTGAATTGACTTCCCTATATTTCATATTTCAAACGTATACCCTAATGCTGTTTAATAAACCGCATAATATTTAAAAAAAAAACGACTATATTAGCCTACACAGTTGAAATAAAATAAAATAAAACAGCCTAAAAATTAAGAGACCAACAAAATTCGTCAACTTTATTGAAACTCTGTGGGGGGGGGGGATCCCGTTCGTGCCCTACCCCGTAAATACGACCCTGATGGCGCATCTTAGTATCGCCAGCGTAGGAAGTAGAATCGGATTTCCAGATTACTTCGTTGCATGTAACACTTTCCACGATATGAAAAAAAATTGTCGATTTGTTGGTGCCGGTAATGCTGTACGCGTGGCGATAGCCGAGTGTACGGACATGCATGTGTTATACAGTGACTTGTATTGCTCAACGAATAGGAATTCATAAAGAGGGGACCTAACCACCACTGTCACTAAACTAACAGTCTATAAAATAATCTCAGCTTGAAATAGTACCAAGTCGACCATTTTCCTAAGTCATTCCTTTTTTTTTTTTTTTTTTTAATTTTGAACGTCTTCCGTCGTGTCTTTAATAAAATCTGACACGAGCGCAGAGAAATCTTACTACTTAATAATATATAAAAATATATAACGGGCGAGAGATATTATCTGAATATAGGAATTTTCCAAGAACGTCCGTCTGTTGTGAGGCAGTGAAAAAAATCACAAAAGAATTCAGATATTATTTAGGTTTAGATGTGCGCATTTCTCGCGTTATTGGATTGTGCAATGCTGTTTCGGTCTCGCATATATAGAGAGCTGCTACACACGCGCACGCGCGCGCGCGCGCGACGTCTACGGCTGCCGTATTATGTTGTTATTGTTTTTCATATTGTGTGTGTGTGTGTGTGTGTGTGTGTGTGTGTGTGTGTGTGTGTGTGTGTGTGTGTGTGTGTGTGTGTGTGTGTGTGTGTGTGTGTGTGTGTGTGTGTTTCGGTTCAGTTTTCTTTTAGTACACGTTCAAACGGTCTTGTATTCATTCGTTTATATGTTGTGTCGTTTTGTAACATAAGCACCCATTCACTGGAAAACATTTTTATTATCGGTTTGCATGTTTTTAAGTTACGTGTATGCATAGTCAAAATATGAAGTGTTCCCAAAATATACTAACGATAAACTAGTATACTCCCTAAGTTCACTATTTTGTACGAAGTACATTTATTATTGTAAAAATTTCGATATAAGATAATTGGTCAGTTATGGGGAAAATTACAAAAATCCTGATTACGTAACTCTTTAGTAACTTAACAGTTGTAGAGCAAACAGTAATTCGGTAAACACTAAAACTTAGGAATATTCGGTTAGAAATCCTTTTTGTTTGACATCGTGCTGGATTTTCGTAATTAAAAAAAAAATAAAGTAAAAATTCCCTTTAATTTGCTATCCAACTTGATGGGGTTTGCGATTTTTCACAATTTTGACCTCGCTTTTTGCCCCCCCCCCCTATTTTTTAGGGATCAGTGTAAAAAACAATAGGGTTCTGCAGGGTAAAATTGTGGACACGCATGCCAGGTGTTACGAAAATCGGGTGATGCGTTAAAAAGTTATCGTGAGACAAATCCCAAACAGACAAAATACCAAACGGTCGAATTAAAACTGAGGCAGATTTCGCTCGTTCAATAACTCCAGAAGGTCAATATCTATTCTATCTTTTGCTTACAAGTTTAGGATAAGCTGTTATACGGTAGGTCGTTGAAGTGTTAAAAGTTACTAGTAGTACTAAGGCATTATGATTTCACCAATACATGGAGATGAAGTAATTAAGCGCCCATAAATGATTACGTAGTTATTGCTGTTTACATTATTCAGTTGTAGGTCATTTATGCCGGTTGTAGTTAGTCATTCACTACGTATGCTCGTTTAATGAGTAGTTTGTATATTTGTATATATAGGGCGCTTACAAACTCCGTCGTAATTAGAATTAGTTTTCTGTTTGTTTAGGTTTTAAAGTTGTTCGTTACAGAGAACGGTCCCACCAATCACACAGCTGTTTATTTCTCTCTGTCGCCGTGAGTAATTAGCTCACAGCGAAAACTGTTTAAACTGGTGTTTGAACAACGATGCGCGCGCATCGGTGTGTAGGCGGTTTATGCCCCATGCCGTTCACTGGTGTCATCTTCTGCTAGAGGATTTCCCGTAAACTTTGTTTTGACTGTTTGAATGTCATTTCCACGCGTTGAATGCAGGTTTGAAGTCTCTGTTTGCCAATAAATGGGCACAGGTATACCAGGCGTTTTAGTCGCATCTCTGACTTTGTTTTCTTCCTGGATTTCGCCTAATAACACGAAACACAAACGCAGCTTGTAATTTACATGCTTTGTTGTCTGGCCAATTGTTATGCTAGCTCATTTTGTTTTGGAAGAATACCGTTAAGTTGCGTTCAAGTTGCTGCGGATAAGTATTTGTTAATTTTGCGCAAGCCATGTCGAAGCTTGCTGTCCTGATGTACTATAAAATTTGAGATGTGACCAAGATGAGACGTAATTTGGAAGAAAAGCCGGTTTGGGTCGCTCGGCGGTCCAGAACAACACTAACAGCCTCCATCCCTCCGAAAACACGCACATGGCTACTCGGGTAACTCTCGTGTTTGTCCGGACTCTGCAACCACTGGGGCACGTCCAGCTACTTCCCCTACGATTGGATTGGATTTCAGAAGTAATTTGAATATTGAAATTTTGCGAATCATACAGACCGTGGAGGTTATCCGGAAACCATAAACTGAACCAAGTAAATGAAGGCCTGTCTTTGTTGTAATGACATAAAAAAAATAATGTTGACGGGGGTCAAAATTGTGAAAAAGAAATCGCAAAACCCCACCATGTTGAGTATCAAGTTAAAGGGAATTTTAGCCAAAATCTGAATATGGTGTTCAGTTTTGAAAATTTCAAAATTTTTGTTGGCGTCAGGGCCAAAAAAGTGGTGAAAATTGTGATAAAATCGCAAAAATTCGTGTGGAGTATCAAATTAAATGGGATTTAAATTAAGTGAATATATGTTAAGTTTTGGAAGTTTCTAAATTTGGGACCTCAAGGTCGAAAAAGAGATCAGACATTTAAATCGAAACTCCAGCAAAGTGTCAGACTAAAAGGAATTATGACTTGAATCCGAATGTTTCAAAATGTTAGTGTTTATCGTATGATTGTGTGTTCTACAGTGGTTATGTTACTAAATAAATAGTAGAGTAATCGGGATTTTTGAATTTTGCCCATATTAAAAAAATTATCTACTATCGAAATTTATCTAATAATAAATGCACTTGGTTCTAAATAGTGAGGGAGGTGTGCAGCTTAGGCAGCGTATAGCATATATATCTTTTAGACAAATGCATTTTTTTTTTTTTTTTCATAAAATTTAGAAGTAAATGTTTTTAAAACTATTGTACTCCGCTTACCAACCGTTTTTCTTCTACAACTATTTGTCTTTTCAACTATTGATTGACCCTCGTATGATAGGTTTTCCTCAGATCAGTATGTTATCGGAGGGAATTCCGTGTTCTTGCAGATTAGTCACGTCTTTGTAGAATTGTGTATCCCAAAACATTGGCGTAAAGTTATCAAGCAGGAATCAAAGCCATAGACGATCGGTGATTCATTTCAACTAACCTGTAAACTCACCGTGATATACACGATACCATAAATTTAGAGGGTTGCTTCCACTATGTTCTACTATATTTTTAATCAGCTCATAAAATTTTTAAATTATTCAGTTTTCTACAAATTTATTTTCTCGAAATTCAAATTAGTTTTGTTTTCGTTGCTTGAACTGAACCTTTACGAAGAATTCGTCGACGACTTTGTATTTATCACGTCTTTCGTTCCATCTCTGTAATTGCATCCGAATAATTAAAATCCATTAATTTTTTCCGCAAGTGGAACGACATGTATAATTATTTTCAGTTCAAATGAATTGTAACCCGCCTGAAACGCTATTACGTTTGTCATATTGATTGATATTCCGATGGCTGCATTAATTAGGTCGTTAGAAGTGGTTTTCTTTTCTGTTTGATCATTTCATCTCTGGCGGAAACATTATGTCTTTAGTTAATCGATCTTTAGCAAAGTTAGTTACCACAATTTTACTAGTGTAATTGCAATAAAATTAAAAAAAAATTGTAAAAACAGAAAGAGGAGACAGCGGTGTAGTATTATCAATTCGTGACGTTCTTTATTTCGATTAGATTAAGTTTTTAAGTTATTTCGCTGCGGTGACAGATCAGCTAGCGGTTTTCCAACCAATAGCATTTGATTGTATTACAAAATTTGTAAAAATTATAGATTTATCAGCGGTTGTATTGTTTGTTTTCCGTTGAATATACTGTAAGTAGCGACTTCGTCAGAATGTAGCGAGCGTTTGTAAATTTACGTCATTACTTTTCATACCGGTTTTGTGAATTAAGGGCTTGTACGTAGGAATGTGGAGCGTGTGGATACACGTGCTGTCTCTCAGTGGCGGAGTTGCAAGTGCATCCTGTACGTACACAAGACGTCGAGTGTGGACATTCATCTTGCCCCTTACCGCGTCTCATAAAAATCTATAATTTTTTAGCACAGTTTATCAGTTATCTATAGACCACCATATTCTGCAGGGGTTTCTTGATGGGGAGAGCTTATAAACGTGTTACGTTCTGTGCCCCGTCGTTTTGTCCTTCGTTTCCGTCGTTAGATATCCGTATCGATGACTTCTCAGTATTGTCATTACAGGAATCACTTGTAATATGTTTTTATTTTTTTTTTATTAGGTACAAAACTTATCTTTCTGTTCTTCTTTAATTACGTAGGTCGTGTAACCGTGTGTTCCATTAATCTTCATGCGACTACTTCTTTGTTTATGTTTGTATAGCACTGGCTGCGGGAAGCTCGTTATTGTAATCTCTACTCCGGGGTGACATGCCTTTCCTGATATGGAAGGAGGACACGAATTAACTGAAATCGTTTCAGAAAACGGCGTCAAGGGGCGTGTAGATAACAAAGAGATGGTAATGCAGAGATTTTAATCACGAGTAGGAAGGTTAGCCGTTACCTTCTTTGCTCGAGCACTAGTCCCATGGCATATCCATGATGCGGCTCACAACCACATCACTGCGCAGAGAGAAACCAGTTTCCATTTAACCGCTTACAGGTGTTGCGTTTTTACTGACTAAATGCCGTCTGTCTTAGACAGACTGCCGCAATACTGCCTCGGCCACTAGATAAACTTTCAGAAGCACTTCCCGACACGGCGTTTGAACACCGACCAGTTTGGACCGCCTTGTCTCCGCGTTGCTACCGTGTTGCCACAATCAGTATTCATCGTCCGCAGCTTGTCGTCTTCATTGGGTAATCTATCAATTCGTGTGCAGAAACATGTCAACAAAGTGTCATACTTTAAGAAAAATTACAGCTTTGATGTGATACTTCTAAGCGAGAGAGTAATAGACGGAGTAGGCTTGTTTCGACCTTGAGCTGAACCTACAGTTCAGTATGACGCATGAACGCCACGGAAAGGGAGTTGCTACCGGCTGATCTCGTTAGGAAGTCGGTACTCGCAAGAATAAACCTTTGCAACAGCGTATAACGTTGGATGGTAACTGTATTCATAATAAGAATTAGAACAGTATAAGTAAATAAAGGTTACTTTGTTTTCACACATTTGGCAGAGGCGTTTGGCTCGGCCGCCGTATTGTGCGGAAACGAATTTTCTTACTGGTTAGATCACAGGGTAGGATTGTGCAATAAATTCAGCGACTGACACAAACAGCGCAAACCGGTCGTAAATGTTCGCTGCAGCCGTTTGAGCAATGAATAATAATAATATATATATATACACGTATAAACAGTTTGAAGCGATGAGATAGACAAAGACGCGCGCGCTGCCGCCCGTATTGCCAGTTTTATCGCTTTATTTGTATCGCGATTCAACGGCGTCCGTTAGATCTGGTATCTAAATTGCCAGTTTAACCTGCTTAGCACGGATTTGTTTGTGGTGGGGCGACGTGTTTGTTAGTTTGGAAATAAATAGGAACATTAGAAGCGTCGGTTTATGTGTTTACCTTCCCGGTGTACGCTTTCATTTAAGAGCATTTCTCGTAGAATGTTCATCGGCTGGTGTCAGTCAATACGGAGAAGTCCTAGGCGATTGCCTTCTCCCGTTTGCTAACTACCCTCTCCCTAAACGGAAGCACAATCGAATGGAAACGTTCTGTGAAGCGCTTAGGCGTCACTCTTGACCTTAGAGTCAAAGCCAAACTACTTCCTTTTATATCCAATCGAGGGTCAGTGCTAGTGCGCACTAAAACTAAATTTAATGTGCTGTTTCTCAGAGCCATCCTAACGTACGCAGCAACTGCATTCTGGTCTCTGCTTCAGCCCTGCGTCCCAATCCCGGACTCTCCCATACCTATCCAATTCTCCGTGGTTCGTTCGCAATGACGCTAATCGGGCGAGGATTGAAGGTTCATTCTCTCGACGCGATTGTCCATTCCCTTGCGCTCAAATTTTTCTCCCCAAAATTTGGAACAACAATATATAGCGTAGAACATAAGTATGTTATGTATAATGTTTTGTTATTTACCGGTATTCAGGGCGGAGACATAATGTCCGAGACGATATGACAGGAGGGCGCGCTGACCGTACTTCCCAAAATGTCACCGGTGTCCTTACGATCGAAACTGATGTAAAAATTGTTTAATCGTATACAAAATTGTTTCAACATTAAATTGTATGCAGTAGGTTTTGTGAGTATATTAAACGCGTAATATAGAGGTTAGTTATCGTGCGGTAACAAACAGACAGACGTGTGCGGGGCGGAGTAGAGTTGGCACAGGCCGTTATAAGGATTTACTCGGAGGTGAAGCCTGTATAAATAGGCCGTGTGTTTTCCAGCACCACACGAGTTTGAGTAGTTGTAAGTGTAAGTCGGATATAGTGTGTTTGTTCAGGTAACATTTACACATGGTTAGTCGCTCTTTTGGATTGTCTTTTAGATTTTTTTTATTTTAATTTTAAATTATTTTTAGGAAATGTTATAAAATGTAAAGTAGTAAACATTCTGTTTTCTAGGTTAAAATTTGCTACTATGGTAGAAATAGTTTATATTATCGATATAAAAAGATATCGAAGAACGTATGCGTTCGATATCTCGCCAATATTTCTCGATCTTAATGCGTGTTCGTGTATGGTAACAATTGTGAGGGATTCATCGTTCAGCGACATCGAATCGACAGTTTCTCCAATAAACGCAGTCATAGGCCTATATCGTGACGCACTTGTACAGGCGTGATACGCATCTTACAGCTGTGCAAAAAACCTGAACAGGTTAAATAGTTCGTGAACGCGTTCACGGTCACCGGCGTCGCTAAATGAACCAGCATTGTGTTGTTATTAGCGAAGTCGTTTGCGCAGTCATATAGAGGTTGCGCGTTATTTGGGCGCGCTAAATATAAAACAAAACTTCATAATAAATATAAATCAACTGAGTGAATCATGCGCGCGCGGCGGTTCTCGATAAACAAGGCCAACACCTGGTTGACGAGCGTCAACTTTAAAAAATGTACAATCAGAAATAAAACTGGTCGGCGCAAAGGTCGTTCGGCTAGCGAGTATGGGGTTAAATATTGTTTTATATTTGTAAGTCCGTCCAACGTTGTGGTGTTCATATAATGTGTGCAAGTCCATTCTGTTGTACTTGTGTCATAGGATTATGCCTGTACAAAAGTAGGCTTACAATGAAGTGGTGTGCTGTACTCTGGTCGAAACGATAAGATTGCGTAATTTCACACAAAATATATATTGTAATCTAACAGTATTTTTACACTGAATTTTATTTTATTTAACGTGTTGCTTTTATTTCGTTTATCGAGAAAATTTATTAAGTGAAAGTTGATTCCATTTGTGTAAAAAAACGGATTTGTTGCCGTAATCGATCCTGTCTTCGAGCGTCCTGTTCTTCTATTAAGTAACCTGGTCCGTTCGCTGCTCACTCTTCTGGTTGCTGCCTGTAATTGTCCTGTAAATTCTCTAATTCTCTACAGTGACAACTCTTTCCAGTCAAAATAATAATATTTATTTTTATTTCAATTGTTCAGATAAGGATCAGTCGACTTGTGTCGAAACAAAATAATGGTCGGGTCGACTCTACTGCTCAATTCGATTATGACACTAACAACCCTTCAGTAAATAAATTAATTGTAATAATTATATTAAATCTCAGGGTTTAAGGGTTCTTTGAGACTGCTATTGAATTCAGAGAATGCACACAAAAATACAATACATCACAAAAGGTAAGTAAAATTTAAAATCTTAATACTATATTCGCAAACAAGCTTCGTTGCTAAGCAACGACTATGGTTTCGTGGCTGTAACGGGCAGTGAAATTTCCACAAGATGGCCGCTCACACGTCTAACTTTTATGAGCTGTTAATTCGAGCTCACCCAAATTATTTTAAAATAAATGTTTTAGTGTTCACCGTTTTAGTTTTTTAGCTTTTCTTTTAATTAATGATCACTAGTGTCTGTTCTGTTAGTGTAGATAGTGTCTACGGTAGTGTTGTGTAGTCGTATCTGTTGTGTGGTTATGAATTTTTTCGGTCTCACCCACAGAAGTTCTGTACAAACGTGCGTTCGCTCTAGGTAGTCAGGATTTTCTGAGGTTCTGCATTTAGTTTTAGTTTTAATTCAGTTATTTCTGTTTTCTGGTCTTCCCTAGTGTTTACCGCTTCTGTTGGTAATTATTATTGACTGCCAATGGTCCAAAAAACATTACTTGTATTTAATTAGTTTCATCAGAGCACATCTGCCCTCTGCGATGGTTAACAATACAATCCATACTTTTGCTTCTTCATCAACGGTCTCCTGCCCTTACAATACTGGCCTGTGATTGGTCAAAACTGAGAGTTCATTAGGTCACAAAAATCAAATGTTCATTTGCCTATAATAAAAATACTCCTTTTTTAGCCTTAAGTTTCCTTAAATTTAAATTACATCATGTTTTTCTTTATATAATTATGAGCATTCTGATACCTTATTTACATAAGTTGGTTATTATAAAGGGTGATTTTCCCACCTTACAAAATTTCTAACTTTGGGCCTACACTTTACCTTCACTTCTGCAATTTTACTTCACAATTCTTTAATTTAGTTTAATATGTGCTATTATTATTAAGCAACAAAGTGCATTGTATAAATTTGGTCCCCTTCTGGTTTCCTTACATTTATTTACTAATTATTTGTTTCTGACATTATTCCTTTTATACTGAAATTGTGGCTTAGGCCATTAGTGGTTTTTCAATACTATTTTATAATTTACATTTATTATTACTTAAACTCTGATTCTGAACCCTTTTTTTCTGATTTTACTGTTTACTAAACGAGTCTGGACCCTTAACACTATTTAACAAATGGTTACAATAAAATCCTTTAACATATTCAAAATACTGCTTCCATGGCCTAGTTTACAATTATTAATTGACAAATAATATAATTAGTATTAATATAATAACCTGATTGTTTATACATAACAATATTGGAACTAAAATATTCAACATGTTAGTTGCAAATAACCTGATAAGAACAGAATCATCCGGCATGCTATGTTTTAAGCATGCCCTATATGGTTAAACCTTGTATTTTACAATTAGCCACAATCATTAGTTAACTGGCATACTATTCAGCCATCCCACTAATCTTAACCAGTACTACTAATCAGTGATTAGATTATTGTTCATGGATTTTTGGTTCCTAATGCATCACCTTCTGATTCTGCTCATAGGTTCGAACTATTTCTAACAACATGGTTCATGGATGTTACCTATAAGCTTTGCTTACGTATTTATCCCTCGTATTCCGTTGATACCCAGAGACACAAATATGCCTTTTGAGTTCAAACGATTGCAGTTTTCCATCCGGCTTGCATTCGCTATGAGTATCAACAAGGCACAGGGGCAATCACTTTGTGTGGCAGGCATTTACTTGGAAAGTCTGTTTTTCGCACGGCCAATTATATGTAGCTTGCTCAAGAGTCGGCACGCCAGATAATTTGTCTGTGCTCCGGACGTACAAACGAAAAACATAGTGTACCGTCAAGCTTTACAGTAAAAGCTTTGAGACAAATTTAGCTGAATTTATTATGCTTAATTTTGTTGGATCTTTCTATTATTTAAAAAAAATTCTATTATTTAAAAAAATTATAATAATTTAATTATTGTAATGTAAGAAGTTTTTGTTATTGTTTACAAGATCCTTACTTATAAACATTGTTAATATGTCTAACAAGTAAAGTATATTTTCGGCATAACAAGATTTCAATTATTCACTCAATCCTTTTATAATCATTATCCCGAGCGAAGCCGGGCAAATCCACTAGTGTGCGTTAAAAACGAGCAGTTTTGGGTGTGGGTGTCACTAATGTGTGAAAAAAGTAGTACCGAAATCCGGCAGCCACAGAAGCGTTTTTAAATCTAAGCGAAATTTGGGTTGCCGAAATCTGAAGACAGTCGCAGATATTAGCCGACTAGAACATTGTTTTGGTTAAAGGCTTCAGTGGTGGTTGCATTCCGGAACGAACGCCATTTCACGCATACGTAGTGTTGTGGAAGCGAGTGCCTCTGTGTGTGGTATTGTGCGGTTCAAGGTTTCGTGTTTCGTTATTGTTTGCCAGTGTAATCGTTACGTTATCCGGTTACACGTTCAGTATATAGATTTTATACCAAATATTATGTAAGCTGTAAACGTTAAAAATTGTTCAAAAAGCTGGTACAAGCATGTTTGTTAGTTCTTTTATGGCGGTTTCTCGCGTCCCAATGGACATACACTGGTGCGTCTTCCACGTCGTTCATAGAGTAGGCCTACTTATTACCACGCTCCGTATATACAAGTTTTTATATAGTTTTCTATTATGAACCGTCTTTCTTATTTTACTGTTCTCAACATCCGATGGCCAGCAACCACTAGACGTGCCGCCACGCCAACCACACGCGCGCGCGCGTATATGGGTGTATTTGCTAGGCGAGGAGTTAAAAGTGCTCACAGTTTATATATAGTCAAGAACAGGGGTGTATTTACGATCGGTAGTGCCCCCTCTCCTAGAGGGTCGAAAAACGTAACGAATTTTGTTAATCTTTTAATTTTTAGGCCGTTTTATTATTTTTTTTTTCAGCTGTTTAATCTGATATAGTAATAACTGTTTTTTAAATATACAATCAGATTTATTACACCGCATAAGCGTATACGTTTGAAATATGAAATATAGGATAGTAAATTCAGTCAATAAGCATCTCGTAAACAATGTTTCAGTAATGCGTATTATTATTGTGTTATTACCGTTTACTTTAATGGGACTGGTTTCAGCTACTTTAAAAATAGTTGTTGATTAGTCGTAACTTATTTTTTCTTTTGTATGAAGTAGACCCGTCCAGGACAAATTGCGCCATTGGTAAGAGGCATTGGGAAACCTCGATGACGACCCTTTGCAAGATTGATAATTTGGTTCCGTACTGTGATTCGTGATATGAATATGAATTCCTCACGACAGATGGGATTGGAAGGGGGGCGACGTGATGTAGGGGTCTACACGTTAGTGACAATCCGATACCGCATGTGTGATCCAAAAAGCTCCAATACTCGTTTACATTTGCCAGCATGTATCTAGTACTTACATACTTTGTCACCCCTCTGACAATGCTTTTTCATGCGCTAGTTCTGTCAGTATTTGTGTATAAGCAACCGAATTTAATATTACTACTACTGTAATTTTCGATACCAGGCGGAATGTCGTCGATACCATGTTATTCTTCAGAGTTTTGTGGCTGTGACTTGCAACTAATCGATTATCGTTCATGGGAGGAGGCGGCTGGCCTTTATGTTATGTGTATGACAAAAGCGGAAATAGAAAACGGTCGCATACATTTGCGGAACGATGAGTTGCTGCGTGCGGTTAATCGTTTTTACGCACCGTATGCCATGGTTAAGTAACGTTGCAACAGTGGGGAATCGATGCCATTACACGCGTTTGTGAGTAGCCTGTCTGAAAATAATGTTCGTCTTCTTTGGAGGTACACGTAATTGTGAAAGAAGTAGCTTATGACTAACGCCAGGTGTGTCGAAAAGGTGTGTCACGTACGATTTTATTTCAAGACGTGATTAACGCTGTTTATTATTGTTAGCGTTATGTCTATACATGGTTCAACGAGTGTTTGCAGAAAATGTTGGCCTATTACGACACTGGCGAATGGTACAGGCCGATTCACAGGAGGACGTGTGGGGGGGGGGCGCACGGGCTACCGAGCATCTAATAAATTGATGTTTTGTGATCGGTGGACGTTAGTATTAATAAGCATCTGAGGGAAACGTCAACCCCTCCACCTTGTCGGAGGTCACTCTTTTTATGCTAGGGGAAAGAGGCTTCCACAGGCCTAGATCACATAAACCTGTGGTACGGAGAACCCCGGACTAAAATTATAACATAGGCAGGAACATTTGCTATCACAATACTAAAATCTACAATGAAATTAATTATAAAATACTACTAATACTGATAATACTAACATGCCATTTACTACAATATTTACATCAGCCTATCTACTACAGTATGTACGTACATTGGGCTATTTACAACAATGGAAACTACGTTTATTCCAATTCCATAGCTAAGTCGGAGTCACTGCTACTGTCATCATTACCAACATAATCAAAGGGCCACTCTCCTCCATTTCTTCTATTAAGTTGTCCAATTCCCACAGTTTCTCCTATTCTTTCTTTACATGCTCTATACACTTCTTCCAGTCTTCTTCAGTTACTTTTTCCACCCCTTCCAACAGCCGTTTTACATCTGCAAGCTTAAATGTTGTGTTGTTAGCCGCAACATGATTTTTCACTTGAGCCCAGATCAACTCGATGGGATTTAACTCACAGTGATAGGGGGGTAATCTCAATACTGTCTTGTTTTCCTTCTTGGCCATCTCATCAATAACATATTTGTCGTAATTTCCTTTTTCTTGTTCTACTATATAAAGACGTTCTTTCTTTAGATAACTCTATCAGCATTAAAACCTTTTTGTTTTAACCAATTTGCTATTTCATTTTTTTCCACGGCATGTTCGGAATTTTTTCACACTGTACTGAATGATATGGTGCGTTATCTAACACCACAACAGAGTTATCTTCCAGGGAAGGTAGGAGTTCTCGAAAGTAATCTTCAAATACATTCCCGGTCATTTCTTCGTGAGACTTTGATTGGAACACCATTAATCCATCTTTCAAAAAGCCCTCTTCACAGCCCATATGCACAACTATCAGGCGGCTCCCTTTCCCCTTCGGACTTCGTAGTCCTGTCGACAAACCTTTCAAAAACGCATCTTTCGGCGACTTAATAGTTTTATCTTGCCAAACCTTATTTTTTACATGGACTGCATTTACCCAAGTTTCGTCTTGATAGTAAATTTTACGGCCTTCTTCACGAAACTGTTTAATTTTGCGTAGGTAATTCCGTCGCCATACAACTATATCATCCCTGTCACAGATAAACATGTTACGTCTTCTTTCATGAAATTTAAAATTCAATGATTTTAACAGTTTATATAGCGTAGACCGTTTGAAATCCGGTAAGTCTTTATCTTTGTTAACTGCACTCAAAATTTTATTTATTGTCGGTTGTTCATTTTTGAAAAAAAATTCGTGAATTTTTCTCCTAATAGCACATTTTGTAAATTCGTCCAATTTATCTACTGCCGCTACTCTAGATTTTTTATTTTTTGGTGAACTCAAAAGCCTAACGTTTTGTTTTTCAAATATACATTAATAACACTATAAACACTCATTTCAGCAACTTTTTCCATGGCCTTGTCCTTTTTTATGGTAGGATTCTCTGTACTTAAATGTTTAAAATTATTCACTATACACAATCTCTTAGCACTATGTATAACTTTGCCGCGTTTGTTCCTTGCTATTGGGGAAAAGAGTCTCCATATTGTACAGTTTTAGTCCAAGCTATTAATAATAACTAAACAGTAAAAACAGACCCAAATGACACGTTATTCAACGGTGAAAACAAGGAAGGAACTGAACTCAGTAGATTACGCACAGTACCTACAGAACGTGACGAACAGGAAATATGAGTTGGCGGACTGCTGTGAAACGGGCGTTGGAATGTTACCGATAACAATAGAATCCGACCCTCGTCAATGTCATTCGCTTGAATATTTTCTGCAAACACTCGGTGAACAAATTGTAGTTGTTTTGTCGAAACGTATTGTGATACTAGTGTGTCATACCTTTGGGTTTCCGTAGAAATTGAACGATCCTTTCATAACTGACTATACTTTGTTCAACGAGTGTTTGCAGAAAATGTTGGCCTATTACGACACTGGCGAATGGTAGAGGCCGGTTCACAGGCGGTCGTGCGGGGGGCGCACGGGCTACCGAGCATCTAATAAATTGATGTTTTGTGATCGGTGGACGTTAGTATTAATAAGCCTCCGAGGGAAACGTCAACCCCTCCACCTTGTCGGAGATCACTCTTTTTATGCTAGGGGAAAGAGGCTTCCACAGGCCTAGATCACATAAACCTGTGGTACGGAGAAACCCGGACTAAAATTATAACATAGGCAGGAACATTTGCTATCACAATACTAAAATCTACAATGAAATTAATTATAAAATAAGCCTATTTGCTATGATAATACTAACATGCCATTTACTACAATATTTACATCAGCCTATCTACTACAGTACGTACGCACATTGGGCTATTTACAACAATGGAAACTACGTTTATTCCAATTCCATAGCTAAGTCGGGCTCACTGCTAGTGTCATCATTACCAACATTTATAATCAAAGGGCCACTCTTCTCCATTTCTTCTATTAAGTTGTCCAATTCCCACAGTTTCGCCTCTTCTTTCTTTACGTGCTCTATACACTTATTCCAGTCTTCTTCAGTTACTTTTTCCACCCCTTCTTCCAACGCCGTTTTACATCTGCAAGCTTAAATGTTGTGTTGTTAGCCGCAACATGATTTTTCACTTGAGCCCAGATCAACTCGATGGGATTTAACTCACAGTGATAGGGGGGTAATCTCAATACTGTCTTGTTTTCCTTCTTGGCCATCTCATCAATAACATATTTGTCGTAATTTCCTTTTTCTTGTTCTACTATATAAAGAAGTTCTTTCTTTAGATAACTACTATCAGCATTAAAACCTTTTTGTTTTAACCAATTTGCTATTTCATTTTTTTTCCACGACATGTTCGGAATTTTCTCACATTTTACTGAATGATATGGTGCGTTATCTAACACCACAACAGAGTTATCTTCCAGGGAAGGTAGGAGTTCTCGAAAGTAATCTTCAAATACATTCCCGGTCATTTCTTCGTGATAGTCAGCAGTAGACTTTGATTGGAACACCATTAATCCATCTTTCAAAAAGCCCTCTTCACAGCCCATATGCACAACTATCAGGCGGCTCCCTTTCCCCTTCGGACTTCGTAGTCCTGTCGACAGACCTTTCAAAAACGCATCTTTCGGCGACTTAATAGTTTTATCTTGCCCAACCTTATTTTTGACATGGCCTGCATTTACCCAAGTTTCGTCTTGATAGTAAATTTTACGGCCTTCTTCACGAAACTGTTTAATTTTGCGTAGGTAATTTCGTCGCCATACAACTATATCATCCCTGTCACAGATAAACACGTTACGTCTTCTTTCATGAAATTTAAAATTCAATGATTTTAACAGTTTATATAGCGTAGACCGTTTGAAATCCGGTAAGTCTTTATCGTTGTTAACTGCACTCAAAATTTTATTTATTGTCGGTTGTTCATTTTTGAAAAAAAAAATTCGTGAACTTTTCTCCTAATAGCACATTTTGTAAATTCGTCCAATTTATCTACTGCCGCTACTCTAGATTTTTTATTTTTTGGTGCACTCAAGCCTAACGTTTTGTTTTTCAAATATACATTAATAACACTATAAACACTCCGCTTGCTAACACCGGTCATTTCAGCAACTTTTTCCATGGCCTTGTCCCTTTTTATGGTAGAATTCTCTGTACTTAAATGTTTAAAATTATTCACTATACACAATCTCTTAGTACTATGTATAACTTTGCCGCGTTTGTTCCTTGCTATTGGGGAAAGAGTCTCCATATTGTACAGTTTTAGTCCAAGCTATTAATAATAACTAAACAGTAAAAACAGACCCAAATGACACGTTATTCAACGGTGAAAACAGGGAAGGAAACTGATCTTCAGTAGATTTACGCACAGTACCTACAGAACGTGACGAACAGGAAATGTGAGTTGGCGGACTGCTGTGAAACGGGCGTTGGAATGTTACCGATAACAATAGAATCCGACCTTCGTCAACGTCATTCGCGTGAAATATTTTCTGCAAACACTCGGTGAACAAAGTATAGCTACGGTAACAGACGAAGTAGACTTGACTAGGTAGAGTAAGAGACGGAGTAGACTGTAATAGAGCTATCTATGAAGGTCTGACAAAAGAAACCTAGGTAGAAAACTGACAAGGACGGATGACCGCTAATAGGCTACATCTATTTATTTGTTGAAGATATATATATGCCTATATAAAATATAAGATGAATAATGGATTTTTGGCAGGTAGGAAAGTGAGAAGAGTTGGTGGAAATTGTGCGAAGGTTCAAGGTCGTACGTGTAGTAATACAATAGAAAGTTTAGCGCCAATCATAAATTGATATATATATTTGATTACCAGTTAGTTTTTTTGTGAAAAGCGTGCGCATATAACCAAAGGAGTTGAGACAGTGACGACACTTTATGACGCCATGACAGTATTGCCTTCGGACGTGGTGCCTGTTGTTAGCAAAGGAGTCTTCGAATTCTTCCTGAATCACTTTGATTGGACTAGGGTTACACAACGGGCACTGAAACGAGCGGAAATTAGTGAGGAACATTAATCCCTCTAAGCCTACTTTCTGCATTCGTAAAATTTCAGAAGGAATTGAATTGTTTGCAGCATCAGATTGTGCAAGTAGGATCAAATCCAGAAAAGTATTAGGAAAATTGACGGTCGTAGAAACCGAGGAAGGATGCACGGTCCGTTTAGCGCGGATTCAGGATGGAGTGTCGTTAAATGCTAAATTCGTTTTACTTCTTTGTAAGACATGTATACTCGATGATGATGACAGCAACGACGATTTATGTTGGTTTTGTATAATATTGCCTTTCTGGAATCACCTCGTCGTTGTGCCGGGTACGCACTTTTCGCGGCAAAGTCAGCTGTTTGTATACGTTAACGCTTGTTTACAAAAACAGAAGTGTGTTTACACGTTTTGTATTAACAAAAACTGTTTATTTGGTCCGTATACACAAGCTAACTCGGCGAGAAGGAAATATACAAGTTTTTTGAGACGCTTAAGATTGTGTTTCTTATCTCTTCAGCGGTTTGTAAACAGCGTTCGTTACAAGTCTTGCGTACGCAAAAGCGTGATACGGTTAAACCAGTTTTTTTATTCCTGGTTTTCGTTATGTAACGTTTGAAACGGTCTGCGGCGAGGCAATAGGTCGTAGGGTCACCGGTGTGTTGCTGAGCGAAAGTGATTCAGTTTTTAGACGTCCGTTACAACAAGCGAAGGACAAGTGTGTTTTGTCCTAAAAAAGGACTCAAAAAATAAAATCCGTTACGGTGTATAATCTGGAACAGTATAAAATCGAAACGATCGTGGTGGAGAAGTAATGTGGCAATCAACGCTGGCTGATACATTTCTAATTAAGAGATGGCGTGACTTAGTGTGGCTCGTAAAATGTGTTAAGTTACGTTTGCTAATATTTAAAATAATAAAAAATGTTGATAGTCATTAAATAGTTTTATCTCTATATACAGCGTTTACTTTCACGTTTTAACAGTCGAAAATACCTCCCATGCTTTCGGAGATGACTTTTCGGGTTGAACGGGAGTCTGTTGTTCTGCCGTTTTGGGTCTGTTTGCGTTCGTTTGTGGAGAGATATCAGACACGGAGCTCTTTAGCCCCTTTTACGCATTCGTTTTGACTTCGATTTGTGCCGTGCGTCATAAATATCGGAAGTGGACGTGAACAAACTCTTTCAGCGTTGCCACCATCAGTACTGGAAATGGATCCATGCACGTTGTATTTTGAAGATAAGACGGAAAAGAAGACGGGATGTTCATCCTATTAACTATGCACGATGTGTATACAGTGCTTAAATCCGTTGTTCCTTCTTCAAATTTCTGTTTTTATAATCTTCGGAAGCGGAATCCCATAGTACTGTCCCATAGTGTTTTGGATTTCGTCAGTGAGTTCATATTTACAAAACGAATTAAGAAAATCACACCATGACGCGAATATCACCGATTAGTAGGCACAAGTGCTTCGCCTACACTAGACAGGAAGGTTGGTAAAACAGATGCTTGAAAGTCATACAACACAAAACTCGCGCTGTGCATAAACGGAACCATTACGGCCCATGTATGTAGACACTCGTCCTGGTTTTTTTTATCTGATGCGTTTCCTAGGACACGACGATATGTTTTTGAGTTCGGAACGAAAAATTTATCGTACGACTGCATAAAACGGCCCACTTGTTTCTGTTGTTCTACATGTCATACGATTTTTTATCGTAGGTTATCGTAGGATATAAATTTGATGCATAAACGGGCCCTTGGTACTCAGGAAGTGACCACGATGAGAACGGCGGTTACCGAACGGTAGATAGGCAATTGATTTTCGAAGGTTAGAGTGTTATGCGGGGTATGATTGTGTAATAAGATTGTCACCTGTAAAATCGGTTGGCAGCGCTCAGATTGGCGTGTTAAATTGTAGTGAATGAGAGACAGTGACAGAGCCTGTGCATTTTGCGTACAATGTTTTTACCGTTTCAGAAACACGATGCTCACAAAACTCACAAATTATCGCCTTTTTGTGAAGTCGACATTTACGCCGTTCGTGTTTATGGCGGATTGCTTTATTTTTTTAATTTACAATACGGGGTAAATGTAACGTGGTGTGTACAAAATTCGAGCACAAGTCGATGAATGAGTGCAAAAGTGAAAGTTCATTATACGCACTACGCACGGAGTGACGTGTGATGCATGCGTGAAGTTCACAAGGTCAGCGGTAGCCGTCCCGACTCTCTGGCGCTACTCGGGTCCCGTCAACAGATGCCATTGTAACCTGTTGTATTCACTTTGCTACGTGTCGGGGCAAGTGGAATGGAAACAACATCGTATCGGACTGTTAGCGGTTTTTAAAATTACGCCCGTCTGCCGATCTAGAGGTACCGGGTTCGGTTCACGGGGCATAGTAAAATCAAGGTGCATGTTTCAGTCCGCAGGCGACTCGGCCTATGTAGAAACGAGCACCTGCGTATCTTCGTGGGCTGATAATCGGCGGCTGAAGCGTAGTGCTGGCCACATTCTCTTCGTTGTATTCTGAAGGGGGGTCGCATAAGGCAGCCAACCTTACCTACTAACTGTAGACTATATTCGGTAAAAATAATGGCCATTTAGGCCTATTGTTGTTGTTGTTATTGGAAACCCGTTAGCTAAAGTAGATTTGCATATTAGTAGTTCTATCATGCATAATAAAACGAAATAGTAAACGTTTTTAATGAAATGCAGAAGAGGATCTTGTGGGCATTTGACAATTTAGAAAGAATTTTTGACAAATTCTTGCAAAGAATTTGTGAATAAATAGTGTTAACTGTAACGTATTTACAGTTTTATAAAACTGTTGAAAATTTTGCTGCCGGCGTTTTGTTTTATTGTTGAAGTTTGTGGTCTGCTAAAGTTGTTATTATGAAAAATGTTATTTTCTCTCACACGTCTCGGTCTCACCTCTGGAGGCCATCTTCAGTGATAAAACGATTCTAGCACAACTGACACGGTCTGTGTCAGTAACCACAGTGAGAGAATAACAACTTTAGCAGACCTCGGCCAATGGCCCGGATTTTATTTTCAACAGTGTTAACTGTATGAGATTACACTATAAAATAACATGGCAGTTGAGACAAGTTATTTAGTTTTTTTTTTGTAAAAGTCAATGTAAATGACGTGTACGTAAATAAGAGATTGGAGTAAATTTGTAGGCGATACACGACGCTTGTAAAGTAATTTTCGTTCTCCAGTTTCGTTTGTTGCTTTTTTGCATATTTTCCGATTACATTGGACGTCTCTACGGATTTGACTACCTAACGTCTCGCAGTCTTCTGTATCTCTCAGGATTTTATCATGTAGTGTGTGAATCCTCTTCAACGTCATCGACTAAGGGAATCCAGTCCGATTCTCGTGCAATACTATTTTGTTAGTGTTTGCCGTCCCAGTTCAGAAAATATGTTGGAGGAGAGTAACAAGTATGAGGTATGCAGGAGAGTGGGAATAAACCGGTGGTGTGTGTATTGAGGCAGACGAGGGTGGATTGTGCGCGCGGGGACCGGATCGATAACGTCAGTGGCAGAGTTTACGAAATACACGTGGCCTCTAAGTGAAATGATAAGGATACCCCCCCCCCCATGGGCCGTGTCGGAATAAAGGCTGTGAACGGTGTTTGTAAAAAAAAAAAATTCCGAAATCGTTTGCTGAAGAACGTACAGTTTAATTCTTCATCAGCTTTACATTACAGCATACCCAAGATTCTGTCTGATCCGCCTTCAAAGTTACTCCAACCATCTCTTCCTGGGTCTACCCAGATATACCCGTGTCCTATAGATTTATATTTCCAGGCTTGTTTGGCCAGTTTTGAATGGGAGATTCTTTGCAAGTGTTCTTTCCACCGTCGTGTATAATATTTTTAATCATTCATTCAAGTTGAAAACTTGTAATTCTTCTTTTATGATTATATGATATGATTATGATTATTTATTCTTTATATGATCAAGTTTGTAACACCTTTTAACTTCTTTTAAGAACGCTATAATCCGACACCTTTATTTATATTTCGTTCTCCTGTTTCTTGGTTGCCGTTCATAATTCACGCCCTAAGAACAGTACAGGGGCCGCCGTAACTTTGTACAACTATGATTTTGTGTGTTGGGGTACAAAAACACGATTCTAAAAAACGCATTTTTTTTTTAAAACGATTGACTACCCCACAGATCGCCTGGAACTTCCCGTAACTAGCGTCAATATTATAATTCTTATCGTAACCAGTATCATTTCCCAAATAGTTAAAATGGCTCACGTGTTCTATAATTTGATCATTTATTATTTTTTATTTATCTTTTTATTGGTTCATTGCCACGAAATGCTATTACCTTTGTTTGTGAACTGGAGATTTTCAGATTCTATTGTTTGCAGATCTGATGGAGCTTAAAAACAGATTTGTATAAAGCAGATTCTTTACTTCGAATTACAAGCAAGTCGTCAGAAAGAAAACAACGCATTCAATACCTGTCTCGTGATATCTTAATACCAGGGTTCACTACAGTTTAATTATTTCATGTGTTAAATTACCTGCAATACGAGCAACGGGATTTTGAGAGTGAAACCGTCATCAGTTATTAATAATTTGGATTCCGCAGAAGAACTATGAGAATAGAATTGAGGCTGCCAATACGAGTTTCTAAAAAAGATACTTTTTTACTTCATTGCAACTAGTTACAAACTACGTAACAATTTTATTCTAATACATGAGTTAACAGTGTGTAGGTTAAGCTCCCACTGGAGCATTCCTCAGTACAGTTACACTCTGTTCATGTGCTGAGATTTACTATACATATTTAGTTCACTAGTTCAAATAAATGTTTTCTGTCTCTGCAGTTGCTGAACAAGTCTAGCATTATCAATCAGTTGTAGGGCTTCAATGTTTACGTGTTCATGAAGTCTTCTTTCAAATTTATGCGCAACCCGTTTAATCTCCTCAGCAATCGTAGGCATTTTCAGGCCCCGATGGATGTCATCATTTCTTACGTACCATGGGACATTAACAGTACTGCGAAGAACCTTATTTCGAAAAGTCTGAATTATTTTAATATAAGATTTCTTAGTACAGCCTCAAAACTGTACACCGTACAACCAAACTGGTTTGAAGACTTGTTTGTGTAACAACAGGTAGTTATTCTGTGGCAGCTCAGAGTGTCTTCCAAGCAGCGACCGCTTTTTCTTCAATTTTTGTCCAAGTTCTTCTCGTTTCTTTTTAACATGCATTTTGCGCCAAAGTTTGTCATGCAGAGACGTGCCCAAATACTTCACTGAACTTGCGTCTAAAAAAGAGACATGTTTGACAGAAGGCGAGAATCGCTGTCGCCACACAATCAGGAATCGCTGAGCTTCGAAGGATCGGTAATAAAGTTGTCCATTAAGTTAGTGCCAAGTCCGTAGCGGAATGACGAGACCGAAGTTGTTTCATTGGGAAAGTTTCCGCGTCCCAAGTTGCGTACGTGATACATGTTTCTTCAACAATAATGTTACTGTATGCACTATGCGAGTTGCGCTGTTCGTATGAAAAAGTTTTACTTCATTTGCTTTGCGTCTTCTACCCACAGTTGCGATGAAGTCGTCAGTGCATCTGTTACTGCATTAGTTTAAAACTAGGTTTAAATTTGCATACCGTGTTCGTCAAGATCAACGAACAACTAGAGTTTACGTTACACCGAGTTTCAGGAGTTGAAACTCTGTAACATTAGCTGGAATTGCGAACTGGAAAACGACTTAATGTTCGTGCTTCAACGTAAAAGAGAAGAACGAACGAATATATTCGTTCGTCTTAAAACGATTACGTTAGGAATAACAAGGGTAGGTAGAATTAAGAGAATGAAATTGAAGTTGTCAATACAGTCACGTGAAGCTTTGTAGGTACGAACAGTGGCGTTGTGCATGGAAGTCGTTAATGATTGCGCTATAACGAGCTAGCGTAGAATCATATCTGGGAATATTTGCTACTTTGCTCTACTGCGCCAGCTAATTTTCAACAGATGTTTCCAGAGCAACGAAATGCGAATTGTGTAAAACGCTAGAAATGGCCGCTCGTGAAAACAGATCGATCAGTGTTGGGATGTTCCGAAAGGAAAGTTTTAAGGAAAATTTATGGAGCTTCTTATGAAAATGCCTCTCTAAAGGAAGGAAAGGTATAGGTTGACACTAGGCTGTTCCAAGGACAAGACATTATGAAAACAATTAAATTAAGTAGAATCAGATGGGTTGGCCGTATTATGAGAACGCTCGCAGACGACCCTGCTAGGAAAAGAAACATTGTTGGGGATGCCTTCTTGTCAGCGAGAGCGAGGAAGATCAAGGACATTCTTGGATAATATAGAAGAGGACATACAAACTGTTAAGCGAATGGGTGGTGGCGGTAAACAATGGACGGAGACGACTGTAGGGATGTCCTGAAGGTGGATATGGCCCACCAAGTGCTGGGACGCCATGATGATGATAAGGAGGTAGAGAATATTTACTATCGAGGCAAATGAGTGAAGATTGGTGGGGAAAGGATTTCGTTGAGGAGGTGGCGGACAGGTGGTTATGATTTTTTTTTTAATATATTTTATGCATTCGTTAAATTGTGCGAGCTTAGTACAGTATGGGCAATAACGCGATCGCGCTGCGTATCTCGTTCGTACAGTTCGCGGTGTGGAGAATCTAGTTACTACTTTCCGCCCTGGCAATACTAAGCGCATACGACGACTTGTTAAGGGTTGTTGATATCTCTGTACGAATGCGCGACGTTCGCATAATGTTAGCACGCAATAGTTGGAATTATTGCTACCGCGGAGTATTTCTCATGGCGGTTGTTAGTGTAATCTCGTGTGCGTGCGTGTGTGTTTTACAAAAGAAACACGAGGTTTTTTTTTTAGCAACACAGTGGAACAAATGAAAGGATGATACATGTACGCCTGCACACTATGAAATTGAGTATCAGTTAAGTAATTCGGAATGGTGTTTCGACGATTAGTACGAAATAAAGTTGTCTCTAAGCCGTCATGTTGAGATTGAGATGAGTCCACACACAATATTGTGGATCCAAATCGGTAAATAGATTTCTCTTGCGTCTAGATACATATGTAGTATTTTATGTCGTCGCTGGTTTATGTCGTTGTATTGTGTGAATGTCTGTCTGGCGAGTACAGTTTGTGTAATCATGATTTATTGTTACTTACTCTCCGCAACGCCGTTTGTTTGGGCTAATGCGCATGTACGTTTAATAATAAACGTAAAAGCTTTTTTATTGAAGCGGAGTGAACGTAATCCAGCCATTGGGGGGCCTCCTCTCTCTCTACAACAGTATGGTGTAATATTTAGTGGTGGTGTTCTGTTCTCCCCGCTGTACAATTTCTTCCTTTGTCGTCGCACGCTACCAACATTCTTATGATAAATGGTCTCCGTGATAAATAACGTAGATAATTTATTTTCTCCTCTCTCTCTCTCTCTCGTACGCGCGCGCGCGCGCACACACACACACACACACACACACACACACACACACACAGTAGCTCACGTTTAATCAATTTGTGTTTTTTTTTCTGTTTATTTACTTACCCCGAAGCAATTTAGCCTTGGGATATTTGTACTCACGTTTACGTGAAATTAAGTCTTGCGTGTGGAGTTCTCGAACGACCGGAGATTTTGCTTTGATTGAAATTTTCTGCCGTTTGTCAGGAGTCAAATTTTTATCGAACATTCTGTTTGTCGTTTGACGTGATACTGTCCTTGTTATGTAAGCGAATTTGTTAACTTTGTTGGTCTTCTAGGTTTTAACCGTTAAATAGTTTTTGGTCTTTAAAACGTTATTTTCTTCATTTTCTATTGCCAGTTTGCATCCACTGTAATTAAAGAATATTAATTGAATATGGTGATGAAAGTGTAGTGAAAGAGGAGGCACCATCCACCGACGATTCGTTCATCGATATCTAAAAAGAATGTTGATCTTCAGACGTCTACGAGGCGTGGCTTGTATGAGTTGGTTTGTACATCGCGGGGTACTGTGTAGCGTATCGATGGGTTTTCCCATCTGAAGTCGGCATGTTGATGGTTTGGTTGGCAGTGTACCACGGCGCGTTGTGCTTCGTCGATATTGCCTTTGACAACGGGACATAACACAGAGTTGAATCCTGTACGTTCAAACAGGTCTCAGAACGGTATTATAGAACTGGACTGTGTAGGTTTACGCGCAAGGAGCCAATTCGTTTGTCTAAACTCGAGTAGAACAAGTTGTCGCGTGTACTGATGCTGGGTAACTGGCTTGTTTAGATGTCGACCAAGTTATTTGGCCTCCTAACTGGAAGTGCAGAACGTTGAACGTGTCCAGTGCAGGAGCAGACTTGCCCCGATCTGAGTAGATCTTTCGTCGAGACTGACACAACTATTTCGCATAAATTTTTATTCGAAATTATGTTACGTGTCAAATGTTACGAGATATTTCTGTGACGAAATTCTTATTATTTTCCCTAGGCATTGTTTACCCCTTTCTGTTGGGTTGATTTATGCCGCTCTCTGCAGAACTGTGACATGATGTATATCGGCAGAAACTGTTTGTGAGCCCGTTTTGATATAGTTCGCATGTCGTCACAAAATAGTATTACTGACGTGCTTTATCTTCTTCAAACGATTTACCATAACGCCTGGTTTTAGCCTGTGGTGATCATCATTATCGTCATCAGCCGTGGCTCTACAACCCTTGGCGGGTCTTGGCCTGCTCCAATAGTCGACTCCATTCCTCCCTATTGTACGCCCTGGCTTTCCAGTTTTTTACGTTCACCTTTTCCGAGATCCTCCTCTATCCGGTCTTTAAATCTACTTCGGTGTCTTCCCCTTTTTCTACTACCCATTAGTTTCTGGTAGAAAATATATTTCGTAGGCTGTCCTTCCTCCATTCTCTCTGTGTCCAGCCCACCTTAGCCTGTATATTTTGATTATCCTGACAATGTCCGGCTCTTGTAAAGATGGTAGGCTATAGTTTGTAACTATAGCGCCTGCTCCATATTCCATTTCCTTGTACTCCTCTGAATATTGTTCTTAGACTCCGTCTTTCACAGCAACCTCGAAGTCTCGCTATTTTTTGTCATTGTCCAGGTTTCTGAAGCATATGTAAGCACTGACGTGATAAGGGTTTTGTAGATTTTGCATCGTGCTTCTTGCGATGAAGTCAGTCTGCGGTGATGACGATTTTTATTCTTTCTTTAGAAAATTAGCCTACAAAATTTGAAACGTCGTTAAAAAAATGTACGTGTTCTTATCATAATAAATGTTATTGCGTCTATATTTATTACAGGTATAATACCGACAGTCGGTCCTAATTGCCCTGACGTAATACGATTTCGAACGTACAATGCGGTGGACTGTGACGGCATATGCGGAGTGTGTTAGTTGAAAGAAAAATCAGGAGTGGAGAAGAGAGAGGAGCAGACGTGAACAAAAGCAGCTTCTTTCGTATATAATAAATTGTACAAGTGACTTGATGGTGGCGGCGGTAGGGTATGGTGGGGTAGCAGCAGCATGTCGAAATTCTATTCTAATTCAACTACAGCCGACAGCCCGCGTATTATAAATTGCCAACACAGAAATGAGTTATTTGAATTTCCAACGTTTTCTTTTTTCTTTTTTTTATTGTAGGTAGGTAACTTTTCTTCTCTTGTCTGTCTGCTGTGACTGGAAAAGTAAGGAAAAGTAGATTTTTTTTTTATTCATTCAGTTCACCGCAAACGAATTGATCGTACAACGGACTGGAAACAGTTGTTTTCTTTGTTTTTAAACGTTTTGAGTAAAGCGTTGTCGTATAATTACTGTAGAAGCGACTTTGTAATTAGTTGTATAGAGCAGTTTACGTCTTTCTTGGCGGCGTACAAATGAACGCGGAATTATCCAGGGAAATTTGTGTGTGTTCACTTCTTGGAAACTTTATTTACCCTTTGTATCGATGGTGAATAGATTTATGTAAGCGGAGCGAGTCTGTTTTGCTAGTAATTAATATAGTTGTGTGATTGAAATATTAATATTTCATCACGGTACGAAGCAAATTACACACTCAATAATTCACATTGCTACGTTAGTTTAGCGGGGGGTGGGGTGTATTTTCCAAGTTCCAAGTGTATATAGTTTATGTAAGCCAGGTTAATTAACTAGCGAATCAGTTTTCGGGTCCGTTACAAAAAAAAAAATGCGATTCGAACATCATAAACATTATTTTCTTTCTTGCCGAATATAAATCAACATTACCTTCATTCGTTTCCGTATAGTGACTTCTAGTAGCTTTGTGACGCGTTTCGCAACGGTCGTTCCATCTTCAGATACACGTATCGCCTGAACGAGATAGTCATCCGTTAACATTTGTATTAAAATGCTATACATGTGAAACAGTAAAACCGATGAACGGTGTATACCATCGTCCGTCGTGTGTGGATGGACACCCACCGACTTTCAGCAGCGGCCCGCGCAACACGTCCCGTGGACTTGGCTATACGTGAACGCTCATGGCGGTATCATACAAAGCGTAGATTGGAACTTGTTTGGAACAAAACATCCGTTTTATTGTTTATATGTATTCCACTTTAATAAATACAGTACACTTTTTGATGGTTGATGATCTCATCTGAGGGATATAGGCCTATCTGTCTCAAGATGAATCCTTCCGACACGCCTCACAAAGCTACTGAACTTGAAGAACTCAGGAGACCGAACTGGATGAATCCGGGCGCATATATATTAATTTTAAATCATTTGTGGCTTGGGTACTGGAAACATGAATTCCAAATGAAAAACTTTTTTTTATTCTGTAAAAAGTTCGCTTATGCAAAGATTCGACCTTTTGCCAGTCGAGGCTCGAGCTAACCTTATAGACCTACGTTGAGTCGGCAACATTCCCGTTCGGTCGAATTCCTCATCGTTTTAATGGGCTCGAGACTAATGCGGCAGACACCTTTAAAACGATTCTTAGTCGAATTGTAAGAAATGCTTGCTCCGAGACATACGGTATAAACTCGTAGAATTACAAAAAAAAAAGAAAAAATCAAATAGCGAATAAGATGCTGTCGGAGAAGTGACAAAATAATTCGTTTACGAATGCTCTGCAAACAAGCAACCTAAGTACTTAATTTGTACACTTTTGTCCCCAGTAGACGTAAACGAAAGTTTGATTTATGGTGCTGCAATGTTTGTGCCAGAATAATTTAAAGTTTATTGTCAGCAGTGTCGCCGCCCCACATGAATTGGCCGAATATTCTGCCCTTGAGCAAATACATCCGAACTCTGTATTGTTTGCATATTTGCTTACCACCGTATAATCCTGGTCGCTATATAATCCTAGTCCTGCTTTCTTTCATTCAGAAACAGCGCTATGGAGAGTAATCAGACCTTTCGACAAATATTTCAGTTTGTTATCAATACCGAGTGTTATTTATTCTCTCCCTTCGTGTTGATTTTATGTTGTGAACCAAGTAACAAGCCGTTGTGTCAGTAGTTCCTGGTTTGTCACAGAGGATTGTGTACAAGTCGGTCGCAACTCTCAGACTCCATCGCCTTCGATTCCAGTCACTGGTGTACACTATTTGCAGTCTTCAGCCTCACGATGTTGGGTGCGCACATAGTCGAGAACGTTAGGCCGAGAGCAACATGAACTTGTGTCTCCGTAGTCTCTTTTTTTATGTACTTGGTTAAGCAATAAAGCCGTAGAACTTCGTACTCTTCAGGTGTCTATCTTGTAGGACGATGGCGATGAGTTAAACTGCTTCGTAAATAAAAAAGTGTGCGTAACCCAAACCAAGTCTCCAGCCCAGCGTGCCTTCGCTTATAGAGCAAGAGCTGGCGACCAAAGTGGTTACTGTATTCCAATACGCTTGATACTTTGTATAGAAATTCAACTTGGCTTGCTAGAAACGGAGTGGGCAGTCTGGCGACTTGCTACCGGTTTCTTGGCGCCCTCAAGGCCTCAGAGGGTTAAACAATTAATGAATAAAACGTTATAGCAGTATGTATATTGTAACATGACATAATCAGTGCCCTGCCCTAATTAACAAAAATAGTCATTTTTCAATAGACGTCAGAATATGTCACCTCACAGAGTCCACCAATTAAATAAAAAGCCTATGTCAGACAATGTAGAAACAAATGAAAGGTACAATACAAAAGTATTGTCAGTAAAGATCTGGTAATTTATAATTTATAAATGTAAGAAAAAAAACTGCTATTATAAGAGAGTGGGGAGCAAGGTAGTTGGTTATTTGGACAGAAAAGACTGAAAAAAATAACAATCCTTCAATTATCCCTAGTGTAAACAAATAAATTGAATAAACCAAAACTAGTGTGACACAAACTGTGTAAAAAATGTAATAAGTGTCGGTGCAGTGGGGACAAGATAAACTTATATTATTTTTTGTTATCATTAGGATTAAAAATGAACTAAAATAAAATGGTATCATTTTTTGGAAGTGTTGTGTAAAGCCTAGACAGTATATTGGTGTTTATGTTTAAATATCAAGGCTTATAGATAAATGTTGTAGATTGTATTAGGCCTACAGGCTAGATAAACACTTAAGTTAAAAACAATTCTAGAAATAATCAATTAATAGTGATTCATAGAATTGAAGAATGTTATCAGTTATTTTAAATATTTTATAATGATTTGTTAATGTTTGAAGTTAAAATTGACCATGAAGGTAATACCTTAGGGTAAAAATGTTAAAATATTTTGTTAGTTATTGTTATGGTACATCCAGGGTTCAAAATAGATAAATTAAATAACAGTTATGTAAATTAGAAAAAATGCTAAAGAAATGAAGCTTAGGGCCTAGGTCAATAATGCAATGTAAAGAAAATAATGTCATAAATGAGTAGATCAACCATTCAAAGTAAACAAAATCAAAAAAGGATTAAATCCGTAGGATAAAAACACTTGATGTAATAGTAATAGTATTTATTAGATAAATTTAGGCAATTATGATATAATCATTGTAACAGAAAAATAGGTCCAAAATTCAGAACTTTTGTAAAGGGGAAAAGTTATCTATTATAATAACAAATTTGTATCAAATAGGTATCAAATTGCATGTCATATAGTAAGAAAAAACATTATGTAACTTAAATTTAATAGGACTTAAAAGGGAGTATTTTTTATACAAGTGTAAGAATATATTATATCAGTGACACCTGTTAGGTGACCTGCAGTTCAACTATTTTAACCAATCGGAGGCCAGAGATTCTTGGGCTATAGACCGTTGATAAAGGAAGAAGAATTATTATTCCTTTATTGATTACATAGAGTGTAGATGAGCTAAGTAATACCAAGGAAAATTCGGAAGTGGAATCAACATATTGAGTGGTAAAACTAATTGACCGATGTCTAAAAAATGAGAAAGTAAAACGATAAAAGAAGAGGATATACTAAATACTTAAACCACACGACGAAAATAAAAATAAGAAGAAAATACGATCAACCAAATGAACGAAAAAGTCTGAGTACCTACATTGGTAAGATTCGTCCAATCCATATAGTCTCGATCACTACACAACAGATAGTTAAACTCAACAGGCACTATTATACCAAACACAAGTGCTAACTAAAGAAAAAACTAAATATAATACAGTGAAAGCACTACAAAATTTATTTATTGTAAAAACAAGTGAACAAAACATTAATTCGTAGCGTCTGTAAACTATACGGACGGCCATTTTGATTATCGACTGCCTTGTGTAATGAGACAAATTATTCGCTGTTGTCCGGCAAACAAACTGTTCCCGTATTAATTTTAATTTAATTTATAATTTATTGTAATGTATAGTACCTTTTCTTTGCATTTCTGACTTCTGACAGCTTCCAGGAATCCAAACCCTGAGATATACAAAACAAAGTAAAGTTATTAACAATGTTAAGAAATATATAAAGAAATTCTAGAATCGAAACGAGCACAAGAGTCGATACGACTCAAACATAGTTCGACATAAATGTCGATAAATATTATAAAGCAGTTAGAACAAATAATAAAAATAAACACGTTTTATTGGGAAATTAATTCGTCTTGTTATTTGTAGAATAAGCTTAATTTTCAAGAAATTTATAGCTAACAGTGAGGAGTGTGGATATACGGACTACACAAAGTGCACAGACGGCAAAGAGAGACATAACCTACAACGAAACCGGCTGCGTCGGAGTCGACGGTCAACGTAAACAATTACCTGAAATATTTCAAGAGAGGGGCCAAGCCGTACTCTCTCTCTCTCTCTCTCTCTCTCTCTCTCTCTCTCTCTCTCTCTCTCTCTCTCTCTCTCTCTCTCTCTCTCTCTCTCTCTCTCTCTCTCTCTCTCTCTCTCTCGACAGTGAAAACCGTAGAAAAAGAAAGACCACCGCTAATTCTCAAATCACTTTCAATTCAAATAACAACCGATGATTGATAAAAAATAAAAAACTTAGAAAATACAGTCAACTCGAGAATAAAGATTATTAATTTGTTACGTCCAAAACGGGAGAAATCGTGATACGTAACAATATTTATCCTATTTTAATTTTTCATCCCTTTGATCAAGTTTAATATGTCGCGTGACATAGGTGGTAGTTTCAATTCGCTGCAAACCTCAAGTGTTTTTAGTTTCTCCGTTACTGGGATCAGTTATTGTTTCTCCGCTTCAGTTGTTGTTGATCATATTTTTAATATTATTGTTTTCGAAACTTAAATCGCACATAGAAATTATGTCCTATTCATTCATTTCATTTCATTTCACCTAACGTTTCAAAAACATAAAACTGTGAAATGCTACAACTCGGTGATATTTTGAGACTTTTTGGAAAAATTTACTTGCCTGTAGAAGTCAATATCCAGAGCCGATACGGTACAATCGTCATCATTCTTACTATTATTTGTCACGTTTTTGCTACTAAACGCTGTCACGACATGTTTCATCTGTGGATCGTGATGCCACGAATTGTTCACATTACCGATTGTATGAAACCGTATATATTTAGGGGGTGAATAAATGTGCCGAAAATGTAGCAATTAAAAAATGAAAACTTGCAGATTTGTTTGGGTGCATAGTAATTTTAATTATAGTATGTGGCGACTGTTCATATCCGTTGCGGTCTGAACCCAATCTGCTTGTCCCAGATCGACTTGAAACGTTGAAAACTGAGGGTTCGGGGGCTACACAGCATAAGTAACATTGGTAATGTTCCAGTGTTCAATGTTACGAGCACGTTAAAGATCTTAAACGGTGCCCAGGTATATTAAAGCTGGGATTTTCCATATACGATGGGGGGGATATTCTTTAATCTTATTGCTAGTTTTATCATAGTATGCCGTACTTATTTCTTAACAAAATAAATTGCTTTGTGTATTTACATAGGATAAAATACAAATACTAAGGCGGAACATAAATTTTATAAAACCCGGTCAGAATCAATTTTAGACCTATATGAAAACACCTACATCCAGGAGTCATATCGTTGAGCATTTTTGTGTGTACAGTTCGAAATTATCAAAGACTTAATACATGTCAGGAGGGCGCCGTAATGATGGATACGGGTCGAATGACACATAGCAACGTTCACGTTGTGAATAGGCAACAACAGTGTCTAGTCCTTAAAAAGGCAGGCAGACGACCTTGTAGTGCTTCCAACAATACAGTAATTAACTGAACGCTAACTCCCCTATAGACCGTTGCGTATTCTCGTAGTAATAATATTTTAAATGAAATTTAAAATTTTATTTAAAATAATTTAAAACTCGTAATGCAATGAAAATCTAAACAGTTTGTATCTAATTAAGTTCAAGTAAATTTTAGAAATTGTAATTTTTTTCCAAAATGAAAGCAAACCAAATAAATTATTTAGGTTTAGTACCCCTACGTGAAGTCCTCACATTTTTAAAGACATTACTAACTAAGCCTTTTTCCCATGTCTAGCTACATGCTTAAATCCCTTGGCCTAGGTACATGCACTCTGTAATAATTATCTATTTTTCTAAAAACAGCGAGTCTTTTTATGCCTTCCAAACGAGAGAAATCATGTAACAGTTCAGAAAAACGAGAGGAAAAAAAACTGTTTTCAGACTATTTAGTGAGTATATGCACATTGATTGGTTTGTTTAAGTGGAACGATAGGAGCCAATAATATATTTATGAGCGATGTCCTTGAACTTTTGACAAACATTGTAATAGATAAATGGTAGAAAATGTATAGCTTCCATAACGAGATTTCTTAGTAGTTACTTTCTTCCGTGTAAAGTGTGAAGCTATTTAACAGAATTCTTTTGAAATGTAGAAAAGCGTGTGACAGTTTGGAATGTTCAAATTGCGTATAATCGGTACAGTTGTTACGAACGCTGAGAATTTAGTTTTTGTATAACCGTATAAAAAGTCTATATTCATAGTTTCTATTTACTCGTACGCGTTGTTCGTGCATTTAACGAAATTAAAACTGTTTCCACTCGTCTCTGCTTAATCGCATTCCGCCTTTAAAAACAATTACATTTGTTGAGAAAAAGCAAGTCGTGGTGAAGGGGGAAGAGGGAGAATGTGTGTGTGACCTTTGCCCACAGGTTTATCTCTTGCGTTGTACAGTACTGTACGGTAGTAACGTTTAAGTGAGTAAGAGACAAGATATTTGGACGTTGTCCAAACGTGAGTGTTGATTTATACAATAAACAAACACGATTCATATAATTTGTTAAATTCTCTCTTAACATCGCGTAAAGAAGAAAAAAATTGTAAACAGTAATTATTTCTTGTTAAAAATTGGTTACTGAAAGCGGGATTTAAGAGACAGTAGTAACATTGAAGGAATTTGTAGCTCGAGTCATGATGTCTTGGGGAAGGTTTTATTTTGTACAGCATAACGCGATCCGTGGTCTCGTTGTTCGCCATTTAAGAGCTTCGACCTTTTCGTCTCTTGTCTCATCTCTTTCACTGTTCTGCCAGAAACCATTTGTATTCCATTTTTTTCTTAGTAGCTCTCAGCCCCTTTCAGCTGTCCATAACGCCATTACACAGTTTTTCTGTGAATGCTGTGTTGTTCCTTCCAGATTGTGTATACCAGCCAGACTATCCTTCTACTCTTTATAATACTTATTATACCAACTCCACGTGTTAGATTATTTATTTCGTGATTCCTTCTTAGACTCCGTGAGCCGTCGTTATTTTGCACGTGCCCAAAAACATTTTCCATCAATTTTCCGTTCAAACATTGTTAGATATTGTTCGTGTTTTTGCGTTAATACCCAGGTTTCACGTGCATATATTACGGCTGGTCTAATTATACCGGTCATATTCTGTATGTTTTTATGTTTGATAATTTGTTCATTGCTGTTGACTTCATTAATTTTGAGTAGGCGCTTACTAACATCGGTTACCGCTAAGGATTCTCGCTTGGACCTCATTGTTTGTTCACTGATCCACTGAACAGTCTTCCTAGGATGTGTATGTATCAACCTACTGTATTCCCGTTCTTGAAATTTATATTTTTATACTTTCATCAGTTTTTTTTCCTGTATTTATTTTCACTTCGTACTCTTTCTTCCCATCTCCTGTTTCTTGTAGCATTCTGTGTACAGCTACTGTCTCACCGTGTCATCAGGGAATCTGTGTATTATACATTGGCAGCGGCGAGTCATTGTGTAGTGTATGTAGTTTGTAGTGGGCGCACGTTAGCTTCATAGAATTGAATACGCGGTTAGATAAATTAGTCGTTTCGTTGAGCTAAATATAGGTAAATAACATTAGTGTTAATAGTCGGAAATTTGTGTCATGTATTTCGGCCAACTGTGCATTGTGTGCGTTAATGTGGTAATATCTGGCCCGATGCCTGTATACAGGGAAGAAGAATTAATAAACATTATTTGTTACATTTTACGAGTTTGCAGTGGACAGTCAGTGGATACTTGCCGGTTATTACTTGTGGGCGCGTCCTCCTCTTCCGTGATTCTTGCTTAATCCTACGTTCCGTCCTTTGGGTTACTCCAGCTATTAGACAAGCGAATCGGACAGTTGTTTTTGTACATTTTGACAACGATGTTTTCGATATTCGGATCGTTTTCATTATTTAAAAGTCATTATCTTATTTTCACTATTACTCAAGCCAATCTGTCGATTAATTAATTAATATAGTAGTCCTTCTCCGTACTTCGATGTTAACAGATAACTGTCATTCCGGTCGGAAGATCAATCGTGAGCTCGAAACCGCTTAGTCACGTAACAGCGGTTAGCAGACGTAAAATTCTGTTAACAATCTGCTAATACAATCGGCTGTTACTAACACACGGTAGCCTATATAGCGCGCGCGCGACTTTTTATACGATAATTTCACATTCCATCCCGGACATCTAGTGCGCCTATGGCTCTTAATATCCTTTCTTTCCAGGGTTTTCTCGGCGGTTCCCGCTTCTGACGATAGGGAGAAACCCACTGCATCGCCTTCTTTGGAAGTCTTGTCATCCCCCATGCTCTGGACGTGGCCGTACCAAATCGATTGGTTCCTTTCCATATCCTAAAACAAATTTCTCTCTATCCCCATCTTTCTTCTGATTTCTTCATTTGAAATTCGTTCCCGTCTAGAAATTCTTAGGGATCTCCGGAGAACATCCACTTCCACACCTCCTGTAATTTCTTTTTCTTTTGTTCCTTGACGTGTCATGTTTCTGCTCCGTACAGTAAGCTATTCCTAACTAACGCATTATAAACATTATATTTTCTCTTTTTACCAGTGTTCGCAAGCCACCAAATTCCATGGAGGATCTGACCATTTTCCTGGCCCGAAGTATCCTTGAAATCTCACTATCGTAATTACCAATCACACCTAAATACGTGTATGCCTGTATTTCTTCACTATCTAATCTCACATTACATATATCAGCTTCAATAGGTAAATTTTGTGTGTGTGTGTCCAAGCTCCACCTTGTGTACTCCTTTCGTAATTTCCGAGCCGTATGTTGTAGATCTTCCTCGACATTCGCAACGGTCACCTCGTCATCCACAAACTTCGGAATGTGTACACACTCCTCCAAGTTGTACTCCCATTCCGTTACCCTTCCTTTTCCACGTTTGTAATGCTTTTGCGATATATATTTTAAAAGGTGTAGGAGAGCTGCAAGATCGTTGACGACGGCTCTTTGCTGACAACAAATTCTTCGGAAAGTTAATTTCCTAACCCGAAGGTTATTATCGGAAGTAATGTTAGTACGGGTATGTTCAATAGAAACGTTTAAAGTGAATGGCATATATTTATTGTGATGGTATTGTTGGGAAAACTGTGTGGGACAAGAGAATATGAAATTGCTGAAATGCCGGTACTGAAAGTTTGAAATCAGCGGGGTACGTTTTGCGTTATCAGTAGTCGTAAGGCTGACATTTCTCAGAAAGCGCACGCAACAAGTCAGTGTGACGGTTTGTTTGAAGCGGATTTAGGACAGTGAATATTTTGAAACGCATCGTCAGACAAAACCGTGATTTATAAGAAACTGTGTTAATAGTTTTTGTGTGCCTATACGATGAAATGTTAATACTCTCAAGTGCCACATTGACCACGCTACTATTGTGTTCCAGCATTTACGGACTTTAGTCGTTTATCGTTGGGTTCATCAGCTATTGTTGCCTCATTTACCGCTAGTCTCCCTGGGTGCCCAATTTCGTTTTGTAAGTGAATCATTAATTTTCTGGCATTCTTTCTGGACGATCATGCCACGTTAAACCTCTCCTCGCTGTACAGTCGCTCATATCTTTTACTTTATTTCTGTCTTCGTATTCGCGTTTGGGATGTGTTCCAGTTTTTATTTCGTACAGTTCAGCCTTGTCTTGTCTGTTTCTGTGTATCGTTTTTTTAAATCTTTTCCCTTTATTTCATATTCCCACTTTACTTTCTGCGGAGTGTTAATCCTTCTAAATTTGATTAGTGTATTCTGCTCTGTCTGTCGTATCATTTCCCACTAAGTAGCATCTAATTGTTGCTAAATTCAGTATTGTATTTTCTGGCCACTGTACGGATGTTTACTGGCAAATGATGCGATTCGCTGCGTTGGGAGGAGGGGCGGCCGTGGGTTGATTGCAGCTTGATCGGGTCGTGCCAGGTGAAAACAGTGCCGATTTATCTGAAAGGGTACCTGAAACTGGGAAAGGACACAGCAGTGCAATGATTATCTTGATGCCAAAGTATTCTCAGTTATATATATTCTCTCTCTCTCTCTCTCTCTCTCTCTCTCTCTCTCTCTCCCCTCCCTCCCTCCCTCCCTCCTTGTGCGTTTGTGGGTGCGCTCCATCCCCTGCTTTGTACCAGCTAGCCGATTGTGAAACTTGTGTTGTCTCTACATATTCTTTGCTGTGTTCACATATGACAGTCCATATGGACACATGCTGTCGCCATTGTCTGATATTTTCTTCCTCGTTTATCGAGGCCAGATGGGATGTACGAGAGGATTATACACGACTCCGATTATCCGCTACATTTCTGGGACAAATAAAAACGAATCGAGTAAAATGTTTATCCAAGAGTTGAAGCCCTTTAAGAAGTCACGTCTAGTACCAAGGGGGCTGAACATCGTCCGAAACGTAGAACAGTTCCAATTTTTTGCGTCCGAAAATACGCAGTTTTTGTCTAGCCATACGCCGTTAATTCTCGTAGGACAAAATCCCGAATTCAGTATTACGTGATTTCAGAGGGATTCAGTTCTCAATGCTTCAGTTTTTCTTACCGACTTATTAGTGATTAGATCACAAAATCTTCGAAGTATTACACTGTTTTGTGCTCGGCTATAACAGAAATAATTGCGAGAATTTTACCTGTCTTTGAAACGGTACAGTGGATGTGGCTTTACTAGTACGGTATTAATGAGCACGCTAACATTGTGACGGAATTCGATTTATTAGTGGGCGTCGTGGGAGCTTGTGGTAGCCCGACCAGAAGTTAATGGTAAATAAGATTCCTGTACTGAAACTGCAGTGTCTTCAGGGGCGTATTTACAGGAAGGGACCCTCTGAGGGTCGAAAAAACTAGAATTTTGTTAATCTCTTAATTTTGGGGCTCTTTTATTATTTTTTCAGCTATTATTTATATAGACCAAATTCTAGATACGCCACTGAGCGTCTCTTGTAGTTTTTCAAGAGAAAATTAGGGGACTATTCTGCACAAATTCTTATTTGTGAAAAGCTCTCTCACGATTAGAAAATTTAAACGCTTTTAGGTGGCTCTACACTTATCCGGAAAGTTCGATTATTCGTAATAGTTCCGAATATTACGCTCTGTCGACGTATATTAAACGTTTGCGATAGGCAGCAACGTTGTTATTATGACGTGAACTCTTTCTAGTTGGAAAGTTCTCTTTATATTTTACTTTCTAATTTTCTTGTTGATCTACGAGAATATCTCGTGGGAATATTTGTGTATTCACAGAAGTTGAGTGTGTCGGATAATATCGTCTTATAAGTTGCTGAAGTTGTTAATTAGTTCTCATCAAAGCTCTTGTATTAATACACTGCAGAAGTGCAGGAAACGAGTCGAAGGTACTGCACGGGTCTACACGACCGGATTTAGATAACGTTTCTTATTGTTAATATAGTTAGACCTTTGGTATAACCGTGTGTTACGGTATTGCTGCCATTTAACTTTCTTTTTTGACCTTGTAGAGAAATTGTAATGGTAAAACGAATTCAAGAAAAGAACACCCGTTAAACGTCAAGGTTATTCAGGTTGTGAGTAACGAAAGAGTTCAGCTAATGATGATTGTTGTTAGTCTGGCCGTGTCTCGTGAGACCGCCAGTGTGTATTTGTTCTCGTACTTAGTACTAGTGTGTTTCTGCTGTAACCTTGTACGAATACCCCGGCGGCCGCAACGTGTTACATTCTGTATCAGTTTCTTGTGCTATATTGTTTTCCGTAGCATGTTTTCGAGATATCCGTAATAATTATGAACATTATACTTGCCTCACACCAGTCCTTACAATAAATGAAACGTAAAGGGAAGTTCGTGTTTTTATTACTGTACTATGTTTTTCAAAGAAAGCTGCTGAACACTATTTATTTCAAGAACACTGATTTACCTTTAATAATTGGAATATGTAGTGATGAACAATACTGTTAATTACAACAGTAAAAATCGGAATTATCTACAGAGCGGTGATGACAGGGATTTTCCTATTAATCTCTTGAAAATTAATTTACATAATATGAATAGAAAGTGCAGAAATTATAAATTTGATAATGAAATAATAACAGTGTTCCGTTTCTGTATTCACGAATTTGAAACTCTTGTATTTTGCGTGGGTTTGCTTAGTTAGTAGTATTATTTATTATTAGTTTATTGTCAACTAGTTTGTCTGGTGATTTACATACATATACTTCGAGTTTGCCGAACATTTCAATCGTCTTTGGTGTCCGGAGAAAGCTGTGGTTTCACTTTTCTACATTTGAAGATTATACGTTTCAGATTTAATTGAAAATACGTGAAAAGTCGGATAGGCAATGTTTGGTATGTTAGAGTGACAGTTGCCAAGTGATTGGGGAAACAGGTCTGGGTCGTAAGAGCGAATGTTAATCTGAATTGTGTCTCTTTGTAAGTGGCGTATCTAGAATTTGGTCTTGGTTGGATGAGTACCATACCATATGTATTGAAACGTATTCGATAGCGCTGTTTAATAAATCTATTTGCATAATTAAAAAATAGTTACTACTATATTAGCGTACACAGCTGAAAAATTAATAAAACAAATTAACGACCGCCGAAAAATTAAGAGATTAACAATATTCGTCAACCTTTATCGACCCTTTTGGTTGGGATCCGGTCCCCGCGTAAATACCCCCCTGCTCGTGATACACAAGTTCCGTGGTACTTGTACTGTATAATACGGAATTACGATGACGATATGGAGGATAGCATGCAGATTCGATACAGAGAATTGCGTTGTGTGGACGTAGGAGTGTTGTGTGGGCGCGCTTCTGTTTCCTGAATGAACACTGGCCGCCGCCGCTGACGTTTGTCTATTTTAATCACTCGCCCCAGCTGATAAATATGCGTTTGAAGTTGATGTGCAGTTTGTTATTTTCCATATGTTCCGTGTTTTCACGAACGTCGTCATACTTTGCTTATCCGATCACTGTTTTGTGTATACGCGGGGGAACAGGTAGCAGGATACCCAGGCCCCCTCCTACTGCTCCTACAACTGTACTTGCTTGTGGAATTTCCGGTGTTTCAAAGTAAACACGTAATATTTACAGACAGCGTGTGTAGTGGTTTAAGTTAACTTTGTGTACTGTCGTACTCTGTATAACTGACTTTACTGTCGGAACCAGAATTTGTTGATGGGAAGCCACTGTAAAATAAACACCTTAGCGGTGTACAGGACGACACATTCGAGACTGCTTCTTCAGCCTAACGTGAGCCCTGGCTTCCAACACCAAACTTCTCCAGTGTATTCTATCCGTTGCCATTTCAGCGTAACCGCTGTCATCCCTTCTTATCCTATTTCGTCCTCTCTGCTTTTGTACACCTGTACAAGAAAGAGGACTTTTTTTTGGCCTACTCTGATCATCCATCCGCTCTCTGTGTGACCTAGCCATTGTATAACTAACCAAAATGTTTCCGTTTGTGGTTAGGCGGTAGAAAATACAACGATATACGTGTTTTCCGTTCGAGTTAGGGAATTGTGAATCTACGTGCAACATTGTGCGTGGGACTGTTTATAGATATAGGCATAGTTTCTAGTGAAACAATTTACAAACGAAGCTACGAAACGGATGGTTTTGTTTCTAGTGTGACGTTTTACACTCTAATAAAGGACGTAAGCTCTGAAGGCGTGGCCAGTATTATTGGCCGGGGTTTATTAGGCTCTGGATCGTAGCCCGACAACTTCAACCGTGTCGGTAAATTCTGTTTCCTGGCAGCACGAACTGGAATGTTTAGAACAGTTAGAACACTGGTATGGAACGGTAGTCGTACGAAGTGGGTATCGTGTGTATTTACGTTCGTATTCATTGAAGCGAGTTATGTCAACAGTGAATGGAAACGCGTCGCGTGTACGAGAGAATATTATCTGCGAGTAGCAGAGAGATCAAAGGAACGCTTACACAGACTGTGCTAGATCGGTGTCAAGCTGAGGCTGTCGTCTCGTTTCTAACTGGGGGCGACGTTTGTATTGTTTTTAAGCGGCTTGAAATAATCGTTATCGTTTGTTAATGACGTGCACGAGTATCGTTTTCTCTAGCGCAGTTTTCCCACAGATATTTTGCTCGGTTGTAATTGCCTTTGCTGTCAAAAAGTAGTTTTTGTTATTAGGTTCATTTCTAGATTTGGAAGTGTAAAAATACTATTTGCATAATAGAACGAGAGCTGGCGACGAAAATGGTTACGGTATTTGAGTTCGCTTGATACTTTGTATAGAAGTTCAACTTGACTTGCTATCGGTTCCCTTGCCGGCCTCAAACGGCTAAAAAAATATGAATAAAACATTATTGCAGTATGTCTGGCTTTTTTGTATATTCAATTCGACACTATGATAAGTTAAAAAATACAATTGGCAAACACTTTTTTCGGTTCGAAGTTGCCGACAGGCGATTTTAAAGTACTGAAATAAATGTATTATTAACGTTATACCAGTAAAGCCGAATTTTATAGGCTACATGGTTTTCGAAATATATTTTTATAACTTCTTGCAAGTGGCCAGGCCGGAATTCCGGTTCCAACTTCCAGCTAGACCAAAAAAAAGGTCGGCACAGCGTGTCAGAGTATATGCTTCTCTGGTTGTGACAGAGAGCATTTATTTATTTACTGACAGATAAATTTATAAATAAATAATTAAATAATTTCTGTGTTTATCTAGCATATACTAGTATTTCAAAACCCAGCAGATGTTTTTGAAATAACCTCCAATAACTGCATAAATCTTTTGCGAGCCGTCAGATGTGCGACAGGAGTAAATCAAGTCTTTCGCCTAGTTCTAATTGGAATAGCTTTACTGCTATAACGTTAGTAATACATTTATTTCAGCACTTTAAAATCGTCTGTCAGTAACTTGGAAGCGAAAAAACTGGCAATTATATATTTTAATTTATTGTAATGTCAAATTGAATATACCAAAACGCCATAAATACTGCTATAACGTGTTATTCATTAAATTTTGGGCCCTTGAGGGCGGCAAGGAAATTGCTAGCAAGTCGCCAGATCTTTGTATATAATATGTAGCCCTATATCAGAGTGATGGAACAAAACTTGCATGACATAATATCGATGGGGAGGAGCGTCGGGTTATAACTTCTCTCTCTTTACTCTCCTGTTTTTATGGTTTCATAAACTGTCCGGTGAACCTGACTGACGTCATGTTTATGATACCCGTTTAGCAGGTGTATCGAGGTATCGTTTATGTTGAACTTTGGGACCGCTGCAGCAGTTGCCTTGCTTATTATGACTTCCAAACAGAGTAGAATGTTTTGTACATCGGATCCATTCGTTGTGTAATCTTTTATGTCTTATTGGAAAACGTGCAGACTTTACTCGTACTGTAGAATCAAGACGTTTCAGCCCTTGTTTTCAGTTATTTTATATTTCTTAGCAGCTTTTTACCCATACATTCAGATTACATTAAAGGTTACTCTAAATTATAAAATAAAAGAATCTACGGATTACCAGATCTACAAAGTACGAGGGTTCGACTCGCACAGTTCAGGGGTCGTTTCAGGAAGATAAAAGCTTACTATATATAACCGTAAAACAGTATATAGGTAAAATACTGCCTGCTCCTGCCTCGTATGGGATGAGTTCCGTGGAAAGCCATCACCTCGGTCTTAAATGTCGAGATCTTTAATCCAATATCCTTGCAGATTCGATCCAATGAGTGTGTAGCCACCTGCAAGCCGCTTTCAGAGTTTCGCGGGGTCATCAGCAAACAACA
Organism: Magicicada septendecula; assembly: GCA_034769895.1. Lineage (NCBI taxonomy): Eukaryota > Metazoa > Arthropoda > Insecta > Hemiptera > Cicadidae > Magicicada > Magicicada septendecula. Next base: position 67,672,414 of record CM068371.1, read on the forward strand.
TGTCAACTGCAGCGTTAACAGTCATAAAATCTTCAGGAAAGTTCATTTGCCAATTGCGCATGACGTGTAAGAAGGTGATGGGCACCTTGTCGTACTCCACAGTTCATTTGAACCACACTAAGAGTTGGGCTGTGTTCCGTCTTCCTGTCACAACCAAGTTTTGTTTTCCACATACAGACTGTTATAAAGAAACGTATGTGTGTGGCGGAAACTGATATTCTTTGTGCTTTTCAATGAGCTGAGCTATCGCGAAGATGCGATCTAAACATAACATGCAGTTCCTGAAGTCACGCGGAGAGTATAGTCTCCGCTATTGCATACAGTAGTTATACCTCTTAGTAAGACCTCGATATTGTATTTCTGATTTATTACTTTATTTCTAGAAGGACAAGTGAGAATAATAACTTGGCGCACGATGCATTCATTGTCTGGTCCAATGTTTAATTATGCGCTGGGAAAAGCAACGAAATGCTCCGCGTTTTGTGTTTTCCGCTTGTAGCGGTTGTCATCACGACGCATCGTAATACCCAGGCTGTTTTGGTACTCTTCAGTGTACAGTGTCGTGTGACATTTCGCGGCGTAATCGATACGTATAATTGTAGAAGACAGGTAATGGCATTGCGGTCACGTGGGCGCGAGAAAGAAAAGCGAAGAACACGGAACGCCGTCGGGGCGTACTTCCTCCGGTCGGTATTGATTCGGTATTGTCAAATATTTATAACGATTTATTGTTAGCGGTGAAGCCATCGCTGCTTGGCTCGGCCAATCGATGAATAATGAATACGTCTGTTGTGTCAATATTTGATGGGCTACGTTTAATTACTCTGTGTCACGGTCGTGTCACGTCCACTTCATTGAGGTCACTTTTTTGTTTTTTCTATGTATATTTAATGAGCGGCAGCGGCATCGTAATTTGTAAGTTTCCGAAATTGTTTACGATCGGGTTGAAGTCGTCATTAGTGTTTGTTATTAATTGGACTTAGTTGTGCAAACGATCGTGTCCATCGTCAGCCCGTTGTCTGCAGTGACGTTAAGTACTTCACTTCTGTTAGGCCTACACGTTTACATTATTGGTCACGAGTTCAAGTTTCCACAATAATTTGTTGTGGTTAACAAACAACAGCTGGTATGTCTGTTCAGTTACTACTACGAGCAAACCCAACGCCAACACTTCGCGTAACTAGATTATACGGTTGTTGTGTTGACAGCCATTATTTAGATACTGCGATCATTTTTTGTTTCTGATTACGTAACAGCTTTATAACCAATCTCAGCCGTGCCTTATTTATGTACAGTTGATTATCACTTTACAATTACGGGTCAACCTTGTCGACTGCATTAAGATGGAAAATGCAAGGAAAAATCGATTTAGTATTACAGTCTGCCCAGCATGTGTAATAAATAATAATAATAATAATAATGTTAGAGAATGATCCAGGGGAAATATTTCAAGAGAATGGTTTAGAAAAATCTGCTATAGAAGAAAGGATTCGTAAAATGGAAAGAGCGTATGGTATAACTAAAGATATTTACAATAAAAAGTGCATATCTAAAAATGCGAAAATAAGGCACTACAGTACAGTTCTGAGCCCAGAATGCTTATATGCAACTGAATGTCTAGCATTGACTTATTTAGACAAACTAGAAATACTGGAAAGACGAATATTAGGAAAATATTAGCCCCACGAAAAACTTCAGAAGGTTGAAAATTAAGAAGTAATGATGAAATATATCAAAGTATAGAAACAGTGAGAAAAAGAGGACTAGTATTTTTTGGACATTTATATTGAATGGACGACAATGGGTTAACAAAACAGGTCTTCAGCTATCTGTGGGGAAAGAAGTCAGCATCAAGTTGGATTAAAGAGGTTAAAAAGGATTTAGAAAAAATAATATAAACGCAGAAGCAATTGAAAAAGAAGTTTTTCGGGCAAAAGTGTTAAGAATGGAAGGAGTCCAGGGTAGGAGAGAGAGAAACGCAGGTTAAAGTGGACTGAAGACAGGAAGAAGAGACAGTGAAAAGATGAAAGAATATTGGAGAAAAAGAAAAGAACAAGGAATAAAAAATTGAAATTGGCATGCGGTCCTCAGATGGCAATACAAATAATAATAATGTTAGATAATGAGAAAAGCAGCTATATTCTTCCAATGCAGCAGATACACGCTACAAACAAGTACTAACCTTATAGGCTGTACTTACAATTTATGTATCACATTTTTTTATAACAATAAGTCATATCCAACAAACCGTGCTGTGCAAATAATTAGATTTTAAACTTGTTGCACTGCCCGCTACATCACTGCCGATTGAAGTTCTTTGGCGACGATGGTTGGGTGATGATGGGGTTTGCAGTCTCTCTCTGTAATTAGAGCTGCGTTATTTCTGTGCGTTTTGTAAATCTCTTTCTATTACTATGGGGCGATCTTACGACTCCTGCGCGGACTCGATACGTATACGACCTGGACGGATAACTGGAAACTAAGAGCTATTCTCCAAGCGCCGGTAGGAACCGCGAGACTCGGCAGGACGTACTTGCCCTGGTGGAGATAAGTAAAGTATCTCGGTGTCCACCTTGTGTGCCGATACTCTGTAAAGTATCTCTGTGTCAGATACTTGCCAACAAGGCTGTGACCCGCAAGCTAGGTAAGATCGTCAACGCGTATCTGTTACCGATCATCACCTAAGCTTTCGGTTACCTTGCCGCTGTTCATAAAAGAAAGCTGCAAAGCGTTCTCGACAGGGGGTTTAGGCTAGCGGCCAAAGTCCCCCGTCTGTTCCTTTGACGTCGTTTGAGAAGAGGACTGGGTGTCCGCTCCTTGGATGACACCGTGCGGCGGTCTTTCACGTAGATTTTACATTCGAGCGGGAAGGACCCAGCCAAACCCCCTCATGGCCTTGTCATGTACCGTCCACGGCCAGGTGATTCTTGAAAACGGCCTCGGCAAATACTGTACTAGAACGGTCTAGTACGAGCATGCCGTTGTAACGGCCCCTAAACAACAAAAATATTCCGTATCTGGACCGGACCTCAAGGCAGGAGCTCTTACCGGTAGCTCGGTTCTTGAATCTCGAGGGAATGTCCAAGTCGCACATCGCCTCAGCTCTAGCGGATGGGGCGTTTGTTCTGGCTCTCAGTACTTTATTTTTGAAGTGCTGCGGTATTCCTAACTCAAAGGTACAGGCATTTTTCCACAACCGTATGCCGTAGGTCCAAATAGGTTGTATGGTATGACGGCTTTCTGTAGATGTAACAGCTTGTGTTCTCCAGCGTCACATAAGACTTCCTACCAGTTAGGGAATTCAGTTTTTGGTCGGGTTTTATGTAACTCAAGAGATTCGTAGTATTCCTTTGTTGTTAAAAAAATAATACCATGTTTTTTTTCTATCTATACCACTTATGTCGAGTTCTTGGTGCGTATGTTTTACACTATTATCAGCCTACAGTTTGTATATTTGTTCCTTTGGGCTGATGATGGGCGGTAAGAACCACCAAAACGTATGCACCAAGAACTTAATGCAAATTGTTTTACATCTGAACAGCAGCACAATTAAGAGATTATAATGATCGATTTGTATTATCCATGTGACCGTCTTCAGAATAAAAGAGTGTCAGTACAAATCCCCAAAACAATAAGAATTGTGTTGCTAACACATATGTCAATACAAATAAAAATCTCATTGTTGAATGCATGTTACTATCAAGGTAGCTGACTCTGATCAAATTCTCTCTCTCTCTCTCTCTCTCTCTCTCTCTCTCTCTCTCTCTCTCTCTCTCTCTCTCTCTCTCTCTCTCTCTCTCTCTCTCTCTCTCTCTCTCCACCTCCACACACACACACGCGCCCGCGCGCATAAAGAATTTCGACGAAACCGAAACATCGAAGCATGATATTGTTTTGTAAACAAAAGATTTCTAGACTGGGGAATCGAAAGTGTGGAAGAGTCACATTTTTCGATGACGCATAACGCATTTTGTGGAATGACCCCCAGCCTAAAAACACTAGGCCTATCATGTTAAAAATATATGGTGAGAAAAGATGTTTACATGGTTAACCGAAATCGTTTATTATAATAATCTTCTGATTTTAATTAATTGTGTTGTTTATTTAGACTTAACGGAATTTTTATAGTATTTAATAAAAATACTTATTAGAAAGTTGTTCAATATTACGTGTATTACCTTTTTTTATTGGAGAAAAAGTTGTTTTTCCTTCTTGAAAATATGTTTTTGCCGTACAAGTCGTCGGCCGATGCAGAAGTCTGTTTTTTAACGGTAAAAATCGCATGAGCTGATTTGGCTGCACTGGCATCAACTTTCCACGTGTTTAGCTAGCGACATGTTTCATCCAAATGTCGCTAAGAATAAAACGCTTCAAAATTTCACTTCAGTTTGTTAAGTCTGCTACAGAGTCGCATAAATGGGAGACCATACTCAAACAAGGAGTAAAGATAATACTGTACTACGTATTTACTGTTTATGTTGAAGTAACACGTTATCATTGTTTTCCGTGACGCCATGTGTAGATACGGTCCCTTTATACGAAACGTTTGTGTTCTTATCTCGTGTATTAAAACGGTTCATTTTTGTAGTTGTTACCAATGCAATCGTTTTCTCGTTTATGAAAATTATTTTTACATCTCTGCAGGTTGCGTTTGGATGCCGTGTATGCGAATCCTGTTCTGTAACCGTAGACTTGCCGGTTCAATATCAACGGTTCGTGTACAACCACTATCAGTGAATCCTATTTATCTCTCATTGTGCTATTTCAAACTTTTTCTGCTTTGAGGTTCATGCCGAACGTTGTATAAATTACAGTTCGCCTGGAACTTTTATGGACGTTTCCTTAGCCAGGTTCCAATTCATTCAGTGGCATATCTAAAATTTGGCCTCTGAGAGGGGGGTAGTCGGTCGAATCCGCTTCATACAAATGAAAAACAACAAGTTATACCTAGTCAAAATTACTATCTGAAAACGCCTGATAACATCGTGAAATCAGTTCCATTAAAGTAAACAGTAACAACACAATCAAAATACGCGTTATTGAAACGTTGTTTAGCAGATACTGACAATTGATTTTCCTGTGTTTCATATTTGAAACCTACACGCAAATGCTGTGCAATAAACCTGTTTGTATATTTTAAAAAGAGTTACTAGCTAAACAACATTGCAAAATGAAATAATAAAAGTGGCTAAACGTTAAGAGATCATCAAAATCTGTCACCTTTTTTCGGCCCTTGGTGGTGCCCCCCCCCCCAGTATATACTTCCCTGATTCAATTGGATATAGGTGAGAACAATTAGACGTTTACGAATCTGGCACCCTAAAAGCGTGATTGTATGTGTAATAATTTATCAGTTAATGAACCACTTGTACTCTTTGGGCCTTGGCAAACTGAAGATAGGTCCTGGAGGATACGAATGGAGTATGATCTGCATCAGTATTAATGCAAGGTGCTTACCGCAGTCCGGTTCATCAAGGGTAGACGATTAGAACGGCTGGGTCACGTGTACGGCCGGTTACACACATGGCGGATTTTCGTCCGCGCGGAAGCCGCTCAAAGAAACCGTCGCGTTTACACATTCGACAAATCGCCGTCGCCGTCGTTAGTAGTCTGCAGTTGAATCTTCCATTCCAAATGGCGAATATTCCATCGACCCTTTAATGTCCAACCTGATTTTGCTATTGAAGTTGTTAAAGCTTGTATTATTCTTCATAATTTTGTTCGAGACAGAGGTGGATACATGATTGAGGATACAACGTCAATTACGGGGCTGGAAGATTAAGGAGAGAGTACTGCACGAGGAATCCTGAAAGCAAACAATGTGAGGAACACTGTAAATATTTTGTGTCAAGTGTTGGAAGCGTTTCCTGGCAAATGTTTTAAGGTATAAGGACATGTTCTAGTAGCGTTCCTATCTTTGAAGATGTCCAGGGTTTTATCCCAAAGAACAGGCCTTTCTTGAACCAAGGAAATGAGCAATTCGTTGTCTATATTTACGTCACTCATGTTTCACAAAAAAAGTAAAATTATAACAACCACTAAAACACACCACATAACCACTAAACAAAATTAGAGCAGTTAAAATAAAAAAAGGAAAAGCGTAGCGTACAGGAGCAACACAGCTAGAATGATTCTGAACGGTTGAAAAGTCGCTGAGTGTGCAAGCTTCCGTTTGTTCACATACGCACTGATAGGACGGCGACGGCAAATCTACCGCGCGTTTGTTGTTCCGCCTAATGTGTCAGCTCCAGTGTAGTTCTACGCGCCACTGTTGGAATGGCGGCGACGGTAAATTATCCGCAGCGGAAAAATCCGCCCTGTCTGTAACCGGCCTAATGGATGATAGCGGAAGAACTAAAACAATCGCAGACCGGAACTCGGTAGGGAGAAGAATTAGAGGAAGACCTAGGAGAAGATGGATGCATGACGTATAGGATAATTTAAGAAGTATGACTGTGATAGGCTGGAGAAGATTGTGTGCTGACGGGACAGAACGCAGGAAAATCATTTGAGTTGGCATGATCCCACATTGGATTGTGATGCCAGAAGAACAACCGTTTGTACGATTTGTGAATGTAGTTGGCAGACTTTTCATTCTAATAGGAAACGCCTGCTACGAATGGCGACTGTATGTTTTGATACACAAATATTAATAACAAGAACAGGTTTGCATTAACGTACGTATGCGTTATTTATTGGCACTTGTTATATATTGCCAGCGGCAGATTAAAGGTTTTCGTTGATATTATGTTGTCATTTGGCCGATCTGTTTAGTGTGTCAGCCTCGTTAGTGCATGCTCGTTTATCCTAGGAAACGTATATCTGTGTGCGTCAGGGAAAAGTAGTGTATCAGGTAGTAAGTAAAAATAGATTACATGTAGGTTACGTTTAATGCGCCCACGAACACGTTAACAGCGGAAACGTGCAGGAAAGGTGTTTTGGCACACGTTTTACTAGATTTATATAACCAACTGAAAGCGGGTCGTAACGTGTTGTTGGTATATAATTTCTATAAGAAGAAAACCTTTTTAAATTCAGAACACATACCTGAAAATAAATCTGAATTATTTCGAGAATGTTAATAAGGACCTTTTAAAGAATTAATTGAGTTACGAAAGGACACTAACAAATTTGCTCTTATTTATAAATTCGTTACCCTTAAGGAACCTTATGTAATGAACTGTGTAAATTGGGTGATGGCTTGAAAATAGGTGTTTTTAATTCCAGATGCATGTATGTTCATATGTACAGGACGTTTGGAAAAGATGGTGCCAAATTTCGGGAAATAATTCTCATAATCTGAAGGAAAAATGCCGAATAAATGTCTATGCATAAAATGCTTGCTTTTCCGTGTGTTTAAAAAAAAAATGAAATAAGAACGATATAAGGTGCGAAACAGAAATTATTTATACACTGTACGTTTACTATTTCTTATAAGTACAAATCAAACCAAAGTATTATCTTTCAACTCTTACAGAATGGCGGCTGAACTGAGAATTTGTAATTTTAAATTTCACAAAAAACTACATAGGCCTATAACAACAAATATGTCGTCTTACAGTGAAAAATAGCCCTTTTATTCGTAATGTAATCCTATCTTGTGTCTGGAATGTGGATGAAAAGTAACGAAGATATTACATTTTTTTTATAACAAGAGGCCAAACAATAACTGTAAGGTTAATTGGCCGAATGTTTTGTTATGAGAGAACTGTAATATCGCCATGTATTTTTTATCCGAATTTCATAATAAAGTTAGCATAGGGTTATGGATAAAAGAGTTAATTTTATATCGTGGGGGTTAGTGGTAAAGTTACCCAAGTCTACTTAGGCGATTTTACAGAACCCTGAAATTAAAGGTGTTCAAGTCTAATGATAAATCATAAAATTACTAAACTGATTTTGAAAGTAAGTTTTAATAGTAGGAGACTTTTTGATTACGTAAGTTTTTAAAAATGAAAAGAAAAATAGAAATTAATAAAAATAATAATAAAACGTGTTTTGAAACATCGTTTCACTTGGTGGGTAGTTTTAACTCGATATGGAGTAAGACATTTCGTAACTCCACATCTTATTTCTTCACAGAAGGAAACGAAGCGTTTTGGCGGCATATGTTTATTGAATATTTTCCATTAGCTTTTGATGAGTATAATCATTCCCGAAGTTTGACCCCATGATTTGGTGGGACACTCGTATCTCGTGGGGTCATTGGTAAATCTACCCAAGTCCATTCATGGGAATTTACTGAAAACTTAAATTAAAGGTTTTCAAGTGCAATTCATAAAACTGATTTTTTAATGTTAATTTTTATTAATAATATTTTTTTATTGATTACATAGCTATTAGAAAATGAAAAGAAAAAGACAAAAATGCATAAGAATGTTATTTTTGAAACATCTTGAAGCATCATTAAAACTGTGACTTGGGTAGTTGTACCATTAATGCAGTTTCTGCGTTTGTTAGGTTGTAGGCTGTTTGTAAAACATTAAACACTATTTCCTGCTAATTAGGTTGTGACTACTACACGTTATCGTGCTGTCGAATGCGTCTCCTCAGAAAGACGTGTACCGATGATTCAATCAACCGTCGTCATAGCGTCGATGATGTTAATTGTAACGCCATGCGGTTGTTATTGTACGCCAGCATTGCTTATCTCTATTGTACTGTCTGACGTATTATGTTGTGTTGTGTTATGTTTAGATACGGATCCTGCAAATATTGTTGTTGTTTGAACGTAGAATTGTTTTGCTGCTTCACGTAATGCTCATTCTATCGTCTGCTGTTATTCTTTACAAGTTTTTGGATTATGTTTCTTGGGGGTGGGGTGGAAATCGTACCGTGAAGGAATGAGGCGAGTTTAATAAGAAATTCCTCGTTTGTTGATCAAGTATGCTTAAAAATAGATAGTGGAAGGTGGGTAAATTGTGCGCACCAAAGGAAAATTACTCATAATTCTGTGTGTAATAGAGATTATTCAGTTTTACAGCCACTAGTATAAACTTCAATTAGTGCACTTTCGATCAGACATTGCATTTTGTATTACAATATTACAGTCTTATTGTTATAGCACTGTTACAAAAATGCTGCAGAGCGCACAGTTGCCCGCATAGGAGGGTAATTGTGCTCATGCGGTGGGTAATTGTGCGCGTAGTGGGGTATGGGGCGCGTAACTTACTTATGAGGAAAAAGTTTTTATAGACAAAGAAACACAAAATTTAATTTTATATTTATACATAAAAGAATTTATAGAATCATGTTATAATGTTATGTTTTTTGTGTTGGAACATTGAAATTCACTGTAATGTTAAAATTTTAATGTTATAAGTGGGCTATAAAATATAGGCTAATGTTATAATCGGACAACACTTTCACAAAATTAGAAGCTAAATATTAAAGAAAGCAAAAGCCACAAATGTAATTTTCATGTGAATCAGTCCCAGAGCATTATTTATGATTCCATCCACCACACATCTAAAGCTTATTTCGTTATCTCGACCAGCTTCGCCGCAAATGTTACAGTTTTCATTTCCAGAAGTTACAGTGTTTATTGGCGAGTCAGTATCAAAATCAACATCTTGAAGTGAATCATCATCACACAGTTTTTCACATCGACATCAGAATCTTCACTGGAATCATCTTGAGATTTTCTTCTTTTGTTTTTGAAGCTGCTTGGAAATTCCAAGGAACGCTTTACTGTTTTAGGATTTCTTTTATTAATCTTCATTTCCTTTTTTCTTCTTTCATCCTGTTCAAGTTTCTGCTTAATGGGAGTGCTGGTTAAAATTGCCGAATGTTTCTTTTCCCCCCTCTTTTCTTCTTACCAATTTTGTTGGGTCTGTTCTTTCTTCTCCCAGCAGGAGTCAGTTATAAAAGAGTTAGACGTCGATGGAATTGCATTTGAAGTTGAAGGCTGCGGAACTGTAGTTTCATTTGATGTGGACGTTTCACCCGCTGTTGAAGGTCTAGTGTGTTCAGCAGACTCTTGGTTGTTCTCCGTGACACATTCCTCATCTACTAGAAGTTCTCTTTGGAAGTTTGCCGACAACTTGTAATTTGTGGGAAGTGTGAGGCCGAATTGAAACCATGTGGATAAAATTGGCGCAGCAGAATTCATAGGCTTCTAGGGAAATGTGACTGGTATGGTTGTCGCAGATAAGAAGGACTGGATCAGCTTCAGTTGGCTTCACAAACTTTTTAAAGTGTGAAAACAATTCAACGAAAAGTTCTGTGTTGATCCATCCATTCTTAGACCAGCAGTATTTAGCACCTGGTGGACCATTTTTACCAAGAGTGGGATTCATACGTTGGCGAGGATAGATCAACATCGGAGGGACATAAACATCCGATGCACTTACTGCAAATACCCCTGTAATTGTGCGCCCCTTTCCCCCTGAAATTGTTGCTCCTACATGTTTTGCTCCTTTTTCTGCATACATTTTTTGACACTTTTTTTGAACAACTATGAGTGCCGTTTCATCCGTGTTGAAAATTTGGTGTTGCTCAAACTTGTACCTTCTCATGAGTTCCTCCAAATTGTCGAAAAAATCTTGACTTCTGCATGAAAAGCATTGATTCTATTCCGTATAACCAGTCTTTACCAGCCATTCGCGTTTCTTGATTAAAATTATTTGAAATGTTGTTTTCCGTTCCGTATGTGAAGGCCAACTTTCTCAGTTTTTTTTTTTTTTTGGAGTTAACCCATAAAAAACTTTGGATAGTTTTACAAGGCATTCTTCTAATTCTTTTTCTGTTTCCGGTTTGAATACAGGTTTTCTTTTGAGGCGATACGGAAGCTGATCATTTCCATCTTCGATACTAGGCCTAATTAACTTTTTTCTTAAACTAGATTCTGGAATGCCAAAAGCCCCTCAGCTTCTCTAATCTTTTGCTTTCCACTTTTTATGCCCGAGCATTTTTTAAGGTTTCGACAGAATAACTCCCCTTTGTTGTGGTTCTTTCCCGTTTCCGCGCCATGTCTGTGAACAACAGTGGGAAAGGCGGCCATTAGTATTGGTTTATGTAAGGGAGAGTAGTGCGCACCTTCCGATTATGTTAGATGTGGGGGAATTGTGCGCACCTTGTTGAAAATCACGCACCATTACCCCACCCTCAACCGCAAAGTATATCGTAAATATTTTAAAGAAGACAATTATAAATTAAGAAACGCTGTATTTAATTGAAAGCGTAATGTTTATAGTTACTATATTTACCATTAAAAAGAAAATAAAACGAGAAAGCAGACTAACCAGCTTATTTCCTGGAGCACAAAAATGATAACCAAACAGTACGATACGCACAACACTAGGTTAATTGCACAAATGGTATCAGAACCAGATGGCTCTAAATGAATCATGTTTGCTCCTTCCTAAGGAAGGTAGCAGCACTGATCGGTATCCAGTATTGTCCCGCGAAATTCGTTTTTCCGTGGTGCGCACAATTACCCACCTTCCCCTATCAAAATAAATTAAAATGGCCTGTACTCGCAACTATGTCTAACGTACAGAGAGATACGTTCGGATTCCTCTGCGAAACCGCGATACAAATGCAGTAACTAGTAAACGTAAAATATCCGAGATCAGTCTTCTCAGCCTCAGTCAAACGTTTGAGATGCCACATTCTCTGGCGTGTACGAACGAGGCAGTGAAGTTGTACAGAGCTTAGAGTAGAGGGAGCAATCAACGTCTCCACCTGAAGACGTACGGCTGATTGATCACCTACCGCGGCCCCAAAGTCCAGAATGTTTTACGTCTGTTGAAACGAACTGTAGCCGTAGCCGGTTGTTAGCAGTAATTAGACGCGTCGGTCATTGCGATATCACCTTTGCGTTAATTCAAGTATTGAGTAGGCTCATTCATTGTTATCCATCCAAACAAGTTAAAAATCAAGAAATTTCGACCGATTTATCTTGTCAACTTTTTTTTAAAAGAAAGGAAATGTTTTACCTATTTCAGAATATAATTATGAATTCACAAGATTTGTTTCGGTCTACGGAACCGATTTGTAAGTAGGCGTACGTATTAAATATGTTACACTCAGTGGCGTAAACAAGGTGGGGGGGGGGGGGCTCAGTCCAGAGGCATTTAAAACTTTCAGCGAAATTCTTAACGTAGGCTTATTTCTAAACCACTTACGTGTGTTAAATTAAAGCTTTTGAGTAATTAATCGTCGAAGTAAAAGGAATTACAATAGCTGTAAATTAATAAAATAAAATCAAGAGTTTTCTTAATAATGACGGTCACTCTACATTTGGTAAATAACTTCGTATTTGCAGCGTGTATTTCATGTCGGTTTACTGTAACAAATTTTGAGACTCAAAGAATTTATAAAATTATATGGGAAGAATCCCAAATTTCCCATTTCGACCGAGGAAAATGGGGAGCTCAACCTTCAAAATAGTCTCATACCGCCTCCCCTCCCACCAAAAGGAGCAGCTTCTAGTTATGCTACTGGTTACATTATTTATGATTTGTAATTTATCCGAACCGTTAAAAAAATTACATCAAGATATTGATAACAGAAAATGTAAGGATGCTCTAACGGTTCACGAAAGATTCAGCTGTTAAAAAGCGTGTATTTAATATAATTTTAAGTATGCCTGTTTTTGTCGAAGATTTAGCCCTTCACCCCAACAAGTTAATATTTACTAAACTGTTGTATAGACCGAACAAACACGTGTTTGTGAAGTAATAATGGTATTGGGGAAAACCAAATGTTCAATTATTTTTGTTGAAAAACGTCCATAAATAAAAATACACTCATTCGGATTATGAGCGGTAAAGGTAAAGTGCACATTGTCTGGGCTTGGACTTGCATTAGTTATAGCGCAGTTGAGAATTAGATTTGTTTTTGCTCACCTCCCCGTTCAGGTACACTATAATCTAATTACTGCTGTCCTGCTTCTCGTTGTACCTTCTGGTCATGCATTTTTATTTAATAATCCATTTATCGCTGTCTAGTCGATCTTTCTATCTTTTGCACCGTGTAATACTGGTTTTTTGTCGCTCGAAATTAATTGCTTATTAATATAATTAGTAGGTGGATATCTTAGTGCAGGATAGCATTGATCGAACGGTCTTGCGCTGATTATACGATCGATCTATCGATACGTTGAGATATATAGCGTGTAATACGTTAAGCCAAGCAAATGATCTAGTCGGAATATGAATAAAAAAATGTTTTGCCTTCTGTATCGAGTATTTTATTAAATCGTTTGAAAGGGGAAATAAATAAAAGAGTCTTCAGGTGAAATCTACCAAATTGAATTGTTTTCAGATCATAAGATTTTCGTTAAGGCTGTCGTTTAATGTTCTAAGGCAGGGGCGTCACTAAGGGGGCGAAGGGCCCACAACGAGGGCCTCCGGTTTAAAGGGACCTCATTTAACATGTTGGTTTTTTGTAAGTTTGATAACTTGCTTTTTCTGTTTTCCTATCATTTCAAAAGTAATAAACATTAAAATTAAGTTTTTTTATGGGGTGACTATTAGGGATTTCCATTCGTCTAGTTGAGCTGTGGGTTCGAGTCAGTCGAACACAGTTTACTTACTATCTGCGCGTACGGGATTCCATGTGAGGCAGGCGGGCCTTAGTCAGTAGCAACACGACATGGACACATTCTCCACCGTACAGCTCATCACTCTACACACGGTTAAATGCAGACTGTGACCCGTACCACGACAGGAGAGGGCAACAGCTCCTAATGCTTTGGCGCGGCGGGGGGATTTATTATTTAATTTTGTTGTGTTCAAAAACTCAGTTGCCGACGTATTTGAGACTAAGTGACAGAAAAGTTATACAGTGTTTCCAAAAGATTATGCTAATATTCGGTAATTGTTTCTACTTATTAACCTGAACGTCGTATTAAACATAGTCTATCTAAATAAATTACTGCTGAACGAATGCAATGTGGAGTTGAAATTTGGACCACAGTACATTTAGGATGTCGTATAAGTACAAACCAAACCAAAGTATTGTCTTACAATTTTCAAAATGGCGTTAGATTGAAATGTTTAATTCAAAAGTTTACAAAAATCAGTACTTACAACAACAAAATTTCTAATTAGATATAAAATTAGTCCATTTTATTGGCAATCCAATGATCATGTTTGTTTATGTAATTCGGATAAAACAACGGAGCTTGTAGAGTTTCTTTTAGAACAGATCATTAGCTTATTTTCCTCATAAGGACCGCGAATTTGTATTTACATTATTTTAACACGATTAGTATCGAGAGTAGTTGTTTGAAGTTCCTTTAGTTGTTGCCCGTGATTTAACAGTTTTTAATTCTACTGAATAACAGTGTATTTAGTCCACTTGGCAACTCATAGCTAATGTTTAGTGGTAGAGCATAAATACTATTACACGGTCAATATTTAAGAAATGAGAAGTAAATAAATAATTAAATATTTATTAGAAGTTACTTCGTACAGCGTTCACGAATCTAGAAAATAAGCAGCCAAAAACATAAAAAGTTCTCCAAAGTTCTTAACGCAGAAAAAAGTACTCGGTTCTCGTTGAGGAAATAAGCCAAAGGTTTTGTTAGGGATGAAATGTAATAACTCCTTTAATTTTTATCCGTATTCCGTAAACAAGTTGTCGTTGGATTGAGAATAAAAGAGCAAGTTTTTATGTAATACGATTTTTTTTTGTGATATGACGTTCGTGCTGCCTTACGTTAGTCGTATCATTTATAGTTCTGATATCGTGTTGCATGTGGATAAGATTAATAAAAGCTACAAGTCACGTTGAAAATTCACTGTAACATCACTGAGCCATGTGTGAACATAATTGATTTTATGTGTAAAATTGATTGTACGTGAAGTAGAAGTGTACTGTAATGAAGAGTAATATGTTTGCTATTTATACAGTGTGGTGGTGATACTATAACTTGTAACCGTGTTGGGTTCGTACTCTGTACCTAAGTTACGACTACAGAAAGTGAAATTTCAATATTGCAGCCTTGTGTCGGATATAATTATCTTATCTGTAGCGGCTCTAATGACAGCTGCATTCGTTTCTCCAGGCCAGATTTGACCTAAGTGGGTCACGTGCTAGCGTCAGGCCTTGTATCAGATCTGTTTATAGAGTTTTCTCTGCGATTACACCTTAGACCTCTAATTGATTGTTGATGTTTTTTTGTATAGTCAGTTGATTTAGAATCTCTTGTGTTTTCATCACTTCCTACTCCATGTAATTGACACAATACTTTCAATGTATCCACCATACATTAAGTATGTTGATGTGTCATGCGTTAGAAGATCTGGTGATATTAATAAGTAGGATATGTAGAATATGGGTTCGTTATTTTATTAAATTCATTATTACATTTAAATTATACTGAAATACAAAATTTATGTGCACAGTTTTTTGTTAAATATTCACATTTTGTCGGATAATAAGCACATACAAGAATTAATGGGCCAAAGTAACAGCATCAGCTTCGGTGTCCTATACGCTCGCGGCCGGCAAAATATTAATGGCAGTCGGCGCGGCGGATGAAATGTTCACAGAGCTCTCTGTGCGATTGAGGCATTAATTTTACGGGTTAATTAATATGTATCCAGAGGATACACACACACGGCATTGTAACGAGCTCTGCATTGTGTAACGAACGGGTCTGTGCGGTTGAAAAAATTCATTCCTCATTCGTGCCGCGTTTGGTGCATATTTGAGGCTACAGCTGACGGAATTACCGTCAGCCCAAAGTACCGGTATATGAGATTTATGCGCTGGGCTTGGGTAGAACAAATGTATACGATTCTGCTGCGTGGTGGGGTTGGAAATGTTATTAAATTCTAAAAATTCATTTGACCGTTGAATTCCTGTAGCGTATCAAAAGAATTAGGTATGCAGGAAACCTCGCTTCAGATTATTTCAGAGCTGACGTTAAAAAAAAATACGGTATTTGTCCGTGCCAATTTCACGTGTCAGGACTGAGCTAGTCCAATCACAGATGGTCGTTAATTGAACGGGCGAAGCTAGTTCTTAGTTTTGACTCGACCGTTTCGCATTTCCCTGTGTGTTGGGGTGTATGTCTCACGTTAACTTTTGAGTGCATCATTCGATTTTCGTAATACTGCACGGGATTTAGCACGTTTACCCTCCAGAACCCTATTGTTTTTGAGATTTATACCCAAAAAATAGGTTGGGGGGGGGGTCAAAATTGTTAAGAAAGTCAGCCCATGTAGGGCTATTTTGATAATTCTATCAGATTGAAGAGAATTTTAACCAAACTCTGAATATAGCATTAAGTTCTAGAAATCTGAAAATTTCGGCACCCCAGGGGTCCCAGTAAAGAGATCAAAATTGTTTTGAAAAATTGTGAAAGTTCAGCAGGGTGTCAGACTATAACGAATTGTAACCCAAACTCGAATGTTACTAAGTTTTAGTATTTATTGTACGATTGTGTGCTCTATAAATGTTTTGTTACTAAAGAAACGGAATAATCGGGTTATTTGTAGTTTTTCCCATAATTGAAAAATCGAAATATGTATGTAATAATTAATGTACTTCGTTGTGAAAATAGTGAGCGAGTTCTGCTTCCCAGGGAGCGTACTAGTTTAAAAATGAAATGAACGTATACAAAATATTAATGGCAAACGTTTACGACGTACTTATCAAATGAATATTGTTTAGTTTTTTGAATATCGTCAATTAATTGTAGGGAGCTTTTCGGCGAATTAGTATATGTACTGGATAGTACTTCAAAACAAACTGTGTTACGTAATTATACGTATATGAAACATTGTTACTTACATTTGTTACTTTAAAAGAGTGATTAACGGTAAGTCGCAAGTTTGACCATTAATTCTAACATTTACCGTTGTCTAACATTTACCTTATTCTAAAGTACGTTAATTCTAAATATTAACGTATTAAATATAAGTTCCCTCATAAAATATTTAAATTTCTCACTTTTACAAGCAGACGTAGGTAAATGTCAGGGTTTACCGTATGCGTGTGGTAAAAGCAGGAATTATTTCTTGTTCTGGTTAGCACGTTGTACTGACTGGGGCTTAGTTTTCCATGCACTGTTTTTATTTCATTTCACGTGCCAAGACGTGGTTACGTTATCGCATGTGAGGACGTTAGATCCGCCAAAACTAGTAAAAATATTCAGTTCTGACCACTTCGTATCTCGTTAAACGATTTATCATAAGTAATTGAATAAATTTGTTCCCGTCAGGTAGTGGCACAGTCTGTCTTCACCACCAACGATAAGATCGCAACTTTTTCTTTCCTGTCTACATTGCATATATGGCCGGCAGAAAATAGACAAATTATTATTATTATTATTAAGTTACAAATTTAATATTTACGTAAGAGTACTTGCGCATGCGGGTTAAATCTTAAGACTGCGCGCGCGCGCGTAACCACTTACAGTGCATACGTCCCGTAGCTAAAGAATCTGATCTTTTCCATGACATTGTCAAACTTCTGGAATACTCGAATCTAAATGACGGAATTTTGCCATTATAGAAAAAAATATAAGTACGACTTTACGGCCACTGAAACATTTGTTAGTCTTCATGGTAACTATAAACTAATACAAGGATATAAGTAATAAATAATACTCTGATCGAGTGATAAAGAGTAGATAAAAGAGGTCGCAATGTTGACCTTTGTAGTGTGCGAGTGTTCGAGTGCATTGTGCTCATCTTGTTTGTGAGTGTTGAGAGTTTTCCCCTTAAATATTAATTTATATTTTAGTATTTCGATCGTATACAGTACTATGCGAAAATATTGTATAATTTTTTTTTACTGTCACTCGTTGATAGAGTATTGTTTACTAGTTATATTCATGTATCAGTGAAGACGGCTGCCGATAGTTTCAGTGGCCGAAACGTCGAACTTCTATTTTTTCTTAATAAAGTTGTGTTAGTGGTTATAATCACAGACAGAGATGACAATTCTCTCTGAAGCTTTCACGGTCGGCTTGCCGGGCTGCAAGGCCGTGGTCCGTGGTTGTTTTGTGCAAACGTTTCGGCAGTGCAGAAGGCTGCAAAACACTGACAAAGGTTTCTTAGTCAGTGACCGCTGAAGGTTTTTGCAGCCTTTTGCACTGAAGATGGTCGTCGAAGGCACGCTCGAAACGTTTGCACAATACAACCCGGCAAGCTTCATACTCATAAATAACAATGTTGCGCACCACTATAGAAAATTTATTTTCCGATTAGCGCTTTCAAGCTTCACATTTTATCATCAGATCGGAAATGTATCTGATATATTTCCGATCTGATGATGAGCTATGAAACTTGAAAGCACTATTCGGAAAAAATTTCTATACTGGTGTGCAGGGTTTTTTTTTTTTTTTTTTTTACGAACATGTAGATTCAAACGTCTACAATCCGTCACGGAAATCGTGTAAGGAAATTCCGGAATACCTCATAATGGATAACGATCAGTAATAGCAAAGCGAGTAACTGATTTCGTATTCCAAATTATGTCAAGACGCAATCGGTTCGATTAACCTTGTTTAATATACGTTGATTCCTGTAACTACGTTACGGAAACAGACTGTTGTAAATTTCATCAGATTCGGTACGTTACGTTTAGTAGAATATTCAGAACGGTAGACAGTAGCACTGTTCGGTCAGTGACAGCGATCTACGTGTAGACGAAGCATACGGCACTGTACGCATATGTTCTGTAAGTGAATCCAATGGTTTCTATGTGGCGCGTTAGCGTAGCGTTCCGTTAAGAGCACCATCAGCCGTAAGATTTAATGTAAACATTTATTATCATATGTTTTGCTCGGACATGAATGTGCTGATTGAAATTTCTCTTTCTTTGTTTACAGCAGGATAGTCACAATGAACAGTTCAACAATTATCAGTCAGATAATCAGGTAGGGTTTTCAGTTAACATACACATACAATAATAATATACAGGCATAAGGTTGAGGTTATATAATGTATATATATATTATTTTATATAAATAAACAACTACTATACGTTCTTCAAGTTACTATAACTGTTTTGAGTTATATTACACTGCTACTAGTTTATATAATCTGCACACTTACTGCACTGAGGGTAACGTATTTGCTGTTTAATAATTTAGTGTTACATATACATATACTTGTTTTAATGTTTGTGTCTGTGTGGGACGATGTTTAGGTGACATAATGTTTTGTCTGTTTTCAGCAGAATAATCACAGTGAACAACAGTTCAACAATTTTCAGTCAGATGATCTCAGAAGAAAGCGGTAAGTGTGTATTGTTGTATAGTAAGTAGATTGTGTGCGTGTGTATGTTTGCTAAAGCTACGCGCAAAGGGAATTGCGGTTAAGGAGGAGAACTTGCGGCGTTACAGTGAAACCGCATTGACTTGACGTTTCGTATGCTCCATTTGCCGCTCCCGGTTCCTGGTTAATTGCGGAATTTATACTTCTTCATTACGTCGGCGAATCGGTTTTTTTTATAATAAAGGCAAAGATTCAAAGGAAAAACAGGCTACGCGAACGGACGGACGATGGTCCATACGGTACAGCATGTACAGTATTAAGGCTCCCCGAGGTCGGTAGACAGCTTGGTATACCGGGCGGTAGGATTCGTCATTTTAGAAAGAAGTTCTACTTTTGTCAGTCACTTCTGATAAAAAAAGGAAATGAACCCGCAATAGGACGTAACTTGTGCTAATTTTGTGAATCTTCTCTATAGAATAATAAATTTTACAAATTAATAAGTACTTTTAATTAAATGAGATTTTACAAAGTCATTATACATTCTAATTTGGTGTATGCTGATACGTAGTGTTCCCAGGTCTAAATGATTTTTTGTTTTCTTTAAGATTGAACGTAAAAATTTCAGAAGTTAGGCTACTGAAAAATTCGGAAATTGTTTTGATCAATCACAAAAGAACTGTAATAGCTTGAACTAATAAGTAAGTTACTATACAGTATAATTATTATGGAAAATGTATCTTCACTCATGAACGTTGTGTTATATTTTAAGTCTTTTCTTCTCCTGCTTTCCCGCCAGTAATGTAAGATTACATCTGGTTGTTCATCAAACTTGTAAACTCCGCGTCAACTTTGAAATCGTAGCGGGATGCAGATTTTATATTTCTTTTAGAAATGCAGAAGTCCTGAGATCGTTTGGGTGCTCAGCCTATTTTTAATTTGTCTTTTCATACTGTAATAGTAAAAAAAACATCAACTTCTAATAGAAACATATCTTCTACCAGAACCTATGTGTAGTAGACAAGGTGAAGACCCCGAAGTAGATTCAAAGAGAAGGACCTCAGAAAGCTGAACATAAGAAACTGGAAAGCCAGGGCACGCAATAGGGAAGAATGGAGTCGACTCTTGGAGCAGGCCAAGACCCGCCAAAGGTTGTAGAGCCACGGCTGATGATGATGACGATAGTAAAAAAAAATGTCTTACTATTATACCGTCCCGACTTGCGTATCGCCTCTATGTGAGAGCCTTCAAGCGGCAAAACGTTATAAGAACATTGTAGTAACGATGGTAGTTCCACTTTACTTAATTAATCCTTAAACGTTTTGAATTTCCCTCTCCAGAAATGTGCGAATCAATGAAATTTTTGGTTCAGCCATCTGTGACAATTGTCCAAGTGTGTAGACGTTTTGTATGCACAGTTTGGATACGACAGGTAATGGGGAAGTTGTGTTTTTGGGTGTATTCTGCGATTTTTTTTTTTTACTTTGTACACTACAGGATTGAAAATCTCGCAAGTAAAGGATAACAGCTGCTGTAACATGGAGAAAACGTTCCAAAGGCTTTGTATTGAATCTTGTGTGGTCGGTCGGACGGTTTATAAACGTACAATAGCTTCAAAAATAACGAGAGAACGCAAACTCTCGCGGCCGCAATCGTAATAAGTGAACTCGGCGATTTAGGCTGTGGTCTGATGTTTTCGGTAGTTGAAATGCCAGACGTTTCGGCCGCACCCACGGCGGGAACTACGCCTTAACGACCGCTAAGGTTCGGTTTTAATCTTGATTTATTCTTCAGCGGCCGTTAAGGCCTAGTTCCCGCTCTACTGAAGGTGCTCCCTAAACGTCTGGCATTTTTCATTAAAGCAAATATTAAATCACGGCCTAACATCTTCCCTTATGAGCGGGTGGAAGTTCGTAATACTGCGTTGAAGATTTTCTTATCCTATTCTTGATTTTTTTTATTACTAGTTGCTACAGTCAGTAAATAGTCTTTTACAGAATTTACTGTCAGTTGCACGAGGTATTTGTAGAAATCGGCCACATTTGTGATTTTTTGAAAATTGGGCCACGATAATGGCCCAATACATACGTTATTGTACATAAGAAACATCGTAATGATGCCGGATTCGCCAGATATATTCCAGGCTGTCTTTTCTGTTTTTCCGAAAGTGAAAAATAAAACGCGAAAATACGACGTTTCGTGACCGTTAACAACATAAAACGAATTCCTACAGCGAGCTGAAGGCCAATCGATATGTGCATTCCATAAATGTTGTGAATAATTGTGCGATGCCCGATGGAGATTACTTTGAATTGAACGATATAAATATAAATGGATGAAGTCATAATTTTTCTAAAAAATTGCACGTTAATTTTTTATGAAACCTCGTATTATGGCGTATTTGATGTAGGCCGTAACACAGATTAGTCAAGCAACAGGTGTAATAGCTGCAGAAATTCGACTTCGTCACGGGAGGACGTATCTTCACTCTTCTTTTTCCTAGTCTTCTTAAAACTGGCAAGCGGCCATATTCTGTAGCTGTTAGGTCGTTCCGTTGTTTGCGTCTTTTTGAAATGCGTATGTCGTTTCAAACTTGTTTCAACAACCATTTAATCCAAAAACTACTTTCTTTGCTTTCTCCTAGCCTGTTTCCCACTATCTTTTAACTGTAATACCATAGCTATTTGCTCATAATACGTAATCAATTGCCAGAGCTATCTGCATTTTCTTCTTCTGATACTTTTTCATCTTGTTCGCCTTGGAAACTTCCAATTTACTTACACCACGAAGGCCTGTACATGCCCCTTCATCACCTTCTTGTAGTTAGTAAATACATTCAGGGCCCAAAACCTACATGTAACAATTATGTTTTTACGTCCGACTTTGTACAGCTGATGTTAACACATTGGGCCTCGAGACGACAAGAAAATCCAGGTTGGGCTCAAACATGCAGCCCACGCGTGTCGAACAGATAAAAATTGGACTTTTACATTTGTTGTATAATGAGGGGAGCAGTAGATGTAACGTTGCCTATCCAGTATTTTGATTTTTAAAAACAGATTTTAGTTAGTGAGATTGGTCATGATTGATCTGTGTATATAATTTTATTACCATCGCGTTGTCACTGGCATGTCTAGAATTTGGATTTGGGGTAGGGGGATTGCCCAAGTCAGGTCGGCTTCATACAAAAGAACAAACAAGTTAGACTAATCCAGGAGGAGACTAATACTTTTTCACTTGAGGGCCGTATTGAAAAATCTTGGAAGTCAGGCGGGCCAACAATATAAATATATCTTAAACCTTTTTTTAAGTTCACGAAATAATCAAATTAATAAATTAGGTATTTAAATAAAAATCAAGCAGATTTATCCAAAGAAAACAAATTCATTTATTCAAAGTAATGTAAATAAAAGCAAGGAAACTAACACTCAAAGATATTTCTTATGTATTATTATTTTTTGGCTTTCTTATGTACGTATGGGATGTGCCGCGGGCCGTAGTTTGCAGACCCCTGGACTAATCGACTATTCAACAGTGCTATCTATAATGTGGCTGAAATTAGTCCCATTAAAGTAAACTATAATAACAGAATAAACATACACTCTATTGAAAAATTGTTTACTAAATACTTACTGAATGAATTGATTTTCGTATATTTCATATTTCAAACTTTACGCTAATGCTGCATAATAAACGTGTTTGTATACTTAACAAAAAGACATACTACTGTATTAGCGTACACAGCTGAAAAAAATAAAACACCTAAAAAATTAAGAGTAACCAAATTTGTCAACTTTTTCGTCCCTCGAGAGGGACCGGTCCCGTTCGTCCCCCACCCCAAAAAACGCCCCTACACGTTCCAGTTTTATATTTATTGGCAGTGGTCGCATTTCCATTAATTCGATGTCGTCCACGTCATAGCCTACTTCTTCACGAGTTTTCCGTCTCATATTCACCAATATTTCGCTGTATTGCAGTAGTTTGATTTTAAGGAGCACAGTTTTCGGTTAAATTTTCGTAACAGTGTGCACACTTTTCATGTTCAAATACGCGTGGCTTACCGTGTAGGAGAATAACGTTGTCGAATTGTGTTCACAATTTAGTCTCCAGCGTATGCACTTTGTGACTCACGAGCGTTCGTTTGCCCACACGAGTAGACCGACTCGTGGAATTTATAAAATATCGCAGCTGTCAGAAGTGACGTGGGAATTGCAGCGTTTGGGTTGGGTCCAAGACAGTGTCATCTGGTGTGATGTGTCAACGCGCCAGCTATCTATACCGCAGTGTACACATACATTGGAGTCGCCGACGATGTATTGTGTCGCTGTTTTTGATGAAACAAACCAAACGTATGATGTAACTGTGTGCTATAGCAGGACGCGTAACCTCGAACTGTCATTTTCAGTGGTCCCAGAGTCCTCGCTACAGTCCCTATGTAAACATATACACGCTGTCTTCTCCATCTGACATATGCACCCTCACCATCCTTAAAACAATAGTAAAATTGTTGTTTTATCATGTCAACCTTTTAGGTAGTATCATTACCTGACAACTCGAGGAGGGTACGGCCCCTGCCCCTTTTACGCGTCCGATTTATATCGTACGATAACCTACGATAAAAACTCGTACGACATGTAGACCAGTGTAGACAAATGGATCGTTTCATGCACTGTCGTACGATAAATTTATCGTTCCGAACTCAAAAACATATCGTCGTGTCGTAGGAAACGCGTCCGAAAAAAAAACACGTGGCCCGTAATGGTTGCGTTTATGCATTCGCGAAAGTTTTATAACGTATGACTTTCAGACAGAAGTGCTGCCAACCTTCCTGCCTAGCATCGGCGACAGGTCTTGCACTAAATCTTAACTGTCTAGAATAGTTTCTTGGAATATAACAACCAGTTCATCAAACGAGGTAAGAGACGTTCTAAAATAATTAAAATCTTGTGTCTATCATCTCTTAATTTTCCGTATAGATTAGGAAAAGTACCGTCTACATATCGTGTACAGTTAATTGGATGAATATCCCATGTTCTTTTCCTTCTCTTCATAATTAACCGATAAGTGGGATACAACACGCACGGATCCATTTTCAGTACTAATGATGGCAGCGCTGAAAGAGTTTGTTCACGCCCACTTCCGATATTTTTGACGCACGACAGAAAGCGGAGTCAAATCGGATGCATAAAATGGGCCTAACGTATTTGTGTACGTCCCCTCGTTACTCCAAAACAACTCCACTGGTTTTAGCAAAATAGGTTTTACCTCACCCCTTTCTTCTTACTGATCTGACTGTCCTAGACAATGTGGTGATTTCCAGAATAAAAAAACGTTCCGAACGGCATATTTCTTTTCCTTGCCATTCCCTTGTACCGTCAAACGTTGGAGACCTTCAACCACTTGCGATCCTCTCTACTATTCGGAGCGAAGCGCTTGACCTCCTAACAGGGTCTTCCTCTCCCTTCGTTTGGACACACTTCCGTGATGAGTTTCGCCTTGCTTTCATCCGTCCTCGTTATGTGACCGAACTTCAGGCGCCATATTTTACACATCAACAAATTTGGTACCCGTTGAGGAAGATACAGTTCGATTGCATACTCGTTTCGCCAATGACTTCCGCACAAACGAATCCATAAAGTGTTAACACAATCCTGATTCAATCGAAACGTTTAGTTTTTTCCTTTTCATAACTACACAACGAGGAAGAATGTACTTTTGTCAGTTTGTGTGTGCCCAAACCACGTCGCAGTCAAAGAGAACCCCAACAAACCTGACCATAAACGACTACACTTTTGAGGGAGTAAATGAGTTTACGTACCCTGGAGCTTAATGTTAATAGTGAAAAGAAGGTATCCAATGAAATAACTAAGAGAATAATGGCGGGGATCACACCCAAGAGACTAAAACTGAAAATGAACAGAGCAATGATTAGGGCTGTAGTGACAAACCGTTCTGAAACCTGGACATTAAGAGCAGGTGATTAGAAGGCTCTGAGGACTTTTGAAAGGAAAATTATTAGATGACCGGACTATCTCGAGGCAGATCATTAGGGAGGTTCTTCCTCGACTGTAGTGCCGAATATGTATGCGTTGCCGAAAACAGCTGCGTAATTTTTGTATTTGTCACAGTTTTTTTTCCCCAGTGGGTGCATAACGTCCCTGAGATTAAAAGCGGTGGAAGCGGTACATGACATATTGTTAAAAATCTCGATTAAAATTTCAATTATTTTTTGTATCCTACCTTTTTTTTATGTTCTTCAATACTCCAATGTCAGTTATTATACCGTTCTGCATGAAAGGTTTTCCTCCTTTATCAAAATACTTGCTTCGGTTTTCAAGTAACACTGTGTTTTTTCGTAGTGTAGTTTTTCTTTTTTAATGATTTTTACATACTGTAGAATATAAAAGCTGCTGTTAGCTACACGTACCTGTTTATTTGCCGCACCATAATATGGAAACAATACGAAACATCGTATATTGTATTAGTACCAGAGAGTGTAGGTACTGGTATTAGTGGAGATAAAATACTCGCTGGTTGGATAAATTCCATGCCGGGATTGCCCTGCTTAGGAAAATATAAACCGGACTGACGTTCACGGTACATACGATAATAAAGAAGCAGATGTCTACATATTTTCTCAGCGGCCGGCTTACAATACATTGCTAGTCGATAGCTGTAAGCTTAGAGGTTTATCCGCCTGTGTTTCGACGTCCCATATTCGAAGAACAGCTTAGTTGTTCGTGTCAAGGTAGCTTTCAGAAAACAAAATTTTCAACAATATAGTGTACGGTACGAACTAGTCGAGGTACGGCTCGAATATATACGGAATGAATTTCTCCTACTGTAATGTATGGGAGATTAGAAGATATTACGAGTCATATGATACAAAACATAAAAATCTCTCGCGTTGATTTGGCGTTTGCTGTTTACTTATATGTCAGCAAAAGTATGCAAATTATATGCGTAAACGTATATCCGCTAGGAGATGCGTTTATATTTATATTTAGTGTTATGTGTAGGCTTTAGATACGGATTCATTATGTTATTTGTACACAAACAGCGTGGAAGTAATGAACCCTACTAGAGGTGGGCCAATATACCTATAACAGGTATTATGGAACGATATTTTTGTGGAACGGATATAACTGACTGAAAAGTTGAAATACTCGTTCCGATTACTGGCGGCCTCTCGATTCCGAGTCCCCCCCCCCCCCCACGTATAACTAACGAATAAAGGAGTATGCGAGTAGAAAGCCACTTTTTGGTTCTGAATACTTCATTCTGCGCATGTGCCGATTGCCATATAAGTACGAAACGAAGCAAAACGGCGAGGTTCAGAATATTTGTATGCCAAAGAGGCGAAGCTGTTTTTAATAAATGAAAAAAAAATTCACACTGATGTTACATTTATTTTATCGTGTGTTATGCAGATTATAATAAAAAATTATATATTATACTAGTCACCAACTTGGTAAATTTTGGAAAATTTATGGTGTTATAACCTACACAGTGGCTGATAGGCCATATAGTACTTTTTGTAATTTTGGAGATGATTTTAACTTTACTGCACATCTCGCGTAAATGTTTTTGACATTCTTTGTTGTGCTATTACGTGCACTCTAAATTTCATTGCCTGAGTTTCGCAACTGATTTGTCTAACCAAAATGGACTACTATTAAATCTATGTCAGTTTGTTTACTCCTAGTGAAAAATTAATATTCCCAAATGGAGATAGGCCTATAAATTCTCTTGTTTCTTATTTTCTTTTAAAACAGTAACAGCTTAATAAAGCCACAGTGTAAAGTAACACTGTTAATACTTTTAGTTTCAATTTATTTCTTATAACAAATTATGTAATAAAGAGATACGCATATAATAACAGGTATTTGTACCTGTTATTTTTGGAACGGTTTCGTTGGTACCTGTTATTTTCAAATACTAGTTTAGCACACACCTCTTTACCCTAGTAAGTCGTAGCATGAACATTGTTTACACCACGTGATTTGGGCGGAAGTAACCCACTCGGTGATATTTGATGCGAAGTTTGTTGTGTAGTACAGTGTATTTTAGCATACCGTCATCGTGGTACTGTGTTAAATAAACACTGTAGGTATATTACTGGCATACTGTGAGTCACTAGGCGTATCGTGTTTGCAACTGACTCAGCTGAGTATTTTGTTTGGACCGATTTCTAGTCTTGCAGATGTAAGGTGTTTCTAAATCCTATCGCAGAATTGAAATTGTTGAGTTGGTTCGCTAGAGCACCAGCCTCAATTAGCCCTCAATTTATGAAGGCTAATTGCATACACTACGCAACTACTCTTCAATCAGTTGCAGAGAAAACCTGTCTTCTATACTGCTATTATAAAGACGTAAAGTTTGTTTCATTGTCCGTGCTAACCTCACAAACTATTGACCCCATTAAAAAGATTCTTTCACCATCGTGAATTTTGAAGTTTGAGAACTGTTTCAGACGTAAATTTGAAGACATTTTGCAAGAATAATTTTCAAAACCGTCCCGTCATGAAATTTTTTGTTAATTTGCGTGTAGTGAAATTTTCGGCGACAAACTTTCGATCTGTGAGATATATGTGCATAGTGTCAGCAAGTGAAATTTAGAGAAAACTCTAAAGTTTATTTTGGTTTTTGTTTCAATAAAATCCTCTGTTTAGTTTTCGAGATATTGGCGGTTTTGTAAAACATTGAATACGTTGTTACGGTCCCATGTCGTATTTCTTCGTTTTCCGCAGAATCCGCGCGCAGGCCAGTTGCGTGCAACCGGTTGCATAGTGTAATAGGCTACTTTAAATCATTGCCCCACATCGAGTGCGTGAAACTAATAGTTGCACGAGCTGTTCCATGTCTTGCAACCGATTGCAGTAAGGGTAATAGGTCTGAAGTTATAAGTTATTAATCATCCTGTGATACGTTAGTAAGGCCAAAATCAAACGAATTTCGGATTTAACATATATATTCTATACATCAATCATCCGTTTACAAGAAAAGATCGTGATTACACCATTGCATAAGAAATTGTCGTACTAATTTCATTTTCTGTTTCCTTACGGCCTAATTTAGTATTAATAATAAACAATACTTTTCTTACAAAAATATATTTGTATATTTTTATTTTACATTACATAGTTTCAACACTTTTTCTGTGTTGTCATCTTCGATATAAATATATTTTATTTATATGATGTGAAATATATTATTATGTATAGTTTATTACATTATTTATGTAATGCAACGTAAAAATTAAATAGAAATTATATGCTTATAAAGAAAGTATCCTTTATTATTAATATTCAAGAATAAAGGTCTTGTCTCAATAGACAAGAATAATTGTGAGTGATTATGGTTTTACTTTTTAAGGGAAATATTGAAAACAACGCGGTAAATACCCGCTTTACGGAAGGACCGTTCCGAATTAGTGGAACGTCGACTTAACCCAACAAATTTGGTCCAAATTTAAGCTTGGTTTTAACTGCGCGACACGTCATAAAGCTTTCTACGTAATGAGATAGTGAACTATGCTAGCCTGTATCTCAATTGTATTTTTCCTCACTAGGTTACATTGAAAATGTAAACCGTTGCTAGACATTTTCTGTTATTAATATCAAATGTATCACACGTTTATAAAATAAAGAGAATTAATGGGACTAACGGTTAGTCCGAACCGGAGAGAACCGGAGTCCATAGGTTTCATAATATGGTGATGTTTGTGTATGTCGATTGTTTTGTGTTTTAATTTGAATTTATTATTTCTTTACGAACGTGTATGGCCAAAGGAATTATACGTGGGGGGGGGGGGTATATTTCTTTCCTGTGAGGAGATAACGTTTTTGTTTTAACGCTTAATGGGTATTTATAACACCGCCGTTTACTCGTATATTATTAGTGAGCCATTTAACCTAACTAAACCTGTTACTCGTGTATTGTACGCCAGAAGTGTTTCTCGTTAGTTGTTTGTAACTTAATATTAAATTCATGTTTATCCTGTGCACTACGCTTCACGTTTAATCACTGGCATTACAGTTTTCCACTAACTCCAAGAGTTTCCTCTAGTTCCTACGTACTAGAATTGAGGGAATTCGATCGCGTTTATATTGTTATGCACTGTGCCGCATGTTTCCTCGTTAACCTCAGGTGTATTTGCGAGCGATATTTCGTATTATGCCATATGAACCTAGTCACATCAGGGCATTTTGTTTTGTAAACAGCATGTCCGTTTGTTGTGTGCACGTCTTAGTGCTGCGAATGACCAGGGGATTCACAGTGTTTTCCCCACAGAAGCTTTTTTTAATTGTTTTTTGAGAAAAATTCGTCCTATCAACTTGCACAGTTTTTGTTTATTCGCTTATCTTTCTAGTTGACACAGGCTTCCATAGGGGGGACTATTGTTCGCCTTTCTAACTTGTTGGCTATGTTTGTGGGTGTTCAAGGTCTTTGATTGTGTGTTGTTACTAGTACATAATATTCTCAAGTAAAGTTACCGTGTCTGTTTGTATAATTGACGAATTGATTTGTTGATTTTAATCGCCCTTATATGTTGGTCCAGTGTTGGGTTTGATTGACAGCTGCGTGTAGGTTCTCTATAAATTCTTCGACACCGTTATCCAAGCCATTTCCTTCTATGACTAAATTTCTAACCATGTTAACTGTTTTTCTAAAGATGGAACCAAACAGATATAGAATCGTGTTTCTTGGAATTCAGTATCCGGTATAGTGTGTTGGAATTGCTTTATAGCCGATACATACAAATTGAGTGTAAGTTCCTAAGTTAAGGTCGGTTGTATTTCTTAAACACGTTTCCGTGGGAACCAAGATAAAAGGATGTATAATACTTCTGTTTCACTTTGATCTGATTTGTTAGCGTGTGATTAAGCGTACCAACAACCGTGGTCTTGGTTATTATACTGTTATAGAAGAGGGCTATTAGGCCGTGGTCGGTTGCTGACATAGTGGGACATTAGTCGGCTAACGTTTCGATCCCAGACACCGGGAATGTTCTTCAGAGCCGCTGCGAAGCGACGGAGAACACGTACGGCAGATGTTAGTCGGACAGTACCCGAGTCTTTCCTTCAGGACTGGTCGCTTATAGCCGGGTATTGTCCGGCGAACATCTGCTGTACGTGTTCTCTGTCGCTTTGCAGCGGCTCGGAAGAAGATTCCCGGTGGCTGGGATCGAAACGTTATCCGACTCCCGCCGCACTATGTCAGCAATCGACCACGGCCTAATAGCCCGCTTCTATAACAGGTGTATATAACTTCGACACTGGCCGTGCAAGCCTACGTTACAGAACCGTGGCCATGAGTTTAGCTCCAATTATATCGTAACTACAAGGAGGCCGTATGTTTTACGTTACAGTACGTGTAATGTCGATGAAAAGTAATTAAACGGAGAGCCGCGTGTTCCACACCGGTGCGTACCAAAGGCAGCATTCATCAGTTCAGTGGATACGTTTGTATTTGAAGCTTTGGGCTATAGTGAAGTTTATTAAACCTTTGTGATTGACAACTCTGCGCGTTTCTAACAGCCGTGCTTACGTTACGTACAAATACAGCGTTTGCTATCCACGATCTTTTGGTCACTAAAATCGATATCAATTTATGAGGTTATCTAATGAATATGTTGGAAAAATCTGTAAATACTATAATTCAAGAACAGGGTATTAAAATAGTAGAACTGTATAACAAGATTTAAACGAATAATTAAAGTAGAAAAGAAAAAAGAGTGAACTGTTACATTTGCGAATCCGGCGGGCAAAACCAGGAGGCGGCAAACAGGACACCTGGGAAGGAACTTGTTTACTTACAATTCTCCGCCTGATTGGGGTAGAGACGAAGCTACTTCCGCTTCGACACAGGAACTGAAGTATTTTGTTTATTGACGACTTGGAAACATCGTTTCATTGGTTTCTGTGTCGTATACCTAAAGCTGTAAGTTGGGATTAAGGTTTGGTCTCATGAAAGAAACGCAGTTTTCCAGTGATCTCAGTGATCTAAACGAAATGATTATTATTGATAACGAATGTCCGTTCCAGTGTGTTAGTTAAATTATGCTTATGTACATCGTATTTAGTCAAATGTTAATGTATTCATTGGTGAAAAGTTTTTGTTTTTGCGCGTTTTCTAAATTTGAAAAAATTATCTTAACTGGTAAATTATTATCGATCTTATGTTTCGCCGTAGCTGTTGATCTGGCGTGTTCTATAACTGTAGATCGAAAGGGAATTTAAAAGTACGAAAACCAGCAATTCATGAAATGCTGCACCTCAATTTCTATAGTGCCTCAGCCAACACTGCACTGTAGAAATGCGCGCGATATATAGGTATATAAGTCGTAATGTTAATCTAACTTGTGCAACCATAACATCGACAGCAGTAAACTGTAACGGTAAGAAAACCGTCAGGTGATGTGCGGATATACGACGTACTTTCGTGTGAATTCAGTAATAATATTGTGTATCGATTGCAGAAATAAACGTACAGCATCTCTGATAGATCATTTTTAAGGATGTGAAGACAGCTTAAGTAAACGGGAAGGAATCGAGATTCGTTGCCGAAGCCTCCAGGAATACCAGGCGGACTCTTCTTCTCAACTAAGTGAAGAGGATGATTCGTCAAGAATAGTACTCGTTCACAGATCAATATATCCCGTTGTTACAGAAGACTTCGTTCGTTGTATGTTATGTAATGTCGTCACTTGTGCGAGAGATTGGTCGTTGGATATCATTATCGTGAGGTTAATCTGCGTAGCTGCGGGGTGTACAAGGGAAGGTCAGAAGTAGACGCAGAGGACTTGTGTCCAACTCTCCCCTGCCCTAAATAAGTCTATCATACGTATGTAAATGTAAGGATGTCGTGCTGAAGGCATAGTTATAGAATGCTCCACTTCTGTCGATATTTTCGTGTTGTACTTAGGTACTGAAACTGTTTGAAGGTAAGATTTGTTGGTGCAGTAAAGTCGGAAATAGTAAGCAAATTCTCATTTGCTTAACATCGATACATATACTCGTTGGTTATAAAGCCAGTGTACAGTTGCGTATGTAGAATTTGGCCTTGGGGGCGGGGTCCGGGTAATCAACATTACTATCTTTAAAGTGTTTGAAAATGTGTGATAACGTTCTGAAATCAGTTCCAATAAAGTAAACTGTAATAACACAATAAAAGTACACGCATTATTGAAACATTGTTTAAAGATACTTATTGACTGAATTGATTTTCCTATACTTCATATTTTAAACCTATACGCTAATGCTGTGTAATAAACCTGTTTGTATATTTAGAAAAGAGTTACTACTATATTAGCATACGCAGCTGGGAAAACAATAAAACAGCATAAAAATTACGAAATTAACAAAATTCGTCAACTTTTTCGGCTCTGGGGGGGATCCGGTCCCGTTCGTCCCCCCTCCGTAAATACGCCCCTGCCAATGTGTGCATTTTAAATTAACAGCACAGAAAGATTATGTAAAAATATTCGGAAATCTTGGCGGAATCTCTCTCGTGTTTTCGTTTTGACAGCTTGATCGACCTGTAACGCAAAACGGGGGGGAGGATAAAAGAACACGTTTTGTTAATTATTCACATTGATTGCGTTAGGATTGACTCGGAATTCCGGAATTTCAATTGCGGCCTTGCTTCTTGTGAACTGACTGAATCAACACAGGCTGTAGTAATTTTCTTAAAACTGTTAGAACCGGACCGTGATAAATGTTAATCACCGGTAATTTAAGATTCTTTCTTTTGAGAAGGAACCACCCCTCGCTTGTAAATGAGATACTTTGTATTCGGATAGTACGAGTGCCACTGTATCGCGCATTGCGACCTTTTGTTTTTCACAAGTATCGGTAAGAAATAAATGGCACAATTGGCTGTGTGTACTGTAATAAAGTAGCACCGTTCCGATGGACACCTATGTGCCATTTACTCTAACGTGCCGCCCCCCACAGCCATAAAGTTTTATGTGTCTTCCGCCACTGTGTAACTTATAATAACAACAAATGAAATTGAGGTGTATTCGCGTTTTGTTGCGGTTGTTTTATTTTTAATTCCGCGAATGTTGTTGTTAGCCGGCCTCACGCGTGTCGGCAGTAACGTTGATTTATTGCAACACGGCCCTGTCCAGTGTTTAATTGCATATTGGGCTGACAGATAATTGCAATTTTTTACTGCAAAACTGCCAATCAGTTTTCAGCGAACATTTACGGCCAGTTCATGTTTATATTTGTTGCTTACATGTACGAAACATGTACATGTTAGCGTCGCATCCGCCTAGTCCTCAGATTACATGCTGACGTTGGTTAATGGAATCCCTCTGTGGATAAAACACACGTGACACGATGGGACGCCGTTACAGCGCGCGCTGTTCGGCCAACTGCGCTGTTTTCTTACATACTGTAGTCGTTGGGTAAGAAGTAAACGAAAATACGATCCAAAAATATTTGTGGCACTTTCGAATTGGAGGGTATTGTCCCAATAACCGTACCCGCACTCATTTTCGAATATGCGATTAGTGGCATCGATGTGTAGTGAATATCTCATATAATTTTAGTTAGAAATAGAAATTGTGAAAATTTATTTGTGTACGTTATAAAGTAGTTTGTTGACGATTGCAATCGTGTTTCATTGTCATATTTTGTACGAAAAATGTTTCTAGCAATAATATAACTCCGATGTGTGCTTGGGACGCCAAAAGTAGGCTGGCGTTGTTAGATTAACCTGCAAACCA
The DNA here is from genome assembly GCA_034769895.1 of Magicicada septendecula. Classification (NCBI taxonomy): domain Eukaryota; kingdom Metazoa; phylum Arthropoda; class Insecta; order Hemiptera; family Cicadidae; genus Magicicada; species Magicicada septendecula. The sequence continues at coordinate 67,706,329 of CM068371.1, forward strand.
AAATTACACATGGGAACCAATATCCCTTTAAAGTAACGCTCGCTTTTTTGTAAAATCCACGTAAAAAAAGCAACTCGAAGTACCAGTACGCGGGGACAGAACTCGTTTTCCTATAGTAGAAAAAGCAACCAACTAGAAGGAAGGCGGGATACTATACATGTCTCCCAATTTTACTTCCATGTTCCTCAAGGAAATGGAAGTATGGTGATAGCAAAAAAAATCGTGTTCGAGATTATTGCAGATTCTGATTGTACTACACTCAAAACATGAAAAAAGTCATTTTTCGAAGTGTGTGTGTGTGTGTGTGTGTGTGTGTGTGTGTGTGTGTGTGTGTGTGTGTGTGGATTTTTTCTATGGCAAACGATAACAGCCGCAAATTCAAACTGAATCAAATCATTTTTTGCATACAGCCCTGATTTGTAGAGTGCTCAAGACCTATTGTTTTTGGTGAAGATCGGTTAAGGGGAAGGGGTAGTTTACCTGCAACATTTTATATTTTAACAAGGATATTTTCTATGGCAAACTATAAAAGCCGCAAATGTAAACAGAATCAAATAATGTTTTGCATACAGCCCTGAATTGTAGAGTGCTCAGGACCTATTGTTTTTGGTGAAGATCGGTTAAGGGAAAGGGGTAGCTTACCAGCAACGTTTTATGTTTTAAAAGGGTATTTTCTATGGCAAATGATAAGAGCCGCAAATTCAAACAGAATCAAACAAATTTTTGCATACAGCCCTGATTTGTAGAGTACTCAAGACCTGTTGTTTTTGGTGAAGATCGGTTAATGGAAAGGGTTAGTTTACCTGCATCATTTTATGTTTTAAAAAGAGTAATTTTTTTATGCCGAACGATAACTGCCGAAAATTCAAAGAGAATCAAATAATGTTTCGCATACAGCCCTAAATTATAGAGTTCTGAAGACCTATTGTTTTTGGTGAAGATCGGTTAAGGGAAAGGGGTAGTTTACCTGCAACATTTTATGTTTTAACAAGGGTAATTTTTTCTATGACGAACATTAACTGCCGTAAATTCAAACAGAATCAACTACTTTTTTGCATAGCCTACCTTTTTGAATTATACAGAACTCAATGTCTGTTGATTTTGTTGAAGATCGGTTAAGGGAAAGGGGTAGTTTACCTGCAACGTTTTGTTTTAATTTTTTTTTCTATGACGAACGATAACAGCCTCAAATTCAAACAGAATCAAATAACGTTTTGCATACAGCCCTGAATTGTAGAGTTCTCAAGACCTATTGGTGTTGGTGAAGATCGGTTAAGGGAAATGGGTAGTTAAAGGGGTAGTTTACCTGCAACATTTTATATTTTAACAAGGGTAATTTTTTCTGTGACGAACGATAACTGCCGTAAATTCAAACAGAATCAACTACTTTTTTGCATACCTTTTTGAATTATAGAGAAGTCAAGGTCTGCTGATTTTGTTGAAGATCGGTTAAGGTAAAGGTGTAGTTTACCAGCTTCATTTTATGTTTTAACAGGGGTAATTTTTTTTATGAACGATAACTGCCGTAAATTCAAAGAGTACGGTCCTGAATTGTAAAGAAGTGAAGGCCTGTTGATTTTGGTGAAGATCGGTTAAGGGGAAGGGGTAGTTTACCAGCAGCTTTTCATGTTTTAATAAGAGTAATTGTTTATATGACGAACGATAACTGCCGCACATTCAAACAGAATCGAATATTTTTTTGCATGCATCCCTGAATTGTAGATGACTGTAGGCCTATTGATTTTGGTGAAGATCGGTTAAGAGATAGGGGTAGTTTACCTGCAACGTTTTATGTTTTAACAAGAGTAAAGTAATTAATTTTGATAAACAAAGTATCCTTATAAGAAGCTCATAATAATCCACTGTAGAAACGTAGATGAAATATCTATAAATGAAGAGGCTAGTTGAACGGGGTGGGGGTAATTTCCTATTAATGAAAATTATAGTTGAAGAGGGAGGGGAGAATTTTTTATGTGTACTACGTAATCGGCAACAAAGAAGTAGTTTAGTAGTTTTTTGTTAAAATTCCTTCCTGGGCTGTTTAGCCATAGTCCAATGTTTTCTGAAAAACCAGACGTTTCGACAGTGCCATCGACTGCCATCATCAGTGAAAATCGAGTGCGAAAACGTGAGGTGGTATACGTTAGTGACCACAGTACTGTGGTTAAGGTGAAGCAATAGAAAGAAGTAGTTTCTATGGAAATATTTCATTTTGAATATGATTTTAAATATAAATCTTAGAACATGGAAGTCATGTATGGTTCTCCATACCGATATTTTTGTGTTTCGCAAAAAGAATATTCACCATCTAACGAATAACAAATAATCTAGTTTTCATTTGTTAATACGTTGTTTTCTTGTTTTCATCTTACTATTCAGAAATAATTGTATTTTTCAAGTTACATTTTTTTTATTGGTTTTTGTTAAAAATACGTCAAGTTCTTATTTTTTTAATGTTTCTCACTTTTATGCATTGTGTAGACACATTAAACGTCATTTTTCCTAACCATGGAGTTTTTTCCTCAAAACAGTAAGAAAAAATAAATAAAAAAAATAAACATTACCTAACTCATAAATAAAAACAACACGTATTTTCGCTTTACAGTAAGAAATAAGAATAATTTGCAATTAGTACACTTCTTGACATCCTAATATGTCGATACAATCGCATAATTAAAATATGAGAATTGTACTGCGGGTACGGATATTGGGACAGTTCCAGTCGGAGTCATAACAGTTGAAAATGAAGCGTCGTTCCTGTGTTTTGAATTTTGTTTATTTCTCTTTCTAGTGCCTTTTTTTTTTTAAGGCAGTTGTGGTGAGGAACTGTCGAAACTAGGCAGAAGTAGTCCTTATCATGGTGCAGACCGTAAAGCGGTGTACAATCCCAACTTCGGAGTGTGGTGTCGGATGGGAATGTGTGGGTGACGTAAAGCGCGCGTCGGGGTTTGATGATTCTAACGTGCTTGCCCAGGTATGGACCAGTCTAATCCTGGTCCTAAACAAATGAATGCTATAAACCAGCCTAATGTTACTCATTGTCACTCGTGTACGAAGAAGTTCGCGTAAAACGCCAGAAAGACACAAATGCGAAAGTCAGTGTCTTCCCAGTTGGTTGGTTCCGTACTTTTTATGAATTCGTTTTGTTTGGGTTGAGATAAGTGCTGATTTTGACCAATATAAATTATTGTTAATGTAAACGGGTAGGCTATCAACAAAAATTCTCGTACAGCAGAAATAGAAAATTTACGTTACACGTAAAGGAACAAGAATCTCTAAGGTTTGAAAGAAAGTTTGTAAGACGTGATTATGGGCCGGTTAAAGGACATGGTGAATAGAGAATAAGAACTAACCAGGAGATATATGAGCTGTTGAAGCATGAGGACATTGTAAGTTTCGTAAAGGCTCAACTAATACAACGGCTAGGTTACTTAGAGCTTATCGAAGATCAGCGTATGCCAAAGAAAATCCTGAGGGCCCAAGTCTGTAAAAGTAGAAAAGTAGAAAGAGGGGCCGACCTAGCATATGATGGTCGGATGATGCGCTGAAAGACCTAAAAAGAATGGATGTGAGGAAGGGTTACACCAAGATGACAATGGATAGGAGATGTTGGAGAAGATTTGTTTTGGAAGCCAAGGGGGTGTTGCTAAAGAAGAAGAGGTACAACGAACGTAATGATTCCAGGGAAAACTTCCAATTTTCAACATTCGGTATAATCTGGAGTTTCGTTTTGTTTTACGTTCGTAAATTAATGCGATGAAGTATATTGTGTGTGTGTGTGTGTGCGCGCGCGCGCGTTTCAAAATTACTTTGAAAATCAGATGGGTTGCTTAACACTGTTGTTGCATGCCTGCTGTGGCAATATGTGCGATAAGTTGCCAACTCAAGTAGGAGGTGACAGTTATCAATTTACTAATTTATCATTCTCATATCAATTGTCGGTTTTTTCCTGTGCACGCGTTTTAGCCAACACTTTCAAGTTTCCAATAAAATGTCTCCATCTATTCTTTTCATAGTGTTCACGATATGTAACCAACCAATCGGCAGTTCAGGCTGTGTTTAGCACTTTATACGTTTCTGGCGTTTGGAGTTTCAGACCCCCAAGAAACCCGTTCGCGATCTGTTGTGACATATTTGCTGTAGAGAAAGCCAAGGTTTGCCATGCAGTTTGTCATATAGGTTGTGTTGTATGAATACTTTAGGGTTGGCCGTGTCACTGTGAACAATTACAAGGACACAGTGTGCGGCGTATTGAGACCAACTGATTCTAATTTAGCATCTTGTTTGTATCAGTTAAAGAGAAACAGATGCACTTCCACATGTGTGCGCGGCGCACTGTGATATATCCTCCGCGTGATACGTTCATTAACTCGCTGTTGCTACATACGCGTATTTACCGTTAAAGCGAAGAGTAATCGTTGCGCATTAGTGTTAACCTGCGTTATATTGAACTGATTAAAACACTTGAGACTAGGGCCTACAGTATACAAAGCAGGTTTGTTACACGAACAACACGGTTTGTCATTACGATGATGCCAGTCTCGGCTTTACAGTAAAGCCATTTGATTCCGGTTTTCTTGTATTAGAATTTCGATTTCTGTACTCGGGCCGATAAAATGTGTTCAATTGAGGTTTTATAAGGATTTAAAGTTGATATAAGGATTTACTAACAATAAACCACCTGTCCAGGGCGATCCATTTTCCTCAGTGCTATTCAGTCTAGTACTGGAGAGATGTATAAGAAAGATAGCAATAAATGCTGGGGGAAACGGATCCTGCCAGTACCTAGCATATGCAGACGACGTGGTAATTATCCCAAGAACAAAACAAGCGCTAGTGGCAGCAAATCAGGAATTGGGAAGAGAAGGGCAAAAGGCCGGATTAAAAATAAATAAAGAGAAAACGAAGTATATTTTGATGACAAGGAATGATAGAAGAGAGAAAGGAATAATAAGAATAGGCAACCACATTTTGGAGGAGAGAGAAAGGAAGAATAAGAATAGGCAACCATATTTTGGAGGAGATCCAAGAATTTAAATATCTCGGACGCACAATTACAGAGAATAATGAAATAAGCGAAGAAATCAAATGAAGAATAGCAGCAGAAAACAGAGGCTACTACTACGCATTAAATAATATATTCCACTCCAGGAATGTATCAAAGAATGTCAGAAAAAAATATACACCACGGTAATCAGACCTGTAGTAACATGTGGAACCGAGACATGGGTGCTGAAGTTGGAAGATAACGAAAAACCTTGGTTTTTTCGAGAGGAAAGTTTTGAGAACTTATGGACCAGTGAGGGACGGAGAGGTGTGGAGGATAAGAAAGAATCGTGAGCTAAAAGACCTTTATGGAGAAGGGGACATAGTTTCTTCAGTGAAAGCGCAAAGGTTGAGATGGTTGGGGCACGTGGTGAGTGGTTCTGGAGAGAGAAGATTGGAGGGGTATCATTGAGCAGGGTTCGACAGGGGCGTTAATGCTAGAGAAAAAAACACCTGTCATAGCTCTTCCCGGCGAAACAATTGCGAGTCCATCGTTGTTCGCTGCCTTGTTCGTAATACATAGCCCCCGCTCGGAGGTGTTGAAAGTGATTCCTACCGAAAGAGCGAAGAATTTGGCAAATTGAGGAGACTGCTAGTGCTTGCAGACGCTGTCAATTCGAGCATATTGAGATTTGTCGTAAAATATAAGTAATAGTACCGAATGGTACCTTCTTGATATTAACCACGAAGTCAGTTTTTTGTGTCAGGTACTTCTCCTCCTCCTCCTTCATCCACCAGGGAATCAAGGCCATCCTGTTCCAGGGCGAATCACCTGCTCCGGTCTGAGAGAACTACAGCCACTTCACCAACGCTTTCTAGATCTTCCTATACTTAACAGAACGTTGTCCAATAGCCTTGTATTGCCACACTTCTTTAGGCTACCTGCCATCGGGCATCCTATTCAGACGAGCAATTCATCTCTGTGCAAATGTGTTCATTGTAGAATGTCTCTTAAGTGTGCAGTCTGTAACAGATCGCTCGTCTTCGATGCCTGTATCCTACTCAGATGCTTCTTCATCCCCGTACAAGGACTCTGTCACATCCATTACCTTATAAATTTCTAGTCGAGTCTCTTCCGTTGTGTTCCCCGATAATAACGCTTGCAAATTGTGCTACATGTTGACTGAAACGGAGCCACAAAGTGATGTCCCAATCAAGATAACGGAAATGTGACATAGGCTCTACACTCTTTATTATCCTATTTTTGTTCGCCAGTGAAGTTTGCCCATATTAATGCCATAGTTTGTCTTCTGCACTGAAATTTTCATGTTGTAATTCGAATGGACTTGCTGGAACTGGAACATCTATCTCTGGAGTTCTTCCATTCATTTGTTTTGGATGATTGCTTGATCATCTGTAAACTCATTGTATTCACGTATGTTCTATTATTTATTTTTATTCCTGAATCCACTCGTAATTATAACATAGACATAACATAGAGAATGGAAATTACGAGTTACCTTTTCAATTGTATTTAATCATATCTGTGATTAAAGGTCTTCCTTTTAAAATTACTTCCAGTTTGTAAAGTGATAGTACGGGACCAAAGAAACTAAACGTATTGCGCACGCAGCACTAATGTAGGCCTACACACTCACACATTCGTAACTTTATATCGAACAATTGACTTTTTAGACTTGCTGAGGAAAGTCATTGGCTTGCACGTATTCTGTGAAATATTCGTCGAGCGGTAGGAATGCGGCGTGTAAAATAAAATTCTACGGTGTAATTGTGTGTGTACGGGCGATTGATTACGTATTGAACCGATGATTGACTGCCGAATGGTGTTGTAAAATTCACGAATTAATGTTCACTACTTAGTGCTGTTTCGGGAACAAAGCGGATCCGTTTCGCTATTCATTTCCCGCGGGAAATACAACGTGGCGCACGGTCGGTTATCTTAAGTATTCATAAGCAATTTCCTCCGGCTGGTTGGTCAAAACTTCTTCAAGTAATGATGTCGTTTGTGAGGGGTCCCGCGCGTATCACGTATTCAGAGCAATTCTGTAGGTCTATTATGTACAAATAAAATATTAGCAGAAACCGGCTGCCAGAAATATATAACGCTATTCTCTCTAGTTTTATATTCCCTGAGCGGCGTTTTTGCATTTTTGCCCGAACGTGGCATTCATAGTTTAAGGCTATAAATTGTACGTTATAACAGTATAAATCAGATAAAATTTATCAGACCGTCGTGTACATATCTGTGGTATACAAAGATTTACAGCGTCAGAATGGATAGGTAACCAGTGCGTTTTGTTCTGTGCAACTGACGTTCTTTAAGGTAAAACGGAAAAAACGTACAAAGTATTTTGCTCTCAGCCGTAGGCCAGAAGGAGATAAGTCAGATTTAGTAACTTTGGTGCGTTTTCGTTCCCGATATTAGCCTAATCTTGCCTGCATGCACGCGTACGCATTTTGCTTGAGGTCATCTTCCGTGTTTGAGATTTCTTTTTAAACCGGCTGTTCCAAGGTTTTTTTTTCTCTTGTATGTACAGTACGTTTGTTGTTATCTTTTCTTTCGAATTCGTTCGGAGACCTGTATTGCTATTAATCTTAAGTAATATAGGCCTATTTTTAAAAATATATTTTATATATATATATTTTGTTTTGTTTATTCGTATTTCAGTTTTATGCCTTCAGTCGTTGTTGATTTCTTTCTTAATGTTTGTAATTGTATAAATACCTCAATTATTTCGCGTTTTATTTACGTTCGATCTTTCCTCTCTACGTTATTTTCAAACGTTTCAGTCCATTTTTATGACCCTGTTCGAAAACCACATTCTTATAAGGCCAAGTGTATATGATTTTTCCTTTTAATGCCTGACTCAGGGATATTTCTGTCCAGTATAATCGGAGTCATTTTTAATACAATGCCTTGAGTCATTATTTTAAAAGTGCCGTATATTTAACATCTCCTGATGTTATTCATGTCTCTTACGTATCCTGTGTGTATGGAAGGAAGTAACAAAGGACGTTCAAGATCTGGAAACGATATGACGAACAACATATAGCGCAGTAAAATATATCGATACTTGTATATAAAGCAGTAGGAAATTGAAATTATACCAAGTGAAGCAGGTAGCACACTACGGTGGACATAACACAAGACACAAATAACGTAAACATTTTTAATTGTATTGTCCCGTTGTAATAAAGGTTAAAGTAGCAGGTGATTGTTTCTAATTGACGAAGTCGAATTATTCTGGGAAGGTAAATCGTAGAGAGGTTGAATCAACCATGAGAGAGAGGAGAGAGAGACAGTGTAACAAGAGTCTATGATTTTCCTTTCGTAAATAAAGCGCTGAGTATCGAATACTAATGTTAATGATAGAAGTAAGGTATGAAGATCGTGAAATATGAATGATGGGACGAGCGAAATATGTTATCAGAAAACTGTTAAGAATCGTGTTGGTAGATAAAATCAGAAATGAGAAATTATAACTATAGTATGTTGTAGAGAAGGCTTATGGAACGAAGCGTTAACATTATTACAATATCTTAAAGGCGTCCTCATCTTCTAGTTGAGTAATTGTTGACCATCTGTAGTAGCGTGCTGAGAATGGACTACATGACTAAGGATATTTAAAGTGGAAGGAAACGAAGATATTGAGACGGAACTTAAGCTGGTTTGTGAACCCTCGAAAGAGAAATGAGTTCGGAAAATATCTTAAACCATTAAAGCACTCGGTAATAGGAATTTTTTTATATTAGTGTAATAGTGACGATCACGTAGAAAACTGTTTAAGTTGAATGCTAACAAGCAGTTAATTGTGGTTAAATACTTTTACCAGAATAATAATGTTTAGAAATTGCATGCCTTTGAAAACAAGAAAATAAAACGTGTAGCCTACGACATTTTGTAGTTTTCAGCCAGTCGTTAGGGTTTGAATGAAATGTCATTGAGAACACGATTATTCCTCACACCGGATTCAGACAGTTCGAATCACTGGCGTCTAGAGAAATTAGCTATTTGGGAACCTATACTACAATAAATAGTTCCGTAAAAGAGGAGAACGTTTCCAAAATCAAAGCAGAGTTATACTTCATGTTTTTTAAGATAGGCTGTAAGCCATTTGTTGTTAAACTTGTTGTCAGGTCGTATCGCGAATTAAATAGTTTCGGGAGTTTCAACACCTTAGACACAGAAGGTTGGTACTTTCCGTTAGTTTAACAGCTTATCTTCATTGTATGAGGTTTTTCCTGAGGGAAACCAGACCACTGTGTTAAGACCGCATTAATTACGGCTAGTAAACTTTCTAATTAATTACTTTCTATATACTGCGCCGTGTACGTATAATAACTAACTAGTGATTAAAGTTTGTTGGGACGTTGTTGCAACAGTGGCCTTTGTCAGAGCCGCCGAGCCCGGATTGTGAATAAAATATGGGTAACGGGTAGCGTAGATTATTGATTAACCCCGTAGCGTAGCCAGGAACGAAATTAATGCGTTATTTGAAACGCACCACTATATCCGTATGCATTTTTCAGAAATTCTATGTGTAGTTTGGTTTCACATATCGCGTTTGCGGGATTATAAAGCATAGGCAAAATAAAAAAATGTTCTGTTTGCGCAGTTTTTCACGTTAAAATACGAACCCCTGAGACGCCCAATAAACACCTAAAACACGGTGTGTTGTTTTACACCTACAACACACCGAGTTTTAGGTGTCCCATTTGTTAAACAAACTTTTACTGGCGACCAGGGCGGCAAGTCCGTTGCTTAAGTCCCCAGCCATTGTAATTACTGTCCCTGCTAGGAGACGCTGCTAATTGCGCAGTTATTGTGTTGGCTTCATTATTCGGACTGCAACGGATTTGTTCATTGCATTTAATTGTGTGTGCGGGGCGTCTTTGCACCCGTGGCTTGACTGCAGCGTCTGGGTCGTGCCTAATGGCTGCCAGAAGATAAACTAAGTCTGGTTTAGTCGACAGGTAGCCTAAAACTGGTAAAGGAAACCGCCAACGAGTTAACGTAGAAGACGGGGGCGAAAGAAAACTTGATGTATTTTTGTGACACTGCCGCTGAAACCGATTCAGGCAACAAATGTTGCCTGTCTCAAGCCCAGTTAGCAGACGCCTTGAGGCGTCGGTCGCTCCCCGCGAGGCAGAGAACCCCCGTGCCGGTGACCAAGATAACAGCAACAAGCAGCTGGCTCAGCGTGCAAGGAGGTGGCAGGGAGGGAATGAAGGAGTGTTTTCAGAGGTGAACTCTAGGGGCTGGGGGCTGATGTTATTTCGAGGATGGCTTTATGGTGGGTCGTCAAGAAGCGCCCGAGGGCGCTTGATCCGAATCGGCGGTGGTGGTTCTGAGGCGCTGATTGTTCGCAGGTAAGGGAAGGATGAGGTCGACGGATGTGTTCAGGACACGGTAAGTCGTTAGACTACGAGCGAAGTCTTTCCTGGTACATGAGAATAGAACAAAACGTTTTTATGTTCGATTTGCTGATGCGATTTTGCACGGAATAGGACGTGTCTTACACCGTTACGCGGTAGAAAACGAAATACTTTCATAGTCTTAGAGAAAGCTTATGAAACAGTCGTAGAATAAAGGTGTATGAGGATATGAAGATGCTGAATATTCAACAAAGAACGTAGGCTTTTCACGGCCTCCTGTGTTTGACTGGAATACAAATGTTAGACCGTGGTCCAGCAGTAATAAAACCATGGTTGTTATCGACAAGCTGGGTCTGTGGTAGCAACACAGTTACATAAACTATATTCTTAACATATTCACAACAAGAACGAGAGCCGACGTTTCTGCCGTGTCCACGACGGCCTTCTTCAGTGTTGAGGGAAAATGTTGAGAGATTGAGATGTTGAGAAGACGCAGCCGAAACGTCTGTTTTGTTCTTGTTACGAATTTACTCAGTTTTTATATAATTTATGTTCACAGTGTTGTTATTGTGAGTCAGCTTTTCGGTACCACCAATAATTTTAATAATGGTTGACCAAGGCCTAACAGCCCGGCAGGTGGTTTCCAGTCATGACGAATATTTGTGGCCAGGTAATTGCTTACAATTTCAGAAATGCCACTAAATTATAATTCCATTAAGGTACGCAGAAATTTCAGAAGTGTGTACGTTGGAAATATAGTCACAATGTACAAGGATGTAAGTATGTTTGTAACGTTCGTTTTGCTGAGTTGAATCTACGCCATCAGAGACTGAATCAGCGAATAATCTGTTGCTACTTCTGGCGATTATTGTGACGGTTATTAACTGATAAAAAGACATTGTTGGTTTGTGTATGTAGTTTATGATGATGCACATTTCAGTCTTCAAACATAAATTAGACAGAATAGTTGGAGCTTGAAGAAGACAGTAAGTATATTAAGTAAATTAGAATTACCGAAATGAATAACCAGTTTAAAACGATTATCGGAATTGTTATAGATAACAAGAAGCACGAATGGATCGAGACAGGGGTGTAACGTATTTCCCTTGTTATTCAACCTCTGTATAGAACTGTCGCTTGTAAGGTGGAACACGGTTTTTGAAGAAGTAAGGATCCCAGTTGAATTTTTATTTGAGCATCGAAGACAACCGTGTTTCGGCACAAGAGGAATACCACTTGACATTCATAATGAAAATTTCGTTCTTTGATACCAAAATTCTTATTGTGCCGATGAGCCTAGAAACAGAATAATACGTGGTGTTATATACACAGTGAAAATATTATTCGAGGTTTTTATATTTAAACCGTCGTAATTTGATGCAGTATTATGACAAACATTTCCGATCATGCTGAACGGTATCTGACGGACGAAACTTGATATCGTCTTATCCTCAGCGATTCGTAAAACGAGAAGGGCAGAACGAAATTGGAACATGGGCAGTTGGGCAGAGCTGACGAGCTATCCGGTTACCGGCGGACGGTGACATGGTAATGAAGACGTTGTATTGTCGTCTTGTGAGTCACCGCCCAGTGCGTGAGTACATTGTGGTGAGTGAGTAATCGGTCCCAGTGTTGCTCTATTATAGATAGATGGATCTTGTAGGAAGCGACCAGAAAATCGTTGGCTTTTTTTCCTGTATTTTAAATTTCAAACGTATACGCACATGCTGTGGAATAAACCTGTTTGTACATTTTAAAAAGAGTTACAAGCTGATAAAAACAGCTGAAAAAATTTAAAAAAGAGCCTGAAAATTAAGAGATTAACATAGTTGTTAACTTTTTTCGACCCTCTGTGGGGAGGGTCCGGTCCCGTTCGTACGACCCCCCTTAAATACGCCCCTGAGGACCACATATCTCCAGTGTGTGTTTGTATGTGTCTCGCTCGTGAGGTCGGAAATTAAATGAAAATGGATGAATTATGTTACGTGACCAGAAAACTATATACAAAATCTTCGTGTTTTGCCTGTCCAGTCAACAATCTGAACAGTTTTCCGCGTCTTAAAAGCCGAGTGACAATAGTAAAATGTATGAAAAATGTCTGAACGTTTTCTTCGAATTGTAATGTTTTTACTGGTCGGTAGGAAAGCGGCGCTCTCTCTTATTTTTATACTTCAAACGATGACTTTTTATGATAAACGGGTTCCAGGATGATAGGTCCACAAACTAAATGTCCATATTTACGAACGTCCCAACGGTTTGTATTTTACTGCCAGTGTATTGTAACGTTCGGATTACGTTCTCTAGCAAGATGTATTTTATACAGTACTGTGTAAGGCTGTATGAAACCCAGTTTTTATAAAGGCATTTGGCGCATGTGACTGCAAGTGTCGATTGCACAATAAGCACGTATGTAAAACTGTCCGTGGTAGGTGTTTGTGTCCAGTGAGAAGTAACGTAGCGCCAACTGCGTGTCACATCATTATACCCGCTGGGACTCGTTAGGTAAATACAAACATTGGCAGAGTTCAACATAATTGCAGTTTCAAGACTGTTTAAGCCAGTTATAACACTATTTTACTTATCATCGTATACAGCACGAGCTGTTTATGGTGATCGCGCAAAAAAGGTATCCTACGGTTGATATTATCACTGTTTTTATGTATCGGCCTGAATCGTGAAATTTGGTTACAAGGTCGCCCTTAATTTTAGTCATGCCTTCTGCTATACTAATTACTTACCTGTTAAATTAAATGTTACCTGTTTTATCGATAAACATATGAGGGGTTGAGAAACAAAGTGGTCTAAGTCACTTTTTTTACAGAAATGACAACACCGTGTACAGACATGTGATCACATTTTCTGTTGGGTACAAAAGTGGTCTAAGTCGTAGTTCCATTTTATTTCACCAGGTGGCACCACTTACTTTGTTTACTGAATGAACCCTATAAATCGTTGAGGTTAAAGTGGTCTAAGTCAGAGGATTGTTCAGCTCAAGCCCCGGAAGGCGCCTGGCCCGGACGGAGTCATGAATTCTGCCCTCCATCGCCTTCCGGAGCGAGGAACCCAGTTCCTCACTGACCTGTTCAATTCATGCCTCAGACTGGCCTATTTTTCGGTGAAATGGAAAACGGCTACCGTCATTGTGATACCTAAGCCGGGAAAGAATTCTTCTCGCGTGGAAAACCTCAGGCCCATCAGCCTCTTGTCCGCGACGTCCAAGGTTTTTGAGCGTCTGATCCAGCGTAGGATCCGCGACCATCTAGAAAGACTAGACGTGCTGATCCCCGAACAGTTCGGCTTTCGTGAGCTGCACTCCTCGACTCATCAGCTGATGAGACTCGTGGAATGCATAACCGAGGCTGGCTGCCAGGGCAAACAGACGACTGCGATCTTCCTAGACGTAGAGAAAGCCTTTGACCGCGTGTGGCACGAGGGTGTCCTGTACAAACTGATGGAAGTCCTTCTCCCAGACTGCTACGTTCACTTGATCGGCAGCTTTCTGCGAGACCGTAGCTTCCGAGTGAGAGTAGACCACGCTCTCTCTTCGGAGAGGCGTATTACCGCTGGCGTCCCTCAGGGAAGTGTCCTTGGGCCTCTCCTGTTCTCGTTGTTTGTCAACGACACGCCCCGAGTTCCTGGAGTGAAATTGTCGCTGTTCGCGGACGACACTGCGGCTTTTGCCTCAGAGCCGAACGCGAGTTATGCGGCAGTTAAGCTCCAGCGCCAACTCGACGCGTATGTCGGGTGGACCGATGACTGGAGAGTTGCCGTTAACGCTTCCAAGAGCGCCGCGGTAATATTCTCGCGAAAACGTAAGCGGCCTCGGCCGCTTAAAGTAGGCCCCGTCGAGGTGCCCTGGACCAATAGCGTCAAGTACCTCGGGCTCCACGTGGATTCCCGACTCACCTGGCGAACCCATGTACAGTACATCAGACAACGCGCTTCGGCGCAACTCGGTAGACTCTGGCCCGTGCTTTCTAATCCGGCAATGACCCCCCGGCTAGGTAAGCTCATAGTCAACACGTACGTGTTGCCCGTGATTACCTACGCCTGTCCTGTTTGGGGATACCTGGCTCGTGGTCATAGAATTACGCTCCAGCGCGTACTCGACCGGGGACTGAAGCTCGCGTGCAAAGTCCCCCGGAGGTACTCTTCTCGTCTTTTGAGGAGAGGACTCGGTGTCCGCTCTCTTGATGACACCGTGAGACGCCTGGCGCGACGATTCTATGTTCGTTCCGACAGAGTAACCCACAATTCCCTCATTGCCGGACTTGGTAAATACACCCCGCGACCAGGTGAGTCCTGGAAGCGACCTCGTTTGCTAGTCCCGGTGGTATAATCCACCAATCGCAGGTCGTTTCAGACCCCCCCCCCATAATTAGATAAAAAGTATAAAATGAACTCCAACAGACCCAGTGGCAGGAGTCCTTTCTGAGACTCGGGACACTGCACTACTCGCGACCTAACTTCGCGCGGGCCGCGCAACCCCCAGTTGTGTGTGGTCTAAGTCAGACTTATTGTGAAAATCCAATCTCAACAACCATGTCGAAGGAAAGGAATCTGTCGGGTGATGAATAATTCATATAATAATAATTTTTATAAAATGTCAGATTTTAGCAAACAAAACGCTTACTTGAGTGGATTAATCCATCAGGCCCCTGTATCAGTAAGAAGGCCTCGTGATAGTAGTAAACAAGGCAAACAATCCCCAAGCAAATACCACTTGCAATTGGATGGAAAAACAGTACGTGTGTGTAAACAGTATTTCCTGGACACCTTTATTATATCAAATGGTAGGCTTGGTAGAATATTGAAAAAAATGAATAGTGGTCAGTCACCAGGAGAGGATCTAAGGGGAAAGCACCCTTCATCAAGAAAAATCCCTGACCATAGTAAGCAAGTTATGATCGATCATATCAACAGTTTTCCAGCTTTTCAAAGTTACTATACACGTAAAGACGATCCTCAAAGAAAGTTCCTTAGTCCAGATTTAAACATAAGGAAAATGTATGAACTTTATGTTGAAAGTTGTTCAGAATTATGTATTACACCTGAAAAAGAACATTACTATAGGCAGGTCTTTAACACAAATTTCAATCTTCATTTTCATGTCACCCGTAAAGACACTTGTAAAATTTGTGACAAGTACAAACAAGCTGTCAATATTGAAAACGATGCACAACAAAACGCAGAGTTAGAAATTGAACATAACATTCACCTAGCCAAAGCTGAAAAAGCTAGAGTTCCTTTAAAAGCTGATGCAGAACAAGCACAAAATAATAAAGATCAGATATTACCAATCAGTATTGATCTTCAGAAAGCACTCCCATTCCCAAAACTTTCTGTTTCAGATGCTTACTATCGTCGTAACATGTACTGCTACAATTTAGGTGTGCATAACCTTGCCACTGGCCAAGCTGTTATGTACGTTTGGGATGAATGTATGGCATCAAGAGGTTCTCAGGAAATTGCCTCTTGCATTGTCAAGCACATTACATTGCATGTAACTACTCATAACCACATTGTAATATACAGTGATACATGTACGGGGCAAAGTAGGAATATAAAAGTAGCCCTATCTTTAATTAAACTAGTACATGCCAGCGCTTGTGTGGATGTTGTGGAACAAAAGTTCATGGTTTCTGGTCATTCATATTTGCCCAACGATACAGACTTTGGTCCAATTGAACTTTCTCCTAAAGGCAAGCCTATCTACCTGCCTGATGATTGGTATAATGCTATGGCATCTGCAAGGAAAAGGAGTAAATTTATTATAGTTAAGATGAAAGCTGAGGATTTCTTTTCGACACAACCACTGGAAAAAGCTATTGTCAGGAGATCCAAAAACATAGACAATGAAGCTGTTAAGTGGCACTCAATTCAGTGGCTTCGGTATGAAAAGGATAAGCCATTTCAGATCATGTACAAGACTAGGCTGGATGTGGACGAACCTTTTCAAACCTTGAATGTACGACCAGAGTTAACCAAAGGTCGCCATACAATGCGACTTCCTGAGCAAGAACTACTCTACAGAGAGCCACGCGTCATAAATGCACTGAAGAAACGAGACATGCTTTTTTTCAGAAGTACATTCCTCCTATCTACCATCAATATTTTAAGAACATAAAAAGTTCCAACATTGCAGAAGATGTTAACTTTCTTCCAAATGAAGAAGAGGAATTTATTGCAGATGAATGAAATAACAGATAGAGTTTTTATTCCTAAAGAACAATAACTATGTTTGCTGTAATAATTCAGCAAAGAACTTAGTTTTGTAACGTGTTTTGAAACATTTTGTAAAAACGTGCTTGTTTTTTACGCAACAATACATAAGTTTTGTTTAATATCAAAGTGGTCTAAGTCATTTAGTCCTTAAAATTTACAGCTGTTACCATAGATACAACTATTGTATCAATGCAGTAAGTTACATTGGTCCTTCCTCTAAAGTGTCTTACAAGCAAAAAAGCATTTCAAGCAAAACTGATTTTTTGGGAGCTTTCAAGAAAGACATTTGGGAGCTTAGTTATGAAACATTGCACTCCAGTGACTTAGACCACTTTGATTCTCAACCCCTCATATATAGAATGGATTCAATAAATATCTACATTTATCAAATAAATATTTGCTAGTCTTTGAAGAATATCTGCGTTTGTCTCTCTTTAAGCAACCTTTTCTCCACAAAATGTCCGTAACTTGTAATTGTTTCCCTGAAAATTTCATGATACAAATGTTTGCCTTATTTTTCAACGAACGGATCAGTACATACAAAAGGAAATGTATATTTAAATCAACAAATAACTAAAAAGTACTTCGTAGTTTTATTCATCATTATGGTAATACTAAATAAATACTGATAAGTGATGGTTCAAGGATGCACTTCATTTGAGGGAGCGTGGCTTTTATTTCGGTGTGTGTGTGTGGCCTGGATCGAACTGACGGCGGCCCAACCCGGAGACTGTCTCCGTATCGATCGGCTTCGTCTGTCGCACTGTTCAGTACCGTTGCAAATAATGTATTATTATAGTGTGTTCAGTTCTGTACGCATAATATTGGAACCACGACCGTTGTTTCTTTAACTGTACGCAGGTCAGCCTGAAAACAAATTTTTATTCTTGGTTAAAATTAAAGTGGAAGTTATGAAGTGTGAAGACACTTTACATCCTAGTAATGAACATTTGCAGTCCAAGATAGGAGTATATTCTTGGTTCAAAAGACTAGGTGCCTTGCGATGAACGGTTAATTAATGTCCAGTATTTGAAACACACGGGATGAAGTTTGTTGGTTTGGTTCTCCTTCCATTCAATATGAAGTCTAAAATAGAGTTTTGTTTTGTTTCAAGTCATCGCTGATTTGAATGCAGTAGTGATTGCGATTAAGTCATCATTTCTTTTATGTGTGTACGCGCACGCGTGTGTGTTTTATCTACTAGTTATTATCGCTTGAATTGTAGGTGAAAACTATATTCGGTAGAACATTTATGCGTAATTGTTGAGAAATATCACTGCAAGCCATATCGTTATCGGTTAAAACGTCTTCTCGCACGAGGTCCACAGAGAGGTACTAGAGACCAGGAAGATACGACAGTCTATCATTTGTCTTGCGCTGTGTTGTTATGTAGGGCGTCTTTGCTCCTTGGCCGTGTTGAAGCCCGGTTACTGCTGAGTACTGATTAGCAGAGTGGTATCCGTGATACGGATGGAAACCGCCAATACGAGTGTCAGATAAGCGGTTGGATGTGGTGGCGAAATGTCGTGCACTGCCGATTCAGTAGACATTGCCGCCCGCCCCAAATAGTTTTCGGGGGGGGGGCTTCCGTTTTGGAGTGGGGGGGGCAACTGTGACACGCAGTTCCCGCAGATATTCTTAATGATTCGGGCTGCTGTGTTGTAGGAGAAGGCATCGTGTTGTGTGGTTAGTGAAAAGCTGTTTTGTAGATGTTGTTAGGAATACAGAATTGTCGGGCAGGAATGTGGCCCGAGATCATTTGACCACCCCAATGGAAGGGGGGGGGAGTGTGCTTCAGACGTACTGATGGTCCTCAGGTAAGCGAAGAAGAATGTCGAGGACAACAGACCGGAAGGGACGAAGGATGTGGAACGACTTGGAGACGTTCTGACAAACCACGGAGACCCCGACAAGGAATTGTGGGTTATAGTTGGACAGTGCAGATTACATTTGCGGCCACCAAGTGCGCAACGATTTGTGTGGAAAAATGTGTTACAGCAATAGAAACGTTAGAAAATTGGAAGTCGTGAAAAAGCTATCATGTGTTTCAAAATGTAGGCCTACATCGTGATGGCTTAATGTAGTAATTTAACGTTTGCGCATAAACTGTTGTCGGTAATGCATTCAGTAGTGGAATGTATCCGGTGGGTCTATTACAGATAACAGATATGCAGATTGGATTGTTCAAGATTGTATGCAGATATAACGCGATTCTCCCGAGCTCGAATACATTAGAGTATTATTATTGTTATTACGAAACGTTTGTTGTTTTCATGACGTCAGCAAGGTGTTAACAGCTTGTAATTGTCACGAAATGAAAATGTAAGATATAATCGATCAGGCGAAATCAAATTGGCGCGACTGGAGGAGATTTTTGTTACTTTATAGTTTGATTTTTAAAAGTAAAACTGAGTTTTTAAGATATGGGATTGGTTTGTTGCTTATGATAGGAAATTGAAATCCGATTTTTGCAATGCACGCGTCTGCTACTTGGAAGTTATTAGCGTGAAACTGTTTTGTTCTTTTTCGAGTTCTTGTAACAAGTAGGTTTTTTTTTTTAATCTTTGACCTACAGAATGAAACTCTCTTGGTGTGCGCTTGTTTTTCAAATGAGACAGAACTGAAATAATGAAAATACTTTGCCCCTTTTCAATAACATGTTTTATAATAAACACCGCCGCCCTCGTTAATTTTTGTCTTAAGCTTACACGACCCGTGTCAATATTCTCAAAATTATTAAATACCGGAGTGTTAGGCCGTGGTCGGTTGCTGTAAGTTCTCGACATCGATGGCAACGTTTCGTATCCCACCCTCGTGGATCTTCAGGCCTCAAAAAAACTACAGTGTTACGAAAACAGTTAACAGCAGACTGTTTCGCTTTTACCCGAAATAAGTGTCGGGTATCGGTCGGCCTAAGATCTGCAGTAACTGTTTTTGTAACACTGTCGCTTTTTGCGGCCTGAAGAAGCTCCCCGAAGATACGAAACCGTTCCCGATATGTCGAGAATTCACAGCAACCGACCACGGCCTAACAGCCCGGCATTTAATAATTTTGTGAGCCTCGTTAATTTTAAGCATTGAAACAAATTCCTAAAAATGTTGCTTTGAGCCCAAGAAACAAGAATATTTCAGTGTGTGGCTCAGACGTATGACTGATGTGAAACGGTGATCACAGATACATAACAAGATTTCATGAGAGTTCGGTTTCTTAACAGGCACAAAGTCCTAAAATTGAGTTCAGTGTCGCATCAGGATTGCCGAGTTGTGCAGCGAATTTTCTCGTGTCATACGTCGATGGTGAGTCGGCAGCACCAAATTTCAAACTTCAGAATTTGTAAAGGACATTGGCTCAGTTTTACATGTTGTTCTGTTAAAGTGGATCGATTGGTATGGTTTATGGGATGTCTTGTACAACACTAACATATCTGTCAGAATATTTACCACCGTGGCTAGAAATATGTAGCATAGTGTGATTGTAGTTTAAGAAAAAACTCAAAGAACCATTTAAGATGGTCGGTGAGTAAAAAGCCCAGTTTAATTTAGCAAAACTCGAAATAAAGTATGAATTGGTGTCAAAACTGGACGTATACGAGATTATTACAAGTTTTCATAGATCAAAGCATGGAAATGCAATTTCGATTGTTCCGGAAGTACTTAAATTGTTTAAAATTCGACCGTGTATTCCAGTCTTTTGTGTATGACCAGAAACGTAGCATAATTGTTATTGACCACAGTAGTCCAGTAATTTTTTTATACATCATTCGTATGAAATAAAATGTATTCAGTTATCTTTTAAAAAACGTTATTTTTTTATACATCATTCGTATGAAATAAAATGTATACAGTTATCTTTTAAAAAACGTTGTATTTATTAATGAAGACTAACAGGTTGTAGATTTATGAGACTCGATCTTTGATGGTTGCAGTGATTGTAGAAAGGTAGAAAATTGAGAATACAGTATGTTGTTACTTATATTAAATGTGTCGAAAGGGAGCGGGTGGCAGAGATTGGGGTTTTCCGGCAGGCGCGCTGTAACCTCCAGGTACGCCCTTCCTATTTTACCACTTTCCACCACTCCTTCCGTCTCTCAGTCCCTCCTCATTATCTTTAGGTCCCAGAAAATTTTAACGTTTCTTCTTGTCCTTGGCTATCGTTAGGGTCTCTTATCCTGCGCTTTCCTCTATATCATCTTCTTGACTACTCATTCTGTCTGTGAAAGTGTTCGAACCGTCTTCTTAGCATTTGTGCTTCAGTATACTTTTGAGCGTCTTCAAATAATATAACGGGTGTACATAACGACATTTATTGTTTTGGAACAACGCTTATAAAACATACTGTTTTCTTTAGACCAGTGGTTCTCAACGGGTGCGCCTCGAAACTTAAGAGACTTCGTGATATTGCTGATAAAAGTAATTAATATAATTTTACTTTAAAAATTAACAAAACAAAAATATTCACGACCTTAAATATAATTATTTACAGCTGATTTATTGGCCTAACGCCTTACAGTAAAACATTTGAGTTTTTAATAAGAAACTTACGCTTCTCTTTTCTTATACAAAACTTCAATTCGTGATGTAATTGAAGACAAACGCACGCGCATTTCATGTTCATCTAAGTGTATAAAAATGTAACTCCTTCCATTACTATTACTGAGTACTCTTTCCTCGCTCACATCCAAAACCTGAGAAATGGAAGTTCACCAGATTTCAGTCGAAGTTCTGCGAGTCGCTCCTTTTTCTCCAGAGGGAGGTCGGTGGTGGACACAGCATAAGAATTGCGCACTAGTCATACTTGGCGACAATGATGGAGGGGAAAATTTTTCCCAACTCCTACGCTCTAGTGTGCTGCAGGGCTTCTCTACAAGTGATAGTGTGCCGTGGACAAAAAAAGATTGAGAACTGCTGCTTTAGAGTATCAGGAAGCATTGCTCTTGATAGGTGAACATATAACGTAATTTGTGATTGAATTGGTTACAGCGAGTTCGGCTGCAGTCTGAACTTCTCTACGTTATGTGCGCAGCACTTGTTTACGTCATCGCAATAAAGATGGTCAGACGATACGTTTAAAAGCGTGTTACATATTGAGTAATGGGAATAGTTCTGATCGATATGTATTGACGCGATATCAGATTGTCGCTCGCCTAATGTTATGAACTGTTATGCAACGCAGAAGTTGCCGTCTCTCTCATCATAACTTGTCAATTATCGTTTTTCTGAGATCGTCGTTTTTAAAGGTTGGCAGCAATATTGGTTGCAGCGCGTCGTTATTGCAGGATTATTCGCCCCGTGTTATGTGTCCAATATTGTGACTGTTGGTTACCCCAGACTCGGCTTAATATTTCCGGTTGATCGTATTTATTTATGTTATTTAACGTAGGCATCGGGTCTGTGAAACGCGTGACTTAGCGTAGTAGCGAAACCGGCAATTGAACCTTACCGACCAAATTGGTTTGTTGGAATGCATTTATGAATTCAGGTCAATCCGTAGGTCACTGAAAGGAGAAAATTGAAATTGGTATAATATTTTGTAGCTGTTAATTGCAATCGGACTTGGAATCTGGAGGATATGACTTGTAAACCTGGTTGAGTTTTGTATAGTATACACATTCTTCCATTCCGCTATCAGTGTTTTTTATTTTACTGTTATATGAACATAAGAATAACGAATGTGTTGCAAGTACTGTGCAGTGAACGTGTTTTTTAGTAACTATGTACTGCTGATGTTATCTGGGAACATCGCTAATCAGGTGATGACTTCATACATTTCTATCTATGAGTCACATTTGATGTACGTTGCACTTACTGTGCTGACTTAGTTCGTGTTGGTTTATAGTGATTATAGTGCTGTACAGCTTTTTATAGTGGTTATTGTATACAGAGTCCAACTGTGCTATTATTTTTTATATTTGAGGTTTTTTATTGGATTACTTTCTTGTTATGTTTAGTCTATTGATGTACAACCTAACCTGAACCTGACCTATTAAAATATTTTCATTAAAATATAAAATACTCATAAAAACATCAAAACCGGCAAAAATGAGAGAGGAAGATGATAATGTACGGTGTCGTGCAAGTGCGCACAGTGACATTCGCGCACACTTTACGAAGGTTTAGTAGGTTTATTGTAAAACTGATTCCCATCACACTTTTTCCAGGCTTTGGACTGTCTAAACAATTGTAATGTTGCAATTATTTAGGCGTCTTTAAAATCAGTTGAAAACTTCGTCTACTAATTTCAGCTTCGTCATAATTAATTATTTACAAATTATTTACAGTGTTAGTAATGCTAATAACTCTAGCCAGGCTACATTTATTCCAACTTGTGCATGTAGGACAACGCTTTTAGACAAGATGTGATGTCGCCGCTCGCTTCATACTTATTTATAGTTTTTTCAATTCTTTCGTCCAGCTTTTGGTATGTGGTTTTTCTCCTCTTTCTTCGAGATTCAATTCCGCTCTCATGTACATGAAGGCTGAAGACTCCGCTTCTCTCTTCAAACACAGTAACACATCTTTAAGCTTGGGGTTCGGTCTGCCAAGTATGTTGTTGATCCGATTATTCCAACCTTCAACAGCATTAGTCGTGCGAAGCCGTCTTTTGTAGCAAGTCCACACGTTAATAGGGATTTCTTCGTTTTCAAGCCATCTGTTGACGAAGTAGTCGTAAAACTCTACTAGTTTCGAGTTGTCAGGAGCCTGTGACTGGATCACCAACCAACCATCTGGTACGTCTTCTGGTCTAAGGAAGGCCAAAGCTGTACACATACGAATATGAAGGCGAAGTTCCTCGTTTTCTCTATAAGCACGCCCTAGTCCAAGCTCTTGAACCTTCCTCCAAATACATTTCTTCATGTGGAAGAAGCAGCCATTTTTTTCCGTTGAGGGGAACACTTCCTTGAGGGCAGATACAGCAGCACCTTCGAAATCGACAGTTACTTTCGTAGGGGTCCATTCTGGTACAGCGTTGAGGATTTCACGAAACAGACGTACATACGTATCCTTCTTTTTGTCAGGTAAGAATGCAAACAACTGGATGAATGTTTGTCTCTTCCTTGGAGCTCCCGTAGTCCGCGTGTATTGTATAGATTTGAGAGAATTGTTTGCTTGCACTTTTAAAAGTTCCGTCCATAAAAAGTTTTCATGCAGTTTCAAGCTTTCTTTGCCCTTTTTACCGCTTAGAATAATTATTCTTTCACCTTCTGTATTATCCTTAAGAAGAAAACTGCTTCCATCTTCAATATTTCATCATCCAAGATCACTTTTCGTCACGACTATTTGGTTCCTTTTGGTTGCCTTGTGATATACTCCTGTGACGGTACAAGTTTCTCTTAACAGCTGATTGGGTCGGCATTTCAGTAACGAAGTCGTAGCCTTTGTTATGGAGGTCTCCTAGTTCCTCAGCGTAGATCTTCTGAATTGAAGTCTCATCTTCACGAGCTCTCTTCTTTGCCTTATGTACCCTCTTCTGTACTTCGACGCGTGCGTCGTCAGGAGGTCCACATGTATGTTCTTTTACATGTTATGTAATTTTTAAAAGATTACCTGCTAGGTTAACGACCTGGCTGTGCGCGAATATCACAAACTTCCTTGTGTGCGCGAATGTCGCTGTGCGCAATTGTCACATATTCTAATGTACACCAAGAAGATGTATCTTACGATCGGTGGGGCGTTTTAGCAGCAAGTGAAGTTTTTCTATGACAGCAAACTTTTTTTTTTGAGTTCCTGAAGATTGGATTTTATTAATATTTTTAGAGAATAACTGTTATAATCAAAGAATTTTCTTTTAGTTTCTTTAGTTTTAACTAAGCTAGACGGTTAAATTTCTACCGTGTTTTACGTGTATCGTTTAGATGACGTTCTTTATTTACAGAGACACATGATCCACAATATGTGAGTAATAAACGTTTGAAAATAAACAAGCCTTTTAATTTAAAAAAAGAAATCAATGTATAATGTGCAATAGAAAAACAACTGACTGGATGGAAAACAGCAATTGTACAAGAATGTATTTGGGTAGTCTGGTGATTAAAATGATACCGTATTTCTTAAATTTCATAAAAAAATACAGAAGTTATAATAGGTTTTTAGAAGAATATAAAACTGCTGAAAATTTTGAGTTTTTTGTTTTTTTCGAATGCAGGGGATTGTGAACCATAAAGTTGTTAACCTACAACATGGTTTATGTCCCATGAGTTGTCATTGCATTAGTTAATCACTTAGTGAGACATGTACAATAGGAGTTCACTTATAGGGGTGCCTTACAGTCACAAACACAGCTTACCAGAATTAGTTGCAACAGAAATTAAACCAAGTTTTAGAGATTTGAGTAACCGAGACCTTCCTGCAAAAATACCTGAACAGACAAACCGAAAGGAGTCAGTTTATGTTGTTGGCAAAAAATAATCTGGATTTGTTGGACTTTATATCATTTGAATTTCGTGTACAGGATACCATTGTTCAGTTTAATGTAGATAATATGGTTAAACTGAAGGTGCTGAAAGAATTAGGTTCAGAACATAGAAGAAATACTGTAAATGGGCTCCGACAGATAGATAAAGAAAGGTAATATTAAAAATATTTTGAAGAAAAAAATCAAGAAAAGGAAGTAGAAAAAGGAAAATAGCTGCATATGAAGAGGAAGAAGTAAGAAATCCAAGTTATGATGCTGGAATGTTCTAAAAATAAGGTAATTATAATAGTGCAATTTTGCAAGCGATTTCTGGAAAATGTGGATTTTTTTGGTAAATTTGAACCGTTATTTCAGAAACTAATAAAGATGAGTAAATGATATTTGGAGAGGTTGTTTATCTCATCTATCTACAAGAATGGACATTTTTTTCAAGACTCGGATAGCTATCGGATGTTTGTAATTTAATATTATCTTCTTTCGTTTTAGTTAGTAATTAGCAGATAATTTGATACAAAAATTTAAAAACTCGTTTCCAAATAAACAAATGTCAGTGAACTCGGAGAAATAAATGTTTTCTAAGGCAAAAAGAAAAGAGTTGTTACCCTGGCTTATAAAAAAAAAGCTGAGAAAACGGGTCACAACTATTAGCAAAATAACATTACAGAAATAGTGTGTACCTTGACCTCTTAAAGTAATTAGAAAGCAGTTAGTGAGGAGAGTCGAACTAGGTGGAAACCAGAACGTGGTACAACTCAACTCCGACCTACGGGTAATAATGTCTGTATCGAAACTGTATGACGGCTACAGTATTTGTCCATCAGAAGAGTATCCGTCAGTATGTAATATTACAGTATCGGGGTACGATGTCAGACCTGTTGTTACAGGGATTTTATTTACGACTCGTCGTATGAACTTGGTTGGGCCACACCCATCTCTTGTAAGGACATTACACTACAGCACACTGTGAACAGGCATAGACGTATATTCGTATAGTTCGTACCGTATTCGTAGTTTCAATAGACGCGGTGTTCTGTACATGGACGTTGTATTCATGTATGCGGCGCGAGTGATTTCTGCCATTCGCGAGACGTGTTCACAATCGTAATGTGTTAGAATCATTGTCATTGGCGTTCGTTTAGCCCCACCACGTTTCTTTCACTTTCCCTTGTCAGAAACTGTACATTCTGTGCCAGCCTTCTCTGATCGCTTTCTTTCGGTTATTCCACGTCTTTGCTTTTACTGTATAGTGTGTTTATATAGTGAAAATTGGACAAAAACGTAAAATGTCTCCTGTTGGTTGAGCGTATTATAGGTCATCACGTTATTTTTTGGAGTATTTAATGGTGGTCGCATCACAGGTATGGTTCGTTGTTTTGTAAAGACGTCTTCGTTTAGGTCGTGGATTACGAAAAGTGTTGAGTTACGGTTATTCAAATTAGTTGACGAACTTCCTGCTTGATCACTATACTGACTGGTCCAAAAGTTTGATTTTGACGATTAGAATTTATGTAAATCTATTGTATCATAGCCCATCGATCGTGAATCCATAACCTAGACGAGACCAACATGCATTGTACAGGATGACCTAGCGCCATCAATTTACTTCGATCTCCGATATATCATACCAGCTCTGAAGACTCGTTTTTTAAACAATTTAACTTACCCCACCGTAGCTGCTTAACAGGAAAAGACAGGAAAAGTCCCCGGTCCCCATCCATTGGATAAGTTAACAAGCGGGAACCCTGTCCTTACAAGGAGACTAAAACAGTTTGTCGCTACGGCATGTGAAAACATAATATGTTGATACAAGACATAACTTCGTGATTGCCGTCACCGGATCGTCGCTGATGACTGCCAGAAGAAACCTGTGCTGGTCAGCAGACAGGTGCCTACTTCCAGAATGGATGCTGCCAAAGCCATGGCGGAGGATTAAGGTCTTTGCTGCTGATTCGAACAGCACGTGCCGTGTGTCTCGTATACAGCTGGCAAGCGCCATATCCTGTGGCGTAGACGCAGATGTGTGTTCAGATATCCTTGAGGACGGGTGTTTTGGTTTTGTTCACTTTTATGTCAACTGACCCACCGTTTATAGGGAGCATTCCCGTGCACACCAAAAACGCCCATGACGGAGTGTATGATCGTCATCGGTCGAGTCAGGCCGGGCGCGCTACCAAATGAGGGTCATAGTGGCACGTCAATTACAGAACCTTCTCGAAAAGACGAGTGTCGTTCTACCGCGTCTGTGTCAAGGCCATCCACTCACGCAGCATTCCAAACTGTTCTAGTACATTTAACTACGCAAGTTATGCTGACACGCCGCCAAGAGGATGGAAAATTATTCTGGAATACCTGCGGGGCCTATATAAGTAACAGCGGCCGGCTTAGAAATAAGCTACATCTGGGGATATTGTAGAGTGCGGTTCAAGTGGTTGTTGCTGTTTACTGGAAAGTGATTATTGTGTTAGAATAGTGCGGAACTCTAATAATTGACATTATTATTGCATGTGGACGTTACTAGTGACTTCATTGGTATCTGCATTTTGTTTCCACTGTAACATACGACGATCCGTGTAAAACGTTTATGTGTACCCCTTATAATGTGAAACCCTTTGTACTCTTCATACTTATTCTTACTCCCTCTGTTGTCGTTTTTGTTCAGAAATGTTTGAACCAGAAAGTGTTTTATTAATTGGCGGTATCATTTGTTTCCAATACTTAATTATTCTCTGGATAATACAGTTGAAGAAACAGTTGTTATTAATTCTGGTTTTAGAGAAAACAGAAGACAATAAAACGCTGCGGTTTGTGTGGATTTCTCCAGAGTGAATAGACGGTAGCACGACAAAGAAAGTGTCATTGAGGCATATAGAGTGAACTTATCCTTTGTTGCGGAACAATTATTGTTTTAACAGCTGTATCCGCGGCGCTGCGGTTGCGGGTACGGGCGCAATTATGTAAAGTATGTTGTGTTGTTTGCTCCACACGGCGCCGCACAATAGTAACAATAAACGCACACTAACACACACAAGCTGGAAAGGAAAATGTTTGGCAGGCGAAGACGGACAAGTCCCTGCTTTCTGCACTCTGTCCACCTCGTCTTGGTTTGCTTTGTGGTTGACCCTGTTTCTTTTATTGTTAACTCTTTGTAGCTCTCTCTTGTGTTTCAATTTTTTCACTCCGTTCCCTTATCCGCTTTTCATACAGTTCCTACTGTGTTATTTCTTAAGATAACCCAGTACGGTGGGTTAAATATGTAGCCTACCTGATATCAAGTAAAGAGTATCGGTAAACAAGGTTTATAAATAAGGTTTGTTTTTTATTGACTTTACAAAAATAAAATTTCTCAGAATTAAATTCTTTACAAATTGTATTACAAATGTACATTTATTTATTGGCAATTCAAACAAATAAATTCACATCAAACCTAAAATGAATATGTTTTTCGACACCAATTTTTTGAGATATATGAAACATTTCTATAGAACTGTGTACTCAAGATACAGTTCTGGAAACATCTTTTACGAATTTTTCAGGCCGAAAACCATGTGAAGCCATGAAATTTACCCTTTAAGTTCGAAGAATTTCAGAATGTCTTAATTTGTAGCCTTGGAACAGAAAATCAAGGTGAATTTTTCGCAAGCCATAAATAGAAAACGAAATGTTTTCGAACCTATGTTTATAATTAAATTTCTTCTTTATGTTAGCCTGTAGAATAATGCATTCCTGAAGTATGTCCCATTCCGTATGGTACACTCTTTATGGTTAAAATAAAGTTAAGTTATTGCGTGCCAGTTAAAATAAATAGTAAGTGTACGGACAGACGAAATCTTTAAAGCTTATCTTTCATTTATCAAGAATAGGTTAATAGAAACAAAAATTGTTCTGATTGGTCGAAGTTAAATGTGATTAACTTTAATGACAACCATACGAGGTCACAACACGCACTGTATCACGTGAACGCAATCCTTTCGTTGTACACGTTAATGAAAAAGTATGTATATTTGACAGTTAGATTGACTGAAAATTTCAAAAAAAAATAAATAAATTAATTAATTAATTAAGAGAAGTTGCTCTCAGTTGTCTAATAGCTGTGCTCAGTTGTTAATTTTTCTTTTCTTTTACGTTAATGATGAAGTGTGTAGGCCTATACATATGAAACGCATTATCCTATAAGGTTAGCCACAAGAAATAGCTGGCTGACTAAGCGTTACACATTAATTTTTTTTACGTTGTACGTGCAAAAGGACAAACAGCATCTTTCTGGATCATCCATTTGGGAAACCTGAAATTTAGCAGTTGTTGCTCCAGACCAACAGAACAACCTCTCATAAACGCCCGAGTTAAACGGGTTTGCCAAGATCGGGCCATAGCGTTCATGGTGAAAAGTCATGTGCTTCATGGCGTGGTTGTGCAGTCAACGGGCATGACTTACCGTCTGAAAGAAGCCTAAGGGTTACACATTAATATACGCGAAACGTTAGACTGCTCATGAGTTGATGGTACAGTTAAGTATTGTTTATCCGGATTAACTGGTAGTAGTACAAAAATGTGCACGAAACTCTTTACAAACATGGAGGAAATGACTAAAATATAGAAAACGAAAATAATTAAGTGCAAATATAGAATTAATAATTATCATATTCCTTGCTTCCAGAGTTAGCAGTCCTAAGGTGATTTGTAGCAGTTGTCCACACCGATCCTCTCTGTGCTTTCCGTTTCATCTCATAGGAATTATAACTATTCCTTACAACTGGAAACAAAAGAAACCTTTTTCAAGATCCATTTAGAATAACAAATGAACTCTTCCTGAATAGTGATCACTAAAGATTTTCGTTAACAGACAAACTTTTATGCCTAATGTTTACATTCATCTACAGTACGTATATAACTACAATACCGTATTATCTACGGTAATCAGTATAAATGATATTATTTCGATCAATAATTAAATGATAATAAATTTGATAAAAGATAACCAGCCAGCCGTTAACGATTTAAGTAGTTTAGTACATCGTAAAGAGGTTATGTACAGCCTTTTTCCCCCCAATAATCGGGCAGTACCATGGTCACGTGTGTTCCGAGCTACTGAGATTGTATTGGATGGAAATATTTCTCTTTCAGTCCATGCTAAGAGTGTGCAGGTTTTTGAATTTGGGCATCGTGATTACTGGGAAACGATGCAATGAACACGGTTAACATAGACAAAATAAAGATTTAAACCGGTCGGGATATACGGAAATGACTGACGTTCGCGATATAATACCATTGACGTAACCCCAGTTGCGTGTGTAACGCCTGTATATTATTGTCCGTGGTGAGTGACCTGCTTTAGCAACATGTGACCATTTAATACACATTATATACACCTTCCCCGTGCCGTTGGTTCATTGATTTGCTGCTACTGTAATTTCGTGTTGTAAGCAGACTCGAGCCGGTATTATTTTGTCACGTATTAGACGGAAATTTCTTCTTTTTCTTTTAGTGGTATTGCAGTTCTTACTGAACTTAACCTCCCTTCTTTTTGTTTTTCGCACCACGCGCCTGTAACACTGGAAGGCATTTGCCATCTGGAGAATCTCTAGTACATCTTACCGTCTTGTTCACGGTCTTTTCTTTCCTTGGTGTGTTGTCAGTCGCTATTTCATTACTGCGTTAGAAGTATTTTCGGCCATTCTTGTACATCCGTATTCTACAAGTTGGGCCACAACTCGGGGGCGTATTTACGGGGTGGGGACAAATGGGACCGGCGGACCACATTCCCCAGAAGTTCGAAAAGGTCGAACGAATGTTGTTAACCTCTTAATTTTTAGGCTGTTTTTTTTTCACCTGTGTACGCTAATATAGTACTAACTCTTTTATATATATGAACAGGTTTATTACACACCATTAGAGGAGTATACGTTTGAAATATGAAATATAAGAAAATCAATTCATTCAATAAGTATCTTTTACTAATGGTTCAATAACGCGTATCTTTATTGTGTTATTACCGTTGATTTTAATTTGACTGATTTCAGATGTTATCACGCGTTTTTCAACAACTAATAATAATAATAATTATTATCATTATTATTATTCCAAGTATACGGCAGTTAGCTGTCAGTATACATTTTATATCAGCCCTTTGTTACTTACTAGTAGCAGAATTTTTTGTTCGTACATCGCGGTAATTGCCCAAGAAAATATTTGACTAATGGCGGAAGGGCGACAGGAGGTGGGCGGCGGGCACTCGCTGCGGTGATGAGAGTAGTTGTGCCAACTTGTGTGTACCTTCCCCGGGGCAAGAAGCTTTTAATGGAATTGCCGCATCGTCGTCGTCATATTGAGACATCGCGATGCTACTCTACCTGGCCTCGTTGTTGTGCTCCATACACAGTTTGTGTGTGAAAGTATTTGCCAGTAAGGAAGCGCCTGTGGTGCACGTATTTCCCATAAATATCCGTTTGTTCGGCGAGGTTATTCCTGACGTGAACCCGTTGGAGCCGAAGCAATTACAGACGCTATGTGACGTGTGGGCGCGCGCGACCGTATTCAGTTAATACAACTGTTATGAGACCCGTAATAAAATAATAACGTCTTTCGCTCACCGGAATTCCTTATGCGTTACGTAAAACTGTTATTGTCAATAATTGCTGCGACTGCCTTTCCGTTCTTCAAATGAACCGGTGGGCAGTCTTAAGAGAAACGCTTGCCGCTAACGGAATACATGAAAAGTGAAAATGATTAAACGGAAGACGAAAAACTGAATTCCTGGATTTTGTTATCCATGACGTGTCCGATGTTATCAGCTAACTATATAAATAATACTGACGCGGAACACAAATTATTTTTGATAAAAAATCAGCCTCTGACGAATCTCTAATGAGCGAAAATTAGTTTAGGCGGTAACGTAAAAAATTAACCACGGGAGGTTGTTGATGTTGGGGAAAAGCGGGTAACAATCTCAGTGATCATAATGACGCATGCAGGTGCGATCATGTTATTATACAAATAACGGGATTAGCATTGTAGGAGGCTTGATCGAAAAGTTCGTGCAATTTTGCAGTTTCCACCGCTATAAATGTCCGATTAAGAAACTGTTCTTATGCGATGTTGGTACGCGTGTTAGTGACAACCGTTTAAAAATGTTAGCCCTATTTGATGCTTAGTTTAGATTGCACAGCTAATAGAGTAAGTCGTTCTTAGGTGTATTAGTCGATTTTATTGTCAATTACAATACAAAAATTGAAGAACATGGATTAAATTTTGTGTAAACTGTGAAATAAACTGCTCTATACTAGTAAACGTGTTCAGAAGGCTTCTGGGGAGACTGCTGTGCGGAAACAAGCGGTTTACAAGCTTCAAAGACTTTTTTATTGTTGTATTGGAGTGTTAGTGGTCTCAAATGTTTTCTACTAGTAATTTTATACAAACCAATTAGGTTGCTAAATGACCTGAAGATGGCTTGACTGCCGAAAGCGCTCGTCAGTACCAAAGACAACATAGTGGTTTGTATAAAATACTAGTAGAAAAAATTCAAAGACTTTGTTATGGAACATTTACGGCATTACATTAAATCCGGTACCTAGCTCAAAGAAATTATCTTTTGTTGTGACGAACGATAACCGTTTATATCCGACCCTCTGAACTAATTTTTTTAATAAAATAATATTAGGGAGTGGTAAAATACGGCAGGGGCGTATTTGCGGGGTGTGACAAACGGGTCCGGACCCCCCACCCCAGAGAGTCGCAAATGTTGACGACTTTTGTTAACCTCTTAATTTTTTTAGGCCGTTTTATCATTTTTTCAGCTCTGTGCGCTAATATAGCAGTAGGCTAACTTTATTTTAAATGCACACAGCTAGTAGCAGATTTAGTACACAGTATTAGCGTATACGTTTGAAATATAGGAGAATCAATTTAGTCAATAAGTAGGCCCTATCTTTTAAACAATATTTCGTATTAGCGTAGATTATACGTTTGAAAGAGAGAGGCGGTAGAGGTAGCGCAGGCAACCAGGTGGCGGATTTTACACGCACAGCGTAACGAGCAACCAACGTACGTTCGATGACTCAGATAGCACGCGAAAGATCGACTGGCAAAAATGCAACGAAGGACAGAAATGCTCTGTGAATTAAAATTTATGAAGGTATACGTTAATGCTAATACCGATTTGAGACACACTTGGCAGTCTCCCGTGTAACGCCGGTTTTCCGGCGGTCCATTTGAAAAATGTTTTATCGGCGTTTTACTGAATTACTCGTTAATACAATCAAAAAGTAAATTAAATGCAGGAAAACAACTACCAAAGAGCCACGAAGAGCCAACACAGATACGGACAAGGCCAACATAAACCTGAAGTGAATTAATGTGGTGGCATTAAAGAGAATTTCAAATTACTAGGATTAATCTTCCGTCGAGTAGATTTACACGTATTCAGCAATATCCTTGGTTCGTTAGTCACGATTTATCAACCTATTATCAACTAATATGTTCATGCCTCAAACTAATTAATTCTCAATTAACATAAAGCACAAGAAACTGTTACGCATATAACAGCGCTGACAAACACAGCGAGTTGCAACTAGATCAATATTTGACGCAAGTGAAGTACAAACACAAAATACACATACACACACACATCGTTGTGTGCAAACCGCTGTTGTATTAATATCAACAACTGTGAAACGCACAAATATAACATTTAACGCAATTAGTTAATAATTACTTGAGCATCATGCATCAAATTAAGCTCAATCCTTGCACGATAGTGTAAAACATACACAACGAGCTTTCCTGCCCCTTATTTACATTCATAATGAGATCTTCATGTTATACGAGTTAAGATTTTTCTGCTGTCTCCCACTCAAGCTGCTTACTGGGGATACTCAAGTGGGATACAAGGTTTGCACTTATCTACGAATAATGTTCATCTTATGGACATCCACATACCTCTTCGATTCCTATCTGATGTGGGTTCTCCAGTCTGGCTTTTTTTCTCGAAGTAATGAGTACCGTCAGAATAATTAACAATTGAGACGTTTTATTGAGTGATAAATCATGGCATTTAATCAGATTACAATGTGATTCACATGTAGTTCATGTACAAATCGTACATCAGTTACATGTATTCCTACATCTAACTCTACTATTATGAGGATACTTTACTATAGTTTATTATTTTATTTTATCATTGCATATCTTCACTGTAACGGTGTCTTCACATAAGAACTTTTTTATCCCCTACCTTTATAGTCATGAATAAAGTAGGGACCGCTTCGAGTCGAGGGATGGAGCCATGGACACTAGAAACTTGAGGTTCGCGTTCTATTACGGCTGATAGCTCGTCAGATACAGTCCGATGTGCTGGCTGGCTTCAGGAACGCGCTAGAAATCGTAATGGTTTTCTTAGGTGACAATCTCATTAATATTGTACGACTAATCCATATTGGAAGGCATGTGTTTGTGTGATCGCACAAACAAATACAAACGGATAACGAAAGCGTCTCAACTAAATCAGTAACTTTCTAATAAGGTACACAGTACAGTACAACCTCTTTTATCCCAATCAACTGGGACCGGAGCTCATCCAGGTTAACGAAATCCGGATAATAGAGGATCTAATGTTTTAATGTAAATTACTGTACTATAGTATATTTAAAGTTAAACACTTACTAATTTTTATATTCGCCAAAATAGTTTGCATAAACACTACACTATATATTATTTTATTGCCGTGGTTTCAGTACACTATTTTTTACTCTGTTTCTGTCAAATTATTTTACATAAACACTACACAACATATTAAAATTTTCAGTTGTTACATGTTATTTTTACTAAAATAGTAAGTTTATTTTGTGTTAACTTTTCGCAACGTTTACGTGCTGCGCGATCGCGTAGGCGTTTCGCTACCATTAGATAAGTAGACATGGTTTCCGTCTGTCGTTCCAAACAAGCTATACTTTTTCCATTAGGTAGACGCGTAAGGTTCAGCGCGTATTTATAAAATGATATACAGTATGTATTACAGTACTAACCTAATTCGGATATAATAATAATGTACTACTGTATTTGCAGTACTGTACTTGTACAGCGACTCTTCTGTTTTAAACAACAATTTCAAAATACAAAATAATTATTTTCAATCCGGATTACAGAGAAATCCGATTGAGCGAAGTTCGTATAAAAGAGGTTGTACTGTATTTGTCAAATTATGTTTTACATAACACGAATAGCTGGCAGTTACTAAATTCCGACACGCCTACGTACAACGTTCATATCATTTGAAAAAATATTCAGCCTAAATTGCAGGCCGAAGTCTGACTACTCCATTTTATTTAAAAACAACTGTTCAGTATTTCAAACAATCCAGCGGAAATGTTAGATAACGCTCATATAACGTAAAAAACTGCTACACAGGTACGAATTTGTACTATAAACCGTGACCGCCCCAATTCTATTACTGTCAATACGTTCTCTGACGTGTCCCAAAAATGTGACAAAGATAACAACAAAGCCGAAAAGGAAACTGAGATACGGCAACAAACATGCCGCCGACGTGCGCAGTGAAACAGAAATGTTTACTGACACTGTCAGCTCAATGAAACGCCGCTGCCACAGATACAAAAATCGTGTAAAATTAAATTATCACCACGAATTGTCGTTCACAATTTGTATAGACTGTTCCACACAGCCAGATAACTGTGCGACTGTAACACAAACAATACACACCGATTAAAAAGTATTACATTCGCATATTAGTAATATTGGTAAAGTTTTTAATATTGGGATACAAAGCGAAGAGAGCAGATGTGATTAATGTATCCGTAAAAATGTCGTCATTATATTCTCGGTAGCACAAACCCCACGCGCGCTCGATCGATATAATCATCCCCCCCGTCGTGGCACACAAGGCCCCTTAAAAACAAGATGAAAATTAAAAACGTTTATGACTACATAGACACATACAATAACAGGTCGCACCGACGCTTGCAAACAATGACAGAGTTTACAACGTGTAATTGCGCTCTGCAGCCCCCCCCCCCCCAACGGTTGCAGTGTTTACAGAAATCTGACAGAGTACTGACTAATTATTGCTGTAGTTTTATACTGACCTATAACAAACGACCGCACAAAGTAATCACATGTTTCCAATCAGTACACGTTAAATATTTTCCAAACGCACCGCCCGTTACAGTAAATTCGGACGTAATAATATCGAGATCGGGAAAAGATGCACCGTAAAGCCGAGATTTCTCCAGCAATTACCAAACGACTTTCTGTAGGACGACATTATGAAGCACCCGTAACAAACGGGTAATGTATTTTTCAATACACATTAGCGTTAGTGATATATTTAAAGAGAATGTTGTAGGCAGAGATTACGTATCGTACAGTAGCACTGGTTACTTTTTCGGAAAACATTTTTGGTACAAACGATTGAACGCTTTTATCTTTGGTTCGTAGGTTGCAGCTTTTCAGGTCCAAATTCTGGTGTGAACGGACAATCATATATGAACAAAAGAAATCTTGCGTCCGGTTTTCCTCGTTATGGTGTCACTTTCAGATACCGCTCGTCCACGCGAACGCTTGGCTCTCACAAGCACGTAACGGGGTGTTTTGCATAATTAAAGCGTCGTGCCCTAGCTCAGTGATTCTCAACCTTTTTAAGGGGAGATCCGCATTTTATTGTCCAACGCATTTTAAATGGGCGAACAGGGGTGTAGTTAGGTACCATTAATTCATCATGTATTGAAGCTACGTATTTGAAATTTATACCATACCTTAACACATATGTTTGAAACATAATGTACTAGTTTGATGCAATTTAAGAAAAAAATACAAATATAAAAAAATAATTACTTTTCATAAATATTTTTAAAAATTATTTTTTATTTAAAAATATGTAAAAAAATTAATTTTTTAAAGGAAGAGATTAATTATACTACACTTTGATTGCTACATTCCATTGTTCAACCACAAAAATTTTGAAGTCGGTAGCACTTACAGTTTATGAGAAAAGTGTACCTAATTGTTGAAATCCATGGTTACGGAAAACGCGCGTAAAGCTAAACAATGGAAGCCGGAAAACAACGTGTAATACGTTTTACTTTTTTTTATGGTCACATCAATGTAGATAACATCATAAAAGTATGTATTTTCTTAATCAGGATTAAATGGAGAATTTTTTTCAGACAAACGTTTTTTAAACTTAAACGTATTATACACGATTTAAATGTAATAGATTCTCAAGCACAGTAAATAAATTTTCGAGCACGACGTCGCGACCCACAGAACGTCCCTCGGGACCCAGAACTGGGTCGCGCCTCTTAGGTTGATAAAGGCTGCTCGAGCTGATTAGATAGTTGATAGGAGGTATTTTTATAGGACGATCGGAATTTGCAGAACACTGTTACACTTTCCCCGCTTAATTTTTACCCCACACACGTCCGTTTTGGAAACGTGCGATTTGTTTGGCGTGAGCTGTGAAATATCGATGCTCCTGAGGTAGGTGACTGCCCTAGAAAGACCAGAGCGTTAAGAAGTGTTTCAAGAATTGGTCAGAATTAATCAAAAATTTTAATGGCATTTTAAGGATGTCATATGATGATCGTATCAAGTTACTTCAGTTGAGTGATGCTCAGACGATAGGGATGTAACAAGATTGTGCAGCCGGTATTCGAACATGGAAATTAATTATTATGGAGTACAAAACAAAAGACGCACGTCATCAGTGCATGTAGTTGTTTTACTACCCCTGGGCGAGTAGTTGCGCCATTCTTTCCACAGAAACGTGAGTTAGGCTGTGGGGTACTGAGTGGAGACACAAAGGCTAACTCACTGGTCTCCGTTGAATGCGTTAGTTGAAAATGTAGTTCGGTTTGTACGCGGTTAGATCAAAACGTTCGTGCAATTTTTGCATTTTTCACCAATGCAAGTGTCGGTTTAAAAAACTGTTATGTGATGTTAGACAATCGTCTTAAGTTTTAGCCCTATTTGGTGCGTAGTTTAGGTTTTAACAGCTAATTGAGTAAGTTGTCCTCCTTAGTTGTAGTGTGCGATTTTATGTCATTCTACAATACAAGATGGAGAAGACGGATTAAATTTTGTCTGAATTGCGAGATAAACTGCTCTGTCCTAGTAAACGTGTTCAGAAGGCTTGTGAAAATTGCAGCCCGATAATGCGCCTGGACTGGACGCACGTCGTTGCTTGTTAAGAATTTTGCCAGGCTAGGCAAAAGAACACGTCATAGTGATGACACGGCAACTGCCGTATTCACCAGATGTGTCCCAACTCGATCTTTCCTCCTCCCAATAGTGATAATTTTTACAAAAGGACAACGTTTCGCGACCGTTGAAGACGTAAACCGAAAATCGCTAAGCGAGCTGAAGGCTGCCAAAAAGTCCATGCTTGAAATATTTTGAAGACTCCAAAACGGCTGGCTTAATCGTGTTACATTCGACTGAGGCTATTTTGAAGGGGACAGTGTATGTTTAAATGAATGAAGGCATAATTTTTAAAATAAATAAGAACTGCATGAACTTGTTGATCAAACCTCGTACATGTTCACTGCGATGCCAAAACGTACAGTCTACAGAGGAAACGGGGGTACAAGTTGAACACACAACGTGATCGATACGTCGGCGAAGTAAGTGCTGGTTTCTTTCGTGTCAAAAGAAAAACGTGAACACGAACGCGATTGAATAATTAATTAGCGCAAGAAAACCCGTCGAGAATATTAGTTTGATTTTAATTATTACTTAACTGTTAGCGACGATGGCGTTAACAATAAATGACGGCGAATAAGATACGTGATGGTTATTTAGTGGAAACAATACTGTCTGGGGAAACGTACGAATCAATTTGTGTCAGCACAAACTTATTGTTTCCACTGTTGCATAATGCAGCGGTAGTAACGAGCACTTGTTTCAATTGCCGTGTTGAAATGTAATTAAATCCTGACTGCGGGCCTAACGCTGATAAGCGATTTAAACTTTATAATTATGGTTTACGCAGTGTCAATAGTTTATATTCACATTAACTGGCGTTAGAACTTTGTATATGGTTCTATCTAAAGATTTTAAAGAGGTGACAGAGGATCGTGTGTGGAGAAGAGTTTGGAATTAAAATGAAGAGGTAGTTACTGACACTCAGGAGGGTTCAGAACTGCTTAACATTGTACGGTTTCCGATTTTTATGGAAAACTTAGAAAACATTTTCCGAATGGCATTAAGTTCTTAATTATCCTGATGTGCTTTGTACATCTGAGGGTTTGCCTGAGTCAGTGTTCAAAGAATCAACAAATTTTAATTTTTAGTGATTCTAAAGTAGCGTAGGACTTTAGGGTTGTATTGTAGCATTATGACAATTTTTGATACCCATACGGAAACCTGTCCATGAAATTTGTGAAGGAAAACAATACCTGTAAGAATTGATTTATTTTTAAAAGTAAATGTATAATATCTGTTATATAATATGTTACGTTAGTAGGATGTTTCATTTATTCCGAACACAGTTCGGAAATATTCTGAATTTCAGCAATTTTCCAAATATTACAGCACACAACATTCACAACGTTGATCTGACAATTAGCATTAAGGGTCCTTCGACTGTCCTGTTATCAGCACATAACATCTTGTTTTAAAAATTTACATTAATAAATTGAAATAAATCATCATTACATTAACATAGTTAGAATGGCACCTAACAAACATGTCATCATAAGCTGATGGTCCCCCAGCACATGGAACACAAACAAGGATGGTAATCATTTTAACCCTTATAATCTGAACACCAGAAAAACGGACTAAATTTCCATGTTTAATAATTTTCCAAAAACGTGAGTGTAAAAAAAATCAGAATATCACTGAATTAACTGCTTGTGTACCATGTGTCCAGGACAGCCCTACCATATGGGCAAAAATTGTATTTAAAGTTTTTTCTTTTACAATCCCAACAGCCCAGCTTGAGCAAGACCGTAGGCATGGACAACACGACTTTAAAAGAGAAGTACCTACTAACCATAATATGGAGCAAAAGGAAAATACAAGCAAGAAATAGACAGAGCATGAATGGACATACCCAGGGAGTGCATTGACATAAAATAACACGCCACAAACCTGCACATTTCTGCATGACCACTTATGCGAGGAAACCAGTAGAAATAATTGGCAAAAAGAAGGGAAATGAGAAATAGAAAGCAATATAACTGTGCAGGCATTAACCACCAAAATACTCAAAGCAATTTCTTTATTCCAGCCAGCCGGTCTGGAATTGTACCTCATACCGATATATCTAACTCCCCAAGAAAATAATTAAAAAACTTAGTAAACCAGGATCTGAATAACTAGTGCTAACCCATGCCCACGATCTGGTGTACAATTACTGATTCATAGCAAGAGTGAGTAGCATACAGCCCTCCGGCATATGTGCATAATACATATATATACAGTAGTTGCAATTGTAATCACTAAATAAATGTCATATTGTTCTGAATAAATGTTATGGGTATGGTCTATTGCATTATAAAATTATATGTATATGTAACGACGATCTTTACGACGCTGCTTTCTGGATGTAATTATTCTGCCTCACGTTGTTGGCGTCAATTTGTAACGACGAGATCTTTGGGTTCCTTAGAACCACACGTTGTGGTCGTCAATTTATAACGATATGACTCTTGTGTCGTCTTTAAAAGTGTGTTTCGTGTGTTCGCCTCACACGTTGTAGTCGTTACCTTACGTTTACGCTGACGATGTCCGTCGCGATCTCACGAATTACCAGTACTCGCGAGTGTGAACCTTACCTGTCCTTTGATATGTGATTGAATATCCCGGGTAGCGCCAAATTGTTTAAACTGAAAACAATTTAAAAAAAAATAGGACGATTGAGCGGTCGTTTCAAACGGTATGGTTGATTCAAATTACTCCCGCCGCTTGCGGGTTGATGAATGTCGCTGATAGTTCGCAGATTTTCGGATGCCTAGCGCTTACCGTCTCTTTCGCTCATCGCTAATGTACACAAATTATATAATACCATTTACTATGAAATAAAGAACAGTGGTTACAACTCTGTACTAGTTTATTAACTTGTAATTAGTTGTTATTTAATATTATACACAAATATATCTGGATGTTAAATAAATTTGCTCCGGCATTAATAAGACAATTCATTCCCAAGGTTTGGCGAACGCTTCAGAACGATTTAGTTAGACATGGCGTCTACAACAGTTTATTTTAATTTCTTTCAATTATTCTGGGTTCTTGTGGTTACGAAGAAATATTAATAATGATTACAATAAAGTACACTACCTTACATTACATTACAATTTTATTTAGCTAGTTACTTGTCCTGAATTTCTAATACAGTAGTTAATTTCTTACAATTTGTTGATTTTGGATTTATACAGTTAGGCATTTTTTAGGCCTAAGTAGTAATTGACAATTTTTCTTATGTTACACAAATTAACGATTATTTTGCCTTTGTACATGTTTTGTTTTGTGTCACAACTGATTTGTTTACTTTTTGAATTGATTTGGGTTGTTTTATAATAATTGTATGTTCTCATTACTTTACAAAATTATGGCCTGTCTATTATTTTCTAATTGCTTTTCCAGTATTATTAGGTTTGCAGGAATTTATCCTTTTACTTATTGATATTGCCATTTTTTACAGCGTGTCTATTAATTACTATGATTTATAAAACATAACACAACATCTAGGTTTATGGTCTGTATACCCTTTTCAGCCATATTCCTTTTCATAAACTTAATTGAACAAATCTTTTAACAGTTACTATGCTAATCTGGTTTATATTTTGTTTATTCTTAACTATTTTGGTGACTAACATTATCACAACATTTCTTTTATCTTACTAACTATCCCTTTGAACATAGGATGTTTTACTTATTTTGCATTTATATTCTTTACTACATATTTTCTTTTTCTACCTAACCATGGTAATAATAATATTTTTACTCCTTATGGGATTTTTTACACTGAATACCATTGTATTCCTAATCTACAAACTCGTAATTCTAATAACAATAATGTTTTTTACTCTCTGGCACTTTTCACCATTCAACTGTAGTGTTTATCACTGGGTTTTAGGCGTCTGTACTGATCTGTAGGGTTTTATATTTAATTCAGGTTTACCCTGGCACTTTGCACTTTTTTATGGTATTTGAGTGTTATAGTGGGTATTCCCTAACATTAAATTCTCTTTTCTCACTTAATTATGTTCATTCCCTACCTATCTCTCACTTGTGGGCTTTTTATTACTTTATTCACAATTGTTAGTTATACTGTTAACAAGTTTCATATCATTATAGAGTTATTCACAACATTTAATCTCTATTTCATTGGTTATTATTTTATTTTATTTTAATAATTATTATTTACATTTATTATTTATTTGATTCTTTCTCATTATCATTTGAGTTTACTATTTCTCATTTCCTTTTCTATATCATTTGTTTGTGTCTTATTATATCTTATCATTTTATTGAGTCAATCACTTGGGTTGGGTCATAGTCATTTGTCTCGTCATAGTCATTTTATTTTCATTAGTTATACATTTAATATAGTTGATTCATAGTTTTTCCCCTGGTATTGGGGTGGCTTTTTTGTGTTGTAACAATATATATATATATATATATATATATATATAAGTATAAACACTGTCTGTTCCGAAATGTCGTGAAGGAGTGGTGTGAGTTAAAAATTGGAAAATCATCACCTGGAGAGTAGAGGTTACCACAGCAGAATTTCAGAAACCTCAGTCAGGGATTGATCTGAAGAAGCCCATGATGAAGATTGTGCAGGAGACATTTGCGGGATCCTGTTCACTCCAGTGGCAGCAGGGGAGCCATCAAGTTCGCTCAGGCAAGGCGACTGAAGAAGGTGTCGCCCATGGACTCTATCGAGCCTTCGTCTGATTCAGAAACCCAGGAGTACTTTACTGGCTAGCACGCCATAAAGAATTGAGACAAACGAGACGAAAATGCGCCGCCGACTGGAGTGATCGTACAGGACGAGATCAGTACTGACATATTTTTCTTCAATGCGATGCACAGCAGAGATTGCTTCAAGGCGTCCACCAGAATGCGTGCCGATCACGGCACTACTCCGAAAATTGCCCCAACGTACTAATCCGAAATTCTACAGAATTCCCGAAAACGCCCCCGATACCAAGTAAAGCAAATGACGTGGCCGCTATATCTTTAAAGTAGCGGCACATAGTTTATTATAACCCTTACGAAAAGTGTGTCGTGTCTTGTTACTGCATGACCTGGCCACACGGACAGGGTGGAAAACATGATAAAACGTATTTTGTTATTCAGGGAACGTCCGACCGCTAAGTTAAACCCATTAGCTTCTTAACGCGGTTTTGTGTGTTTAAGTCGTGTTCTATTCTTTATTCATTCTTTTGTTTTAGCTACTTGATGCCGGTTGAAGCGGAAATGACGGCGGGTGCCGTTACATTTCCTCCTCCCGGATAATGTTGTATCGTAGATTACATCGTGCATAATGCACAGTACAAAACGAGAAACATTAATACCCT
Organism: Magicicada septendecula; assembly: GCA_034769895.1. Taxonomy (NCBI): domain Eukaryota; kingdom Metazoa; phylum Arthropoda; class Insecta; order Hemiptera; family Cicadidae; genus Magicicada; species Magicicada septendecula. The sequence goes on from CM068371.1 coordinate 67,749,892, forward strand.
TCGAGTTGTGGAGCCTGCAGCAGAAGAAGAAGAAAAAAGAACAGAAAAACCGTATTTATCAGCAGACAGAAGGAATTATTATGGCATATATTATTAGGTGCATTATTTCGTTGCAATGGCAGCGAGTGGTATATATGGGACGAGGCAACTGAATAAAATACATCAGATGATTCTCTCCGAGTCGTGTATAAAATGCATTGCGCGACTTTATATCCTGACGATCCATAGCTACGCATTCGAATCAGAGCGCCTCCCTGATTCATATTTTTTTATAACCCGGTATTAGGCGAAATTTTGCGTTTATGTTTTGTAAATTCTTACAAAAGTATATACTTTCCTAGCGTATAGGAAATGCTTATGTAATAACAAAATTTTTGTGTTTGATTTTTGTAATACACTTAGAAACAATATTATATCATTTATATGTCGTATATCCGTTATATTGTATAATATCACAAGTGAATACTGCTGTGATTTCTGATCCGTGGATTCATTTAAATCGTATATCTACGTTGAAAGTGTTATGGTTCTGGCAACTTTTGTATATTCCATGTATATCATATATCGATCTGGAAACAAACTTCCGAATTTACGATCGTTTTCGAATTAAAATTGAATACAAATGAATGTTCTATTAGTATTGATTGAGGTATCGATGTCTTTGCCATATGAAAGGCCATAGACCTGTGACAGCAAACAATAAGCCGGTGTGGACGTGCAGAGGTTAACACACACTAAATAGAGTAATAAACTTGTAGATGTGTTGAGCTCATCTGCGTCGTCGAAAATTGTTCTTCAAAATTACAACGGCTAATAGAGTGTGGGCTTTAATGTGCTACCTACACCGTCGTCGTCGGTTTAGATCAGCTTTTCCACTAATCGGTTCTTATAATGGCGTTCGTTGTCTTTGTCATTCATTTGTTGCTTTGTATGTCACTAAGTTGACCAATATCTAAGTTTCGTTGACGAACGCGTCTGTAGTAGCAGCTGCATATACTCGAGGCTGATTTCGTTTCATAAAGTTATTTAGGTCATTTTCCTGTATTTATTCATTGATTTGTATATTTCAGGAGAACGTATGTTGCAGTCTTCGTGAGAAATGCGAAATATTTGCTGCACGGTTGTTTCGAATAGCCGCTCCTCAGTAAATTCAGCACTGTAAATGAATTAAACCTGGAAATCATGTAATATGTACTTCATGTAGAAATTTGTCTACTGCAGCTCTACAGCCCAGCGTGAGCCGTGGCTTCCAACACCAGTCTTCTCCAAAGTCTGTCCATTGCCATCTCAGTATAACCCCTTCTTAGATCTTCTAGCACATCATCCAACTGTAGGTCTCTTTTTACTTTTGTAGACCTGCACCCTGAGAATGTTCTTTGGCATACGCGCTGATCGCCTATCCGCTCTAGGTGACGTAACCATTGTATTCGTTGAGCCTTTATGAACCTTACAATGTCTTCATGATTCAGTAGCTCATCTATCTCCTGATTATTTCTTATTCTACATTCGCCTTCTTCTTTAACCGGACCATAAGCACGTTTTATGAATTGTCTTTCAAGTTTATGCATGTAGAAGTTTGTTCTTCCCCTAAAAATGTATATGACCTGTGTTTAAAAAATTCTGCTCTCTGTCAAATGGTTTTTGATATACGGTACAGGCGTTTTAAAGTAACAAAATATTCCATGTTACTTGTTTGTGCTGTCTGTTGCAAACGCGACTATTCCATTTTCACAAATAATAAACGGGTAGATTAGTTCCGATTTCAAGGCCGCTTGATCGCCCGTATTTTCCACACCTCTGCACGCATGTACGTACTTTTTTGTTTTTAAACAGTTTGCTTCAAGTACACAGATAGGCCTACAGGCAGCTAAAACGATGCGCAATTTAACTTTTTAATTTAACAGTCGTTAAATGATTTACAGTGTTAAACATTATTGATTATTCTGTTCAAGTCTGTATTCATTTACGCTCAAGTAAACATTTATTTAAATATTAATTTTTAACGAATGACGTATTGGGAAACTTCCAAGGGTTTTGAAATGCGATTAGTTGTTAAATCAGCAGACCGGACAAGTATTCGACCCGTGAGAAGGTTAGGTACGGTTTCGCGTTCGACCAGTAGGCGTGCTGGTATGTATAACGTGTGCGCGCTGTATTAAGTTATTAATGGCAGGGAATCAAATTTGGCTTCAACCTGTGACACCCGCCCATATATTATTTTATGAGTCAAACCTCGTTTTAAATACGCTGTACGGGCAATTTGTTGCCAGTCTGGACCCTGATGTACAGCGCGCGGCGTGTCAACACTTGAGCCAAACTGCTTGACTTTCCTAATTAACTTGCTCTCATTGCTGATTTATTTTTAACATAAACAGCTATTTTATTCACAATTATAAAAACGTGTAATTGTGAAGAAAGTACAATCGCGTTTTATAAACCGATTTGTTGTCCGCTGATGGTTGTAAAAGCTGCCAGACGAAAAATTGCTGTTGGTTGTCCCCCTAAAACAATTTTTAACTACGTATTGTAAGCTTAGTATCCAATGCATCGCGCAGCCCTTAATGATTTACAGTACACACAAATAAGCGGGAATTTTTCATTCGCTATTGACCATTCCGAAGCTAATAGCGTATTCTATCTTCTTCTGTTTGTCCAGTTTCTGATTATATTACTAAGCCTGTGCCGAATAGAGAATGTCTGATTACGGGGGTTGATGTTAGAGTTGGACTTTGCTTCCTTAATGTGATGTTTAAGCTATAATCTACTGGAAAAATGAAAGTAAATAGTTTGATAATTTTGTAACAGTAACGTAAGAGGGTTCAAGCGTTTGAAAATACGACATTTGTATTTTAACATGAAATTAGTTTTTTGTACGTGAGGAGTTGCGTATAAATTTTATGTTTAGAAGGGGAAATAAAGGTTTGATGTATGGAAATGGAGAAATCAAGTTTGAATGAAAAAAGGCCTCCTGTGTCCATTATTCCTGTGTGCACGCGGTGCAAAACCGTCATTTAGGAAGTAACGTCCCTTGTAGTAAAATTGTGTTCCGTTAGCAACTGATTTGCAACAGACTGTTTCCGGTCGAATAGTTGCGAATCTCATTAGGTCTTTATTTTCAGCTGCGAATTTTTTTAGAGGTGCATTGTATTGTTAACTGTATAGAATACTGCCGACTCGGATCACAAACCTACACTGTATTACGCTCCAGAGGCGGTCCGTCCTGATTTTGGTGACGGCGCCGTCGTTCAAAAGATCGTTGTTGTGTTTGCGTTGTGTAATATGTTCAAATAGTAAGGGGATGAGGGCCAAGAGTCCGCACTTACAATACAATAACAAATAGATTATGAAATGTAATAATCGATTAGTGGTATTCAGCTATTCAGTGTTTGTACTCCTTTGCGATGTTATTCTCTTCTTCCTTGAAGTCCAGGTTTCAAGTGCTACCTGAAATTCTTCTAAATATTATGTTCACCAAGAAATAAAACTCAAAATTGGAATGTTAAATGAATTTATTAATCTAATTGCGATTAATCGACTTTGAATCGAACTACTAATCCACAGCTCGAAAACCTCATATCTCAGGGCAAATTATTTTCTTTATATAGATTATTAACATTTGAAATTATAGGTTCTTTTAACTGTTATAAGTCAGAGAAAGGGAATGCTGAAAGGTACAATACTTACAATTAACAAGTTCTTAATGACAAAATAGAAGTAATGTTTATTATAAAAATGTTAGTAATATTTAAATTTTTCGAACCAACGTCTAAGCGTAGGCTGACGTCATCACACTGACTGGAACCGGTCTGAGTTTCAACAAAGATGGCCGCCTTCTTGCTGCGTATGTACACCAAGATCTTCACGACGAATTTCCTCCAAATAAATGTTGATTCTTTATGTGTCCTTCATCATAGTATTAGTGATCAATTTTCTTCGTCGTTGAGTGAGTATTCCGTATAAGTGATCCGTTGTTTGGTTCGGCAATAAGTGTTCAGAAGTGTCCTCATTCAAATAGCTCGTCCAGTTTTATATTGGTAATTTTCATATCGGCAAATTCTGAATTAGTGCTTGGATTGTTCTAATATCTTGATTACACTTTCCAATCTTCGTAAATATAATAGTTGGATTTATTTTATTTGAGTTTAGTGTTAATAACTCATATTTTAAATTTCTTTTATATATATGTTTAGTTCATGCCAAATTATATTTTCTATATTTTTTAATTTGTGTGAACTCGTTCTGATGTGTTCATCTCGACGTTTAACAATCAACTCTCGTTTTTTCTTCATCATACAAAAGGTCCTGGCCGATTTATTAGTAAATTTTCATTGTTTTAAATCAGCTGACACTTAAGCCTCAAATTTGATGTACAAAAGAATTGAATTTTACATTATATTATAAATTACATTTTGCTTATTATTTATTCTTATTAAATGCTAATTACATAATCAAATTCCTTATTTAATTCTGCATCATTTAATACCACACATGATATATTTTATAGTATTTTTTAACTCAAAGTCTTATTTACAGTATATTTGGTTGTAGGCCTTAACTACTTTACTTCTTTCAACATTAAATGGTTGACAATTTATGTTAGATTCTAATTATCATTGAACAAGATCATTGATTGAATTATTATGGTTTGGGTTCTTCAATTTAGGCTTTTCTTTAGACTCCAGTGTGATTACACTTGCATTTTTACTAATAATATCTTATACATTTTTACTAATAATATCTTATACATTCCTTAATTACTTTCACTAAGTGTTGTTACAGTTATTATACATGGTTAGATTTACATTCAACAATTTTCCTTCATTTAATTAATTTCATTAACTTATTTACTAATTATAATGTTGGTGAGAGGTACCATTTGGCCTATTTTTTTATGTTAGTTCAATTACAAAGTTTACTATTATTTCAGCTTGCCAATACCCCTTCTGACATACAATTCTAATAAAATCTTAACTAAATTGCCCTTACTTAATTACAACAGTGTTTATTATTAATTGACATCATTAAAGTATAATAAAGATATATTAAAAAAATAAACTTAATCTCAAGCATTCAATGCTTCGAGTTCAATGAACTGCTAACATAACCAAAACACATCTGTTTTTATTTAAACAGTTTATTAAAATCAATTATTATGCAGTCTTTTGCTGTTTTTGGTTTAATTTAGGGATTTACCCTCACTATTCACTATATTCCCAAATTTTATTTCTAGCCATTTTATCTAGTCATTGGGGAATAAAGAACATCACTTAAATGGGATTATTGTTTGTCATTTTTTCACAATCAAATTAAATTATCTTTGTACACCTTCCATCATATATCTAATATTTCTACTTATATTTAATTTACATAGTTTCTTTTTTTTCTACTGTATTGTACTTTTCTGTGTTATACTTTGTTGGGGGTTTCGTTTTTATGTGCTTACTAGTTATATTTTTATTCGGTGGTTTTGGTTTATATATGGTTTTTTCTTAACTGCTCCTATTCTACCTGGGTATATATATATATATACTATATAAGTTGGATTATCACTTAAGTTGGTTTTAATGAACTTAACTTCTTTAATTTCGGATTTCATTTTACTTTTATTCTTGATTAATTATTATAATACTTTTTCTTTTTTTCCCGTTTGGTTTTTTAATAATCTATGTTATATTCTATTTTTGCTTCTTTTTTGGTCTTATAATAAGATGCATTTTCTGTCATGCTACAATATTTGTATAAATATTCTTATATTACACTGTAAAATAACTTCAACTTCCACAAAATTAAACAACGTTACTGTTCACTCACCGTATTGGCGCTAGACTCCTTGTTTGCTGTGTCCAGCCAGCAGAATGCATTTCTTCAACAGCCCAGACACCAACTTACGACAGCTATTAAGAAAACTAGTAACTGCGACGTATTAGGAATCTTTCCCCGTGCGGACTCTTGCCCCACACTACTATATGTGTGATTTAAATAGTGTCTGTTCGTTTAGGATGTTGTTTCTATGCGTTTTTGTATATTTCTAGTTGTCCAAGTCGGTAGTATTCAGTTTAGTTGAACTAATAACAACGAACACATTGTGTACAACTAAATCCAGGAATTGTATTAGCCTTCTTTTAAAAGAGTCTTAATAACAACAGGCGAGGATAAGAGTGCCCCTTCGATGAGACGCTCTCGAATCCTGCCAGTGCGATTCTTTTACTTACTGCTTTAAAATTCGTGTAGGACCATCATTTCCAGAATGGAGGACACATTATTATTGATATAACAGAATTTTTTATCATTTATTGTGACTTGTCGCGTTGGTCACCGATAACGTTGTGTGAATCTAATACAAAGTCTAGTTTCTCGGCTTCCCTAGGTCTTCAGTAAAAGACTGATACAGCGTATTAAAAGTAATTAGTTAATTGCTTTCAATACCATCGTTGACAGTATTGAAATTGTACACTAATGTAGTAAACTATATTAACAGACGATGAGTATTGGAGTAGTCGTCTGACGGACGGACGCGTGGATCTATTTGTATCACGTAGAGATGCCAACTGTCACGTAAATTAATGCACTTAAATGTGTGATTAAATTATACAGCTAATGTGTTGTATGTGACATAGTTTACTGTTAATCTAGTTATAGAAGCGAGCTAAGAGAGACTCGGTGAATTGTACAGTTACTGCCATCAGTGTAAGGAGCGAAGGCCATTCAGGAGCAACCGTTATGTTCGTACAGTAATACAACGACCACGGTGTGAAGTTTAGTTAAACGTAAACGGGAAAATAGGATCCGCCCGTGCGACATTAATCGCATTGTATCGGGCATCGAGGTAGTTTTGTCCGACCATCGATTACACTACATTAAAAATAAAGGACAAAGAAAATAACACACAGTTCTACATATTGTTTTTATCTGACCTTGAAGTTGATGTTTGTGTAAATTTTAAGTTTAAACTACGAGCTTTGATGTAACATTTCGTGCAATTTGGAATTTTCACCGCTACAAGTGTCCTATTAAACAACTGCAAACGGTTTTTATGTGATGTTTTGCATATGTTAGTGACAATCGTCTAAAATTTTCGCCCTAATTGACGCATAGGTAGATCTCACAGCTAATTAGCTAGTCTTTTTTTTGTGTATTGGGCGATTTTTTTGTCATTCTACAATATAAGATTGAAGAAAATGGATTAAATTTTGTGTAAACTGTCAGATAAACTGCTCGCAAAGGCTTCTGCCGCGACTGCCGTAAATGAGTTGAAGTCGTGGTTGTCAGATGAAGATTATGTTTTTGTGATCCACAAAATTTCATCACTAAGCGCTGTGGTAAATAAAGAGTACTAATCGGACATTTTACGCCATTTGTATAAAGCTATTCATAGTAAACGACCAGATTTAGTGTACCAAAAAGTGTATGCTTAAAATATTTTGAAGACTGTAGAACGGCTGGCAATCGTGTTATGCTTAATCATACTGAGATTACTTCGAAGGGGACAGTATAAATGTCGATGAATGAAGGCATAATTTTTAAAATAAGAACCGCATGAACTTTTTGATCATACCTCGTATGTAAAGTGGCGTGTTTCCATTCGAATAAAGTAAAATACACAATTTCGTAAACAAAGTAGGTTTATGTTTAACGCATATTCTCGCCTACATGATTAGAGTGTTGCAGAATTCATGATAATAACGTAATCTCCCGTCTGGGTACAACGATGTTGTATTGCAGTCTGTTCACCTGGCTTAAGGTTCCAGTTTAGAGACGTACGTCCATTTATTAACGTCCAGCGAAAACTAGTCGCGTGCTGTCGTAAATGACCTGTGAGAAGTGTATTTGAGGAATTGACTTTCGTCTCTTTTAGCGATGTCACACACGTAATTAGACAGACGTTAGTTACCCCTTCGTCGGTAGAACTGTGCATTTTCTCAAATATGTTTTCCTCGAGACCTGCGCGAAGATTGTTTCGTAGGCGGATGAACAATTGTTTCCTTCGCCGAGTGTTCTGAGATCAAGGTAGCGGTTCAGATTCGTCACTGATTATAATAAATCGTTTGGTTATTGGTAAACGTACCCATGTTCACTCATATGAATTTACGGAAAACTGAAATTAAAGATTTTCAAGTACAATGATAAATCATTAAACTGATTTTCAAGGCTAATTTTTATAATTAATAGTCTTTTGTTGATTACATAGCTGTTAAAAATAAAAAGAAGAAAAGAAATGCATTAATAATGTGGTTTTTGAAACATCTAGAAACATCATTAGAACTTGGACTTTGGAAGTTGTGTTCCCTTGTCCCTTGTGCAACTTGGACCACTCAAAATTGTTTTACAGGTCTCCACGAAAATTACCTTTTTATTTCTTGTTCAGTCTGATATAGTATTTTTAATCTAACGCAGACTAATAACATGAAATGTTTCAATTATTAATAAATTAGTTTATAATATTTCAGTCTATACTTTGTGTGAACTTTCGAAGAATGGTTAGTGAGAAAATTGCACGAAATTTTACTCCTTCAGGAGTTGTGATTTTTACACTTTTTCTTTCCTTCCTTTCTAGCCATTTCAATGTTAATGATGTGTTTATTTGTTTAAAGTAAATCTGTTTTTAAATACCAGAGGCATTAGATGTAGATAGCTGTGCGTTTTTGGGCGGAGACCGGGGGTGTAAACTGTAGTACCGTTATCAAGGATAAAACAGAGAAAACAAGGAACATCTTATTTTAGAAAAACCCAAGTCGAAGAAGAGTTTTATATATAAGGGTGGCAGAGCTAAATGCGAGCGAATTCTCACCGCATTTATCATCACTAGATTTTGTTTTTCCGTTGTGTCTCTCTCCTTTTATAGTCCGTATTTATGTTTGCAAATAATACTTTATCGTGCAGGCACACCTGGTGGTGAACATATACTGCACAGATCCGTTTCTGTCTTGTTTTTATGAAGACGCGTTTTTATTGGGTCGTTTGTAATAAGTCACCTGGAGACGTATTTGTTTACATTTTCCTGTGTGTGAGTCGATGTAACTTTCGAGAATGGTCTGAAAGTATTACTTTACAAATATATCGGCACGTATTTGAGCATGATATACGCGTGTTTTGTGTAGCGCACCGTTCGCCCAACGGAAGCATTAATTTCTTCTCGGTATTGACAGTTCGAAGCTAACAGCGTTTGCGTTTCTTCTGTGTATCCAGTTTCAGATTAGTCTATTATGTTACGAGTCCAGTGGCCGAATAGAGAATCTCTGATTACGGAGATTGATGTTTCCCTTCCACCGTGGTGGCGAACGTTTCCCTTTGATCATTTCCATTCACCGACTGGAAATGGAATGCCAATCGGTCTGGTTCTGCAATACATTTTGAACATTATATATCGTAGGGTTGTTGGTAAAACTACCCAAGTTCAACGAGTTTCAGAAAACTCTTTTTTATTAATTTTTATTTTTATTTTTCGAAACCTATTTAATCAACAAAATACTCTATTAATAATAAAAATTAACCTTGAAAATCAGTTTAATAATTTTATGACTTATCATTGCACTTGAAAACCTGAATTTTCAATTTTCCGTAACGAATTAGGTAACGTTACCACTAACCCCACGTATGTTCGTTAAAACTGTTTTAACCGCAGGCTGTATTCAGTCTGTTTCAACAGCCACGTCGTTATACTGATTTATATATTTTTTAAAATTAATTATTGCAGATGCGTAAACAGAGAGGCTCAGGGGGCCCTGGGAGAGTTTCAAGGTGAGCCTCCTCCGAGTCCCATAGACTGTTGTCGTTACATGTTTTATAATATTCGAATAATTTCCATACCTACGGAATCTATTGGTTGGCCTGTTACTAGCCAAAACCGTGGCAGGAATGGAGCACCAAGTTATTCTTACTAAATAACTGAATACATAAACAGGATATTTATTGAGAAAACTTCTGTAACAATAATTGACAAGTCATCTTGTAGTAGAGAGACAAGAAGCCGAACTTCGGAGTAATTAAAAGGCCTTCGTATAAATTTTTGCTAGGTGAACCTAGTAGAAATTTTAAATCTTCTTGGAAATGTCAACAATTGTCCTACTTTCACTAGGTGGATACATAAATTTTGCTTAGTCAGCCAAGTACAATTTACACAGAAACCTTTTAATTACCCTCAATTGGGACTCTTTGTCTGTCTGTTACAAGTATAACTTGGTGATTTTTGCTAGAATATTTTTGTTAGTGTAAAAAGGAAGAAGGTGGGCCTCTGGACATTCGCCAAACAAGGCACCCGATAGTTGCGCCCCTGAACTGTTGCCTTTCAACATGCAGTAATTTCATAATATATTTCTTGGCCGTGGTCATGTAGATTTGAACGTTCAAAGCTTCGCATTTACAACACGCACTCTCCGAAGATGTCTTTAGTTCTGAAAATAATGTAGATTATCCTTATATACTCTAGCCGTGTGGTTTGGTTTTTGGTATCCACCTTTCTCTAACTAGTAGCATAGAAGTCGGTGTGCTTGACTTGGAGGCGTGCAGTCACAAGCTCGTTGTGACACGTTCTCACATATGAACCTGTATAAGAGTAATTTTTGTAGTATGACTCCTGCCTTCCCTGTGCACATTTTTACTAGACAATCCGTTAAAAGTGGGCGCGTGAACGCAGTTGAGAGGCGTAACGCGATTGTATGGTTAAACCGATCCGCTTATTATCGTTTCTTGGATTTGTTGTTTGAACAAGTTTCACTGAATATAATCATAAAATGACCAGGGGCTACAGTTATACACAATGTAACTCAGCCAGAGGATAAAAGTAGAATTTCAGAAACTATCGTTCATGGTTTTGTACGAGTACTGTTTATGTGCGATCAGATAGTGACGAGAACTTAACAGAACGGAAGGCGGTAAAACTCCAAAGCAGTATTCTTGTGAGCAAACGAAGTGTAGACAGATGTAGTAAATGATGACTGCCGTCCAAGTCGCTTTGGCAGTGAGAAGGTTAACAAAAATCCTGGAGAAGGTAGGAGGCTTACCTGAGGGCACATTTGGAAACGCAAATAACTAAATACGTAAGAAACTGGTAACTGTCTCTTCAGAGAGTGTAAACTAGTGTTGTACAAAGTAATCTTAAACTGATATGGATTTACAGAATTCAGTTGTGGACAACTGAGTCATTATCTACAATAAAAATGATGTAAAGTTTCCAGACTGTTATTTTTATATAATTCTTAGGACCACCACGAGTGAGCGATATTATTTAAGCAGCAATTCAGGAATATATAGTGATCTTAAACTGTGTAGAGTGAAAGGGGAAGTAGCATACAATTGTGAGAGGCACATCGAAATGTTATAATTTCACCCTTTTTTCAATAGCATAAGGTTCATTGGACAGCAATAAGTATAGTCGTAGACTGGAAACAGTTTATAAGTGTACGTTTCACAGTTTACGTTAGATCTGTACAGGAAATCAAAAATTTATGTGCATCAATATTTGTACAAACGTTGCCACAAATGTGACGATGATGGACATGTATTTGCCGTGTCATGTAAGTCTGGTTTGTTACTGCTCCGTGAACACATTAAGTAGTTGCTAATCCCTAATCCGACAGTAAAAGAGGGAGTAAAATTCAGAGCAGCAGAGCGCATTTAACTGCCAAACTATGTGTAACATTAACGGCTGATCCCGAGCCAGCATGGCCAAAAGCTCTTTGTTTCCTTTATAATTACTGCAAAAGGAAGTGCTACGCCTCATGTCTCTCGGGTTCTTAACAGTGCAAATGCCAGATATTTGTTTTTTAACTAGCTCAGTTAAGGTTTCTGTTTTCGTCGAATACTTGTGTTGTGCTCAGAATTCTAACGTTTGCACAACTGTATCTTATCCATCTTTACGTTCAATAAATTTTCCCAAAACGAGATTGTCTGAAACTAGCGGTGAGAAGACCCCGTTTGGGATTATGGGAATATGTTTTATTTAAAACTCGGAAAGCAGGTCACATGGAAATTATGAGTGTGTGTGGAATTATGGTAATTGTATCGTGGGATAGTGAGCGTACTACGGCATTTACATTTTGAGTGGAACTGCCTGCGTGCGTGTGTGTGAAAGTTTTTGTTTTTGACCCGTCGCAGCCGCACGATCTACATTCTCTACTACAATCGTAATTAATTTCAACTGGCATTAATCGTGTGATTATAAGTTGGGAGTTCTGGATGTGCGCGCGATTACTTTGTAGTTATTTGCGCACACATCGCACGATTGAAGTTCTCACAGTGGTTCTTGCATGGAAGTTCATACAGATTCCGTTTCTCGTGATGAAAAGTTTTCCGTTGAATACATTTATTATTACGATTCCGATGAACGTTTTGTAATTTGGGACAGAATAATAGCCTACGTAAAAGTTTTCGTTGGGGTAAATTCTGTTGCGGTCCGTGGTCACGTTCGCCGGCGGTCCCTCGCACTGGCGCAGTGGTTCTGATTGTCGAAAGTTAACCGGACTGATCAATTTGTGTTGATTGGAAACGTACATCACACTTAAAAAAAAAATGGCATTTGATATTTGAAGTTAGTAATGCTTGATTCGAAATTAAACGGCAGTATAATATAAATGCAAATAAAATTAATACAACCTTAGGAATATTGATACCATATAAATTTATGCGTATATTCGATTGATAATAAATTTTGAAGATGGGAAGCATTTATTTATTAGTTTTAATACCGTACAGAAAACGTACATATCCTTAAAATTGTCTAACATTATCGGAGAGATTGTATTTATAAATTATACATGCATATATTTTTACATAAATAATAGCGATTATGATGCGTTATAATGTGTTACACGATAGTTTATAATTAACATAAACTCGTGAATGTCATTACTGTTAAAAATAGTTTGTTCCGAATGGAGTTTCTAATTCAGCTGGCTTAACTAATCCAGGACTTTGACCGACGGCCATCCTTAACACGTCATACGAGGAACTAGGTGCGTCAGGAAAAGTGAAGCTGAGCTGAGAACCTGTTCAGATGTTGTGGTCATCTTCTTTAAGTAGCAACGCATCGACTACTGTTTGAAGCGCGGCTAAATTCGATGTCCGTGAGCACAGTTTGTGGGTCGTCATAGTTACGACAGGATTATTAGACGGTCTTCGAGTTTAAAAAATAAAACTTTGCGCTGACTATGGTCTGCCACTGGATAGAAACCGCGCGGGGGGTTGAAGGAGTCCTCACATTGACTTCCGAGGCCAAGAATTTAACGAAACGACAGCTCTGAATGATAAAGTGTTGAGTTTCGACATCCAACAGAATACCGAATTTTCCCTGTGAAACTTTGAAATTAACTTGGAGTAACCTTACTAAATTGGTATCCTTTTATTATGAATAATCGTTAGTCACGTATTGCTTACCGAGTTTGATGTTTTGTAGGCCAATAATTCCCGCAGCATGCTCACGTACCACATGTATATCACCTGAGATATAATTATATCAATTTATGTACGTTCAGTGCCTGACGATGCAGATGTAATTTGTAAAATGTAGTTTAGACAAAACAGTTTTATACTTGCAGAAGTCAGCTACCATATATTTTTGTGATAATTTGTAATAATACTAAAAACGTATATTAACAGCTATCCACACTGTCACATAAGTTACATTTGTGGGTGTTAAAAATTTTTGTTACTTTTTGTGTCGTATTTATTCACATTCCAGGATTTATTGAACAGAAAAGTGTAAATATTAGTTCTCTTCTTATGCACGTTTCGATAAATCGTCCAAGTGCCTGACGTCGTCGCAAGATAATATATGTATTTCGCTTTTGAAATAATTATACACATTGTTGAGATTATTATTATTAGCAGGTGCACAGTTGTCGTTATTGACAAATGTTTCGGCCCCATCACGGGGTGACCGCCAGTTCACGTCAGGGACGAGGTAGAGACTACGATTAGACACGTCCACGTACGGAGAGAAGGAAAGAACTTCTACGTGGAAAGTTATATTGTAAATAGTATTTAGTTCTAGTTTGTGTAAAGTGATTCGTGTAGGGACAAGGCGCGCGTTTGTTTACACTTTAGTAAGGTGGTAGTAACACTTGGACATTTACCGAGTACGCGTGCCACGGAAGTGTAGCCTATATTTAACAGCACAATGTTGTTTTATTTACATTGTGTGAAATACTTTGCACATTAAATAATTAGTTGCATGTATGTATCGCGTGCAAGTGCCGTACACCGGTGGTGAGAGGATCGTGTTTCGTCGCTATACATATGCAGCAATGACTAAATAAGTATCACAATCGAGAAAATATAAGTAGAATGCGAGAGAGAGAGATTACACTGAGCAGTTGAAACTTTAGCTGAATTTTTAATCTCAGTGTTAGAAGAGTTTAACAAAAAAATATTAATTTTTGTTATTGTGTACATTAGTTTTTTGTGAATGTAATGAGTTGTGTATTTTGTTACAGGCCGGAGAATCTAAATCCAAACCATGTGTTGCTGTTTACAATTATCAACCCGGTGTACCCTATCACTGTGGTAAGTACCAGTACCAGTATGCAGCAGGTGTTGTTGAGCGATTTCACTAGTCCCCCCCCCTGTTAGTCAGCAAAACTAAAAATTAATGTTGACAGTAGTAGAGTAGTAATTGTCGTCTGGCCGGTCGGCGAAGCGTGCTGCCGTAAAATTGCTGTGTTGCAGTCGTAGTGGCGCCGCCAACTGCGGGTCATACGGCCGTACTCCACCGGTTTGTTATAAAATACAAGTGAGCACAGCTTTATTTATATATTACAATTTTATGATCGGTTTCTTGGAAGCGTCTTTTTCAGAATCGCTTCTTATAACAGACATCGCAATTTCCTGCAGTCCATAACTGCGTTACGACTCTGATATACAGTGTCCGCCAAAAGTTCCACGGATCGTCATGTTACACCACAAAAAAAATCGGAAGTGTCCAGAAGTGCGCCAGCATTGTGTAATCCGCTTGTCCACTGCATGCAGAGTAGCACATAGCTCACATGTTGTTCGTGGCTATACGCTAAGAATTTGACGTTGAAAGCGCTCTGGCTCCACTTATATGCAGTCATGTGCAGGAGCAGAAACCCTGTCTGGATCCAGTTACTGATCTTTTGTAAAATAATTTAATCAGGTTTGGTTCCGCCTACTCCAAACACAGTCTGAGTAAAAAAATAAATAGGAAAATACACGTGGAGAAATGTATTTCGCTAGGGGGCGAAACCCGTCTTTTTCCTCAACATTACACTTTTTAATTACGTGTAAAGTAATAACCGAGCGCACGGAGAATTCTCGGCTGTAACGCATTCATATAGCCTAATAATGTACCAGGTTTTCCCTCGCAAAGAAAAGTTAATTTAGAAAAAAACCGCGCTTTCCACTAGCACGAATACACGGATGATACTTATTAGCAGCCACTGCATTTCTTTTTGAGAGAAAAACGAGTAAATGTATGTGTGCTCCCGCGTTTGTTATTAAGATTATTTTGTCTAGGAGACGCGCGCGGGTGAGCATACGGATATGGAAATTTAGTTAAATTTTATTACGCGGCTTATTGTTACTAAAAAAAAGAAAACACAGGCTTCTTAAGTAAACAGTGGACAGGGAAAACGTTTAACTGACACGCAACGCGCAATCATTTCGGGAATGTTTGCCGAGCTCAGCATGTGGCCTTCTTATCCCGTATTGTGAACTACATTTCCTTTATCAGTGTCATCAATTTTTCGTAGACATCTCGTTATATCACTTCTGACATCTCTCCAGTTGTTTCACTAGTTACCATTTCCTTTTGTTTTGTGTTTGGTTCAAGTTTCTTTTTTTTTAATAGTTATCTATTTAGTTCCAATCCTCTTACTTGGCTGTACTAAATCTTTTTTGTTTAGATTACGCTAAACTCTTTTAGATTTTTCTATCGCTCTTCAACTGTTCTTCCACCTCTCCATGCACTATGCCCCCGCCGTAATACGAAGACTCAAAACGCCTCCGAGCTTTGCACAAGCTCTCTTCTATCCATTTCGCTGCCCTAGCGAAGCTTCGTCAACAACGCGTCCGTGCCGGAGCATGGAGGCAGATGGATCGGAAGCTGGACTTCCCTTAGGTGACGATTTTTGTGATTCCTTCCCCTGTACTTTCTACCATGATTCGGAATTTTGATACGCCTCTTGAGACTTTTCCTGGCTTGGTGGACGTGTTTTCACCCGTTGTAGGGGCCTTCGGCCGTGGTCTCATGTTTTAAGAACCAATCGTTCGACCTCACTAACGGAGACCGTCTTTAGTGATAAGAATACCGGTGATTGTCGTAAACACCTCAGTACAGAAACAAACCATGTACTGAAGCGTTTACGATGAACATGTGTTGGTGCTCTTTACCACAGAAGATCGGCTTCGCTGATGAGGCCGAAACGAATGGTTCTTCGAACATGAGATTTACACGCCACACCCTAATAGCCCCGCCATTCAAGCAGTAATATTGACGCCGACCGTGAAAGTCTAAGGTGTTAACTTTAATACTGAAACGTGCTTAACAGCGAATTTACAAGATGCGACAATCCGGCGTCTACAATAGGCTAGGGGCACTAGAGAGGCTGCCGCATCTTTCCTAAACAATTGCAAGGCGATATCGCCTTGTGACATTGCCGTTAGTAGTGCAAGTGAGGCTCCTGAACTGAGTAATCCGCTATACTCAGTGGTTGTTGACGATAGCTGTACGGTTGTTCTGTAAATAAATCACAGTTGAAACAAACTCCATAATGGGAGCAGTATTTTAAATTGTGGGAGACTACAGTGCTGTCGAGCACCAGTTTGAGAAGGCGTGCAGTACAGGTGGGACGGAACACAGCTGATAGCAGTTTTCATTGCGACCAAATCTTCCATTGTATTAGTTCCTACGTCACATATCCATACACGATTATATTTCTCGCAATGTAATTCTCTGTAAACGTCCAATACAGTATGTCGTAAAAAAAAAAAGCGACGTACATCTGTTTCACGGTCACAGAGTCTAACCTAAATACCTATATTATATGTAGTATAATTATTCAAATTTCCAATGGGTCTATAGTGAAATCTGTTACTGTTCAAATTTGAAGTTACTAAGAATGTGAAATCGGAACGGTGGCCCTGATCCACTTGGGAAGATGAGGGAAATTCCCCTACCTCCATGGTCACTTCAGACGAAATGTTTTTCGTTGTCTTGTGATTGTAGAATGGTTGTGTGTTTGTGAATATGATAAAAAATGTATATCACTTTATGTAAGGTCGTGATTTTACTCTAAAATTACATTAAATTGTAAGTATACCTTACCCCCATGTTAATTTTCGTTTGATATACAACAAATGAGTAATGGGTATTTAAAACTATAAGTGAACGTTATTAAAAGAACAATGAACTGACATGACAAACACGGATATGATTTTATACTTGTAGTTAATAAACGTATCATGTTGATAACACTGGATTTTTATCTTCACTCATCCCTATCATATATTTTAGATCATTATAAAAATGGTTCACCTTTTTTAAATCCCCCCCAAACTCAACTATTCCCCCCTCCCCCAAAGTGCTTGCTGGATCCGCCCCTGGGAAAACTTGTGACTGTTTTATCAGATCATCAGCATTTATAACATTTGAAAGTTCAATGTCTTGGTCTTTCGCGTGCAAACCTTATTAACTAGTAAGAAACGTACAGTTTTCTTATGAATGTTATTGGTGGCGGTAGGCGTTGGGTGCGGTCGTGAAACCGGTTGTTCCATGTTTTCCTGTATCACGGACGTGTCTAAGCGAGGAAGTAAAGATATAAACCGTCTATATTACACGTCGAAGTGTTGTCCTTGTTGATACTGCTGTTTTATAATCTGGCGATACAGTACAGGCAGAATTCTCGTAATTGCCAGTTAAGAGTTCACTCCTTTAATTCCGACTGCTGTCAAAGTTGTTTATGAAACATTTTATAATAATTGTACAGGAAATATGTTATGAAACTGCTTATATTTTTATTAGAGAACATCCATTCCAGAGTGTCAATAGTATAAATTCTAAAATAGTTTCTATGTTGGGAATTACTTCTTATATTTTTATTGGAATACGAAACATCCATTCCAAAGTGTCAGTAGTATAAATTCTAAAATAGTTTCTATGTTAAGAATTACTTTAGTGTTTTTTAAGAAAAGGAGCCGCTTTCTATTATAATACTCTCTCCCTTAGGCCGCTTTTATGCATCCGGTTTGTATCGTACGGTACGTTTTGCATCCGATTTGACTCCGATTTCTGTCGTGCGTGAAAAATATCGGAGTGGGTGTGAACAAACTCTTTCAGCACTGCCATCATTAGTACTACTGAAAATGGATCCGTGCAGTGTTGTACCGCTTATCGGTCCGTTTTTATAATCTTTGGAAGAGGAATCCCATAGTGCTCTCATGTTTTGGATTTCGTCAATGAGCCTTTCAGTATTAACGTCTTCCATATTTACAATAAAAATTAATGGGGTCTCCGTGTTCCTACCTTGACTGCCTTTGTCCGGTCGCTGGCTCTAACTCTCTTTACTAAAGCCTCGACATCCACCTTCCCATACCTACGAACCATCAGTGCATCAGAACCACCACCGCCTGTTCGGGTCAAGCGCCCTCGGGCGCTTCTTTATGACTCGCCATAACGCCATCCTCTTTAAATAAAAATAACATCATCAGTCCTAGACCAGAATTTATCAATTAAACTGTCCTTCTCTCCTTCCTGACCACCTCCTAGCACGCTAAGTCGGCTGCTTTTTTGCTGTCATCGATCATTGGCACGAAGGCTCTCCGCCTCGCGGGGAGCCACCGACGCCCTCAGGGCATCTTCTGACTGGACTTGAGACGGGCAACATCTGTTGCTCTAATCGGTACCAGCGGCAGTGCAAAAATCAAAATAAAGTTTCTACTCCCCCGCCTTCTCAGTTAACTGGTTGGCGGTTTCGTTTTCCAGTATTAGGTTACCTGTTAAATTGTACCAGCACTATGTTTCACTCCTGGCAGCCATTGGACACACTCCAGATGCTGGAATCAAGCCACGGGTGCAAAGACACCCCTCTTCCACAATGCAATGCAATGCAATAAAAATTAATAAAATGACACTACGACGTGAATACCATTGATTACTTGGCACAGCTGCCTCGCGACGCTAGGTAAGGAAGGTTGGTGTACATAGGATAAAAAACGCGCGCGTGTGCATAAACGGAACCGTTACGCCCATGTATCTAGGCAATTCGTCCGATTTTTTATCTGATGCGTTCCTAGGACACGACGGAACGATAAATGTTTCGTACGACAATGCATAAAACGGCCCATTTGTTTCTGTTGTTCTACATGTCGTACGAGTTTTTATCGTACGATATAAATCGGATGCATAAAAGGGGCCTTAGAAGGATGACAAGCGATTTCAAAGCAATTATTATCAGTAGTAATTAAATTTTTTATCTCGCATCGTCTTCTTACGTTGTTCACGTGTTTGTGTACATGAATGGGTCGCTTCTATTAAAGCTGCGGTGGATGAATACTAATTGTGGTAACGCAGTGACAACGTGGACACAGAACAGTAATCTCGTTTTACTAACGGGTGCAATCTGATTGATGCACAGAAACAGTTGAGGAAAGTGCTGCGCAATTACGACACATAACATGAAAGGCTGCCGAATGTTAATCTTCACTCCAAGTTGCTACAACCAGCGTGTAATACTTACTCGGCCAGAAAAGTAGTGGTACTTCCCAACACTGTCTCCGTCGAACGATCGGATTGTACGGATAGTTAGGTGAGATTAACGTTTTGAGTCTACGTTGCCACAACGTAACATTCATCAACTGCAGCTTATCACCTTGTGCAACACATTCAATTGCAGAAACATGTCAACAACTTAACTGCACTGATGCGAGATAAAATATGAATCACCACTGAAAAAGTTGCTTTCATGTCGGCTGTAATCCTTCTGATCGCGTTATACTGTCCCTTACAGTTCGGATTAAATTCGTTCAGAAATAGTTCCGAATTAGCGAGGTCCCGAATGTGGTAATTTAATTTAAACATCATAAAACTATTATTGGAAACTAGTAGACAAGTAATTATTTCATTTGTTTGTGCTAATGAATAATCGAACGCTTAGTGAAGTATTGAATTGGTGATGAAGTGAGAGTGAGAGAGCTTGAAGATTTCGTAATTAGGTACTATAGAGTGTAGTGAATCGTGACGATGGTACCTGCTTGAATCGTTGAGAACGACTTTGAAGACCAAGAAGTCGGAAGTTTTACAAGTGGCAGCGATGGTGGCGGGGGAGGGGGGGGACAATTAATCTGCTCTCCGCCCCTCGTAGCGCAGTCGTTAGGAACGTCCCCCTCATGCAAATGAGCCGCGTTATTGAATTCGTAATACTTCCCATCCCTACACGGGCCGGGCGTCGCATTAGCATATTTCATAGATGTTGTCTTGCTGTACCTACGTGTAGTTTACCACATTTATCGTCCTGACACGCATGTACCAGTGTTGAAATGTTAACATTATACACGGTTAAGAGGCTGTCAGGTATGAAGTAAATGGAGTGTGGGGATATGAGTAGTAACTTTGTTACTCCACGGAGTTTACGTAAGCTTCGTGTAGTTTGCAAGCTTTGGCAGAACTGACGACTAGAGGAAGGGTGGTCCATAATTTTTTACAAAGCCAGAACTGACGCGGAAGAAAACGTGAAGTAGTAAGCTTCGTGTAGTTTGCAAGCTTTGGCAGAACTGACGACTAGAGGAAGGTGGTCCATAATTTTTTACAAAGCCAGAACTGACGCGGAAGAAATCGTGAAGTACTGTAGTAGTACCAATCACGGGCGTATTGGTAGTCTGTTGGTCGTTTTTGGGATAGATGTTGAAGCATTTCTTTAGATTTTCAATGAACGTAGTGTTTCGACATTGTATTTTACTTCCTTGTTGGACACACGTATATTTATGCTACAGGACATGATAATATTTTCTCAAATGATCCTATTTTCATTTTTTATGCAGCTTTTTTTGTATGGACGCTTTTGATTAATTTAGTTTAATTCTTAACAACGTAATAACACCGACTTCTAAAATTGTAACCACGTTACTCTGAGAAAGAGTTCTCTGTTAATTCAGCGTCGTTCCACATTTTAAGGTACGGAACATAGACAGTAAGAACTCCCAAAAGAGAATTGGCTATAATACACGGAAGAAGAATGTCGATCTTGTGGAAAACTAGGTTTGTTTGGCAAGAGAAGGAAAGTTGATTTTTCTTAATTTTTTCATTTTTTTAACTAGACACAATATTTGTTTTAAGAAAATTATACTGTATTGAATTCGTTTTTATTGAATTAGTATCCGGTCAGGACAGTCGCTAGGCGTTTGTGCGCCTGCGTCCAATAGTGAATTTGCCGCCCAATGTCTTTCTGCAATTTCAGTGTCCATAAGGCACGGTCCATCTTAAATAAGATTTTATTATTGTTTTATCTTGTTGACGTCTATACACGTTTGTGTGTTATACGAGAAATATGTACTATGGATGTAAGTAGAAGACTTCGAGCTACATCAAAAAGTTGAGATTGGATGGGTAAAAAACATACACGTCGTCGATCTTGATGTGATTTGCCGCCCCCTGAGTGGCCGCCCGTGTGCAGTGCACCGCCTTGCACACCCGCTTACGGCGGCCCCATTCGCCGTTCTTAGTTAATAAAACTTTTTGCTTCTGGTCTCCGCCTTTTGATATCACTTCTCACTAATGGTTGACAAATTCACTTGAGATTCGTTTTCCAGGGACAGTTTGCACGTTGCCATAGTCTCTGGTGTTTTTCCAACATTCACCTTTGTTTCATTTTTTGATTTTAACTGAAACCTGTATTAAATAATTTTACTCAAGTTGTAATTGTCAATGTAGTGATTATAAAACCGATGGTGTAAATTAAACAGGGCTCGTAAAGGGAACTAGCGTGATCGCTTAATCGCGGAGCTTGCATGTTGTATTTTATCCTACATTGGCGAGCGGCCTATCTGTCGATATGAAGGTGGGTCGGGGGGGTATTATAGATTGATACGGGCAGGTGTGTGTGTTTGTGCCGGATATACTGGTCCGTTGTTGTCTTAACGGAGCGCCGCGCGCCGGTGCGGCGATTCATCACTGCAAGCCACAGTCGCGGTCCCTGTCTGTGACATTAATGTAGAGACCCGTCTCTGTGACGTTAATTATTGAGCTGTCACTATAATGTTTAAGCCTGTCTCGGTACTGTGACCACGTTTATCCCATGTCCTCTATCCTCTGTGCTTTGCCACATGTTTACATTTACTGGTTCTGTTTTATGGATGATAAGCAAATCACTGTACATCTGCTCCCTAATAAAACTGAACTCTTTTTAGAGAAAACAAAATCGTTGTTTTCTGCAACGGCTAAAGTGTGAGCACGAAAACATTCTGATTAATCAATGCGCCACATGAAATTTTAAAAAATTTGCCAGCCAATACTATTTCACGTATTATGTAAAGAATGATTTGGATTAAACTTGATAACACGTGGACTTAAGAGAGCACGTAGGCGCGCCTCACCAAGCGACTGGCTGTAGCATATATTCCAGAGATGTCCCATGTCAAACACGCCCATCGTGTATTCGTGGACCGCTCCCTAAGACATTGTGCCGAGCGAACGACCGTGCTGCACTGTAAGGAACTGGCGTTCATCAGCTCCAGCCTGGACAACGCAAACAAACCAGGGCGCGAGACGCCCCGTGCATCTTCGGTCTGTCTGTAAACACGTGGAAGCAATATTAAAACCACCGTCTCCGTAGAGTAATCCAATGGACAGTGAAAAGAATGCTATTTTGGAAGTTCTTGGTCCGTTTGTATGATTTCGTGGTTAAGAATGAAACTAAATTTTCGGTTAGGTTTGTATGTCCAGCAGCAAGGAATCGCAAAACCGAAGTGAACTCTTTCACCTCCTGGAGCACGCAC
Organism: Magicicada septendecula; assembly: GCA_034769895.1. Classification (NCBI taxonomy): domain Eukaryota; kingdom Metazoa; phylum Arthropoda; class Insecta; order Hemiptera; family Cicadidae; genus Magicicada; species Magicicada septendecula. The sequence continues at coordinate 67,772,833 of CM068371.1, forward strand.
ACAATACATATGCAACAACCTAAAAGAAAGTAATGTGAGCAGTTTGATAATGTTTTCGTTTCAGCCACGTGGTGGCTGCGAAGTCACAACTTCTTTGGGCTGATGTGGATGTGCGCCTTTGCTACTGTGGTTTGCTGACACACATCTTTTCAGTTGTTTCGAAATCCTTTCACTGAAGGTGGCGTCCAGAGGGGAGGCCGAAACGTCTGATAATAGTACCAACGTCAGTCAGCATGAAAATTTTAACAGACGATGGCCTTACGGCCCGAATAATAATTTAAATAATTATGACGCCGGCCCCGTGAACCAAATTATCACTGATTACCGTATTGCAGAGGAGGTTGTAATACGTATTAACTTCAATTAACAAAACAAAAAATGAAAAATTTGTGAGGATAATTTGGTGGGAGGTTAGGTAAAGAATAGACACACGAACTATTGGTGTTTTCTTTTAAAATTAATTTCCCTTATACGGTCAGAATACTATAGTAACGTTTCTTAGAGAAGCAGTTGTACGTTCATAAATATCGAAGCTCCTTCTTTGAGGTATACGTGCAGATTAGTTTCTATTCCATGGTAACACAAAGTCACACTTGATAGCTGTGCGTTGTGTCGACAGTGTAGCAGTCGTATGCTATTTTTCCTCCACTCCTTGTGGTTTGTAGACTTGTTCGGTAACGCAGCACAATAGTGTGATCACCTAAATCGGCGTCTGGAATTTACACCGGGAAAATGTGTTGTTCTTTGTTAGGCTTATAATTAGTTGTAGTGCACGTGTGTAGGGGAAGGGTAACGCAATATCCTGTGTTTGTAGGCTCGTTGTTGTTGGTTTTGGCACGTCGGCAACGTATGACGCGTTTGTATCGAGGCACATCACATGTGTAAACGGCGCGATCTATTATTGTTAACATTAAATATAAACGTGCATATGTGTGTACTCGGTACGCGAGCTGCTGGTGGGAATCTCGACAGGAACCGATAAATACATGGAGCAACGATTTGTAAAGTATCGCGCCTGAACCTTGTTCCAGATTTTATACGTACTACCCCAGTTCTCGTGGGCTGTAACTATTTCTACTGCCACTTTTTACAATTGCAGAGAAAAGCTAGGTATTGTGTGCGCGATGGGGAAAACATGTGCAGCGTAAGAAGACGTAAACATTTCCTTTAATTAATAAGTTGTGTTAGTGGTTATATCACAAACGGAATTAACACTGTTGCACACCACTATAGAAAAATTATTCCGATTAGCGCTTTCAAGCTTCACAGCTCATCATCAGATTGGAAATTTCCTTTAACGTACTTATTTTACTGCAACGTTTTTTCTGAATCCGTTGAAATTAGGTGGGCACGAGCTAATGTTAAAAGTTCAGGCTGGACTGCTTACTCGTGGGATCTCAAACACGGATAAGCCTGACTAGAGACGCAGAACAGAGAAATATCTGGTGTTAAGATAAATCTTCTTCGTCTTCCTATTACCAGTTACGATTGTTACGCGTTCCTCAACTGCACATGATCCGTCAGTGTCCGTCCACATCCTTGTAACCGGGGAGTCTGTCCGTCTCCGGACCAAGCGATTCGTGATAATATTGAACAGCTGTATAATGCAGTAGTAACTCTATTTTTAATATACAAGCAGGCTTATTACACATTTGCGTGTATACGTTTGAAATATGGAATAGGGCTATAGGAAAATCAGTTGTTACAAGTTCCAATAACGCATATTTTTATTGTGTTATTACCGTTTACTTTATTGGGACTGATTCAGGATGTCATCAACGATTCTCAGGCACTTTAAAAACAGTAATTTTCTTAATTAGTCTTAGGCTAATAGTAATAACTTAAGTAAATTAGTCGTAAGTTATTTTTTCTTTTGTATGAGGCCGACTCGGTATTTCTAGTACCTGTTTGTATTTCTAGACTTCAGAAGCAATTACCTCTACCTTCCATTTATGTCTCGAATCCTCGCATCTGGTCGATCTCTCGTTAACTCGTGGCAGTGACTACACGGAAGTAAAAAAAGCTCGCTCACTTTTGAAGCATTAATTTGGTTTTTAACCTTTAGAGGTACCGTCCAAAAGCGTCAGCAGTGCAGAAGCTTTTATATTCCATTATAGGCTCTAATTTTCACTGTCCTTCCACACTTTGCTTTCCAAAATTTCGTGCTAGAATTGTAAAAGTTACGAAATTAGAAAACAGAACCTTTTAAACTGATACTGTTAAATACTGAAAGTTATCGTACAGAGTTCCGTCAATTTAATTTTCATTAAGCGAATCATCGAATTTAACGATTAAAACCTAAGCTGTTAGCGTAACGCGCATTCATACAAACAAGTAGTTCACTTGATGAAAATGTCTAGCGGCTGAACGATAATCAGATGACCAGAAGAGTAAATACATAAAAAGACCTTAACAAAAGTGTGAATGGGTAGTCGATTGAGCGATAATCAGATGACCAGAAGAGTAAATACGTAAAAAGACGTCAACAAAAGTGTGAATGTGTAGTCGACTGAACGATAATCAGATGACCAGAAGAGTAAATACTGTACGTAAAAAGACGTCAACAAAAGTGTGAACGGAGTACACAGGATTCGAGTTTATCTCGTATCTTTACGCGATAAAACGGTATGTGTAATACGTGTTATGCGGAATCACTACACACAAGTAATGATAGGCCTGTATTAACTAAATTAGACGATATGTTCCATATGATAAATTTCATTTGATTGTCGATTAAGATATTACAGTGAGCATATTGTTTTTCTCCTGCAGAAAAACGTTTCATTATTTTAATTACTGGTTGAAATTTGGGATGTGTATGAGCGATCGATCTGAAGCGGTGTAGAATACTTAATTACTGTATAAGAATCTCTTTTCTTATTAAAAGAAAAAACGTGACGGCGCTATTTAAAACTTTATTAAAACTGTTCGTGTTCTTACTCGGAACAATACACAGTTACGTCGATATTTTTTTATCCGGGTTTTGTTTGAAAACTGTTCACCTCGGAATAAAATTGAATTTAAATAGTTCACTTAGTACTATTTCTGTACTGAGTGCTAGTTATGTTAACGATTTTCGTATTTCAAACTGGTAAAGTGCTCTCGACTTTGCGTTCACGTGTAAATAACGCCTTGTGTATCAGCGTCAGAGACTTATTTACGATGCGGGGAGGAGTGAAGGAACCCCCCTTCAGAGGATCGAAAAAAGGTGACGAGTAATTTTGCTAATCTGTATTATTTTTTTCAGCTGTGTACGCTAATATGATGAAGTTTTTAAAAAATATACAAACAGGTTTTATTACACAGCATTTGCTTGTACGTTTAAAATATGAAATACAGGAAGATCAATTCAACGATAAATGTCTTGTAAACAGTGTTTCAGTAACGCGTATATTTATTGTCTTATTACCGTTTACTTCAATGGGATTGATTCCACCATGTCATCACATGTTTTTCGACCACTTAAAAATAGGTTGTATTTTTATTTATTTAATTTTTTTTGAAACCGACGCGAACCCCCCCCCCCCCCCCAGGCCAAGTTCTAGATACGCTACTGCTCAGTGTTATTTGTGCCGAAAAAAAAGAATTAAATCTTTTTACTAGAAAATTTAACGTGTGTAAGAAAGGCTTCGGACCGGACCCCCCTCCCCAGGGGTCTTAATAATGTCTTAATTTTTAGGCTGTTTTATATATTTTTTTCAGCTGTGTACGCTAATGTAGTAGTAACTCTTTTTAAAATATACACACAGGTTTATTACACAGAATTTGCGTATAGGTTTGAAATATTAAATATAGGGAAAGCAGTTCAGTCAATAAGTATCGTCAAGTGTTTCAATAACGTGTATTTTTATTGTGTTATTACCGTTTAGATTAAAAGGGTTGATTTCAGGATGTTATCATACGTTTTTCAGCCAGTTTAAAGATAGTAATGATGATTAGTCTTAACATGTTTCTTCTTTTGTATGAAGCCGACATGACCCCGGCCCCCGTATCCATATTCTAGCGTTATTTTATAAATAACAGTGTTATTTCTGTTACAAAAAAAGAGAATTGCATATTTTTACTAGAAAATTTAATGTGTGTAAGATTGCCCTCATTTACTTAGATAGCGATCTGCTTCTAACTTTCCTCCATTTTGTTCTGTTTTCCCTTTGACGATTGCGTAGAGCATACGTTCGCCTTTCATTCTCGCATGAACGAAACTGAAACTGGAATTTTTGTCACTTTTCTGAACGGAACAGCGTCAGTGATATAATCAGTTAGAGCCGTGTCTCCAACAGTGATTAGTTCCGCGTGCACACGGCTTAAGTTTCACTTTCATTTACTGTAACGGTCTTGTTCGAGCAGTACTCGCAGAGAAGTTGAATCATACTTGTGCAGTCACGATGCACGATTCTAAGTAAAAGTGCTAACATTAATAGCTCAACGCTATTACATATAACGATTTTGTGATTACTTCGACTGTTTCGATTTACGATCGTATTGACAACGGTTTCTAATGCACCGAACAAAATCTTTTGTATAAAGCTAACCGGCTTGGGGTCTTTTTAGAGCGCAAGACCGTTGTCTCCTGTTTTTCGTATAGAAAAATTATGTTTAGTGTTGTAATCGCGTAGATAATATTCCTATATGCATTGTCGACTCTTTGTGTTTTATGTAGTCGTATATGGGTGCAATACAAGCTATATAAAGACAGTGATCTGGCCTCCACCAACCGAGTGCATAGACTGCAATGGGCAGGACACATCATTAGGATGGAAGGCAACCGAATACCTACGAAGGTACTGTTTAGTCAAATCGAGCGTAGAAGAGGCCTGTCGGAAGACCCAAGCATCGCTGGATTGACGCAGTGGCGAGGGGTGCTGACGCTTTACTTAAAATAAAACGATGGACATCGATCGCCAAGGACAGGGAAAATGGTGGCTAAGGTTCGACTCAACTGTGACGCCATAGAAGAAGAAGAAGAAGAAGAAGAAGAATATGCGTGCAGTTATCTTTGTTATTTATTCTGCCCTTGTTTATTGCTTTAGATTATTTATTCGTTATTTATTTGCTTATTCGCTGCGCGGTGTGCCATGTATATTAAACCTGTCGTCGTGTCTTCCGTATGGTTTCCTGTAGAACAGGGGTCTCCTAACTACGGCCCGCGAAGGGTCATTGTCCGGCCCGCGGCAACCCGGCCGATGCTACGTGCAGTTTTTAAATATATCGTCAAAATGCTTCAAATATTATAACATTTTATTAAATAACTAAACAAAAAATAAATATAAAATCAAAGTACAGGGCTAACTTGTCAGGCGAACACTTGAAATCCATTCTATTGATAGGAGCATCAAAATTTGACCCAAAATGGACAGACATTATATGTCAGAAGCAACTCCACACATTCCATACGTACATAAAAAGCCAAAAAATAATACATAAGAAATATCTTTAAATGTTTTTTTTCCTGACTTTTATTTACATTATTTTGTTTAAATAAATGTTTTTTTTTTATAAGTCTGCTTAATTTTATTTAAATACCTATTTTATTGACTTTATTATTTCGTAAACGTAAAAAAATAAGTACTATATGCGCGCGCGCGCGTGTTGGCCCGCCTGACTTCCAAAATTTTTCAATTCGGCCCTCAAGTGAGAAAGTTTGGTGACCCCTGCTATAGAGTTATGAAACAGCGATCGAATCGTTAATACTGGCGTTACTACAATATAACGTTAAAGACATTCTAAATTAAGCATAAGAATATTTTCTTATTGCGCGGCTGGGTTATCAAGTTGTATCTTTGTGAAGTTAACGTAATATAGCCGTAGATTGTTATCTTTCATCATCCCTTTGTTGATACTTCTGCGTGTGTAGAGAGGGTTATTTGTGTAATCAGGGTAGGTAGTCTCGGCGGTGCCGCAGTAGGGGCTGCAGATTAGGGGTTTCTCGGTGTGTACATTGTTCGGCCTTTATTAAATATTGTGCTGCTTCTGTACTTTATTGCGTCTCGGCTTTCACTGCTTTACGGTCTACTTTTCATTTTATTTTTCTCTTTGGTGCTTTTTTATATATCGCAAAGAAGGCGTGCGTCATGGATTCGTCTCCCCCGTGCACAGAAAGCAACACAGCGGTGGTTACGTGCTTGCTTATTTTATATTTAAATATTAAAATAGACTGTTCTCTAAATTCTGCTTTGTGTAAGCTGCGGTACGGGGTTTCACGTTACTAAGGCAGTTGCGTTAATTATATTTTTTATAAAAGTTGAAACGTAAGATACGGCAAAAACGCAATTGTTTATTTCCGTACCTACATGAAAATCCCGTTCTGTCTGTCTTCTCATTACGCCGTTGTAATGCATTATGACACGGAGGAGTTAACCCAGTCGATCCGTGAAAAATGCTACTCGGCCGGATTTATCGCGGCAGTTATTAGCGTGTGTGTGTATGTGTTTGTAGTTGGCGGTTATGTCGTCTGTAATGAGATTGTCAGTATCATTAGTGCGATTTTAATGTATGTCGGTACGGAGTTAATGGCATCGCGGAGAGGCATCCGAACGTTGTTGTGACTCTTGCGTTTATTTTTAGACCGAATCCGTGCAGCTGCAGTGTAAGTTGCAGTTTGCTGTTGCTGAATCACCGCCTGTGTACCTATGCACGTGTTCTGTGCGACCTTTTTGTCGTAGAGAAGGTTTGTGATGTGTTAGTAATAATCGATGGACAGTTTTATTATTACTGGACGAGGTCGTGCCTCGGTGGTACCACGTGCCACCCTGTATTGACGTAGAAATTAAATATAACACGTAGTAACCCACCACCAGTCCAAAATGGTTACACCACATTGCAAACGCCTTTTATTCGTTTACTAATTGCGGAAATTCCGGAGATGGTAGAGCGGCCAAAAGGGGTGCGTGTGGGTGCAGTAAGAATTTCTCGAATGAGCAATTACGATGCAATAATAGTAAATCCCAAAAAGGGTATGTACAACTCTCCCTATACTTGACACATCTGCTCCACAATGATAGTTTCCAGATTGAGCCGTTACACAATTAATAGTGAGAAAATGTTCTCATTTAATATTGCATGTAAAGGAGATCCGGGTCCACTTAAAAGCAGAATTGTCTACTTGCCGTACAATCTGTCTCCAGCGGGAGTGTAAATTTAAGTTGGTTTGGAGTTGGGTAAATACATTTTTTTTAATTTTTTAGATACAGGTTTTGTTTGTTGTAAACTTTGTTCCCTCGAAAAATCTCTGTACTCGTACAGTTCCTCCATCCCCAAATTCTGATGACGCATAACTTGGGCTACGATCTCTCTTTGGGTCATACATACGTTGTCGCCCAAACAAGGACAAACGATGTTAAAATTGTCGACCTTTCGAGCCATGGTGCAGACGGCTGCGGAGTTTATCTTCATTGGTTTGACTAGTAAACTCATCCGTAGGCGTCCGGTTCTGATGAAAGCAAGAAATGGATCATCACAAAACGAAACACGTCACAAAGTTATTATAGCCACATAGAGTATTAGCACCGGGACAGCGGTAACGAGAAAACAGAAAAAGATGGTTTTTATTATGGAACATGTAGGCCTACACAATTGTAGTTGCGGAAAATGGTGACATAAGGAAAGAATTAATGACTAGGTAATAGTTTGAGTACAATCTCTATATGAACATAGGAAGGAGAATGCCGAGAGGTACAATACCGATGGGGACAGATGTAGAAACGCCGAGTAGCGAGTACCGGAACAGGCTTATCAAGCGGGTAATAAGAAACGTAATGAGAGGAGAAAGCCAGTAAACTAGCGCAGCCAGACGTTCGTTAGGGCATGAGCAGCGAGCGAGCCTCACGTAGGGTGGGCGCGCGGACCCAAGGACGACCGGTAAATTCATTTCCATTGTTCTCCTCCTCCTTAAGACGGCCACGCCATTTCACATGTAACGAGATCAGCGCCTTGCTCTCACATTATATTATTTATAATTCATTACATTTCGTATCTCTGCAGTTCGTTTTTCCCGAAAATTGGTAACAAGTGGTTAGTTATGCAACGCTCGCCTTCATTTTAGCGCTATTTTCTACGCATTTGTGTACATTTTAAATCGTATTTATGCGTTGCTTTGGGGAAAACGTGTGTTTACGACCGACGAACTAGCCTGTCCGTGCATACTAAAAAACATTTCTCTTCTTCTACCGTGTTCAAGAATTCATATACCGGTACTTTATGTAAAATGCCGGTAGCGAAGTCTGTCAGCTATTGTAGTCATCACGTACTAGGAACTTTGGAGAAACGGATACGCAAACTGTGTCACAAGTTATAGCTGCGAGTGGTAGGGCAATTTGGTCGGCGTCATGTGTTTGAGTTGCAAATTAACGTTTGGTGGTCACTTCGAATATATATAGAGAGAGAGAGCGCGTGTGCGAGAGAAGAGTCGGAGAGAGGGAGAGAGAAGGAACCGTGTTTCATAAGGGATCAGCCTTGCGTGTAAAGTCCCCCCGGACATTCTCTTCCTTTGCCTAGAGAAGAGCTGTAGGTGTCCGCTCTTTTGAGGACGCATTGAGACGCCTGGCACGTAGCTTCTATGGTCTGGCTTCTCGTGAAACCCGCAATCGCCTGATCGTCGGACTCGGCAGTTACAGTCCCAAGGCCAAGTGAGTCTTTGAAGCGGCCTCGTTTGTTAGCCCCGGTCGTATAATCCACCAGCGAGGGTCGCTTCAGGCCCTCCATTAAGTAAAAACATGTGAATAGAACTTATCCAGACCCAGTGGCAGGAGTCCTAACTGAGACTCGGGACACTGCACATCTCGCGTCTCGGGCCCACGCGAACCGCGCAACCCCCCAGTCGTCAAGGAATCAGCAAATTTGAGTCCATTATATATTACTCTTCGTGCACAGTAGTGAAACAGGGTGTGAACGAAAACAATTTGAGGAACTGTCACCCCATAAATTAGTACGAAACACGGTAGGTAATCGTTGGTTACATATTAATCAGCGTTTCCCTTTTTATGTTGGTCTTCAAGTGCTAACCTGACATGTCTTTTTACGGACATCGATGAATCGGCTAAATCGCTTTTTACACCATAGGCCGTCAGAATCACTGTATCGTTTATAGTAAGTAATATACCGTGTAGAATAGTTGAAGTATTACTGGACCACAGTATGAATGTACGATCGTACGCCCGCAAAAAATGTATTCCTTCTGCTTAAATGGTAAATTCAATTCTAGTTTAAGTAAAACAGTAGCATGTATTAGTGCTTCTTTATAAAAAATATTCTCAATAATATATTTTCAGTCCATTATGTTGGGTGGTTTGTGTGCGTAATGCGTGAATAATTGCTGTCGCGGGACGTAATCGTGCCACTTTATTTGATTCAAGGTCCGCCCATTGGCTGAACTTCGCTCGCGAGTCCAACGCAAAGGAAGAAAATGTTGTAAGTAACGGTGGGGATTATTGTGTCAACGTTTGTAACACGAATGCGAGCGTCGATCGATTGTTTTAGTATAATTCGGGAAATATCGGACTGGTGAGGTGAAAGCTGTACGGTAAAGAACACAATGAATTGCCGTTTCGACGGGTTATATATGCAAGTCGAGGAAGGTGACAGCCAGCATGTTCTCCGACCGGTTTCTCTCACATACCACCTGCTTCACATATATAATATTATGTAAATGAATACTTCCGTGCAAGGCACTGATCGGTTAAATGTTGCAATTATTTTACAGTTATTCCCTCTACCGTTTAATGGCATGTTTTGTTTGGTTTTCGTAAATATTAAGGTTAATTTCAGTAAGACGTTTCTTCGTGTAAAAATCGTTTTATTAAAATAACGTTTTATTAATTTTATTTATTATTATTATTTCCAGAGGCTTTTGATTTGTTTTTTCTGTCACACACTCGACCATGGATCTAAAATTAAAATGTAGATGCTTGTTGTTTATTTACTGGTATTCGTTCGTGTGTTTAAACATATTCTTGGAAGTTCGATTTCTCTAGGCGTTAAACAGGCAAGTGCCCACCCTCAGTGCTGCCCTAGTGCCAAGTTACCTAACGGTTCTCCGGAAGCGTTTCCTCGCACTGTGTAAAGTCTGACCATTTGAAAATAATAATAGCGACTGCTTGCTGGGCTTGAGACAGGTGACGCCTGTCGCCTGAATCGATTCCGGCAGCCGTTTCCCAAATACAACCCCCCGCCCCGCCCTTCTAGCGGATAATCGCGTTGGCTGCCTTCCTCCCAAGATTAGGTAACCCGTTGATTCTACAAACATTACCTTGTCTTCTGGCAGAGCCATCGGGCTCGATCCAGACGCTGCAATCCAGACATGGGTGCAAAAACACCACGGCCAAACAAGCCTACAAGTTACAAACACATTCTTGGCATCTGAATTTACATAAACGTGTTAAAAATTATATTTTTGAATTGCATGTATTTTTACAGTTCGAGCATTAAAAATGGGGTTTTTAGTGTGTAAAGGAGCGTTTCCTGATTGTGATTGTGATTGATAGTTGACCGCTTAAACCAACGGTTTCCTACCGCTGACGGCATCAATTGCATGTAAATGGTAGTACATCATTTTTTTTAATCTTTTAACATTTTAGCCAGTTGTAATAATCAAATTCGACCGTATTTTGGATTGTCACCATACTGTAATGTATAATGTATACTGCATGAAAACATGATGGTGGCTGATATTATTTTAAATTAATAAAAAGTAAAGTGACACTATACGCTTGTTATGTGTGTACGTAGTAATGTAGTGTGGAGTTTAATGTCCATACTGAAGGAATGTTTGGTTATATCCCATAACATGCGCGCGTTTTCGGTTCGTATAGGCCTACCTTATTGCACGAAACAAAACTGGTATTAACAGTATGGTAAGAATGAGTGGCGAATTTAATTTGAAAATGCGTAGTTGCTGTCACCTCATTTAATAAGTTCAAGGTCAGTATAAATCAAATAACTAAATACGGTTTTTGTTGCAAGCAATCTCTTTCTGCGCAGTTAATTCGTTCCGATTTCGAACGGTTGATTGCAGAATATCATTAGAGCATAATGGCGATACTGTTATTGAAGCCGTTTTGGCTCGTTTGACGTGTAGAGAATTCGGGCTTTACTGTTAACGAACGTAACGCTGGCCGACGTTCTCTAATATAACGTCTAACTCAATAATAAGGTATTCCTGCAAGTATAGTTTGGGATGTTGTTTACCTGACGTACGTTGCACAGAATTAATCTGTATCATAGGTTTCAATATTAATATATTGCAACAGATCAAACTTTATTATTCTAATAATGATATTGTGAGTGTGTAAAAATCATATACAAGTCTATTATGGAGGAGATGAAAAATTATTTATTATATACAAATATTGTTTTTAAAGATGTATAATGTATTTTAAATTGTCATGTATTGATAATATATTTAATTGTTTGTATTGTTCGATAATATAAATCGATTTTACTTGTTTGCTGCAACGTCCTCCTCTCGTCTCGTCGGTCCCGTCTTGGCGTCCTCTTCTTCCTGTCCCTCCTTCCTGGTGTCCTCTTCGTCTCGTCGTCCTCTCCTACAGCAAGCGGCTCCAGCGGCGATATTTCACAGTCTCGTAGTTATGTTTGACTGCTAACATTGATTAGTTTCTTGATAAATTGTTCACTCATAATGATTATGAACTTCATTCATTCAGTTTATTATTAATTTATATTTTATAATTTCTTAATCTCAGGATTTAACGGGGTATTTACTAATGCGGTGCGTTTAATGTACACCTTCCAACGATATCTTGTAGTGTCTTTAAGTTCCCTAAGCGGATATCTTAACTTACACGAGACAGCACTGTATTATATTTTAAATTTTATTTAATTATTTACCCTCTCGGTTCTTATCGCAAAACATCGTTAAGAATTTCAAGGTTTATAGTTTATTTTATATAAAATATTCCTACTTTTGTAAGAGAACAACTCTCTTACCCGGGCACAACTTCCCCTAGCAACGTCGACAAACCTCAGAGTATACACAAATCGAAGCTATTTACTTAAATAATTCCTTGTCAAATTTTCATGTAAATCGGTTAATTACCACTGCCGCTATAGCGATCGCAGATTATCACACCCGCACCAGTTCATACAAAAAATACATGACAATATAGTACATCTTTTTATGAAGAGTTTGGTGTAACCTATATGTTACAATTTTAAATACAAAACTTATGACTAAAAGACAAAATATTACACAAAACAAATTTAAACAAGAAAATGCTCGTCATTCATGTACTCTGATATAAACAGCATATCTTATCATCCTGTGTTCTGTTGCAATATATTAGTTGTAATGTCATATTAAAACCTCTAATCATGGTGTGATTAATGGTGTGAAACGTACGTCAGGTGAAAGTACAACAATAATAGTATAGCAAACTATACTTGAAGGAGTATTTATAAGCAAACATATTGTATAGAAATCCTGCGAGAAACAGTCAAGAGTTACGTATAAATGGATAAACTTAATGTATATGCTTAATGCTTAGCGCCGAGTATGTCACATAAGAGCGAGAAACGAACGGAAAGATTGTCAGCGGAAGCAGTACGTAAGAAGAGGAATTACCCCATGCAGAATAAATTCAAGGTGTTGAGGATACGAAAAGCTGAAGAAACAGAACGAAGTTACAAGCAGATGCATATTGAGGACATCGAAAGTACATGGATCCGGGAACAAATGTGTTGAAGTGAAGATGTTGATATCAGATAACGTAAATAAAGCAAACGGGTGTAGTGGGGTAATGAAGCATCTGCCAAGAGAGACTGAGCAGTCTAGAAGTGCGAAATTCAGAAATTATAAGACATATATATGGGTGGCTGTAGTTCATGAGTTCTTGATAAGTGTACATAGTAGACAACGCGAAGATGGGAAAGAAGCAAGAATTAGTGAGGAAAACAGGTTGAATATATGAGAATAACAGGCCAGGTGATATACAATACAACAGTGAATCAAAATACATACGGTAATAAAATCAAGAAGTCCGCATTTACTCGAGATTATTAAATACCGTGCTGTTAGGCCGTGGTCGGTTGCTATATAATGTCGGCGGCGTTTCGTATCCCACACTCGGTCATCTTGTTCAGGCCGCAGAAAGCGACAGAGTATTATGAAACAGTCGGGTATCGTTCAGCCAAGATCTACCGCGTCAATACAATAACACCGCGTCGCTTTTTGCGGCCTGAAGAAGATCCCTGAGGGCGGGATACGAGGCGTTGCCGACAATGTCGAGATTATATAGCAACCTACCGCGGCCTAACACCCCGGTATTTAATAATTTTGAGTATATTGACATCGGCCGTGTGAGCGTAAGACATACTAGCGTTTCTCAACTGAGGTGCGACCCACTACTGGGTCCTGAGGAGGCGTTTGGTGGATCGTGAAGTCGGGCTCGAAAATTTATTACTGTAGCTTAAAGCCCTACTGAATTTAGTATTAAAAATGTGTCGACAAGTAGAAAGTTATAAGAAAGAATAACAATATTCAAATGTCTTACTATGGGTACAAAATAAAATACGGTCGTCTGTATTACATAAAAAAGTTAGTCCAATAGTACCAATAGGTAGTTACAACGTGTAATCACGGTTTATATAACACTTCATAAAATATGTCGTGGAAAATTGAAATAATTTGCACGATATAGGCCTACTTATTATAGCCATTTGACACGCGCAATATTTTCTGCACAATAGCTTACGGCGTGTTGTGTGCAACGAATGTTTGTATGTTGGTGAGAATAATAAATAAGGGCGTGAAGCAGAAAGCAATAATGGTTTTACACTTAGAGTGATACTTACGGTCTGTTTGGGTGTGTTTACAACAGGTGGATGGATCCACGTAGATTTTATTATGCATGTTCTTATTCCCGTGGGTAACTGTCGTGTGCGAAAATATCCGTTTAACAGTCCGGGCAGGCGACGCGACGTTTCAGTTGCTCTTGCTTCGCGGGAAGTTCAATTTGTGTGCGTTTTGGCAGTAATTAAACGCGTTCTGGATACAAGAGAGGCGGCAGTTCAACAAGAGAATGAACGGAACAAGTCAAGCGATCCGAGTAAAACAACAGTATATAAAACATAGATTGGCTTTCAGTATAATGGAAAAACGGTCGTGCTTTATATTTAATAGGAAATACAACTAAATTTGTTATTTTCATTAAGCCAAAAGCTTTTTCATGTTAAGAGTGCGTATTGATTGGACGGCGCGTAGTATTACAGTATAAGTGGTTACATGCAGTATACTACTACTAGCGTAGGACGTTTCGGAGATGAACTGCGCTGCCCCCTGACTTGGTAAAATTTATTATTAACTATATTTGAGGACCGGTATCACTATCGATTAGATAATTGCCAAGCCGATGACACAGTTTGAAGTATAAATATTTCAGCCGTACGATATCCACGTATATTTCAGCAATACGGATACTACATAACGTTTTTTGTGACCGTCGTTTATTGTAGCTCGTTAATGTGTTGTGTCCGGTAGTATAAAACTTTGTTTATATTTCAAGAGACAGTCGAAATTTTGTTACCTAATGTAGTATCGTACCTACTATAATGATGTATTATTACGCAATATTTTATCCTTCTCTATTTGTATTGTTTGTATGTGTTGTAGAGCGTCATCATCATCATTGTAGTAACGTTTTTTAACGCGGGAATGAACAAGAAACTATATTTTGTTTCTGTAAAAAGTTTTCAAACGTTTTCCACATTCCGTAGATTTTGGGAGACATGTTATTGACTGATAAAGAGTAATCTAAAAAGGTGCAGTACGACTTTACTGCAGCTCGCTGTTATCTCCTTATCACTTTGTAACGAGGATGATAATATGTATATGATAATCGTTGGCCGCGCTGTGTCAATAGATCTCATTGCACATGCGTAGCTTTAACGCGTTGTTTTCGGAGGAATTATTTTGTGTTCAGAACAGCTGCACGATTAGTGTGTCTCATGGTCGGTCACATTACACCCCTACCCTACTTCTTACACTGCCATCTTTGCCACCGCTACGATCCGCGCAAACCGATTCATAGCTTACTATTTCATCTGTAACTGTGTACTCAGAGTGTAGGAGGGTGTAATGTACTATCTCTTTCGTGTTAAACATTACCAGTTTTTGTTATGTTTATATAGGTTTTTAGGTAATAAATGAAAGCAAAATTAATCACATGTTCTTTTCGTGTGTACATTATTGGATACGGCTGATAAATCTACAGGGCAGTCCGACAAAACTACATGTGTCTGGAACTACATGTCAGTTTGTTAGATTGAAAGAATAACGCGGCAAAATACTGCCCACCCCTCTCAGTGCTCTCCAGTCGCGTTTGTGCTGGACTAGAATTTGCAGCATCCAGTTGCCATTGCTCTCCTAATCTTTGTCTTCTGTTTCCTTCATAGTTACATTCCGTAGCTTGTTTCGCTAGATTATCGTAGTTACCTTTTACTGAACTAGCAAAAGACCACCAAAGGACCATTTTTTTTTTCAATAATATCGCGAGTAATCAATTGTCATTAAAAAACGTGTTTTATAAAACTAAAATATATATATTTGTTTTGCAATGTGTACATAATGACTTCCTTCATATACGTATTCAGTTTCTAGAGAATAGTTTTGTGAGAAATTTGGGGAAAGAATTATTTATCTACAGGTTAGTTACGATGTTTCTGAAAAGTTTCAAACGTCCATAAATTTTTTTAAAGTTTAAAATTTTCATATTAAAAATTCATTACAGTACATGTGTAGACTTTTACGAAAATTCTCTTGTTTAATATGTTGAGCCATCATTTTCATACAATTTTTCTTTTTCTTCAAGTTTCTCAGTTGTTGTTAGCGCTTCAGTAGAAATTAATACTGTATTTCCATGTTGCAACTTTGTGTACAATTTCGTTTGTTAGAGAACATTTCCTTGTTCGTTTGTGTCAGGACATTTCCTTGTGTAACAGGACACTTTACTTTCTCTTCGTAATTGTGTGGGGTACAATATAAGCAACAGGTGTGAACGAACCAAATGTTGGAATTGTGATGAGTTAAATCTTTTGCTTAATGGACGTGCTTTTCAGTATAGTTGTGGTCTAAGCAGAAAGGTCTTTTACATAGAAAGGCCTAAGCAGAAGAAGATACCTATATGATTTTTATAGTCTTAAAAGCTCTGTTTCGTTTTTAAGTGGTCTTAGAAACAAGTTGGACACGCTTAGTACCAAGTTAGAATAAATCAGGATCGCGTTCCATTGGCTCTGTTTCATGTTAGTTTGATTCTTCATTTAGTGCAAATTATTCGGTATATCTGTGACAAAAGAATAGTCCTGCGGTGGTCTTTTGCCTTACTCAGTGCAACATATAAATATGCAGCGAGAAATTAATTCCTCTACGATGACGTTAAATTGTTACGAGTGACGAAGTACGCGCTTCGGTTATACTAAAGTTCACGTTTAATGCGTTTTTTGTCACAACAGTAAATTAAAGTTGACGTATACTGCCTTCATAAAGGAAAAGGTTGGACTGTGAAAATATGAAAGTAGCCGTTGTTCCTGCGCACAGTTAATAGAAATATGACGGTTTTAGTGTGTCATGAATTAAGAGAGAATACGCTAATTGTACAGTTTATGAAGTGTGTACTCCGCGTACACGCGTCTAATTAGTGTAATGAAAACGGCTACATAAAACTTCTCGCTACAGGGTCGTAACGTTGAAATTAAAATGTATTCCGAGGCTGTCTGGCACGTCGTAGGCGGTAGAGTTTTGTACCGGGATAATCAAACCGTGTAGTACTGTTACCGGTCGTTGTCGAACGTATTGAGTGCACATTGAAAACCAAATTTTCTCGTTTCCTAAGCAGTAACTTTGATTTGTCCAGTTCGAGTTTTGGCGTAACAAGCAGTTTTATTTGCTACTATGGGTTTCGTCCGGTACGAGGAGACACGTTTTACGTTTATATTCTTCCTATTCTGTTTTACGGTATGTTCGAAATTGTTTACTCTGGAACGAGCAGAGCGTTAGAGCTTCCTGATGTGTTTTAGAGTTCACTAGGGCACGTTCGGCGCGATTTCGTCGTGAGCCACTCGATGTAGTTGGGATTTATTTGTGGATAAAATTATGCAAATTACTTTCGAACAGAAATGTGAGATTAATCTGCGAGTAGAAATACTGTTTTGTCAGTTACGAAGCATCATCAAAACCCAAGTGTATTATTTGGACAGAAGTGAAACGGACAAAACGTAATCTAATTGTAGACAGTATTTTGTTTATTTCCTACTTGAATTTTATATTTTTATATTTAAGTTAATAAACGGTAGCAGTAGGTTGCTCTTAAATCAAGCTGCGTTAGTATTGATGACCTGATGAAAGTACGCATCTGATAGTAAGGAAACATCCCGAAACAACTAAAATGATTTCCTTTTGGTGGACAAAGTAGGAAATATTTAAGTGGTGGTAGGGGATGACAGTTCAAATCTAAGAATAATCGATGAAAACTATGATAACTAGAGTAGTACGCTCCCTGAGCTGGAGAACTCGTTCTCTATTTTGAACGAAGTACAAATGAATTTCGATGTTAGATGTTCTTCCAATTCTAGGAAAAAATTATGCCGAATTATAAGTAATAATGCCGATTACTTAACTATTTCTTTAGTAATACAACAGTTGTGGAGCACACAGTCATACAATAAACACTAAAAATCGGAAACATTCGGATTTGCGTTTTAGTTGCTCTTAGTTTGACACCCTGCTGGATTGTCACAGTTTTTTTTACAAATTTTCGTTTTCTTAGGTCTGGGTTTCCAGAATTTCGAAATTTCCAAAACGCAACACTCCATTCAGATGTTTGTTAAAATTCTCGGTAATTTGATACCCAACGTGAATGTTATTTGTGATTTTATCGAACTTTTCACCCACTTTTTGGGCACTGACGCCCAAAAATTTTGAAATTTTCAAAGACGAAGACTATATTCAGATTGTGGTTAAAATTCCCTGTAATTTGATATGGTTTTTTGCCTTTTCCTTTTTTGTTACAATTTTGACACCCTCTGGCTTTTATCTTCCTGTCCCCTTATTTTCGAGGAATCGATATGAAAAACAATAGGGTTCTGTAGGATTAAAGTACGATCACTCGTGCCGAGGTTTATGAAAATCGGTCGGTGCGTCCTGAAGTTATTGTGATACGTACCCCAAATAGATAGATATACAAATGCCAAACAGTCGAGTTAAAACCAAGAATTTTGCTGAGGTAGTATAGGGCGGGTGACGCGCATAGGACAGTAGTTTTGCTGTGATACGGAAATAATACAAATTAATATAATAGTAATGTTAACTGTATAGGATACCAAATTCAGTAATATAAGAATATTGTTATAATCAGGTGTAATAAGTGTTGCCAAACTTCAGTCCGACAGGAGTAGGCCTACGTACCTTCTATACAGATCGCCTGATTTGTTCTGTTGCTCTTGGTGTCATTTCCCGAGTTCCGGTGTATTCCGATACTATCAAAACACATTCAGTGGTAACGTGATTGATTTGATTTCTGCTAAGTTAACGTCATAACGATAGTGAATTGCATGTATAAATCTTCCGCCTATACTCTGTTAATGTTTGTAGGCTATAATATTCGAATGATTTTTACTGTAGTTTTTGACTCCCCTAGGTCCCGTTGGTTGTAGGTTAGAATAGGCTTTATGAAATTTGATGTCGATCCGTAATTTTTGATTCTGCTATCGGTATACACGTCGACAGTTCTTTTCATACATCTGTTTTGATTTCTTTTGATTTCTTCGGTGTTCAAAACAGTAGGCCTACGCGTATACAGACTGACAAATCCTGGTTTATGCAAGTATGCGAATGCAGAAGAACATGTCTACGGAGAGACTAGTACGTCTCTTTATGCGTTGATTAGCACTGTTAATTTGATATTTTCATATTGTGTTTCGCCGCTGGACATGACAGGTTGAACAATGTATCGTATTCCGTAGCGCGTAGTTAATTTCGCGTCTGACTTTTATATTCATAGCTACTTCTATATTTACCACCAAAACGGCCTCAAAGCTGTAGTGTTTGACAGTGGCGTTTTTTTTTTTTTTTTTTTTTTTTTTTTTTTTTTTTTTTTTTTTTTTTTTTTTTTTTTTTTTTCATGCGGCGCAGAACATTATGAAGCGAGACAGCTTGTAAACATGACTCATCGTTGTTTACCGTCATCTTATACCGTTCGCATACATTGTTTGTGTGGTGCAAATAGTCATCTGCCGCTTTTGTGTTGATCTGTTGCTCCATTCAGAAGCTTCCAAAAGTCTTCACGTCTTTTAAATCATGTGTTTGTGACGAAGCAATTGTGTATACTGTTTATCTGAAACCCTATTTGCTACTTGAATTAGAGGTGTGCCACTCTGACAGAAGGAGGTACATGTAATATTGAAAAAAAAATTAAACCCATGTAAATTGTAATAAGTTGTCCTGGCCAAAGTAAAATTTGTGTGACAGTGTCAGACTGACAGTGAAACATTTTATAAAACAAATTAATGGCTTTTATTAACCGTTTAAATATCGCAGCCATCAAAAAAGTAAAGTTTATTTAAAACGACAATAGAAGCTGTGATAATTACCAGTGTACTGAATACTATCAGTTGCTGTCAGAGAGTAATTCAATGCCTTCCATATCTGTGTCTGAACTTGTATCATCACTTCAGTCAGGGTTGTTATTGATAAGATTGTTCATTATCTACAGCGACGTCGGTAATGTGGGGCAGTTACCATAGCTTATCATCTTCCTTAATTTATATCAAGAAGCTAATGTTGTGTGGTGATAGGCAACATATCCTTTCAACTGGCTCCATATTAATTCAATACGATTCAGAATACAGGGACAAGGAGGAAGTCTTAAAACGACGTGCCCCGATTTAAGTGGCGAGACAACTCTCACATGACTATACAGACATTCTGCACATGCGCGTAATACATCACTATGTGAACAGTGTCAACGGCCCTGACCAATAGCGTTTCAGATTTGCCACGTGGGTTTGTTTACATCAGGATTGAACTAAGAACGGAAAGAGTATAGTCCTATGTAGTTAATCTGTTAAGCACGTTACATCATTCATCTCTTATCGTCTTCCTTAAGCCAGAGTTAGGTGGGTTGCAATTTCTTTGCAAACCGAAGACGGTCTCTTAATATTTACGTAATTTCTTCCCCCTTTTATTTTTTTCCATATACCCAATGTCTCGGCGTTTTCTTTCGGTCGTTCCCATGATCAGGATGGAGAACTAATTTCAATGACGTAGTAGGCTAGTCCTTTCCAGTATGATATTAAACAGATTTCTTCTTTGTTGGACATACAATCCGGGCTACTGGGCCGTCGTCGTCCACCAAACTGTTCGGTACTGTGGCAACGCAAGTATTCTTTGACACATACCACGTACATGGTTATTGACGTAACGCCGTGTCCACAGGTGAGGCCGAAACGTCTGACAATAACAGTTTTAGTGGACCACGGCCCAGTAGCCCGGATTGTATGTCCAATAATGTTTAAGCTGGCCGTAAAAGCGTTAAAAATAGATTGCTTCTTCGTCCGCTCGCTTCAGTACCTCATCGTTAGGCACTCTTTCAGTCGAAGGAATTCTTGACATCCTCCTTCAGCAATACATCTCTAATTCTTATTGTGGTGTGCGGTACCGAAATTGTTAGGATACGGTGTATCTTCACACGTCCTTGAAATAACAACGCTGTGTATGATGACCACGTGTTTTGTATTACCTATGTGGACAGTTGTTATAAATGCGTCCGTCTAGGGTACCTTTTGGTCATGATATGAAATTGTATTCGCTGACAGGTTTCAGCATCTCTTCGTTGCTTATCGTAACCCCCTTTAGCTTTTCTTAAGATTTGTCGTGCTCAGTGGCGTATTTAGAATTTGGCCCAGGGGGTCCGGGATCGAGTCAGCTTCATACTAAAGAAAACCAAGTTAAGACTTACCAATATTACTACTTTAAAGTGGCAGAAAAACGTAGGTAACATACAGAAATCAGTTCCATTAAATAACACATTAAAAATACGCGTTACTAAAACATTGTTTATAAGACAGTAGTTATTGAGTGAACTGATTTTCCAATATTTCACGTTTCAAACGTATACGCTAATGCTGTGTAATAAACCTGTTTGTATATTTAAATAGAGTTATTATTGTATTAGCGTACACAGTTGAAAAAATATTAACACGGCCTGAAAATTAAGAGAGAATTCGTCAACGATAATTAAAATAAAATTCAACGTTTTTCGATCTTCAGTAGGGGAGTCCGGTCCCGTTCGTCGCCTTCCGTAAATTCCCCCCTGGGCCTGCTTCCCTACTACAGAATACAGAATCCTCTTTTTCTAACTATGTTTTGTGTATTCTCAACTGAAGCAAGATGCGTCATTACAACAGTTTAATAGTGGAAGAGGTAAAAGTGGGAGCTGAAACTGATGTCGTTCACGAAGGAGTGTACAACGAAGGTTTACGAGTTTGATAATATTTAATTGGTATTGAATAACGGTATGGTTGGTATTGAATAACGGTATGGTTGGTATTGAATAACGGTGTGGCGTGGGGTAGTTCTGTAGACTGGTAGTCAGTCTGCCGCGACACGTTTTTAATTACCGCGGTATTAAACGAACGCTTGGTTCCTTCTGCGTTCAATTAACCGCGCCAATGCAAATAAATCCAGGAAGCGGCGTCGGAGCCATCGGAATCGCGCCCCGACCGATAAAATCTCGGTTATTGTCTCTCCAATTAATTAAACATTTCAGTAATAACCGACGACGTGTTGAACGAAATAATATAATTTGTCAGCGGTGTTAAATGCGTCGCTTGCTTGTAATAATTGGTATTGATCCGTCCATCGGCAGCCACGTGAACGGCGAGCCCCGTGCCTTGCCGCTGCTCACTTCATCCTATCATAATAACGTAATTGTGTTTCACTATAGTTTTTATTTTTAAACGGTGTAGGCACAAAAGTGCAAAATAACGTTTTATCTGCTGTGTTCAAGGAGAAGAAATTGGTTTAAAATGGTAATGCGCTGAAAGATCAGCATGCGCTCTAGTTTTTGCAGTGCCGAGTAAATTATGCAATTACATTCGTAGTGTACTGTAAAGCGTAAAACGAGTGAGCTAATCGCATTGGGTTTGTGCACACGGACTGTTCGTACGACGCTAGGACAGTATTTATTGTGCCCTTTCACCATTATTAGTGTGCATACTCGTCGTGTTCCAGATCCAATCGTGGGGCACCTAAGCTGGACGTGCCCCAGTGGCCGG
Source organism: Magicicada septendecula (assembly GCA_034769895.1). Lineage (NCBI taxonomy): Eukaryota > Metazoa > Arthropoda > Insecta > Hemiptera > Cicadidae > Magicicada > Magicicada septendecula. The sequence continues at coordinate 67,795,111 of CM068371.1, forward strand.
GCATACCCGATGACTGCCTGATGCTAATAGTGTTAACCTGAGTAGCCTGTTGCAGGAATGAGTCCTCCGAATTTGGAGGGATGAAGGGTATTATTACGGGTTTGGACCGCAGAGCAATCCGCAACGGCTTTTTCCATGAATGTAAACGGACAGAGATTGAAGGGAACGGTACTTCACTATATCTTGTTTGTTTTATTTTCTTATTTCTGGGAAGTAGAGAGATAATTTGTACACTTGAGTGAACGTTAAGGGGAAGGGAATGGTTGGTCAAACGACGCAAGGTGGCGGTGAGGGTGAGAAAAGTGCTTATGGGTGGTCATCGAGCAAGGCTCGGGGCGTCTTCCTGGAGGTAGGGCCGAAGCAGGGACCAGAATGCTCGCGTCTTCCACAGGAGTATATCGCTATTAATGTTGTCGAAACTCGACGGCGGGCAGTGGCGTATCTAGAATTTGGTTTGGGGTGTCTGGGGTCGGATCGGCCTCATACAAAAGAAAAAATAAGTTAAGCGTAATCAACATTACTATCTTTAAAGTGGGTGAAAAACGCGTCATAACATCCTGAAATAAGTCCCATGAAAGTGAACGGTAATAACACAATAAAAATACGCATTATTGAAACTTTGTTGAAAGATACTTAGTGAATGAATTGATTTCCCCGTGTTTCATATTTCAAACGTATAGCCTAATGCTGTTTAATAGACATGTTTGTATACTTTAAAAAGTGCCACTACTATATTAGCGAACACAGCAGGAAAAAACAGTCTAAAGATTAAAGAGATTAACAAAATTCGTCAAATTATTCGACCGATGAGTGGGGGGGGGGGCGTTCGGATCCCCCTGTCGGCGGGTGAACGCGTAAACCATGTGAACAGTACTTGGTCGTAACAGCTGACTTGACGGGGAGCAGGCTCGAATGCCGCTGGGCAATAGCCTACATTATGTAGGACTATACTACAACAGTATTACACCGCTTCGGCCAAAACTTCAAAGAAATTGTAATAATTCTATTACGTAAAAAGTTTGTGGTAGTTTAATTACGTAATTAATTTTACAAACAATGAGCTTTTTTTAGTCGATTCATTTTGTAAGTTACAATGTCTGCGATATGCTTAAGAAGTTCTAATTGTCGAACGTTTATTTTCTAAGTGTAGCTGTATTTTTGTCCTCTGGTTTAGAGTCAGGCCCCAATCCGAGATGAAGTCTTATGTGATAAATATCACCCATCGTTTAGGGGTTTTTCAAAATATTTCCAAGTAATTAGTTTTCCGAAAATATAAATTGTTGTATTGGAACAGTTAAAGGAACGTAACTTTTTTCCGGCCAAACGTAATACTTGACAGCATAATCACGCTGACCCTATGTCCATTGCGTGAGGCTCATACATTTGTGACGTCAGAAGCGCAGGAAATACAAAATAACTAATGGGACCAGACCAGCCGCGATGTTCAGTGCCCGGCCCGGCGCCGCTGACGACCGATATTGTTTGGCATTGTAATGCTTGGCCTCGGTCCCACCCACACGTAACTCTCGATAGACCTGCATCAAATCTACATATTCTTCTTATCGAGTGTTGAGAGTAGATGTGTGTAAAGAGAAATATCAAATTGATTCTGTGGGAGCAAAAAAAAAAAAAAAAACATTGTGCTGTGATCATAAAACGTGTATTGTTTTGTTGCAGGAATTAATAAAACAACTGTGTATGTGGGTGTGTTATTTCACGCCAAATTGCAAAAGACTTAGAAAATAAAAATTAATTTGCAACTTAAAAACGTAAAACTACTGGAGTAAATGTCTTAAACTACACATAAGGAAAATATACGATCATAGCTGAACCTCGTTCTTTAATTGATGGCGTGTGTTATGAGGAATTTCACGATAAGATCATACAGAAGAAAACATAAAATGGTATCATTTTTACTAGTATGTGCTGAGTTGTTGATATTTTGTTCATACGAGTACTCTCATGGCTGGGTAGAAGACGGAAAGTGTCGCGGACGAAAACGTGTTTAAAGTAAAAATGCCGTAATTAAAAGGAAAGAAATAATATTGTTTGTACAAATTCATATGTTGGTTCACTTCATCGCGTGACCGTTAGATATCCTTTCTTGTTTTTAGTAATATCTTACCTATTACAGGAAGAATAAAATGTATCGTGTTTAGAATTTCGTCACTTGTCTGTTGTATTTGGAGCAGGGAAAAACAGTAATTCTTTCTTTCTTACTCTGAGAAACTAATAATACATTGAAATGTTAATTTTGTATTTCCGCTCTGTACTACCTGTCATAATTTTAGCAAAAAGAATGCGAAACGTATCAAGTTTACGAGGGACGGGACGGGACGGCGTGAGTCATCGTGAACGTGGGTGGACGGAACAATTGTATTTCTGTCACGTACTGCGTGTTCTCTTGTAGAACAACAATAGTAACCGTATTTTCTGTCCGCTGTCGTGTACGACAAATATCGCTCGCGTCCACAACCGACGGTTTTTTTTAGTGACCCGTGTTGGCGTCGTTCCCCTTTAGCTATTGTGTAATGGCTGAATCACGCTGTGGCTGTCGGTGGGTATAGCCGTATAGCCTACTCTGCGAGGAGTTGTAATAGTTGTTGTGAAAGCGTGTAGAGAAATACCCGGGGATAATAATGGTATCATGAAACCAAACGGCAGTCATCATTGGTCACGATTATGGACAGTGTAAAATTTCAGGGTTTTGTTTTTCAAATGTGCGTCAAGAAATGTGTTTTACAGGAATGGTGTCATTCAAAATTTAAACATTATTATACTACTAGAATGCTGGAGAACTCGCTCACTACTTTGAACGAAGTACATTTATTATTATATACATTTCGCTATTAATATCTTCATTTAAATACACTGCAAGTAGGTTTATTTTCACCTTACACACGTTTCACAGAAATTACAATTATTCTTATTATAATTAGGCCTATATCTTATTATTATTCTAAGATACAGAATAATTTTTGTGAAACGTACGTAAGGTGAAAATAAACATGCTTGCAGTGTATCTATTTGACGATATTACATGGGAGACCTGCAGAACACTCAACGAGTTACTTACAAACGAATAATTTCGATATTAGCTACAATTTTCGAAGTACGGCAAATTTATTAAAAACCCGATTACTCTACTATATTTTTAGTAATACAACAATTTTAGAGCACTGAACGCTAAAAATCCGTAACCTTCGGATTCTCGTTACATTCCTTATAGTCTGTGACACCCTTCTAAATTTTCACTTTTTCACAATTTTGCTATCTTGTTTGGGCCTTGGAAGCCCCAAAATTGTGAAATTTCCAAAACTTAACACTAAAGTCAGGTGTTAGTTACTTTTGCAATTTGTTTCAAAATTTTCACTCATTGTTTTGGATTCTGGCGTCCAGAAATTTGAAAAATGAATTTTATGTTCAGAAGATCATGATAAATATTACGTTTAATTTGATGCTCTACATCATGGGCTGTTACGATTTTTTTACAATTTTGACTCCCTGACATTTTCCCCTCCCGCCCAACTATTTCAGGGAGATCAATGTAAGAAACAATAGGGTTCTCCACAGCAGTCAGTCAGTCTGAAAGTAGTGCCTGAACTGAAAGTGCCACAACGTAGAACGGGCGATACATTTTCGTGTTAGTTAAAAGTAGTACCGTCTGACGAAAAATTTAATAATACGATTTCCAGTATTTTAAAGTGTGTAATTTGTCGTTAAGTACAGCCTACTGGATTGAGCGGTACACGGAAAATTGTCGTTAACCCTTTGTTGCGTGGCCCGTTAAATAGAGCGAAGTGCTAACTGCCTCGTGTGTTAACATGTCCGTTTATCTGGGTCTTCTTTTCGATTCCGGAATTTTCGTGAATTTTCTTTCTCCTTGTAATTGGTTTCGCTAAGGCACACCTAGATAATATTGCTTTTTCGTTTACACTCACTTTTGCGGTAAGGCACGTTTTCGTTACACTCGCATAATTTTCTGCGCCGGAACAAATCTCTACGGGTTGTAAAAGTCCTGCTTTCATGTTATTGTATTATAATATAGTGTATGTAATTACTTCAAATAAATACGCTGCAGTTAAGATTTATTTTCATCTGACGCACGTTTCACAGAAATTATTCTGTACCTTCACAGGTTTGTTTGAATTGTAATTGAATGTTTCGCTTATAATAGTGAAGGATATATAAAGATTACACTACCTCACATTCTATTCGTTTTTGATCCTACCTACCGCTAAGAAAGAAGAGTGATGCGCATTGTCATTGGTGTGACCAGAGCAGTACAGACACTGGGCCATAGGTGGCTTGCCCTTCCTATGGAAATAGGCGCGGAAATATCCGTCCAGACTCAGAAACTCAGTAAGGTAGTACCCCTTACTTCCCGGGCTTTCTCTCCATCCACGTCTTAATTTCTAGGATGTGCCTGTGTGTCATTTGTAATAGAAAATATCGCATGAACGTACGTCAGTCATAAAGCCCGCGCAGTTTCCTCGTCTGTTCGACTAAAGTTTCATTCACAGCATTGGAATTAAATAATAATATAATATCAGTAATATTATTACTGACGCAATTGTAATACATTATAATTTTCGCCATGAGACAGGGAATCTTTCCACCATGTAATCTGATTCTGAAGTATTCTTGGTGGTATTTTTATATTTAAAAAAACCTTATAGTGACAAAATTTATTTCATATATGAACACAATATGACATGTATTGTAATACATACTATAAGGTGTCTCATATATGTGTGCTAGTGCCCCTTCTGACAGCTATGTAATGCTAGTATGAGAGTTCTTCAATAAGAAAACGACACGTGAGATTGTCTTTTCGTACGATTTTCACAAAATTTATTGCGTTCTCTATTTTTATGAATAATTCACGTTACGATTACACACTTCTTCCGTTGGTCTGCTATAATTTTTTAACCCTGCCGCAAACATTTTGTGCTTTGAGGCCTAGGCTATTTTCGTACGTCGTTTTCACTTCTTCGCTGTTGTGAAACTTGATTCCGTGTACTAAACTGTTTGAGCTTCCTTTATACTCCACATCTCAAGGAGATTTAGGGAAATCTCAACGTCTCTCTCTGTGTGTGTGTGTGTGTGTGTTACATGGTTTCAGGTGTTGGGTATGCAGTTTGCAGAAAATGTTCTGATGAAGCAGAAGTCCTTTTTTTGTGTAAACCTTTTTTGTTTTTTCTAGGCTTCTTTATTTTGAGGTTAAGTATTTGTAACGGTTACAAGGATCACAGTTATTTGAGTGCTTTGAAAAATCACAAAAACTGAACCGTAAACATGTCTAAATATCATTAACATCACATCACCGGTCGGTGATTGGATTCAATAATTTTCCGTATCTCCAGAGCTCCAGGATTGGCGAGCGCGCTGGTGTATGTGTTTACTTAAATTGCATCTACCCTGTGACGTAACTACAAGCTGCTCCTGTGGGACTATGAGACTAATTTCTGTGAGGGGTATATGACTAACTTGGAGGTTGAACTCCCCATTTTACTCAGGGCAAATGAGATATTCAACATTCTTCCCATACATCGAATTATTGCTACAGTTACTTATTTTATACCTTTACTTATTTTACAAGCCTTATTTTAATGTATGCAACTGGCTAACGAATAGGCCTGCGTTAAGTGATATGGAATTTCATTAAAATTTTGTATAGTTCTGACGGGTGATTGATCCTTCTGACATGTCCATCCCACCCGGAAGCTGCGACATGTAGCCTATATTCCAGTTCTATCAGATTGATCCTTCTGACATGTCCATCCCACCCGGAAGCTGCGACATGTAGCCTATATTCCAGTTCTATCAGATTGATCCTTCTGACATGTCCATCCCACCCGGAAGCTGCGACATGTAGCCTATATTCCAGTTCTATCAGATTGATCCTTCTGACATGTCCATCCCACCCGGAAGCTGCGACATGTAGCCTATATTCCAGTTCTATCAGATTGATCCTTCTGACATGTCCATCCCACCCGGAAGCTGCGACATGTAGCCTATATTCCAGTTGTACGAGCTCACGTTGTACATTTGGGTTGTTTTGTTGTTGTCCGTATCGTTTAGTGGCACTACCGACGCACGATTTAATTCACCGATTCTATTACATTTAATGCATTGTGTTTTCAGTCTCATGATGCGTAGTTGGCGAAAACAAACAATTAGGCCTATACGTCAAGATTCCGGATTGTTACATATGCTTTATTGATAGTGCGTAGTTTGAGTCTGATGATCACAGTTCTTACGAGTCTAAGCGTTGCCTTAATTCTCCGTGTTCACTGCACAGAATCGAAAGTATCGCGTGTTGAATGTATCGTACTTCGCAGCTGGTAGTCTGGGTATAGAAGTGCGCAGTCTCTGTATTACACGTACGTGACTTGTGTCACAGCTGAATATGAATAAAATAAAATAATACGTATTACAAGATGTCACGGAATGCTTGCTTTCATGTCTGGGTTCTTTGGTCTCACTCGTCCTATTCAGTGTGTTTTAAAGTTGCATGCAGTGTAAAGAGTCTCTGCGGCCGCTTTTGCCGTACGAGAGCGGAATAGAGATGCTTTAATGTCGCCTCTGTGTGTGTGTGTGTGTGTGTGTGTGTGTGTGTGTGTCGTAACTACGTATTACCCCGGCGGCAGCAGGGATAAGTCGGAAATCTGTAACCGTATATGTAAGGGATTATGTTTCATCCCTCGCAGCCTGTAGTTTGGATCCGATACGCCGTGTGATCGCGCCGATTTCGTGACGTAATACACAAATACGCGCAGCCGTTATTTGACACGTGAATTCTCGAGAATCTGTATAGAAATTGACAGTCCTGTAAGAGAGAAATTAATTAAATAGATAACTTGGCTAGTGGGCGCTAGAAAACGAGTTTCTGACAGCATAGGATTAACATGAAAATAAAACTGCTATATTTTTACCATATTTTTTGTTTAATCATAGAAACGACAGATTTCAAATAAAGTAAAGGTTGGAAGTTTGTAAACAAGAAATCCTAAAACTTGTATTTCTGTGATTGTTAACCAAATAATTTACTGAGCGAAACTTTCGTGTCATACGTGTTTTGAAAAATGCTGCGTTTTGTGAATGTAGCATTTTTCATGCCATACTTTGTAAAGTCATCTAGCATTTTGTGAAGTAACATTTTTCAGTGCAATACTTGTGTCTGGTGTTGGTCTCGGCAAAGTTATGTATAACTTCCTCGAAGTCCAGCTTCGTGGCTACGATCTGCTAAATCATGCAGTCTTTCCTGACTGACCCACGTTGCTTCACAGATATTTTTTATGATTGTAACCTTTGATTATGAACTGGCAGGAATGGTCAGAAATCACAAACAACATCAAAACTGTACAAACTTTCGGAAAACTGAATGCAAGAAAGTGATTTTTCATTACAAGAAGAGAAGCGAGTTCAGTGATTGTTGTCACTGTTGAGTTACCGATCGCATACGTAGAATCTCGCATGGAAATGCCAGTGCTTAGTTAGCCAAGTACATTGTACACAAAAGCCTTTTAATTACCCCCAAGTAAGACATTTTGTCTTAAGTTATTAAAAAATAACTTGGTGATATTTGGTAGAATATTTGTCTCTGTGTAAAAAATAAACAAGGTGGGCCCCCTGGACTTTTGCTAGTCTAGCCATACAGTAGTTTTGTCCCTGGAAATTCGGTGTTACATCTTGTGCACCTTTTCTTCCGTTTTATTGTCAGCGATTTCGGACTAATTATGGATTACGGCAACAGCGTTTTATTTTGTATTCAAGTAGACTTATAAAGAAACTCGTAAAACAGTGTTTCACGCTCGTGTTTGTCAACATGTACATGTCACTTGGTGCATTAAAGGTATGCTTTGCATGTACGGAATGAATTAATAAAACGCTACTAAGGTATGTTAGTGTATAATGTAAATGAGTTGTGTAGTTGTCGCACGCGCAGCAATCAATTAAACAGAGGCAGGCGACTGCGAATCGCGTTTTATCGTTACTTGTCGTGAGGAGGAAACGTTTGAAGTTTTTGTTTAATTAACGCGCCCAACTTTACGTCTGACAAGCGTACAATGCGCCGGATTGAAGTCAAGGTTAGCGACCAGATGAAACGTGTTCGCTCGCTGACACAATACGCGATTCCATTTGTTTTCACATCGAATAATTTTATAACGCTTTTTGTTCCACTTTCGTTGCTATAGATAATAGGCTACGTGTTCCCTGTGTTTTATCACTTAGCATCTTAATGTTTTTTCCGTTTTCAGAGCAATAACAGTAGGAGTAACACTGACAGATAATTTTATATAATTTAGGTGAAATGATTAAAATTCATATTATCAAATCAAATACAGTAATTTATTTGAAAGTTGACAGAAAAATCTCATTCAATACATCATAATCATGCGTTGCATCAAAAAGTATAAGGTAGCCTATCAAATAATAATAGTCTTGATTCATTTATTTATTTGCTTACAGCCGAAATCAGGATACAGCTCTCAATCAAGTCCGACAAATGAAGCCAATGAAGTACCAAATCCAGCACAGTCCAATGCTGAATCACTGACAGATACCAAGCAACCAACAATTAGTGGTAGCTTACATCAAATCCATCGTTGGGATGTGGCATTATTTTCAAGCAAGGAATTGGAAATGATTATCACGAACGCATAAAAATCCATTTGGTCTCCTCCGGAAAAGTATAAATTTCCTTGCTCTGGAGAAAGGAATCTTCATTTCCAAGGACATTGGCTGAAGACTTATCATTGGTTGGCACTCGAGAAAGGAGGATGCAGCTTTCTGTAAAGCATGTTTGTTGCAATCTAAGAAGACTGCTGGTGTCAGTTCTCAACCTCTCAAAGGATTGGTACAGAAACTGGAAGAAAGCACTCGATTACTTCAAGAAGCACGAATCGACTGTTTACCACAAAAGCAGCATGTTGGCGTTAGAAAATATCAGAAAAATGGATGACGACCGTCGTCGTTGTCTCTCTCGTCAGCTCAGTTCAGTTGACTCGGTAACCTCGGATGCCACGTTCTGGTCGCATGACGATTTATGTTACACGCACTTTCAAGTGGAATACTGTCTGTTTTGTCTGCTCTGCGTGAAATTATTTATTGTAAAAAAAGTTAACGATGAAGTTGTAACCCTGTAAATCGGTAGGCGTTCGGTATAAGAAGTACGCATCGCTCGCTCCTGTGTTCAGTGAATCTGGTATAGTGAGCAGTTAGTTGGGCTTGGTTCTGTTATTGCCGCGGGAATGGAAACCCCATCTATACTTATCCGGCGTATTCTGTAGGCCTCGTTTCTCCGCGAAATCAGTGGACAAGCGTACCACGGGTAATGTCGATTGTATTCGATTTGAGTATGGCACATTATCCTTAAGGCAGAGATAAACGTCAGTTGACATGAGTGTTAAATGCTCCGGGGTGTAATGATTTAGTTAAACTTACCCGTGAATTGACGATCCCAGCGGTTGAATTGAGACACAGAATAGGGTTTACGAATCATGAGACGAAAGGAAAGCACTAGAACTAAGGGGCAAAAAGAGTAGGACACATCCAAATCCCGCCAAACAGGCGTAACTTTCAAAATTATCGGTATGGAGAACCATACATGACTTTCATGTTCTAAGTTTTATATTTAAAATAATTTTTGAAATGAAATATTTCCATAGAAACGACTTCTTTCTCCAGCCTTAACCACACTACTGTGGTCGCCAACGTATCCCAACTCACGTTATCGCACTTCTTTTCATTGGTGATGGCAGTCGATGGCATTGCCGACGACCACGGCCAAACAGCCCGGTAATGAATTTATCAACAAACTACTTCTTTGTTGCCGATAATTTACTACACATAACAAATTATCCCCCCCCTTCAACCACCCTTTTCATTTATAGATATTTCATTACCTTTCTACAGTGGATTATTGTGACCTTCTTTCAGGATACTTTATTTATCAAAATTATGTACTTTACGCTTGTTAAAATATAAAACGTTGCAGGTAAACTACCCCTTCCAATTAACCGATTTTTACCAAAATCAACAGGCCTTGAGTCCTGTACAACTCGGGCACATATGCAAAATGTTATTTGATTCTGTTTGAATTTGAGGCAGTTAGTTTTCCATAAAAAAATTCTACACACACAGACACTTTTCGGAAAATGACCTTTCTTCATGTTTTGAGGTAGTACAGTCAGAATCAGCACCCATCTCTTAACACGATTTTTTTCGCGATCACCATACTTCCATTTCTTTACGGAACATGGAAGTAACAAATATTTATAAATAAATATCTGCCTGCCAAAACTATGAATGCATTTTAGTACGTGTTTTCTATTGAAATAATATTTGTATAATAATCTGGGGTATCCAGTGGGAATAAAACGAACGCCTTCGTCGACGCAAAAAGAACTATTTAAGTGGTTTATACTATTAAACGACTTATGGCAGCAATTGTATGCTGATTTTTGTAGTATGTACTTTAATAATCCTGACTGGCTGCGGTCCCGTCTTGTCCGGTTAATTGGGTCTCAACTCCTGCAATTGCCACGTTTATGGAGAAATTCCTCTCCATGTCCACGATTTTTTGTGCCAATAATTTTTCTCCCAGTTTTGAAGTCAGACATAGTAAACTAGACGTAGCCTTTTATCGAATATCGTTGTAGCAGCCGTGGTGGTGGCACTGTTGTAAGAGAAACGCACTGTAGACTTTTAATAAAAAATTCACCAGCTCGTTGCATTCGGTATTGCCCGTCTCAGTGTTACCGCGCTGAAAACGTATTCCCAGTACTTGAACCGGTGGATAAAGCAAGAACTTCTTGCTCGGCGAAGCAGCCTTGCTCTTCTCTTTATGAAATATAAATTCTAACGATACCCCCCTTCGATTGTGCTTGATTAGCGTAGGAATTTTGGACTCCTCTCGAGTAATTTTTGTTGTTCGTAAACCCTGTTTTATTGATTTTACCAATACCTAAAAGTTGCTAAACTATAAAAATATACTGTATAGAATTTTATTAGCTTGTTTCTGGCGAGATGATTTGTGAAACCGGAATACGAAAGTATTGGTCAATTTGGCATTGTTGTAAAGCCAAATCTCTGGTACACAATGTGTACTCATTCGTCGGCATTATGAATTAGTGTATTAAGTTAACGAAACAATGTTGCAGACAACAAAATAGTTTGTTGTGAAGAAGACGCACAATAAATCACGATGTCTAAAGCAGGATTTCGGCATGGGGGTTACGTTACATTCATCGGTCAGCATATAAAGTGTAGATTTACGGTATAAGCTACTAATTTGTAAAGTAGTACGGCAGTACACTCTACTTGTACTTGTACTCTATTCGTTACCGCACCATCGTAGGTCAACGCTGCATACGGCCAGCATGATCTGAAGGACCACACAATCTGACTGGTTTGATTTTATGTTCTTAGCGCGTTCGTAATTGTCTACACATCAGTATTCTTATTGTCTGCTTGAAATATGAAAACAACCGTGTTTTTCCTCACTGTCTTCTCTAATTTTCTAGTTCGAAACACAACAGACAAAACTGATACAACAGACAGGTTTCACAAACACTGATATTACTAATATTCTGAAAAATCATGCTCGAATTCTTTTCATGTCCATTTCGCTTTCCAGCCAACAATAAAGTGACGATCGCTCATGTCTGTAGAGAAGTAGAGACGAAATAATGAACACATTGAATGGTCGCGCAGATCGTAGGATGGAGCAGCGAATGCAGTGTTGGGAATGGAGTGACGGGTCGCACACACCAATCATACAGCTGTTCTGAACAGAAAATGATTGGTCCGAAAACAACGCGTCATAGCTACGCATACGCAATGATATCTTTACACAGTACGCAGCCAGTCACCCGTTTCACGTCTAATTATTTTAGCCGTACTTTGTCACACGTACGTACTAAATACTCTAGTCACGTAAACCGGCCTTGAGTTCAGTGTGATTTGAATCGTACGTACATACGACCTTGCTATTCCTTCTGTTCCTTAACGCAGACACCGATGAACACTCTTCATGAGTAGCACGGTTTTTTGGGTGCAACAAAACACGTATTGTGTAATCACGTCCTGGTATTTGAGCATTTCCGGTGCGTTGTTTTGTTGGTGTAGCCTACTAAATTTTTTCTACAGGAAGTAACCAGTACAAGCGCTAAATTAATGAATAAATTGTGCCGCATACGAGTATCGAGTATTTTGTGAAATAGAATGCGGAAGTGCGCTCGTTTACAACAGTTGCGAGTGAATATAAGGACGGGATTTGTTTCAATTAACTGATTGGCCGGTCTCTGCCCTGTATACTTGCAAATTAATGTGAACAAGAGGAAATTTTCGCATAACTTGACTTTCAGAGTCTGGCAGCCCTGATTTACAGCTGATATTTACTTTCATTTGTTCTCAGCTGTTTCCTAACCTCATTTCCTTTGTTGTTAGTGGTGAATAATGTGTTATCGCTTGTTTCTGTGAAACTTTAATCCTCCGAACCGTGTTAAATCCTGTTTTATTAAATGTAAGCTATGGATCTCGCTCCAAAGAAAAGAAGTAAGATTGTCACATTGAATGAACACACTAATATGACACAAAGGGACATTGCTAGAGTATGTGAGGTTATTTTGGGAGCTGTCAGCAAAATTTATAACGCCAAAATCAGAAATTTTAAAAATTTCTTATTTTGAGTAGAGACGTATCATTAAGCGCCGTAACAGGGAATTGTGTGAAACGCAGAGGTGATTGACAGGCAATAAAATCATGTAACCGCCCCAACGCGCTCACGGCAAGCAGACAGAGTTCATCGCTCCCCATACTAAGAAACGTTAAATTTTGACAACTACCTCAAATCCTTAGAAAAAATGTACAAACGTAAACGAACTCATTTGAAGAGCAGATGTATGTATTAACAATAGACCAAAATACGTATACACGCCAGCTGCATATAGCGAAACAAAAAAGGGTATATAATATTGAAGGACTCAAACGGTCAGCGACAGGACTTCGACCTTACTAAGAAGAGAGAAAGCTCGGGGGTAGTGCCGAACTGAAGGAAGATATGTTGATGGAAACATAGACAAAGAAACGGACATACAAAGGAAGTTTGGTGAGGCCTTTAAGTAACAATAGTTGATGCCATTAGAACAACCAAGTGCACGAAAACAATACTTTGACGAGAAAGTTAAGGGTTGCTTTGTATACTCCAAAAAAGTGACAGGCAAGAATCTATTTATTGCTACGATATCTAGCAGCGACAACGACCTCAGTATAGTGACCTAGGTAAGAAATCTGGTGGGAATCCAAAAGCCTATCAGAGAGGTTCTTTCGGAAAAATAGGTGGTCTCTAGATCTGAAGGATGGTAAAGTAGAACCAATTAGAAAACAGCGTAAGAAAAATCAAAAATTAGTGGGAGAAATACGGAATTCCATATAGGGACGTAAGTAAGGCGCGCTCGAGGAGTCTAACTAAAAATTTTGACGGAAACGGGAGTGTAAGTCCGCGACCGAGATTTCATAATTATGGGACTTAGAGAAATTCGGTACGATGGTTAGAAAAGTAAGTTCGTACTAAAAAAAATTTCGGTAAAAGAACTAATTTTATTAGTGACATACAAGTGAATTAGTACAACACGAATGATAATTAAAAATTATTAAACAGTTTAAAGAGACGGGTAGTGTTTCACCTCAGCAAAAAGGAAAATGTGGAAGAAAACGCAAAACAACTGACAGGGATGACTCAATTATGCTAAGAAAATCAAAGGAAACCCTAGGCTGACAGGTTTTGATCTACAAAAAGACTTAGCACAGTCAGGTGTTAATATTCGTGACTCTACTGTTCGGCGTAGGCTACCGGATGCTAGGCGTAAGGCTGTTCGTCCTCAGAAGAAACAGCTTTAACCATCCCAATTATGAAAAAAAGATTTATCTTCGGCCAAAAAACTATAAGAAATGGAATGAAAAAGATTGGGAAAATGTCCTGTTCTCAGATGAACCCACTTTATTGTACAGAGTCAACGGTCACGCTACGTTAGGAAATCGCGCAGTGAGAAACCTCGTAAACACATTGATCAGAGTGTAAAATACCCGACTAAGAAAATGTTTTGGGGTTGTTTTTCTATTCATGGGGCAAGGCCACTTGTTCCAGTTGATGGAATGATGAATTCCGACAGGTACATTGAGGTTGTTAGAAGACAAGTGATCCTTGCTCTCAGTGACAAGTGGCCAGAGAGAAACGGCATTTTTCAACAAGATCATGCTCCCCTGCCATAAGTCGCGAAAAGTCACACAATTTTTTCAAGAACATAATGTTAAGCTTTTAGACTGGCCAGGAAATTCACCGGACCTCAATCCGATTGAAAACTTATGGGCTATCCTTAAAGGAAGAATGCGCAAAATGAATTGCACAAGCAAAGAAACCATGATTTCTTCGGTAATCAATTTATGGTTCAAAGACAATGAAGTGAAAATGATGTGTCAGAAATTGATCCAATCTATGCCAAAACGTGTAAAACTAGTTATTCAAGCCAGAGGTAGACATATTTCATACTAGATGTATAATATTTTATTAATTCTGTATGCGTTATTAAAAATGAATTAAAATCAAGCGTGTGCACATTAATTTGCACACTAGGCTACTGTACATACGTACTACGTACTGGCAGTGCATTTGTTTAATTACTCATGTACGTTTATATCAAGAGACGTATTTCGTAGTTGCCTGTTGCAGACATCCGGCTAGGTTATCTAAGGGATTAGTGACGTGAAAATATTTCAGACGCAAGAACTCAACGTCAGTTCTTGCAAGGAGTTTTTCTCTAAAAAACGGACGTAAAAATTTATTGTAAAATTTTAGAGTCCATCCATATGTATTAACCTCGTGTCATCCATAAATCTGGTAGAATGCGTTTATACCAACTGACTCAAACTGACTAGGCAGTACACTGATTCAAATCGTTTTGTAATCTTGAGTACTTTTTTCATTGTTTATTGTCGGAAACTGCAGGTCCTCAATGCTCAAGTGGTAATGCATTCGTTCGTTGTTCGTGTTTTTTGGACGAAGCGTTTAATTGATTGTAGACATCTTCAGGTCAACATTCGATATGTCCTGTGGTGCATTGACAATTTCTCGTAAGATTTTGGTCTGGAACCTGGTAGTAGAGCAAGGAGTATACAGTAAACGCGTTAGAGTTATTCTGCCAAAGACCCCGTCGATTTCCTTCACGCCTTCTGCACGCAATTTTGTACTGCCGGCAAGGTACTCAGATAACTCTCTTATAACCGGTTTGGTCCAGTATCGTATATACGTCCAGGTGATTCGTGGAGACGACCTCTGCGTATACAGGTCATACACTCGTTCGTGGTTCGTGTTTTTTGCACGAAGCGTTTAATTGACTGTAGACATCTTCTGGTATACATTCCGGATGTGCTATGCTGGATCGACAGTTGTTCGAAGGATTTGTTTTTCAGTCTTGATTGGCATTAGACCAAGGAATATCGTATAGTAAATGTGCTAGTTACTCAAACCCGCAGTCGCGGAATAATATTTCGAAATGCATAGGGACCATATAAACATTGGCTCATCTTGTTAACGGTGCAATGCGATTGAAGCACAGTGACAGTACCGGCGGGAAGTGATGATGCACAATTAAACACATTGCTACATCGGAGGCTTACGAATGTTAATCTTCGGGCCTAGCGACAGCTATATTTTTATCGACTGATCCTAAACAGTGAAGCCGACCAGTCTTGTCGTGGTCATTTTGCTGCCGGTGTAGCTTTTATCCGGAGAACATCAAGAACGTAACGTAACATTGATGGAGATAAAAATTGATTTGATACGACTTACAAAAGTTGGTGTGATTGGGGACAGTAACCGTTCTAATGAGGGAGCAATACCATTATTCTAGAGAGAGGGAGAGAGAGAGATCACGTTATGCTACTTTCCAATTAAATTATTTTAGTTTTACTGTTTTATATCATGCCGACTCATGTAAATTTTATGGAGAACTGAAGAAATTAAAGATTTTCAAGTGCAATGATAGATCATAAAACCGATTTTCAAGATTAATTTTTAGTGTTAATAGTTTTTTTATTGATTAAAAATTAAAAGAGAAGTGCATATAAAATGTTTTACAAACATCTTGAAGCGTCATTGAAACTTGGACTTGGTAGTTTTACCACTAACCCCACGGTATAGTCTTGAAGTGTTAATTCTATTGCGTCTGCCCGATAAGAAGTTTCATAGTAAAGGAATTCCTGTATAACGGTTTCATAATAATCAGTAAGTCGAACTAACATACTGTGACGGAATGTTGCTGTACAACAATAATTTGTTTTTAAATGGCTATACCTCATCTTGATATAGCGTCTTTATCGGTTTGTCGATGACGCCTCTGGTGTTGAAGAAGCCATACATGAAACGTGTTTCTTTTAAAGCGATAAAAACCGCGTCTGTAACGTTATAGTCGTAAATAATCGTGACAGCGGGCGTTTTAATTAACGCGATAACTGATAACGTTGCCACTGATTGACTGTCCGTAGCGGGTTGAGCAATACCGGTGTTACCCGCACAGTTTACACGTAATTGTGTTATGTTTTTAAAACCCCGATCCCGTGTGTTGTTTGCGGTGAATTTAATTTGATGAGCTTAAACAAATATTTTGCCACGGCCCCGAGTCGCGCGTAGTACCCTCAGTGTTTGTAATATAAACATCCTGTGCATCTGGTTAACGTCGTCGCGTTGTTATGTTTATTGCACAATAAATTTCTGATTTGTAATGATATTTTCTGTCATTATTGTTATTGTTATATTAGTGTAATTTTCGTGAGCGGTGTTTGTAAACATTGACAGTTTTTTGTTTTTGTTATTATCAAAACTGATTTTGTTAATTAAAAGAAAATTTTATGCGTCTTGTTTATGTACATGCCTGGCGGGTGGTATGTTCTGGAAAGGCTCCTCATCTTAACTGTGATATTATACTATACGCTCAGTACATTAATGTAGTCGTTTATCACCGTGACGGAAGGCCAACTTAGTTTTTCGAGTGTAATTGTTGTTGCATAAACCGAATTTATTGTAACTCCAAATCACCATTTTAATAACGAAAGTATAGTTTAAACCTATTTTTCAGTATAATCTCCTCTCACCCTTTTAGCATTTAACACATCGATCCCGTCCTTGATAACTCTGCGTGCCGCCTGTTTCTTAAACCAGTCCGTAACAGTTTGGTAGATTAATAAAGTTGTGTTAGTGGTAATAATCACAAACAGAAACACCGGTGCACACCACTATAAATAAAAATTCCCGAGTAGCGCTTTCAAGCTTCCCCAGCTCATCATCAGATCGGAAATGTGAGCTGATCTGATGATGAGCTGGGAAGCTTGAAAGCGCTAATCTGGAATTTTTATTTAGTGGTGTGCAACAGTGTTATTTCAATTTGGTAGATGTTATGCACTTCGGGCTTGTCTAGAAAAATCATATATCCTTTGTAGGGAGGAGAATTATTGCATCCACTCGTGCATAATTTTCACAGGATTTGTATTATTAACAGGATAATTATTTTTCATAGTATGTGGTAGTAATTATTATTATTAAAAACGTAATACATTCTGTATTATTCAGTGGCGTATCTAGTTTTTGGTCTTGGATGTCCGGGCGAGTGAGTCGGCTTCATACAAAAGAAGAAACTAGTTAAAACTAATCAACATTACTATCTTTAATAAAGTGGTTGAAAAACGAGTCATAACATCTTGACTTCAGTCCCATTAAAAAGAACGGCAATAACACAATAAAAATACCAGTTATTGAAACATTGTTTAGAATATACTTGTTGACTGAACAGATTTTCCTATAGAGTATTTCAAACGTACACGCAATGCTGTGTAATAAACCTGGTTTGTATATTTAAAAATAGGTACACAGCTGAGAGAAAATAATAATTAGACTAAAAATTAAGAGAATTCGTCAACTTTTTTTCACCCGGGTTGGGTGGTCCAGTCCTGTTCGTCCCCCCCCCCCCCATAATACGCCCCTGGTATTCTTAGGGCTGTTTTGTACTTTTCGTGGCGGATTAAGACAAGGTAACGGCATAGCTCGTTGTAGTTCCGTTTCCCGGAGTCCCCGATATCCGGATGTTATTTCCGATCGTTCCGTGACGTTAAAATGTGGTGAACTATGTCGTCTCACAGCGGAATTCAGACACTGTGAAGGGTTACCATGTTCTCCCGTTAAAACGTTATAGCTTGTTGCACAAGATGACTAAATTACTGTGTGTATGCTTGAATGGTGTATTCGCTCGGACATAAGAGTATCCAAGTAGTTATGACGAAACTATTTAGACGTGAGTCAGAAAGGAAGCGAGTGTAACGTATTCGTCTTGCAGCGGTCATTCGTCACATATGAATGGGTACGGGTATGGGTACGGTGTTCCCTCACAATGACCAGTCGTGGGCTGAAAATAGCCGTGCGCAAACGCGTCATCGACCCCATTGACTGCTACATACACCTTCGCACTCGTGGGGGAGCCTAAAACGCTTTTGTTTCAAGCGAAACGCGATACTTTATTAGGGGATGCTCGTTATTGCAATAACAGAGACGGGGGTTGACAGTAGTGATTAAGTGGTTGTAGGACATATTTTATGATAAGGGTTTCAGGTGTTGGTGGAGCATCCTTCACGAGAAAAATCGTTATTCACTCCGTTAAGTGTTTTGTAAACAATTTGTGTTTCAAATGTTCATTTGGTTTTCATAATTACCTTCACGTGGAAAAAAGGTCTAGTCAAGATTGCTTATCGATTGCATTTTACCACGAGAAGGAAGAAACACTTGTTTAATATTTTGTTTTCAGTCTATCACTTTTTCCTTGTTTTGTTGTCTTTCCCGTTAGATGGTTATACGTAGAAACATCCACGATGGAGTATGTGATCTGTCGCATTGATGGCGGGAACAGTGGCGTATCTACAATTTGACCTTGTGGAGGATCCTGTTGTGGGGGTCGAGACGTTTTCGTACAAAAGAAAAAAACAAGATTACTCAACATTACTATCTTTAAAGTGGTTGAAAATCGTGCGATAACATCCTGAAATAAATCCCATTAAAGCAAATGGTAATAACACAACAAAATACAGAATATACGCGTTAGTGAAACACTGTTTACAAGATAGACTGACTTGATTTTCCTGTATTTCATTATTTCATATTTCAAACGTATACGCAAATATTGTGTAATACGCTTGTTTGTATATTTAAAAAAAAAGTTACTACTATATTAGCATACACAGCTAAGAAAAATAATAATACACCCTGAAAATTAAGAGATTAAGTCAACTTTTTTCGACCGTCTGTGGGGGGGGGGTCCGTGTTGTTTTCCCCCCTCCGTAAATACACCCCTACGAGGGAACTCACAGTTTAACTGCACACGTAACGCATCCTCACACGAGTATTTGGACTTAGAAGCTTTAGTACTCCACAAGGACGATTACTTGTAGTGAATACACGTTTAATTACCAGTACGTGTGAGCCGTTAGAATGTGTGTTACTTTCCCCTCCCCCCAATGCTTCACAGGTTACAGAGACAACAGCATGTTAGGTTTCCACAAAAGTCAACAGTAATAAGTGTTTGTACTAGTGAACACGTCTACAAATACTCTTTAGGGCGTATAGTATGCGATCAAAAAAACTTTTATATATTTGTCAAAGCTGGTTGTAAGTGACTAGATTCGGTCGTACGTAAGTGTCGCAAAAGTAGTCAACATTCTGTTTGAAAGATCGAGAGAAATAGGCGGATAAGGCGGATTGATCGAGCCCGGATTAACGGGGCGCAGCCTTTATTAGTTGTTTTGTCTATTTTGCTGCTGTGTGAAAGCCACAGGGCGTAGCATTCCATGGTGTTATGTAACTTCAGTGGACATAATTTCGTACAAGCTCGGCATAGTGTGCTTTGAATTGTTTTAGTAAAAAGTGAATATCTAAATCATGTTAATTTTCGCGTCCGAAGTTTGAAAAAATATTTATTTTTATATATTTTCTGTTAAAAAAATTTTGCATTAAGACGTTTGTTTAATTAAATATTATTATTATTATTGTTGTTGTTTTTGCAACTCATTAAAGTGAAGTTAATATGAGGCTAATGCGTGAAGACCGATATATATTGGACACCATATATATGAAGTGCCTCATGTGATATATGACCACTTGGAACAAAGAGATAGAAGATCACAGAAAGAAGATATCAGTGAGGTGACAGAAAATATAGCTTAAGGGGAGTTTGACGTCACATTGAAAACAGTGTTAATTTTTAATTTTCAGGTTTCATTTGCTCAGACACCTTTCAAAGATAACGCATTAAAATATTTACCTTTAGCGAAAACCACGTTTTAACTCATTTTGAAGAATGTACATGGATTTATAATTTTTTAATGAGTACTTGTAAAAACATTTTTTCTGCTCGATCTATTTGTAATAATATTTTTATTGTATTCTCAGACGCCGTAAAGAGAGAGTAACGTTACTAGCAGTAGTTAAACATATACAGTATATGTGTACGAAGTTTCAAGTCTTTTATCAACGATTTTGCAGAACGTGTACCTAAAATGGAAAATTTCAATTCTGACAAAATCAGCAGTAAAGTTCCTCACCATTTGCATTAGACAGACTCATCAATTCCGGCTCCATAAACTTCCTCTACCAGTCTTTCTCTGTTTCTTTGAACTATTATTGCCTTTTTCACTAATTCTTCAGGTTGCCTATATGCTCTTCGGAGCTTTTAAATACGCCACTGTTAAGAGGTTCGGGTCAGAATTTTAAAGTGAACTTGTCAGAACGACCACGTAGACAGAAGAATTTAAAAGGTCTCGTCAACGACATTTGCTGAGTAGTGTAGCGCAGCACTAAATTATAGGCGAAATTTGAAACGTACACGGTCGACGCAATGAACGTGGTTGATGTTTAATGTTGGGGGGGGGGTACGTAAATGTAACCAACGAGCTTTGAATTAATAAGGATTGATAATCGCAACGTGAACGTGATTAGTGATTGACGAGGTGGTGGCGTCACCATAGGTCTCAATCCATCTTGTTTCGTTTCCCACTTCGCACACTGTAATCATTTTTGTTTTGTCGTCACAGTTATAATTAGACTAATAGGGTACGAGAGTTTGTGCGGTGTGTACGAAGTTGGATCGGGCCGAAACTTTCGATGTTTTTTGTCAAAAAACCGAGGTGACATTCTTGACTTGATTATCGTTAGTTTTTCATTAAATCGTGATAAACATTTTTGTCTGTGTATACAGAAGTTACCATTTCGTTTCACGCTGTAGTTTCTAAAAATCTGTTTTTATTAGAGATCTATACCAGGTCGCTTAAGGAGCACAATTTCTACTAAAGGATGAGTTCGAGGTAAAATAAGAGGATACGCGAAATGGCGTTTTACGTTTATGGGGAAGGGATCGTATTTGTAGAGTAGGCACAGCACTAGTATTATTGTATTGCAGACGAGCTCCTTCAGTCGCTTCTAGACTTTTCTTTGTACTGTTATTTTCTCCGTTGTTTCAAGACCACATTGGCCAGGTTCTTCTTTCATATAATTCTACTCCAGTGACTTAACGCGGTATAATTGGCAGCTATTAACCACGTGTACAAATAATATGAGGTCGTGTCTAGCGGATTTCGACTTCCGAGTCACTATTGGTTATAGGCGTAATATTCATTTACGAGCATCTGCTCGCGAGCAGTAGCTAGCTGGTCGCAAGCATCTGTACGCGTCTACACTTTGATGTACGCTTGCTTGCTATTAGGCTGCTGTCTGACTTCACTTTCACACCACTTTATACCATCTTGTGGTAGCTAGTGAAACAGTAACGTCCCGACATAATCTAATGTACACCTATCATGCATCGTCCAAGTACATAGACAAATGCTCAATAAAGCTTAGTGAGCGTATTCAGGAATTATCTGTGCCGCCGTCCACTGTGTAAAAGTGGTTGAAAGAATGAACGGGACGGATGTTTGGATATTATAGTTACTGTTTGTTTGTCGTTTGCAGTGATCATTTCGTGGATACGGTAACTTTTACGCAGATGGGTTTTGTTGGAAGCAGGTATTGAGAATGACACTGCATGTTTCCTTGTTGTTGTATGTAATAGTCGTAACCTAGTTTTTTATACGAATAAGTCATATCCCCGCTTGTTTTTTATTTAAAAAAGCCGAAAATTTTTAAGGCTCGTATTCGTATATTTTTTTCTTATAATAAAAACAGAAACATAATAATATGTGTTTAGACGAGGACATACTTACGGTATCTTATATGAGGTGGTAAAACTCACAACGTTGCGCAACATTGCCAGCCAATAAATGGTGTGTGACCCTGTCTGTATACAGACTAACGGTTAAACAGAAACGCTCAATTAATTATTGTGTGTGACCCTGTCTGTATACAGACTAACGGGTAAACAGAAACGCTCAATTATTCATGGTGTGTGACCCTGTCTGTATACAGACTAACGGGTAAACAGAAACGCTCAATTATTCATAGGCGCACGTTCGTCTCTCTTGTGCTTCTTTTCGTGGCCATTTAGGCCCTTTATAAAGGATTGACACAGTTAATGCCAGTAATCGTAATAACGTCAAATTATAAGAAGATTATAAAGTCGAATACGTCTTACAACGGTTTATGAGATTAATACAGTTTGTTCCAATCCGATGTGTTCAGTTTGTGCGAGTCATTTAGGTTGTCAGGTTAACGTCGGGAAGCTAACTTAGTGGATGGTACACAGATGTCCGTGTATTTTGATTGACAAACGTTGAAGTCTGATTTCATCAGAGTATTGTCACTTAAGTAAACAGGTTCATATAAAGTACGTTTAACGTATTCGTTTAGTTGGTTGTGTCGAGATATCCCTACGTGTGTTTAACATTGACACACTCGGTAACATTGTACTCAATGTGTCCCAGCTTATCAGGGATGTCGCACGATTACGTTTCTACTTATTATTGCTCTAGGTTTTTTTTACCATAAAATTTCACTGTGTATGCTAGAGTGATTCAATTTGTCTACCAACAAGTCGAAACATATTTATTTAATTGGTTTTCTTAATTCCTCGTACACCCAGACCGCTTCATGAAGTTCACAGCCTAGGTAGTTTTACGAAAATATAGAAAACGTGCAAAATTCACGTATTCCACAGTAGATGTGCTGAATAATTTACATGCTTTTATTAGTACATAGCTGTATAATATTGTTTGTCCCTATTTTATTATAACTATGCAAGCATTATGTGTGTCCAAAGTTGTTATGTGTAAGCAGGGTTGTTTTAACGTGTGTTTTTACAAATAACGGAGGATTTAAGTCGAACGATCTTTTTTGTTTTGCTGGTAATTAGACAGGTGTCAAAATTGGATCTGAAAAAATATGTACAGAAAAATTACGATATTTTTAATCCGTTAATTAGTAATATCACGGGAACAAAGTTTCTAAGCGTACTGCAGTCAGAGGTATCTGGGTTTGCACAGTTTAGCCGGAAACGAAGGAAGCAGGTTGGTCTGCGTGGGGATATGGGTTAGATAAGTACTCCAAGTTACAACCCCATACACGCGGGTAGACGTCGGCGTGCGACTACATCAGTTGATTTAATCTCGTGGTTGTTGAGTATTTAATTTGATATTCTCACGAGTGGAACGGAATTACACCGTTAGAAGTATATTTTCTTAACCTTATCAAAAGATTAAGTCACAAGATGTGAATGATTGGATTTGAAGGACTTTTTTATTGCTTAATTTTATGTGCAAAAGTTAATTTTATGGTTAATTTTAATATCATAATTTAATTACCAAACAACGTTGCATTAATTTTTTCCCTGTTATCAGTTGAATATTCAGATTCATGTAGTATTCGGCTTTTTTGTTTTCCGTTTTTAATATTTCATTTCAATGTAAAAATTTGGAACAATGCAGCTGTTCAGAATACAACAAATGATACTTTATTAAATAAATACTTTCGAATGTAATTTTTCGTCGTTTGAACTGCAGAGTTTGACGAAATTTTGTCTTGTTTTTGTCATAACTTTGTGTTCAATACATTTGAAGGGGAATAGAATTTTTTCCAAGTAGTGTTAACACATTTTGTGATTTCTTTTTAATTACGACTCGTCACTCCGTTAATTATTTTACGATTATTTTATTTGTATGAGATTAGATCTCTAGCGTTCTTTGTGGAAACCTGTAGGCATTGTTATCATTATATCGATAATGTATATTTGTAGGAATTGTTTTAGAGTGTTCCAATAAGAATAATCTTAAGGAACTACGAATATATTGATAATGTATACGTTATCGTTATTACAGTGCTTATTATGCTTGCCGATACAGTATTAACGCTGAATTTGCAGTTTGTGAATCGTAACTGGCAAACGGATTTGCAGTAGTGGGTAAACCGCACAGTCTGCATCACTTCCGATAACGATAAGCGGAGTGATTGTAATAAAACGGATTGCGTGTAAAGTCGCAAGTTACATTTTGTTTATCTACGACTGTAAAAGCCGTCAGAATCGTATGTGAAACGATACGGCGTCACTTGACACGTTATAATGCAGAGTAACGTACACCGGTGTAAAAGAAGTCGAGTGTCGTGTGGTTGTCCTCTCCCTCTCTGTGTCACTAACGCCTGCCGTTGAGTAAAAAGCACAATAACTCCCTAAACCGCTCACTATTTTGAACGAAACGCGCTTATTATTAGGTAAATTTAAGGATTTTTTTCAATTATCAGAAAAATTATGAAACTTCCAAATACTTTTAATTTATTTACTTCCATGTTCCATAATGAAATGGAAGTATGGGGGTGATGGCG
The DNA here is from genome assembly GCA_034769895.1 of Magicicada septendecula. NCBI lineage: Eukaryota > Metazoa > Arthropoda > Insecta > Hemiptera > Cicadidae > Magicicada > Magicicada septendecula. The sequence goes on from CM068371.1 coordinate 67,819,961, forward strand.
AAAAAAATCTTGTTCGAGATGAGGGTTGATTCTGATTGTACTACCCTCAAAACATGAAGAAGAAAAGTAATTTTCCGAAGTGTGTGTGTGTGTGTGTGTGTGTGTGGAATTGTTTCTATGGCGAACGATAACTGCCGCAAATTCACACAGAATCAAATATTTTTTTGCATGCGTCTCTGAATTGTAGAGGACTCAAGGCCTATTGATTTTGGTGAAGATCGGTTAAGGGGAAGGGGTAGTTTACCTGGAACGTTGTATGTTTTAATAAGAGTAAAGAACATAATTTTGATAAATCAACTATGCTGAATAGAAGGTCATAATAATCCACTGTAGAAAGGCAGATGAAATATCTACAAATGAAAAGCTTAGTTGAAGGGGAGGGGGGGAACTTCGTATGTGTACTTCGTTAGCGGCAACAAAGTAGTGTTTGTTAGGTTGTGAGGTGGTTTACGTTAGTGGCCACAGAGTAAGGCTGGTGGTTAAGGCTGAAGCAAGAAGTAGTTTCTATAGAAATATTTTATTTCGAAAATGATTTTAAATATAAATCTTAGAACATGGAAGTCATGTGTGGTTCTCCATACCCATATTTTATTTTTGTTTATATAGATGTCTTTTTCCTTTATGGACATCAAGTCCCTTACAAATTCCACTTACTGAAAAAATATTGAGTTAAAAAAACATACATAAATTTCTTCCTTTTATGGTCATTATGGCTCTTAAAAATTCTACTTACCAAACAAAGTTTTAGTTAAAAACCAAACAACTCAATTTACTTAATACTTATAAAACACTAGCGAGTACCCGGCATGCGTTGCAATGCCACTCAAAGAAAGAAAGTGTTTGTATATATATAATATATAAAGACTTCGTTCGCGTGGTCTTCAATTTAATGCGATAATATATTTAGAACAGAATCTATTCCATTGGGTTGCCATAGTAACCAGATCTAATAAGTTAGTTTTTTAAGACTCCAAAGGACCCCCCAGAGGATCGTATCGAAAAAAACACCTGTCCTATGTTGGTTCTCCCGTTGCGTAAAATATTTGTGCCAAGTTTGGTTGAAATCGGTCCAGTGGTTTAGGAGGAGATGTGGAAGACCCCAAAGAACCCCCAAAAGAACCCCATCGAAAAAACACCTATCCTATGTTGGTTCTCCCTTTGCGTAAAATATTTGTGCCAAGTTTGGTTGAAATCGGTCCAGTGGTTTAGGAGGAGATGTGGAAGACCCCAAAGGACCCCCCGAAGTATCATATCGAAAAAACACATATCCTATGTTGGTTCTCCCGTTGCGTAAAATATTTGTGCCAAGTTTGGTTGAAATCGGTCCAGTGGTTTAGGAGAAGATGTGGAAGACCCCAAAGGACCCCATCGAAAAAACACCTATCCTATGTTGGTTCTCCCTTTGCGTAAAATATTTGTGCCAAGTTTGGTTGAATTCGGTCCAGTGGTTTAGGAGAAGATGTGGAAGACCCCAAAGGACCCCCCAAAGGACCCCGTCGGAAAAAACACCTATCCTATGTTGGTTCTCCCGTTGCGTAAAATATTTGTGCCAAGTTTGGTTGAAATCGGTCCAGTGGTTTAGGAGGAGATGTGGAAGACCCCAAGAACCCCCCAAAGGACCCCATCGAAAAAACACCTATCCTATGTTGGTTCTTCCTTTGCGTAAAATATTTGTGCCAAGTTTGGTTGAAATCGGTCCAGTGGTTTAGGAGGAGATGTGGAAGACCCCAAAGGACCCCCCGAAGTATCATATCGAAAAAACACATATCCTATGTTGGTTCTCCCGTTGCATAAAATATTTGTGCCAAGTTTGGTTGAAATCGGTCCAGTGGTTTAGGAGGAGATGTGGAAGACCCCAAAGAACCCCCAAAAGAACCCCATTGAAAAAACACCTATCCTATGTTGGTTCTCCCTTTGCGTAAAATATTTGTGCCACGTTTGGTTGAAATCGGTCCAGTGGTTTAGGAGGAGATGTGAAAGACCCCAAAGGACCCCCAAAAGGACCCCCCGAAGGATCATATCGAAAAAACACATATCCTATGTTGGTTCTCCCGTTGCGTAAAATATTTGTGCCAAGTTTGGTTGAAATCGGTCCAGTGGTTTAGGAGGAGATGTGGAAGACCCCAAAGGACCCCCCAAAGGACCCCATCGAATAAACACCTACCCTATGTTGGTTCTCCCGTTGCATAAAATATTTGTGCCAAGTTTGGTTGAAATCGGTCAAGTGGTTTAGGAGGAGATGTGGAAGACCCCAAGAACCCCCCATAGGACCCCATCGAAAAAAATTCATAAACCTTCGCTGGCGTGCGCACAACAACTCACCGAAGTTTCATCGCAATCGGATGAATGGTATAGGAACGCATACGGGACAAAGAAAGAAAGAAACAAACATTCATTTTTATAGATATAGACTAAATAAAATTCCAGCATAATTTAATATCTATATCTATAAAAATGAATGTTTGTTTCTTTCTTTGTCCCGTATGCGTTCCTATACCATTCATCCGATTGCGATGAAACTTCGGTGAGTTGTTGTGCGCACGCCCGCGAAAGTTTATGAATTTTTACTTCCATATTTCCTTAAGGAATGGAAGTATGGTGATGGCAAAAAAAATCGTGTTCGAGATTATTGCAGATTCTGATTCTACTACACTCAAAACATGAAAAAAAGTCGTTTTCCGAAAAGTGTCTGTGTGTCTGTAGATTTTTTTTCTATGGCAAACGATAACTGCCGCAAATTCAAACAGAATCAAATAATTTTTTGCATACAGCCCTGATTTGTAGAGGACTCGCGACCTATTGTTTTTGGTGAAGATCGGTTGAGGGAAAGGGGTAGTTTACCTGCAACGGTTTTTTTTTATCAAGGGAAATTTTTTTTTTTTTGGCAAACGATAACAGCCGCAAATTCAAACAGAATCAAATAATGTTTCTTATACAGCCCTGAATTGTAGAGTTCTCAAGACCTTTTGTTTTTGGTGAAGATCGGTTAAGGGAAAGGGGTAGTTTACTTGTAGCGTTTTATGTTTTAACAAGGGTATTTCCTATGGCAAACGATAACAGCCGCAAATTCAAACAGAATCAAAAGATTATTTGCATACAGCCCTAAATTGTAGAGTTCTCAAGACCTATTGTTTTTTGTGAAGATCGGTTAAGGGAAAGGGGTAGTTTACCTACAACGTTTTTTTAACAAGGGTATTTTCTATGGCAAACGATAACAGCCGCAAATTCAAACAGAATCAAATAATTTTCTGCATACAGCCCTGATTTGTAGAGTACTCAAGACCTATTGTTTGTGGTGAAGATCAGTTGAGGGGAAGGGGTAGTTTACCTGCAACGTTTTTTATCAAGCGTATTTTCTATGGCAAACGATAACTGCCGCAAATTCAAACAGAATCAAATAATTTTTTGCATACAGCCCTGATTTGTAGAGTACTCGCGGCCTATTGTTTTTGGTGAAGATCGGTTGAGGGGAAGGGGTAGTTTACCTGCACGGTTTTTTTTATCAAGAGACTTTTTTTTTTTTGGCAAACGATAACAGCCGCAAATTCAAACAGACTTAAATAATGTTTCGTATACAGCCCTAAATTGTAGAGTTCTCAAGACCTATTGTTTTTGGTGAAGATCGGTTGAGGGAAAGGGGTAGTTTACTTGCAACGTTTTTTTAACAAGGGTATTTTCTATGGCAAACGATAACAGCCGCAAATTCAAACAGAATCAAATAATGTTTTGCATACAGCCCTGATTTGTAGAGTACTCAAGACCTATTGTTTTTGGTGAAGATCGGTTAAGGGGAAGGGGTAGTTTACCTGCACCGTTTTTTTATCAAGCGTATTTTCTATGGCAAACGATAACAGCCGCAAATTCGAACAGAATCAAATAATTTTTTGCATACGTCCCTGAATTGTAGAGGTCTCAAGGACGTTCGATTTTGGTGAAGATCGGTTAAGGGGAAGGGGTAGTTTACCAGCAACCTTTTACGTTTTAACAAGAGTAAAGTACTTGCAAATTTATTTAAACTTTTTGAAACAATGGTAATTGTTAAAAATAAAATGATTTTGTTGCCAGGCAATAAAATTAAAATTTTTTAATTTTAATGTAATATAATATTTTTCATTTAATACGGCAATAAAAAGGCAGGTAAGACACAAACACACAATTCACGTTATTTCTGGCCTCACTCATGTTTATTTTCTTACGTTTGCACGCTTTTTAAATGGAAAGTGCCGAAACCCACACCAACATAACGCGTGCAAGCCGAAAAAATGGACATCAATTTGCTTACTGGCGAAGCTAGTAGTTAATGAATGGGTAGGCAAAAATCTTATCTTAAATTTTTTTTAAGGAATCACTAAAAGGACGGTGGGTCAAATCGGACGCTGAGGTAGAGTTTGCTGTAACCGAATGGTTCCACAAACAGCCGTAAGAATTTTACTAGCAGGGAATCTACAGGTTAGCGCAACAGTGGAACTCATGTCTTAATGTTATTGGAGACTTCTTTTAAAATCGTTGAATAAAAATTGCTTTACAGCTCTATACGTGTGTCTATTGAACAATCCTTGTATTAGTCATACACGATAATACAACTGATTAAACTTCAAATTTTTAAACTTGGTTAGTTTCTATATATATGTTTAATGTTACAAATAATTCAAATAACAATCTTGATCATCTGTTAGTTCAGCGGAATAACAGTGACACTTTTAATAACCGCATAAAATAAACACTTAGAAACAACACAGGCGCTTTAACTTAACTGTTTGGACCACAGAAGTGAGGCATGCCTCAACGCTCTATGTGTACAGCGCGGGACAATCCCCCCTCCCTACACTTCCCTATCACACCACTACATTGCTTACATACGATGTATACAAAAAACGCTGAGGCAAGTTCAGGTTGCCTCATTCGCTTTAAACGAACTATGCCGAATCTCACCTGTCACCATCTAGCGGTCGCTCAATAAAGCACGTTTCGGTTTAATAAATTTGACAGTCACAGTAACAATGTATAATCTTTACGTTATGTAGTTCATACGTATTTATAATTTTTATTCTACAGAATTTGTTAGGGTAGGCATTGCCTCAATTGCCTCCATGTAACTTCGCCACTGATATATATGTGTACAACGTTATCGGCAACAAAGAAGTAGTTTTTGTTAAAATTCCTTCCCGGGATATTTGGCCGTAGTCCAATGTTTTCTACAAAACCAGACATTTCGGCAATGCCATCGACTTCCATCATCAGTGAAAATCGAGTGCGATAACGTGAGGTGGTATACGTTAGTGACCACAGTACTGTGGTTAAGGCTGAAGCAGTAAGTAGAAAGAAGTAGTTTCTATGGTAATATTTCATTTCGAAAATGATTTTAAATATAAATCTTAGAATATGGAAGTCATGTATGGTTCTCCATACCGATATTTTTCAATGGGGCCCTTTGGGGGGTTATTGGGGTCTTCCACATCTCCTCCTAAACCACTGGACTGATTTCAACCAAACTTGGCACAAATATTTTATGCAACGGGAGAACCAACATAGGGTAGGTGTTTTTTCGATTGGGCCTTTGGGGTCTTCCACATCTTCTCCTAAACCACTGGACCGATTTCAACCAAACTTGGCACAAATATTTTACGCAACGGGAGAACCAACATAGGATAGGTGTTTTTTTCGACGGGGTCCATGGGGGGGTCCTTTGGGGTCTTCCACATCTCCTCCTAAACCACTGGACCGATTTCAACCAAACTTGGCACAAATATTTTACGCAACGGGAGAACCAACATAGGATATGTGTTTTTTCGATATGATCCTTCGGGGGTCCTTTGGGGTCTTTCACATCTCCTCCTAAACCACTGGACCGATTTCAACCAAACTTGGCACAAATATTTTACGCAAAGGGAGAACCAACATAGGATAGGTGTTTTTCAGTGGGGTTCTTTTGGGGGTTCTTTGGGGTCTTCCACATCTCCTAAACCACTGAACCGATTTCAACCAAACTTGGCACAAATATTTTTCGCAACGGGAGAACCAACATAGGATGTGTTTTTTCGATATGATACTTCGGGGGGTCCTTTGGGGTCTTCCACATCTCCTCCTAAACCACTGGACCGATTTCAACCAAACTTGGCACAAATATTTTACGCAAAGGGAGAACCAACATAGGACAGGTGTTTTTTCGATACGATCCTCTGGGGGGTCCTTTGGAGTCTTAAAAAACTAACTTATTAGATCTGGTTACTATGGCAACCCAGTGGAATAGATTCTGTTCTAAATATATTATCGCATTAAATTGAAGACCACGCGAACGAAGTCTTTATATATTATATATATACAAACACTTTCTTTCTTTGAGTGGCATTGCAACGCATGCCGGGTACTCGCTAGTTACATATAAATGCTAGCGATGTGTATGGAAAAAACTTGCAAGTTGTATTGTGTAATTTGGAGAATTTTATTTCACAGAAATATTTGTTGACACAAATGTTTTTAGTGAGGTTATGTTGGCTAATGTCACTAGACGGAAATTTGATTTCTTAAGTATAAGCGTGTGGTGTTAAAACAAGGAACGGCACAGTTGTGTTTGAATATTTTATCACATTATTTTATAGGTAATTCCCAAGTAGTTGTGCTTCCTTATCTCGCCACAAAGTTTACCAAAAGTCCATTTGATATGTTTGAAGGCATCTTATCGAGTGCATTGGTTATACCTTTTACAGCCCCACCCGACCGTTAGATTCATCTACAATTGAATTGCCGTAGTCGTCGTCGTGTGGAGCAAAATTTGCCACACTCGATCAATTCATTTACATTAGCAGTAGGCGGGTACAACCCCCGCTCAATGTATTAGTAGACCCGACGGCAGTCATTCGGAATGGGGTAACGTGATATCCGAGGATTTCCCGCGAGAACGTCCCTGTCTGAATGTTTTTGCTGTTTACGGGTTAAAATATTTCCCGTGGCTCCGACGACGTTACAAATTGTAACTGATAGAATTTTCCTCCTGACTTTACAGGTATCGACTTTTACAAGTAGTAATAGATAGGTGAGCAACATCATGTTATAAGGTTAACACCAAAGTATTGACGTAATATAGACTTACCTATGTTACTTTTGTTATTTTTACGTAAAAAGTATTGAGCTCTCTGTCTGTGTCCAACCTCTCTCTTGCCCCCATGTTACCCTCCCTTCTTCCGCACCCTCTCGTACTTGAGACAACTTCACGGACTATATTAATCTTTCCAGGAAAATTGTAGACTTGATTTAGTGTTGGTTGGCTAATTTTACTTCAGAAGTTTAATATTAAGAATTAAATTGCATAGGACTATATGGATGTTTTTGAAATAAGGGCGAGTGACCGCGCCCACAAGTGTGAATGAGAAAGGCGGTAAAATGTTAGTTTTGAAAAGAATGTACACACACAACACAAACACAAGGAATGTGCTAGAAAAATATGTAACTGTACAGACGGGGGTGACAGGGCTCGGAGGTTGGGAAGGGACATTTGAATTATATTAGGGGGTGACATTATTAGGGGCTTGTTGTGTGTGAACAGAGGGGGTTGGGGTGGTAGGGTTTCGTTTTACACTCTTCTTGTTAATTCCGATCTGACGATGAGCTGAGAAGCTTGAAAGCACTAATCGGAATAATTTTTCTATGGTGGTGTGCAACGGTGATAATTCTGTTTGTAATTTTACTTCCATGCTCCATAAGGAAATGGAAGTATAGTGATGGCGAAAAAATCGTGTTCGAGATAAGGGCTGATTCTGATTGTACTACCCTCAAAACATGAAGTCATTTTCCGAAAAGTGTGTGTGCGTGCGCGCGCGCGCGTGGAATTTTTTCTATGGCAAACGATAACTGCCGCAAAAATAAAATAATTTTGTTCATATGTGCCTGAGTTGTAGAGGACTCACGGCCTATTGATTTTGGTGAAGATCGGTTAAGGGAAAGAAGTAGTTTACCCTGCAACGTTTTTATGTTTTAACAAGAGTAGAGTACTTAATTTTGATAAATATGTGTACTAGGTTATCGCCAACAAAGAAGTAATTTGTTGTTAAAATTCTTTCCGGGGATGTTTGGCCGTGGTCTAATGTTTTCTGAAAAACCAGACGTTTCGGCAGTACCATCGACTGCCATCATCAGTGAAAATCGAGTGCGCTAACGTGAGGTGGTATACGTTAGTGACCACAGTACTGTGGTTAAGGTGAAGCAATAGAAAGACGTAGTTTCTATGGAAATATTTCATTTCGAATATGATTTTAAATATAAATCTTAGAACATGGAAGTCATGCATGGTTCTCCATACCGATATTTTAAATTGCCAATGTCTTGGAAAAGTAGAAATGAAAAAGTAATAAAGGTTTGTGTGCGGTGTGTTTTGTCATACAATCCCTTTTGTTGATGTATGAATTTATTGATAACATAATTATAATATCACACGGTTATATAAGACTACTATCGCGGTTATGACAGCATCATTACAGTTATACTAGTCTTACTTCATACATGGATCGTCGTCCTTCTTGTGTATCTGACGCTAGACGCTGCTGTTGTAGCCAGTAACCGTATGTCACGACTATTGCGTTTTGTCTTAAGTCGTATACTGAATGTTGTAAGTAATTAAAGCATAAATAAGGAAGCCTTGGATTCTCCAACATTAAAACCAAAACTTTTATTAATCCAGTGTATCCATAATACAAAAAGAACCGTGCGCTACTGTACCCTGTACGCAGGAAAACTTATTTACAAGGTAATAATAGTCGTAGTTGTAAATTAGGAAAACGGTATCTCTGCAATCCTTTTGTCGGAGAAACTGAGTTTCATTAAAAAAAAAAAATGTAGAATTTATTTTAACGGACAAGAGCAATAAGATGTTTGACGCATTTAATGCCTCCCTTTCATATGTAACTGAATAGTCTTGTAACCTTTGTGTTGCGTTAAAAAAAAAGAAGATATATTTAATATCAAGATATTATTGTGTCGCTGTTTAATAAATAATTAGGGTAATATTATTGTTTACCCTGTTCAGTAAACAATTTAAAAAATTGCTTTACAAATAAGACGGTGTTCATGTATTTACATACCGTATTTGAAAGAGCGAAGCGAGTTTTCAGTTTTCACTGGACGATTTGGCATGGCATTTGTCTATCTGTCTGTCTATTCGGGTTGTGTTTCACGTGGAAATCCTTTGAACCTGGCATGCGTGTCCTTATTCCGACAGACCCCTATTGTTTTTGAAGTAGCCCCCCCCCCCCAAGTGGGTACGAGGCAGAAATGTGAGGGGTCAAAATTGTGAGAAAAATCTCAAAACCCATGTAAAGGGATGTAAATCTCATGCCTACAATCTGAATATATATTTATTTTTGAAAATTTCAAAGTTTTTGCACGTCAGAGCCCAAGAGCGGGTGAGTATTTTGATAAAATCGTAAAACTTTATTTGAGGTATCAGATTTAACAGAATTTTAACTAAGATCTGAATGTAGTGTTAAGTTATGGAAATATCAGAATTCTGGGACCTAGGACCCAGTAAAGGACTCGACATTTTTTTATTGTGACAATCCTGCTGCGTGTCAGACTAAAAGGAATTTTAACCCAAATCTGAATGTTTCTAATTTTTAGTGGCTATTGTTTGAGTGTATGTTCTAGAATTGTTATGCTACCAAAGAAATCGTAGAGCATATAGGCTAATTAGGATTTATGTAATTTTTCCCATAATTGAAAAAAGTATCTAATATTGAATGGTATGTAATAATAAATGTACTCCGTTCAAAATAGTGAGGGACTTCTGCATCTCAGGAGTGAGTGTAGTATTTACTATTAAGTAAGTCGATGGGCTGAATTTAAACGGATATTGGAAACGCAGTAATGAGCGCGTAAGGACATGATTGTTGACAGACTAGTAATTTTGTGTTAAACCAACCCGTGAAACGCGTTTTAAAGACACCAGACATTAACGATTAGTCCTGGAGATATGAAAGAGGCTTTGGAGAGGAAAGTTTCGGTTGTGTAAGAGAGGGCGCAGTCGAATTGAATAGGCTGTATCTAATTTATAGCTGGAATAATCTAATTTATAATCGCCTTATTATTTATATTTCGCATTAATAATCTCCGAAAAATCTAACAAAGTTGTAGATAAATTTGTGTAAAACGGAAGATAAGTTTCTAATAATACGTTTAATTTTAAGTAGCTTTTTCTTGTTCGTAGCTATGGTATGCTGTAGCTTGTTGGCGAAATATTTGCTTCTGCTGATGACTAGATTTCACGGAAGCGTTAGGAATACTACGTTTATTTATTTCATTTGATCCAACATTTTATCGTTGAGTGCGTTACTCATTCTGTTATCGCAGCGAGTACGGATATCTATAGTAGAGTACATGTATTCTCGAGAATAACGAACGATCTGTGAGCCACTTCAGAAATTGCGCGCGTCCCCCCCCCCTCTCTCTCTCTCTCTCTCTCGATTCTTTGCCTGTGAAATATTTTTCGATTTTTCCAGTTTTATTGGCTATCGTAAACTTGATATTGCGAGATACATTTTGTGCGACGTTAACGTTCGGTTGTCCTTGATGCGAAGTCGCTTAAATGGTAAACAGTGTATCTCGAAACTTATTTATTTAGGAAAACAATAAGTGTAGCAGTAAATATGGTATGTACTTGTTTTGGAATGTTTCTGAAAATAATTTGTTTAATAAATTTTGTATTAATATTGACGGAGCGTGATGGGACACTTTATAAGTTCTTTAGAACTGTGTTGAACTGTTTTAATTTTTAATTAAACGAGACGACGTGTCGACGACAGAAAGTTAATTGAACTTTCTGTTCGCGTTATTAATACGAAGTAGAGATTATAATTATTCATCTAATATCGAAAGTCTTTACACGGCGGGTTTGATATTAATACGTTTCAATTTGAATTTCAATAAATCGTTAATCTAGCGGAATTGGGTAAGCCTTGTTGTCTTGTGTTTCGATGTTTAGAAGTTAAGTAAGATATGATGAAAACGTAGTGCGCAGCTTACGGGGCTTTTGCTGTTCTGTTCCTCTCCGTTTGCTGGAGGATTTATCGATGTGGCGAACAGATGGGGTGACTTAACTCTGTTTCTCTCATCCTTATTCCTGTCTCTAAGGACGAAGATGCGGGGTTAGCAAACTCTCTGCGGGCGCCCTTTTTCTCAGTATGTTTCTTCCCGAGATGATTACACCCGACTTTTTTTCGATGGAGTGATGTAGACTGGTTGCTTTATCTGCGAACACAAATTGATAGTAAATGCGTTGGCCATTATAAACCTATTAAACGATTTCGTACGGTTTTATTAATCATGCCCCACCGTTTGCTTAACCCAGTAGGGAAGCACTAGTTTTTTTTTAACAATAGTGGTCGGCATAATTAATAATTGCAGTTGAATAAACCTGTTATCGATTTGTTTTATTACTTCCATTTCCTTACGGAACATGGATGTAATAACTTCCATTACATCCATGTTCCGTAAGGAAATGGAAGTATGGTGATCGCGAAAAAAATCGTGTTCGAGATAAGGGCTGATTCTGATTGTACTACCCTCTAACCTGAAGAAGTCATTTTCCGAAAAGTGTCTGTGCGTAGAATTGTTTCTATGGCGAACGATAACTACCGCAAATTCAAACAGAATCAAATAATTTTTTGCATATATGCCCGAGCTGTAGAGGACTCGAGGCCTATTGATTTTGGTGAAGATCGGTTAAGGGGAAAGGGTAGTTTACCTGCAACGTTTTACGTTTAACGAGAGTAAAGTAATTAAAATTCCATTTATACTTTTCCAAACAATGTAATTGTTAAAGATAAAATAATTTTATTGCCAGGCTGTTGAACCAGGTTGTTCTGTTAGGAGAGAGGGTACTTGGATTGTTTTGTGTTTTAATAACACTAAAGTACTTAACTTTAATAAATAAGTGCTTCGAAAATAAAGTGATATTAATCCACTGTAAAATGGTAAATGAGATAATTATAAATGGAGTAGGTATTTGAAGAGGGCGGTGTGATTTAATGAAAATTGCTGTACTGAAATCGACCAAAGTACGAATATTTAATTTTGAAGGATAAGATACCTTAGAAATTACATATGATAAAACTATTAATGAATGAAAGTGTAAATATCATTAATGGTGGGGATCGGTTGAGGAGGAGGGATGATTGGATGATTATCTGCGTAGTTCAGTTTCTTTATAAGAATAAATTACCTAAATTTTATAGATTAAGTGGCTCAAAAATATCATTATATTAAACGACTACCCCATAATAACAAAAATATGTATAAATAGTGAAAATAGTTTGAGGGTGGGCGATGTTTTTTTTAGAAATTATCGAACCGAATTCAAGTAAATGATTGTAAACATAAATCTTAGAACATGGAAGTCTTGTATGGTTCTCCATACCGATATTTTAGACAAGTATAATCTACATTTGAATATCTCTGTACACTCAATTAGTATCACTTGGTTTTACTTACGATTACAAGCATGTGGAAGTCATGAGATCAACATATGTGTAACATCGGTGCAAGGTTTGGAAATCGCGTCTCGCGCAACTCTTTTTCTCCTTGTAGAAAATACTACTACATGTGAAATTTGAAAAAAACTGAAGATTAAGGAATCTAATAATTTGTTGGTGAATAACTGTACATGAAGTATTGACGAGTACTTTTATAAAACGTACGTTTTTGAGCCAATCGGGCACCATCATACTCTCGTTAAAGCGGCAGCCAAGGCGTTAACAAAAGTTCATACCGGCTTTACAGCCCATCAGCTGCATAACACGCATCCAAGCCCGAACTCAGGAATCGCCGAAACGAATTACGGATGGCGCCCGTCTGAACCTACACGATCGTATAAGAGAAATAACGGGAAAACGTTGAGTCGCGGCCTTAGAGCGGTGGTGAGGCGATGAGGTTTATTGCTGCTGCTCTGTACAAAGTTTGGTACTGTACTAGACACGAAGCTTTAAAGTTTGCGCGTTACGTTTTTTACAACTGGTTCTCAACGATGTATACTTGATGCGAATATAATTTGCGCCCCGTTGTAAAATATAGTTTTAAAATGTAGATTCAAACCGTTGTGGAGGAAGAGGGGAGAGAGAGTGCGAGACAGTAACTGGGTAAACTGTCTGTTGTATGCATAATCTTGTGTGTATTGACTGAAGTGCTTTGATAAATCGTTTATAGATTACAGTTTACACAGCTTGGTAGAGAACAGCGTCGCTTGATTCCTTATTAATCACGTCTGGTTGGCATTGTTGATCTGTATCTTATTGTTAGAGACATCGCCTCGTGTATCGGGTAACGCGTGTAGCTAATTTGTTCTTGTCAACTATAACTACGTTTCTCTCACTCGAGTTCGCGTATTGCTTTTGCAACTGTATCGCGATGCGGGTGTTATTCAATACAACACGAGGAAACCGTGTAATTAAGCAGGCCAACCGATTGTTTTACAAAAGCGTAACTTTTGGTTGGTGGGTAACTTCGGTCATACTTTCTATCATCAGACTTTGGCGTATTAACGAGTTTTTCTCAAGGTTAGCGTCGAGTTTTCATTGTGGCTACAATTACATTTGGGAATTGCATTCCTGACCCGATTTTTTTCTGTCCCTGGAAATGCTCATTAGGCACATGGCGCCTTTTAAGTGGCCATTAACCGGCATTAACCGAGAAGAACTTACAAAAAATATTTGTGGATTGTAATTTTGCTTCAGTTGTGAAATACTTTATTATTAGAAAACAATTTCATTTTCGAACATAAAAATAATTACTTTGTAGTTATATCCAATGGCGGCAGGTAGTTACAAATTTTGCGGTTGTAGTAGTTGGTTGTGTGGGGGCGGAGGTTCAAAGAACACTTTTGTAAGTGGGCATTCTCTTACAAAATCATTCACAGTGCTGTCATTTGAAAAAGCAGAAAGTTACCGTTTTCCCTAAAAACAGAGCTGCAATTGATAATGCACTTCAGTGAACTCAGTTCTTTAGGTAATGTCTATCTGTGCCAGAATCCATGTTCCAACGTACTCATGAACGATTACTAAAAACGTCAATAATTAACTTTGCAGTAACCAGATACTGAATATGCAGCGAAAAGCGAAAGTTAAACAGTATCGTGCTTTTTACAAACTACACGTGGTTTAGAAGCACACAGAATCACTAACTGCAAAAAGCACACAGCAGCAGTAAACAAAGAAAAAATAATCTTCTTCTGCACTACATGGCCTGGGCTATAACCTGTTCCGACTGCAGTCTCTGACCATTTTTTCCAGGGTCTTCCACGATCTCTCGTCCCGCTGGCCCATACTCAAACGTGTCTACCATGCGTTCCACATGGGACTTCCAATTCTTCCTGTATTCCTTTATTATCTCCAGAACCGACTGTAACTTCAGGTCTTTCCTAGATGATCCTCAAACTACATCCGTTCACTGCTATTTAAAAAAAAGATAAATAAATACATATGAATAATAATAATAATACGTACTTAACACGCATTAATTAATACACAGTTCACTATCAGTCACAGTTATACCTGTCAGTTAGTTGACCCATGACACACCTAGGATGCGCTGCAACGCGGAGCGTTGAGCCGCACGTGTGTTCTTATAAGAGAAAACGATTCAAGAAAAATATAAATTTTAAATACGTCAGAAACGAAGTGATTTGTCTGGCGACAAGTATACCACTGTTTCGAATATGGGAGAAAAACGTGTTTTGCCTTTATCCATTGTAGTTAGAATGAAATATTCGCCTTCCGAGTAACGCACACATTAAAAGTAGCGTTAGTACCATTTCAGTTGATCGTTAACGCGTCCCCAAGTAACTGTTTATTCTCTCTGTGTGGTACTAATCTAATAATTACCATGTCCATGAAATTATTTTCTAAAATTTAACCAAAGACATCTGATTTTCGTAAATTATCATGTTTGTTAATTTGTTTTATCGGTTTTGTTAATTGTAATCATTTTCTGAACACATGCTGCGTGTGATCCAGTCGGTAACAATTGTTATTGAGCAGTTTATCGACAGGGTATAGGCAGGTGTATACGGCGTGCAGTGTAAGCTGTCTCCGGCTCGTAATTGGCTTTTCATGTGACAGCGGTCAGCAGCACTGTCCATCTGGCATTATATGATTAACTGTACTACCGGTTATTAATGCCAGCAGTTATCTTGATTAAACGGACCACGCCACAAATACTTAGCGCGTGTCAGATCGTATATTATTGTACGAGTTCCAGGAATGTAAGCATTTCATTACATTAGTACAATATTATCGGCCGCGAGTTGTGTACATTGCATGTGTTTGTATAGCGTCCGTTGAACTTGCCGTGTTATGCTTTTAATTTTTCCCAACGGTTTATTTCGGACGTGTATAAAATCACGG
This sequence comes from Magicicada septendecula, assembly GCA_034769895.1. Taxonomy (NCBI): domain Eukaryota; kingdom Metazoa; phylum Arthropoda; class Insecta; order Hemiptera; family Cicadidae; genus Magicicada; species Magicicada septendecula. Next base: position 67,835,344 of record CM068371.1, read on the forward strand.
GTTAACGCACACACGCCACGCCGCTATCGCCTTGTGCTGCAGTCCAGATGTTTTGTTTGTAATGCAGTTGCTGCACCCGGTCTCGGTCGACTGTGAACAAAACGCGATGACGCAGATTGTCTCCCACGATAAAAACTTCTGAAGAGTTGAAGAGTTACGTTAATTAAAAAAAATTTCAAATTAGATTGACTTCGGATTAAAGTAACCGTATCTGAAACTTAAAATTTGCGCAGCATGCAGACCCGTTTCGTATTATGTCTCGCTGGGCCAGAAGGATAACAGTCGGAAGTTTATGGTGTAAAAATTTCTTCTTATTATTTGCGCGGAACTTTCCTACGCTGTCTCTGTACACCAATCGGATTGCATCGTTAGTAAAATGAAGTTACCAGTTTGCGTCCACGTTCAGAGAGTTAGCATTCATAAACCGCAGATTATCGCCTTAAAGAGATCCGACCCAGTCGTGTAGAAACGTGTAAGTGTGAACTACTCTGATGAGATGTTCAGTGGTGATGCTGGGGGATCCCAGATCGACCCCCCCTCACAGAACTTCAGGGAAGTTCTGTAATCACTTAACGTAGTTTACATTTCTAAGCCATTTGCATGTATTAAAATAAACCATACAGATAACTGTAGAAATATGAGGAATTCACAATATTTGTAAATTAATCAAATAAAGTTTGGGGATTCTTAATAATGACATTCGCCCAACATTTGGAAAGAAAACATAGTTGCAGTTTTTGGACCACATGCCATGTCAGTGCTTTACTCTTTGTTCTTTTCTTTTCCTCCAATATTCTTTCATCTATTCACTGTCTCTTCTTCCTGTCTTCAGTCCACTTTGAACCTGCGTTTTTCTCTCTTCTACCCTGGACTCCTTAATATATATTTTATAAAATGTATTTATGAAATAATATGCGAAGAATCATGAATTTTTAAGGAAAGGGCGGTCCGTGATCGTAAAGTTAAGACTAATCAACATTACTATCTTGATGTAACTACGTATCAAGTGGCTGTAAAACGCTTTATGACATCATGAAATCAGTCCCACTGATGCACGTTATTGAAACATGTTAAAAGATACTTAACGATTGAATTGATTTTGGTATATTATATTACAAACGTATACCCTAATGGTGTATAATAAGCCTGTTTTGTTTTTATATTTGAAGAAACACAAACTATAGTACTCCTACTATAGTAGCGTACACCGCTGAAAAAAATGAAATAAAACAGCCTACGTATTAAGAGATAAACAAAATTCGTCAACTTTTTCGATTCGCTGGTGGGGGGCGAGTCCCGTTCGCCCCCCCCCCCCCCCGTAAATACGCCACCGGTTCTACGAGGCACTAAGTTAGTTGTTCGTACCGGGTTTTGGCAGTGGGCTGATTGGTAGAGAAATACTAACAAACTGTCTTGTTAACGTGAATTTGTAAAGTCCGATACGACATTGTAAAATTGCGTTTTTTACTCGGAGAGAATAAATCAGGTAGCCAAGTGTAGTGAACCAGTAAACCACAATTACATTAGCAAGTGAAAGTCACCAGTTTTGCTAAAAAAAAAATTATTTTGTCTGCAAAAATGAAGTCATTCTTACGAAAACTGCGAGCTGCAGATAAATAGATTTGTTAGGAATATTCTGGAACTTAAAAATTATTTCGTATTTTCCAAAACTGAAATGTATTTTCAAGCTGGACTGAACGACATTTCGTGTGCGAGGTTTTTTGATGAGAAAGTTCATGCAGTTCTTGTTAGTTTTAAAAATTATGCCTTCATTCTTCGAGACTTATACTGCCTCCCCCCTTTAAAGTAGTCTCAGTCGAATGTAACACGATTAAAACACCGTTTTGCTGTCTTAAAAATATTTCAAGCATTCACTTATTGGTACAGCCTTGAGCTCGCTGATCGATTTTCGTTTTACGTCTTCAGCGGTCGCGAAACGTTGTCTTTTCGTGGAAATTATCACTATTGGGAGGAGGAAAGATCGCGTTGGAACATAGCCTGTCTGATGAATACGGCAGTTGCCGTGTCATCATTATGACGTTTTGTTTTGCCTAATCTTGTAAAATGACGTGCGTCCAGGCATATTATCGGGGTGCAATTTTCATAAATTATTCGCCCGTAAATCTGGCCTTTTTCTACGAGTAGCTTCATACAAATGGCGTAAAATGTCCGTTTTTTAATGGTGATTAACAGTTTTTTAGTCGGGCTCTTCTACCGGTGGAAATTGCAAAATTGCACGAACTTTTTGATCAAACCGCGTAAAATGAAAATGTATAATGTGATGTACACGTTTTATATTAATTGTATATTTAATTGTATATGTTGTGTAATAATAAAGAGTATGTTTAGCCTATTTGTAATAATAGTATAAAGTGTTCAATAAGTTAAGGAGTGTGAAGTGTGTTTAACAGTTGTGTTTGTATGTTGCAGGATGTACTTCACACTATATGCTCGCCTATTGGACAAGTTCTTCGCATTGTCATCTTCAAGAAGAATGGTGTGCAAGCCATGGTCGAATATCCTTTATTGCTATATCTATAATAGACTATAAGTTTTATGAGCCAATCATGTGATACGTAAGTAAGATTTTACAAGTTGTTCGTAAAGCCATGGTATTAAGTACAGTTAGTGTTGTATTTGGCAGTCGGACTTTCTTTAGACCACTTGTGTTAGTTAATTGTGGCGATTATAAGTAAATTTTGTTTGCTCTTTATGTTTTCTAATTCGGTGTTACAGAATGTCGATTTGTTGGGAAACTTTGATGTGAAAACAAATTTTGATTCTCTAATTTCTGTTATCTATAAAAATGGACGAGTCAATACTTCCCATATGTGGATTGTCGAGAATATGTAATTTGTTTCGTACGCATTCAGTTGGTATAGACAGTTATTGGACCGAACGAATCTGTAAAATTATGAAATGTAATTACGCGGGTAATGAAACCATAACAGCGTGCAGTAATGGAAATCGCCGAACATGATTTCGTTGCCTTTGACAGGAGCCGCGCAACATGTGCCGTTGATTCCGTATAAATATTTGATAACTGACCACTGTGTGTGCAAAATATGGGTCGCTAAATGCATACACCTGTTGTTGATTTTTCATGTTGCGTTCCAGATTTTTTGTCGCCCAATTCTCTCTCTCTCTCTCTCTCTCTCTCTCTCTCTCTCTCTCTCTCTCTCTCTCTCTCTCTCTCTCTCTCTCTCTCTCTCTCTCTCTCTCTCTCTCTCTCTCTCTGTGTGTGTGTGTGTGTGTGTGTGTGTGTGTGTGTGTGTGTGTGTGTGTGTGTGTGTGTGTGTGTGTGTGTGTGTTTCTGCTTTTATGTGTTTGTTAACCTACTGTAATGTTTAATTCCAGTATAGACTACCTTTTTATTTGTAATAAGTGTATATTTTATTACATGTGGGTATGGTTACCCTGGATATATGTCGAGATTTGTTGCAAGATTGTAAGTTCAGCTAACGGCACAGGGGTCACTTTTTAGGGTATTTTGTATTTCATCATTTTTTTTAACCATTAGCGGTTACAAACTTCTGTGATTGTTCACAGCTCGCTCCCTAACAGCCAGGGAGTTGGGATAACGTGATTTTTTTTACCTTTCAATTGTCACATGAAGGAATGTTGCATTGAATTATACCAAAACTGCTCCACACATACGTTCTGTTCATTTTAGAGGTTAGCTGGACTACTAGTGCAAATTTGCGGCTCCTTTTTCAAAAACTTGGCAAGTTTGTTTATAGCCTTTATGCAGATTGTATGGTAAAATTTTGGTTGAATAAAGTCGTAAGTGTATAAGAAGTACCTCTGTATATATAAATAAATTACATTCGTATTTTCTCAGTTACCCTTGTTTTACTCTAATTATTAATTTGTTTTTATACAAGAATATATTTTTTAGTATACAATTTAAATATTTCGACACTATTTGTAAATGTTGTCTTCAGAAAAATACAAAAGTAATTTATAAAATTATAAGTTAGGCCTATATAAAAAAAAAAAAATATTGTGTAAAAATAGCAATTATTATTTATAACTAGCTGTTAGCCGAAGCTTCGCATGGGAATATTTGACTTTTAATAAGTATTTTAATATAATTTTTATTGTCTATGTATATATGGCGTTCTGTCAGCTCGTAGGGTAAGCTCATCTAATTCTGTGATAATAAGGATATTAGCTTACAGTTACAAAATCTGTTGATTAAAAATAATTTTAATGAGTGCGGAGTCTTGTTAGAACTATGTAATTAGAGTGTATATGTAATAATGATCCATAATTTTATTAGTTTCTGTGAAAAAAATTATAAAGTTAGCATCTGCATGTTACTTAATTCCGTGATACTATACCTAATTCCGTGACACTATCACTTTAATTCTGTGATACTTGATATCTCGTATAAACACAAATGAATATCATGTTTATGAAGTATAATTTAATTAACAATACAACTGTAGGCATAATAAGTAAATTTTATGTCATATTATTGCATAAATTGTTTTAATTTTATAATAAAATATTTATAAAATAAAAAAATTAATTTAAAATTAATACTTATAATTGAAGCCATCTTATATATTACATATACGCGTACAAAAGAAAACATTTAAACAGTCACGAATTGTATTTATTCATCATCACTGTCAGTGTCATTTAAATTTGCACACCAATCACACATGAAAATGTCTATGTCAGTTTCTGCTGCTTGGCAGTTTTCATGATATGGTGTCGCACAGAATGAACAAGAAATCCAATTTGCTCCATTTCTTTTTTTGACATCAGCGCTGTATGAGCCTTTGCGCAGACTCCACAAACCAGTCTTCATTATCAATGCTGGACCTTGATGTGGAAGGACCAGCTTGTGGTGAGGAAGGTGACAATGTCGATTGGTTTGGTGAAGGAGTAGGCTTAGGCCTAGTTGAGTGGTCTGGCGGAGTTAGACACTTTGCTGTAAAGTCAATATTGCGTTTGACTGTTCTCTTTTCCTTGTCGCATCAAACGTAGGGGCTTTCAACACATCAGCAATTGCACGCCGACGTGTCTCAGGCGATGGGGTAGGCAACGGTAGGGGTAAAGTGTCTTCTGGTGCCCTATTCGATGGTTCATCCTGGGTCTGATGTCCTATAGGAGTCTCTGCGTCGGTAGGCCTAATTCTGCTGGGAGCAAGAGCTTCATTTGACACTGAAGCCGGATTAAATGGGTAAACGCCTGTTTTGGAAAATCCTGAACGGATATTTCCTGATGTCACGGGCTTTTCATATGTCGGATTGAACAGTCTGTGGAAGTCAAATCGAGTTGGAGCAACACAAGAGTTTTCCATACGGAACTTCTCCAACTTGTTTCTCCATGCTTGTTTTAATGGGAGATACACGCTTACGTCAAGTGGCTGCAAAATATGACTGGTGTGAGAGGGCATTGTGAAAAGAACAATACCGTTTTCTCTTGCTAGTGTCAGTGCATCAGGGCTCACGTGACTTCCATGTGAGTCCATCAGCAGAAGAACAGGTCTGGCAGGAGGAATGTTCTTAATGAAGTGGCGCATCCAGTCCAAGAAGAGATCACAGTTGATCCATCCTTTTGGAGACAACTTCACTAAAACCCCAGGGAGAGCTCCGTCATTTAACCCTGATGTTGCTCGAATCCCCTTGAATATCACAATGGGTGGAATTCCCATTCCTGCTGTGCTGACACAAGCCAGGACTGTAGTGGTTGTTCCCTTTTCAGCATACGTCCTATTGTAAATATATTTCTTCCCTACTGAAGTTACAATCTTGTTGCTCTTTATAACATACATCAACCCAGTCTCGTCACAATTCCATAGCTGCTCAGGTGAGTTCTGCAGACCACATTTCTTCAGAGTCTGGTCCAGTTTTTCATAGAAATCTGATACAATTTCTTTATTGGCCACAGAAGCTCTCGCAGCTGACAGATTTTCTGGTTGGCGTAGTGCTAAGCCATACCGCCCTTTAAAATTCATCCACCAATTCCATACCGCTGCAGACTTATTATTGTTGAAGTGGTGTTTCTGCTTTGAGGCTTCAGCGAGTCTGAAAGCGGTCTGACGAATTTTGGTCACTGTCAGACCAAAACCCAAACTCTGTATGTCAGTTATATATTTTACTAACTGTTGTTCAACAGAGATATTGAGCGAGAACGGTCTGCCAACTTTATTTGATGAAAACTGAAAATTGTCTTCTTCAATCTCATTTGCTTGTGCACGAACAACATTTTCCTTCAATGTTGTCCACGGAACCTTGAATTCATTAGAAGCCTTGAAAATGCTCCACTTTTCAGCACCTTCCTAACTGCATCTTTCAATTTCCTGGGAGAATACTGTCGGTTCTTCTTACCTATTTTCTGTGTGTTTTTAGGTTTAGCCATTTTTGAATCCTGGAAGATAATAGAATGCATTCAGTTCTGCGATATCACCAAGGGCATAGCCAGGAATTATTTTGGGAGAGACGTTTACACACACACACGCCACGCACGAATGCACGCACACTTGTATTTATTATTACTGTATTTATTATTAAATAAATCATTAAAATATGTTAATTTCAATCTAAAACTAAATTGCAATCAATAAAATTATTATTAAATTAATTAATTTAATTATATTAATTACTTAATTTTAATTAATTAACTATATTTAAGATCCAGGTGTTTTAATATGCAATATAGATCGTTAATAGTGTTTATAGCAAATCACACAAACGATTTACTTTGATCTTATTACAGTCATACTTTTACTTCACTTAATTCCGTGATAGAGAAATGAGTATGGAATGTGAGAAACCGTAAGAAATAAAGTAATTAACATAATGTATACGAGTAAAATATAACGACTTAACGTTATTCTTTTTATATATTCAAAACCTCCAAAGAAATGTGAATATAAATATATATTAATAAACAAAAATAATAAGAACATACCTGTTTTTTAATACTTTACTTTGAACACTACACAAGAACAACAAAAACTATGATTTCAGTAAGTTGCTTCTGACAAAATGGCCTCTTGTTAACACCACGCTGCCTCCCATAATTCCAAACTCGCGCTAACGATAGCTGATGAGTGTTGCTATCTAACTGAGAAACTACAAAAGTAATATTAACTAACGCTTATTGCTTATTTCGTTACATCATTTATGTAGAGTATCACGGAATTACATGAGTCACGGAATTAGCTGAGCTTACCCTATAACAATTTTGTCCTCATTAGTCTAATTCTCTCGAAAGTTGTTTTCAACACTTGTACTATTTTAACTTGTACTAAATTATTATGTTGGTGCAACTGCCTTTGGAGATTTAAAAGTACCCGTTTATAAAGCGTTTGGAGATATTCATAAAGTACCTGTTAAATCAAAAACGCTAAATTCTTTATTTTAAGTGCTGTGTTAGAAGCATTGTATAACACATTAAACGTTACTGTATGTTTTCCTCAACCATGGCTTTTCTTTCAGCAGTAAACTAAACACCAAAAACCGTTATCACCTAACCTCACAAATGAAAACAACACATATTTTTGCTTTGCATTAAGCAGTAGGACAATTTACAATTAGTAGGCTACACTTCTTCTTTTCCACATCGTAATATCGATACAGTCGCATATTATATAAAACATCGAAAGTATACTGCAGGAATGGATAAATGTACAGTTCCGATGCCTCTAAATAACTTTTTTTATTTACTTGTTACTAAACCTGGTAATACTGGTAATTACTTACCTTTACGGTAATTAAAACCTGGTCTCCATGGTGTTTGTGACGTCTTTAGTAGTAGTATTTAATATAGGCCCTATTTCATTACTTATTCACTGCATCATCAGAAATACGTATAAACATAAATTTAATAATCGTTTAAGACAATTACAAAATATATAGACGTATCTGTATACAAAATTACAAACTATATCGATACAATCGCATACTAAAAACATCAAAAGCTGCAGGAACGGATAAAGGTACAGTCCCGCTGCCGCTAAATATCATTTATTTATTTACTTGTGTATCCAGAACATGCGTTAAACTTGTTTCGGATTTTTTCAAAATTTGTTTCTCGCTTTGCGATAGTTTCTGGCCCAATATTTTTATACCTATAATTGACTGCATGATAAAAGACGAAAACCGCCACCATTGTAAATTTTGTGGCTGGCTCTAGGTTGCTTAAGGGAGCCCGGAATCTCCTATACACGCAATGTTAAAAAAAAGGAACATTTTGTCCTAAACTATTAGCATCAGAAAATGATTTTTTTCCTGTAGCTTATTACATATTTTTCGCAGATTGTGTGGTAGCGATTTTGGGATATTTGCGTTTTTGTAGGAAATATTAATTTTCTTGTACTTTAAGATTTACTGACATTATTTCACACAATTCTTTATAACGTAAAGTGTATAATTACTAAGTTATGAAAAAATACTATGATACGATGTGTAATTTAGTGTGATGTACAAGCTGTGAAAATTTAAGGTCTTTAGCTATTATAGTTTGTGAAAAAACGTTCCTTATATAGTAAAGTAAATTTACGGTAATCGATGAAAGTTTAACTGCATGTTCAGTGGAGTCCTGAACCATAGGATGGTTTGTCAGAATCACTTGGCATATCTGCATAAAGCGTCCTCTATTTCTTTCATTCTTTGTCTGGCTAGTTTCTCACACTCAAAAGAAAAGTCTCTTTGGTATATGTGGGAAATTTGAATGAGAATATTCTCACTGAATCAAATCTATGGCAAACTGACACGAAGTGTCATGCCCACTTATTGAATGGAGGAGTATAGGCTATTTTGAAAATTATTTTTAAATACTTATAAGCGAGCTACAGATAAACTAATTATACCATTTTAAACAGAAACATCTTTTTTTAAATTTATAAAAAACTCAAAATTAATTTTGTCATCTGGGTCCCCTTAAGGGAACTATTACCCAATCGTGTTGTGCATTGTGTGGGCACCACGTCAGTCTACCTTGTCATTGCATGCTAAATTATATTTGGTGGCATACGTTTTTCATAGTTGTTAAACTCATTCTTTTGTAACACAGATTTGGGGTGGTAACAATTCCTGTCAAATCGTCTAGTTTTGACTGTCGCCGAACTTCACATGAGTTAAGTCGTTCTCAGTTAAGCCGTTCTCAATGAACAGACACCGGTTTTTAACGGTGGTGTAGTTGTCGAAAGATGTAAGCCAATAGAGTGATAAGCGATAGGCATGTCGTGTGTGTATATATATATATAGTAACGTCTCGCGAGCTTAAATACGTCTTATTATTACTCTTCGAAATGCTCGCTTAATTAATAGTTACAGAATTTGTTATCTTTTGGTGTTATATGCCTTTTAAAATCGAGTGTGTGTGATTATGAAAGAATATTGAATGATTTTCTTAAATTTGTCTCTATTAAGTCAATACCGTTGTTTGAAAGTAGGTAGGAGAGAGAGTAAAGAGAATCAAAGAGAATTACTCTCTTTGTATACAATCGGGTAATTCAAATTTTTTCCGCTCGTGACATCAGCTGTTTTCTGCTTGTACGAACCCATTTGAGGTTAAATAACTTCAAATAGTACGTAATAATTTCTTGATGACCGGACTGATTCCCTGTCTCTTCTCGATCTTCTTATTACCTGTAACCAACTACCATCTACTGGAAATAATACACATTTTATTATTTAAACACAAGGCATTCCTTGAATTTATTTAATATTTATGGTCTCCCAAAACATGAATTGACAATCGATTACTTCATAAATCACAGAGTTACTTCGATCTTAAGTTTACGAACATATATCACTTAACAAATATTTTTTATTTCAGTTTTAATAAAGAGGAAGAAATAAGTAATTAATTTCCCAGGGTTATTTAAGGTTCTTTGAACTTTGAGGAAGTCAGAAATGTATATGGGTCAGTATCAAACTTTACATAAAATTATTTTAAAATTTGTATAATCGGTATCATTCAGTTGATTTTTGGACCACTAGAGCGCAGGCTACGTTTCTTCACTGACAAAAAACGAACACTATTTAATGGCGTCTGCAATGATATTAGCCAAGCCACGTTTTTCTGTTTTTTGGTTAATTAAAATAAAGTTTATGTTCACCTTGTTTTCAGATGGATTTAAAGAGAGTGTGCTGTTTCTAGTGTTTTAGATTTATAGTTGAGGTATAATTTAGTTAAATTTTAAAAGGAAGCGATCTCACCCAGTGGTTTTCAATGATGACGTCTTGGTTGAAATGTGGTCAGCAGGAATTTTAGGTTGTTCCTCGATTTTCTGGAGTGAATTAGTTTAGTTCAATGGACATCTCGGATGTAGTGTCTAGTGCTGACTCGTTTTCTTAATTTAGGAGTGGTTTATTCCGAATACTCATTTAAATTTATTAAATTTTATATGACATTACACTTTTCATCAACTTCTCACATTGAATTCCATTTAACAATTAATTAATTTCTTGTTAGCTAGTTACTTCTAGTAACCAATAAATTGATGGTTTTTTATTGGCTATCCTAGGTACCGTTTTAGGTAAATAGGCTAGTATATAATATTATTATTTCTTTTCTTGCCTTTAAAAATACTCCTTTACCAATCTTAGTTATTATTAATTTTAATTTATATAAGAGTTTTCTTCATGGATTTATGCTTGACTGCAGGCATTTTATAATTTAATGATTTTTTAATTGAATTTATTTACTACTTATATTTCATTTAAAGTATCCTTACTCTATACTACTTTAATTTCCCTTCCATCTTTTTAGTATAGTTTTAATTGGCCTTTATTTTTATTTTATATATAACCCTGGATTATTTTACATCTAAACAAAATATTAATTATAATTCTAATGCCTTTGTGGCCTACACAATACAAAACTACAACAACTTGTTAACAGTAATACAGTTTATTGCTATCATACTGCTTCTTTCATCTCCAACACAACTTTGTGAAAAGCTCTTTTTAAATGTTAGACACTTTCACCGATCATTCTATGTTCCACTTTGTACACTGCACTTTTATGGTTACACTTAGTATTGTTTACAGTGTTTTTAGAGTACAAAGGTTCTCATAGTTGATACATAATCCCCATTTCTGACTTTTTTAAAAATGGGTGATTACTGGTTTTTCTCTGGTGATTATATTATCATATTTATTTATTTATCATATTTGGGCAGGGGTTATGTAATGTTACAATATATATATAGTTACGATACCAAAAGCAGCCCCAATACCAGAGAAGAAATATAAAATAAAAAGGCATGAAAATAAGAACTAACAATTTTAAATCAAGAAAAATAAAAAGACTATAACTTATACGAGAGAAATGACAATGACCCAACCCAAGTGATTGGCCCAATGATAAAAAGAAATAATGAGATGAACACATGAATTCCAAGTAAAGATTATTAAAAGTACCATTAATCAGGGAAAGTACAAGCCCAAAGAAAAATATTGTATTAGCAATTAAATAAATATTGAATGATAAAAAAATGAACAAACAATACCACACACTAACCATGATACAAAGAACCAATGTGAAATTTAATAAATAAAATAATACTAACCAAACTAGAATGAACCAAGAGTGCATGACAGGAGTAGGAAGTGATTTACCAATTAACAATATAATAAGGGTGATTACACCAAAGTGAATTGAGTTAGAGAAATAAAATAATATAGAATAACCACTGTAAACACTAAATAGTACTGTGAAAACCTTACAAAGTGCCAGTGTGACCCAAAGAGTAGACAAACATAGTTACTTATAAGCAAGAACTCATCTTGAAGTGAGAGTGCCTAAAGAAAGTGGATAAGTAAAATTATAAACCACAAACATATATGTAAAAACACTCAAAGAAGTGAATAATTAAATAAGTTTAGTGATAAAAAGGAACTAATGTCATTCAATTAAATATTAGTCCAAATAATATTGTTTTTTAGTTAGAAATAAGGATTAAGAGAAATGGATGTTTAAATGTTAAAAATGTTTAAAGTTATTGTAATGACGTTATAAGGAGATGCAGAGAAGATGATAGTGATAGTAGAATTGTTCAAATGTTATAATTGTTGAATTAGTATTAAGAATAAGTGGTATTAATGATGATAAAAGCATAAAGAACAAATCATGTTAAAATTATAAAATTAGTTATAAAAAGCAGTAAAATGTCAGAGAAGCTGTAATAGCCATATACTAAAGAATGTAAATCAATGATAAAGGTAAACTACCCAAAACAAAACGATAAAAAACAAGTATTAAGAGTAAAATTAAAATAAAAACATAATAAGAATAGGTAAGGGTAGGCCTCAAACTATGTGAACCAAAATTGTAAAATATCCACAAATAACAGTAAACAGTGAGAGAAAAGATAAGGAAACACAAAATAACAAACCAAGAAACAATATAAATACAAAATAATTGCATAAAACAACATAATAACAAAATTAAGTAAAAAGAATGATAGTAGCCAAATGTTAAAATAGGCCAGAGATAACAAAACATAATCATGTTTGATGTCTAAATAAACTACATCAAAAAAGCTATTCAATGAGAATAATAATAATCAGATTGGTAATAAGACAAGAAAAATATCTTAGAAAATATTTATTCATTTTGAACAAAAACTCTAGCTTTATAACAATGAGTACAAAATACTTTCAACCAATAGAGAGTAGTCTGGTTGCTATGACAACAAAACATTATTATATAAAAACCGTTAAAAAACGAATTAAGAGTCCATTTTTAGCATTAGAAGAGGGCAGATGATAAAATTGTCGATCCACAGAAATTAGTAAAAATAAACCAAATAGATGAAAGAAAGTACTCAATAACAATGAAGAGACAAGATTGATAGAACATTTCAACCAAATTAAATCCGAATTACAAGAAATAACACCCATATTAGAGAAGGACGACTCGAACACCAGAACTGATGAAATTAATCCACCAAACATCAATGAAATTGTAAAGTATAATACTAAATTACTTAACTACACCCACAAGACTTTTCACAACACTTAACGAATTTATGCACAATTTCAAAACTTGGTTCAAATTTAATAAACACTGAATAATTATTCAAATATTTAATAACTAGTATTAAAAGATTGTTCAAAAATTCACTATTAACTCTTTGAGAAATAAGAAAGATTTATGCACAAGTCGAACTTAACCTATGTTGTAAAGTGAACTCACTATTATTTTAAACCATAAGCAAACTGTTGTAAAGGAAGATTATTATATTTAATTAACTTGATGTCAAGGAGTGTACTTTAAATCAAAAGAACTTATTGAATGACCACATGTCTGAATAAATAGAGGACACATTTTAGCGTGTCATCAATCGACCCAAAGTCAAGAATAGCCAACCGCTGAGTGATAAAATATTTATACCCGGAGCGTAACAAGCAAAAAAATAATATAATTTTATAATTTCATGTTAGCATAATAATTAACAGCAGAATTGACCATTAATAAACCAATACTTCTCTTAATACCTGTTCATTATTTCACAAATTAATTTTTATGTGTTTAATTCATTAACCTAGCACCGTAACAATTCTTTCTACAAGAAATACAGGTTGGTAAGACTTCGCGGGTAAACAGATTCGAATTTCTCCGACGACCAACAGTGAGAGATAGGGTTGCGCTAGACGACAACTTTTTAATTGTTTTGGACAAACAATTTGGCGCCTATAAACGGGAAAATCACCATTAAGAATTAAAACAGGCATTGGCGAGGTCACATACGACGCAAGAAAGTCGTTACGTAATTACGACGCAACGTGAACTTTAACGAAGGGTAACACATTTCTCGTTACAAATTAAATACAATTACACGAGACTTTCAGACACGTACAGAGTCTACTTGTTACAATATATATAACATTTAATATTTATAAATAAATTTACCTCAAGATATACTTTTTTTCCTTATTAGGAACATGTGAGTCATTCTGCATCAGCTGTGTGTGATGTTTACTGTTCCTCTTACGCGATATGGTTGGGTGTTACTGTTTTCACTTTTTTCTCTTTTTGTCGTCGTAAAATTTGTATGTTGGCGCGTGTACTTTCCTGACGGCAAGGAATGAGAGAGATCTTGTTGGCTGGCATCGGCTATTTGTAATCGTGGCTGCCAAAGTTTTTATAAATTTCTCTTATGATTCATTAAAAACACATTCTGTCTCATTTCTTCTGTCTTTATCGTCTGTTGGTGTTTTCCTCGTCAACATGTCTTTCATAAATCTAGTGAAACGTCTCCAAACCAGCATTGAGCAGATCGGAAGACTGTCCGTTATTAGGAATTGGCCGCCGTTGAGAAGTGCACGTTATAAAATGGTGCAAAAGTTGCACAAAAGAATTCCTTGTAAAAAATGGAAATACTATAGGCTACTGCGATTTTCTTAAAATATGAAATAAACTTTTTTGTTCACGTTATATGTGGGAGTGATTGTTCTTGGTCAATGTGTAGCTACATTCTAAAGACAGTAGATTGTCAGGGGGCGGATCTTCACTTAATTTAAACTATAACGCAGTCTGACTGTAACTGACTATAACTAAACTGTTCTTAATGTCGGAAGCAGGGGTAGTATACCGTCGTCTACATATTCACATTTTACGTTCCGGCGGTTGGAATATGATGATGACTGGGGGTTTCGCGTATAGCGCGAGAGGCGAGGTGTGCTGCAGTGTCACGAGTCTCGTGGACTCCTGCCACTGGGTCAGGTTGAGCGCGTTATATTGTAGGTCTGTGTTAGTTTCTAATAGTGGGGGGGGGGCGTGAAGCGACCATCGATTGGTGGATTATACCACCGGAGCTAACAAACGGGGTCGCTTCCAAGACACCTGGCCTTGGATTGTATTTTCCGAGTCCGTCGATAAGGAGATTGTGGGTCACACGACCAGTCCTACCATAGACTCTACTAGGCGTCTTATGGTGTCAACCAGGAAAGACAATACGATCAACTGTTTTAGTATTACCTACTTAGTAGCGTAATTATGACAGTTAATAAATATGTGTAGGGGTAGGGGATGCAATTTATTTTTTCACTTAAACCGATCGTTTTGGAATCAACGTAACGCTTTTTTCTCTGGAGCTGCGTGCTTTAGGTTGAGTTCAAAATTATGTAATTCACGAAACATTTCTTGCGCTCCCTTTCGGAACTGTCGTACTACAAGGGTGAAAATTACTGAATAATGAGATTGTCGCTTGTTCCGAGTTCATACTTCGTTTTCCTTCACATAAAAACTGTTTTCGTGTCGGAACCTTGAAATACCGATTATCACTGTTATTAAAGTCGGCCCATTGCCCATGAAAAGTATGTAATGTTTGTATCGGGAACACGAGTTGATTTCATGGCAAAACACGCGATTTGCAATCGTTTCTTAGTTGCCAGTTGAAATCGCCCGATACATTGTCGCGTTCGGTTGTAAACGTTATTTGTCATCGAATTCTGTACCGAAGCCAGAAAGTATGACGCGATTCGTTATAGAGGGCGAAATTCTTTTTTGCTACCAGTGAATTACACGTTTATTCAGTTTTTTGGCAAGCACTACGTGCAAAACAAAACCACGCGGTGTCTTAACACACAGACAACGCATTGTTAGCTACTGAAGAGAAAGAAACTAGTAGCTAAATCGTAATGGTGAGGCATACTATTTCTGGCCTACCTCAAGGCGCTTCTTGTTGGAAGCTCCGCTGTTTGCCAATTAATTACATTGAATTGACATTGTGTTCAAACGAATGTTGCCGCTCGCCGATGACATCGCCAAAATGTTTACGCTTCACGTACCATTTATTGCGGATTTATTTAATTATAACGTTTAATTTTTTTTTCTCTTCCGCTGAGTCATTTTTATTTCCTCCACGTTTCCTTTTAGAAGCGGTCGGCCGCTCCCCTGCATCTGCCCCACTGAAGGTGTCCTAATATTTGTAACCTACTTTATTCCGCACTAGTTTTCTGTTTCAGATTTCTTAAAACAAATCGGAAACAGAATTGTTTATTTTTACGTGTTGATTAAATATTTTCTGCTACAATATGTAGGCTGTATTGAGCGTATGTACTGACATAGGCCTACCACTTTTATGCTACATCACGTCTCTTAATAATAAGGAAAATTAGTTACTTAACAAAATATGGAACGTCTGTTAATAATAAGGAAAAAAGTAGTTACCAGATAACATTGTAAAAGCTATTTTAACGCCCCGTTTTCTCCTATTTTTCTTTTTCTTTCGTTGTAACATAATTACGCAATGTTTTTGCATCTTATAAACTTTGTTAACACTATTACTTTCTGATGATCGGATCTGTTTACCAACGTGTCATCGAGAAAGAAACCACGTGCTGACAGAAAGTCGCTTAGTCTGCTTGTAAACCAGCCCATTGCCACAATGAATCTTGGAGTTCATTCTCCTCCGTAAGCTTTGTTTGTTTACTACGGAAGCTGATCGGATTATCAATGTTGTAATAAAACCTTTTACGTGGTGTGTTTGAAATTTTAAAATTGTCACCCGCTCTTGTATTCGTATCGTAAATGTGTGTGTGACGAGCGTTTTTTAATTCGCTCGTTGCGTTCGTAGTATAGTATAGTATAGGTGTATAATTGAGGGTATTAATCAGTTCAGTTACTTCTGTGAATGTTATTCGTATATAGCGAGTCGAGTTGTACTTTTTCTTACTACTTACGGGCAAACCGTATCTCTCGGCGTTCAGTATGAATCTTGCCGCCGCGTCATCTGATTGGCTCACGCCGTCTTGCAGTGTCGACTTCGCTAACTGTGGTGTTTTGTTGTTTTCACTTTAATAATTCTCTATATATTACTTTATTTTATACGAATCAAACATACAGCGTTGCAGAACAATAAGATTTATTAAACCCTTTAAAATTTTCAGTTATTTAATAGTACATTAATTTATATTGGTACCGGCTTTTACAATTGCTCAGTTGGTATGCTCAGTCGTTAGTATCATGTAGCCGCCGCTTGGCGAATAATGTTTGTTTACAATAAAATTTGTCACAGGACGTGTTAAAAAGTCCTTTTTAACTACAGAAGTTTTGGATTAACGGCTAAAATACACAAATTTATAATATTTCTTAAAACTAGGTACACAATATTTAATACATTAATTCATACAAGTAAGTTATCAGCAATGAGAGTTGGAATAGTTTTTTGGTTAGGATTTTGACAACAAGTTATGTTCATTAATAATTTATTATAGATCAGTTTAAATAGTTATTAATTGATTAAGTTTCATTAATAGTGATATTTTAATTACCTTCAGTTCTTGTTCAAAATAGTGATCAGTGAAGTGAAAATTGTGATACGTTATTATGGATAAAAAGGGGAATTCGTTTTTAGTGAAATTATTGTTTTATACTCATCAGTTCTCGTTGGGGCTTCCTCGATGTACGTCTACTTCTTCCGGATGGGTCTAGTCGTCTTCTCCTCTTCGGATGTTCATCAATTCTCGTTCAGATAGTTTTTCCATAAAGTTCGGCTTCCCTCTTGCTCCGCAGTCGTTCGTCTTCTTAGGTTGAAGTAGGTCGCTCCTTTTCTTCCTTCGGGATGAGTCGTCAGCTATGTTTCTTGAAGTCTTCTTATTTTCCACTGCTATTTTTATGTTGTGAGTAATTTAATAATAATTAATTCATCAGGTGTTCCATAGATTGCCTTTACTATACTTCTTCCTTCTGGTTTCGGGTAAAATTTACGTTTTATAGTAAAATTTGGGTTGAGAGCTGCATACATCCCCGCCCTCCGCGTCGGTCAATAATGGAGTAATAAGAATTCCAACGGTTTTTTGGTAATAAATTTCGGTTGCTATGGTTACCTATTAAATTATGCTAATTCTCATTGGTCGTTAATTTATGTCATTGTTATATTCTAATGTTTTATTTTAGTTTAAATCTATAAAATATCTTCAAATTAAGATTTCTTTCTTATATTAATAGCTATGTTTATTACATGAATATCATTGTTCATAATTTTTGATAAGGATCATTTTGATACCCCTCATGGTTACTTTTGAGTAGTTAATCACATTTTCGTTATTTTTCTTATTTATATTTCATATACATTTTATCTAAAACTGGATGTTATTTATACATTTTTGTATTAGGTATACCTACTTAACTTGTTTAAACATTTGGTATATTCTGTTTTGATACTGGGCTATTATTTGTTTTTAAATTTACAAAATTCTTCATTAACTGTTAGGCCTAGAGCCTAGATTTTCCTATACTACTATCTAACATTCTTTGTAACTCCTTACCATTATACATGGTACATTAAAACAATTTTTTAATAGGAACAAATAATAAACATTGGTGATTCTAACTACACCTCTTATTATCACAATAAACATTTTTCTTGCCAGGTTCAAGCCTGAAATTAAACTTATAACTACCTTTCTGTTCTTACTACTATCTGTTTTAACTTAGAATTTATTACATTATATTGGTTTTTTTAAACAATAACAAAACTCTTATTATACTACTGTTAAACTGTACTTTACACAATATACTCTACTCCCTCATTCCTTCACTAGAATACAGTGTCTATCTTTCTTGTTTACCATTCATTCTAATGATTTAATCCTTATCTTATTTTATAATTCTTACTAACTATTGCTTAAATTAATCACAGTATAATTAGTTCATCTTACTTGCTAGCACAAAGTTTATCACAGGTTGTTTAGATATTCTAATACAGTCTACTAATTAAAATACCTTTTTATGTTCACCCACTACACTTTTTCCTTCATAGAAGGTTTTTTTTTTCTTTCACTTTCACTTTTTTATGTAACATGCTATAACTGCATGTCACCACTTATTTGTATCGATACACTCGTTATTCCACTCACTTGATATTATTCACTATGTTGTCTAATTATGTTAACATCATCGTGTGGATATTGGTATTGAGTAATTAATTTATTTTCCCTTCACTAATGATCACTTTTGATTATTTCACTATGGCCTTTATTTGCCTCAGGGTATGGTTTACTGGTTTTGACTATTTTTATCACTATTCATTTGGGTGTGTTTATTTTTAACTCCCTATCTTATATTTATAAAGTACATTTCTGCATTCATATAATATGCATAATATTACTATCTTTATTTGTTATTATTAACATAGGTACATCTCATTTATGCTCTTACTATATTAGTGCATTTGTTTACATACATTTTGTGGTCATAATTTGGGGATTACAATGTTCGTTATCAATTTCTTGATTACATTTGGTTTCTGGTTCCTTCTTCCTTGTTCCATTGTTTTTTTCTTGTGTTTATCCAATCTATTGAGCCAAGTCATCGTCAGTTTATTAGTCATTTGGTTATTAATCTCTGAGTTAAAAGTTCTTGACCTTTCTTCTTGTCTTCAGCTTCTGTGTTTTATAATTAATTATCAATGTATTTTCACTACCTTATGTCATGTTACAATGTGAAGCAGTATGCGGATTAGAAATGACGGATGATCCGGACCTGACGGAATTATCTACCACAGTACATACATCTACGTATTCTCTCCATAATGAAGAATCAAGCCAGCTAGTAAATGAATGTTCTCAGGAGACTTCTGAAATTGTACTGCTACAATTGCTTCCGTGGGACAACGATCCGATCACGCCGTTAGCATCCTGCATAAGTATGTTGTTTGATAGTGTAACATTTACGCTTTTGAAAGCTGAGTAACCTATTTTGCACACGGCAATAAGTCCCTCTTTGGTGAATAAAAATCTTTATTCTTAATGAACTTGGTCTTAAGGTTTACGTTCACCTTTCTTTCTTCTGGTAAATCGCATTATTTTCTATTTCATGTCAGCTAAAAGATTAGAAAACGGTATTCTTAGAATAATGGAAGATCTTGAGATACTTGGCTTACACGTTTTGTGTTGTGAAATGTATTTTACAAACTGTACAGTAGCAAAATGATACAGACGTCGAAAAACAAAAATGTGTCTGTTGAGCATTACTAATCACTTGGTACAGTTGAAGCAGGAAGTGGTTAACCCGACAGTCAACCCGTGAATCTGTAGCCTATAGGTTCCAGTGAACCGACAGTTGTAGGTGCCTACCTCTACTCAGGTGTGTTTGTTTCATATCGTTACGATCATTATTAGGATTTGTTAACACAGCGTGAGACAGTCTCGGCTGTACTATATTATTAGCGTAATCCCTTGTTTATTGTTTCGTTTTTGCGTATTTAAGAATGGAAATAACGCCGCCAGCACAAGTCGACGCAATTTGCGTTTATTGCAGACGTGTTTTGCATATTTGGCGTGCTAGGGAGCGAAGTCAGCGGCACGGCATCGTAAGCGGATGGCTAATTTCTAAATTACTGCCACTTTTTATGTCTCCATTGCACGCCATTTTTGTTATCTTCCTTAGCACTCTTCTGTGTCGTTAACGAGTGCGTATTAATAAGACAAAAGTAAAAACTTAAATCAGACTTTATTTCCTAATGTTTTGCGTGTATTGTCCTTTGATATTGTACGAATTATTCCACGAGAAGTGAACCAGATAGAGAGAGACCTGATTGAGTCAGTTGTATGCAGTTGAATAAAATTGCCCGTAGATTTTTAATTAGTAATGCATTGCATCGAAAATGAATATTCAGAACAAGTACATTTTTCTCACTGCTCAGTGCTACGAAGATTTTATGTAAAATACGCCTACACATTGATAGGCTGTTTGTTGTTCAAATGAATAACGTTGTTTTTACGCCCTTAATGTTTGTGTTTTTATTATAACGAAGGAAATGTTTTATGTGTTTCGGTATATAGTATTACTGGCTGCTTTTGTTTCTTTAAGCTATCGCTACAACATGAAAGATAGGAAAAGGTTGTCAGGTTTAAGCAAATTTTTTTGAAGACCAGTGGATTTGGGGAGTTCCTGGCAAACTTCATGCGAGATTTAATATTAAATAACAATACATCAGGTTTCTGCTTTTAACCTTTTGTAAAATTGTAACAAGACTCTGCAAATCGCGAGCTTTCAATCCCAGTAATTATCACCACTAACAATCAAAATGCATAGAAATTCTGTTTTGAAACGATCAGTTTGAGTTAGAAACAGTTATTGGCACAAAATAAACTAATTCGTTAAACTCAGTTCTGGTTAAAAAAGTAAATAAGTCAAAACTAGGGAGGGTTACTTACACCCGTGTTTGGCGATAGAAAGACCTTCCGATGACAGAAAAGACATGGGAGATAGCATTTGGAAATGATCGAGTTGACTACCCGCCTAGGCCAATAATAATGACAGTATTTCTTGTAGCTTTGTATACATTAAATGGTATCCTGTGGGATAAGCAAATTACAGCAGGAACTAAAACCATAATATTTAAAACCAGTGTTAGAAGTATAATGACTTAACGGCTCAGAAGTTTGGGCTATTAATAAACACACAAACAAATTAACGAACAAAATTAATGACAGCAGATGTAGACTTTTGAAGACGTTCGGCAAGAGTATCCAGACGTGAGAAAATTAGAAATGAAGTCATTAAGGACAGAATGAATGTGAAAAATTCAGTTGTTGATTTTATCCAAAGAAAAAATTACAATGGTATGGAGACACGACAAGAATGGCACAGGAAAGATTGCCAAGGAGGGTTATGGAATGGACCCCACTAGGAATAAGGAAGAGAGGAAGACCACCTATCACCTGGATAGAAGAAATTCAGACTATATTGAGGGAACGAGAAATTGAAGATCTTTGGATGCACAAGCAGCAGTAGAAGATGAGAATTCAAGTAGTTATGTAATCTTGGGTCCGGAAAATGTGTAAACCTTGTACAGCCGGAATAATAATAATTTCTTGTAGCTTTAGATTTAAGAAGTTTTCTTCATCTCCAGCTAAGATAACTGGGACACTTAGGCCAATTTATCGAAATTCTCTATTAATTTAGGTTACTGGCTATAGGTAAAGGTTTGTCAGTGGGCGTACTTCGTGGGGAGATTTGTAGTCTGCTACGTTAGTTTGTTATAGCACATTTATAATTGTTAACCTACGCGACATTAGTCGACAGTATGAGATGACCGATCGCGAAGATGACTCCATGTGGGACACAATTTACCCATGATACGGTGATACGGTAGTATCTTGGTACGGAGACGACCACGTACACGGTTGTTTGCTGGGTAAGCCGAGACGACGGGATCTGTAATCCCTAGAGCAGCTGGCTAGCCGTATAACCGTTCGTTGGTCCAATAATAAATTCAATATACTATATCTACAACGA
Source organism: Magicicada septendecula (assembly GCA_034769895.1). NCBI lineage: Eukaryota > Metazoa > Arthropoda > Insecta > Hemiptera > Cicadidae > Magicicada > Magicicada septendecula. The sequence goes on from CM068371.1 coordinate 67,857,565, forward strand.
TTGTTGCCGGTGACCGTGTCGCTTGCCAGAAGCCGTGTAGAATTGTTTGTTAATTCTCGGATGGACAGATAGATTAGCTTGGAGAACATACAAGTATGTTCATGGTTGTTGAAAGCGATCGTGTAGACACCGGTCGGCCGTACATCATTGTGAATTATTACACCAGTTAGTCGGCGATACAAAACGTGTATTACGTAATTATACGCGGGTCACCCACCTGTCGTCGTCGGCACATCCGTTCTTTATGGTTTAGTAAAGTGTAAAACCTGTATCGGTTAGTGTCGAATACTATACGGTCTGGCGCCTCTAGTTTTATTTTAAAATTACGTTCTCGCGATGCATACGCGTTACGCAACCGTCTATTGAGCCTGGAAGCGTCGTCTGGATTCCGGCCAGGAAAAACGTGGAATTTTAGAATTCCGATCGAGTTCATTATTAAGAATAATATATGTGTCGTCGTAATCTGCAGCGAGACTGCGGAATGCGAGAATACAGTGTACAGTAACGCCACACTACGCTAGTCCTGACGTAATGTTGCGATTCCGAATGGTTCCGCCCCCCTTAACACACTCTTGGCCTTCTGGACATTGTCATCGTTGTAATAAAATAGAATTGAACGGCACACATTCTCAGGGTGATATTTTTTTAAGTATAATAATTTGCCAGTCGCCCAGTAATTCGAGCACACACGGAAACTCCAGCTCGTACAAATATTAATCTTTCGTGTATCATATTTCAGGGTCCATAAACACGACGATACATGACAGGATCATCATCATCAGCCGTGGCTCTACAACCCGTGGTGGGTCTTGGCCAAGAGTCGACTCCGTTTTTCCCTATTGGCTTTCCAGTTTCTTATATTCAGCTTTCTTAGGTCCTCCTCTATCTGATCTTTTAATCTACTTCGAGAGGTCATACCCTTGCTGAACTACCCATTGGTTTCTGGTAGAAGATAGTGTAACGACAAAACTCGGAACAACCGAGCGAGTGCTTCCACCCGTCTCCCCGTTAGTCAAGCAGGTGTAGCCTTATTCAAGGACAGGCCGTATAACCGTAAAAAGTATGTTCCAGATTCTTCGAGAACACTTGAGATACATATTTAGCTGACACACCACATTGAAGATGGAAAATTTCTAGAAGACGTGCGCTACCTATAAAAAGCCGTAGCATCCGGCTTGTCAGTTGAGTTGTGTTGAGCGATTTCCTTAGTGCGGATCGAGTGGCGGTTTACACAAGTGTGGTGAAGTGTTATTGTGTTTTAGTTAGTGTGGAGTTCTAATAGTTGACATTATTATTGCGTGTCTACAAATTTAACTTGAATTGTTGTAGGCCTACGAGATTTCATTGGTGTCTCTATTTTGTTTTATACTGTCAGAAGACCGCCGTAACAATATGTTCCATAGGCTGTCCTCCTGACAATGTCCGGCTCTTTGTAAAGAAGGTACAAAGTGCCTGCGCCACATTCCATTTTCTTATACTCCTCTAAATATGGTTCTTAGAATCCGTCTTTCAAAGCAACCTAGAAGTCTCTCACTATTTTTACAAACACGACTTCTATCCTTTTATCATCTAGGCTATCATCTGATATCTCACCATTTTATTACTATCCTGTCTCACATGCCATGATAAAAATAGGAATAGGGCGTATTATGCCAACAGTAGACTATTGAGAAGCAAACTCATTAGTCGTAACACAAAAATAAAAGTATATGAGACCCTTATCGGATCGATTGTCACTTATGGAGCCGAGACATGGACGTTAACAAAATAGGAACAAGAAACACTGAGAGGGTTTGAAAGAAAGATTGTAAGACGTGTTTGAGAAGATGGTGATTGGAGAATAAGAAATAGCTAGGAGGTAGATGAGCTATTGAAGCGTAGGACATTGTAAGGTCGTAAAGGCTCGACGAATACAACGGCTGTCGCCTAGAGCTGATGGATGATCAGTGCATGCCAAAGTAAATCCTGAGGACGCACGTCTATAAAAGCAGAAAGAGAGGCCCACGTAGGATCAGATGTTGGATGATGTGCTGGAAGGTCTAAGAGGAATGGATGTGAGGGGTTACACTGAGAGGGCAGTGGATAAGAGACGTTGGAGAAGATTTGTGTTGGAAGCCAGGACTCACGTAGAGCTGTAGCGCTGAACAAGAAGGTATTTCTATTTCCGTATCATTTGCTCCATAGCTATTCCATTAAATTACACACACATCTCATCATATACGTACACAAGTGATATGTAGACTACTTCATTTTATTTGGCATTGATGTTTCGTCCTATTGAAGCTGCTACTACACTCGTCTGATTTTATTATAGCCACATAATACTTGTGGTTGCGACTTGTGTCTTTACGGTAAATACTCTCCTTTTGCCGATTTTAACTTACTTCAGAGCAGCGGCCATTATTTAAACTAACACCGTATACAACATGTCTTGATTCTTGTGTGTCGAAATTATTATGTAAATTATTACCAGTACCTAATTGTATATCTGTGAATTCTGAGCCGTTCGAAACGTTGTTCCGTGTCCAATTTTAGAAACGTTTTTTTTTTCTTAAATGTAATTAAAAAGAACATAATTTTCTCTTGAATAGCTAAGTTGTAAAAAAAAAAGCAACATCGCCTTAAAAAGCGTGTTCGTGACATAGGTCCATTCGAGGTAAATTCAACACTGTATAGTAGAGGTCATGATGGTACGTGAAATTGGATTTTTATACGTTTTATCGGTCACAATCTTGATAGTTGTTTGTTTTTTGTTCGACAATGTTTTAAAGTAAAGTAAATTTGTTCCAAGCGTAGGACGTCCTTGAAACCGCAAAAAATTAAAAGTTGCATATCGCCGACAACGGTTATTGGGCTTTCTCGCGTGCCATTACATAGCAGCACGCAGTTGGTCGATTTCTGACCCCAGTGTCCACCGCACCGCGCCGGGACCACGTGCGGAGTATGTGACTGCCCCACAACGTAATACCTGTCGCACACCTTTTGTATCAACGCGCATTTCTAAACGGTTCGTTTTTTTTTTTAGTGGTGTGAAATCTTAGAATATTCTTGTCGAGCCGCTTTTTGGGTGGTATGAAATCGTAGGATATTCTTGTCGAGCCGCTTTTTGGGTGGTGTGAAATCGTAGAATATTCTTGTCGAGTCGCTTTTTGGGTGGTGTGAAATCGTAGAATATTCTTGTCGAGCCGCTTTTTGGGTGGTGTGAAATCGTATAATATTCTTGTCGAGCCGCTTTTTAAATAACAAAAAGATCCTACCGCGTTTTACCGTTTAATATAATGACTACGCTTTTTTACTTCTGGTGGGGAAATTTTAAAATTTAAATGCGCACTATTTTCCCGTGTTATTCTGCTTCGTGCAGCTCGAGTAGAAATAGATAACTCGTTCTGAAAACTTCTTTTCGAGATTGCAGTGAATAACGAAATCGAAAGTCGTGAAAGACAGAAATTTTATCAAGTATATAGCCGTACTGGCCGCAGAATATAAACTGTGCTGTAGAGTTTATTAAGTACTAAACACCGAGCTACAAAACGTAGTTGCGTCGTCACATCTAGTTGTCGTTTACGTACCTGTCAGACGCTCTAGTTCCCAAAACGGCTGATACGCAATGTAAGCACGCAGCTTACACCATTCCTTTTCTACGTATACAACAATACAGAAAATTGGAAGGTCGTTATTGGTTGCATTTAGACAGCAGGGACACTAATAGTTCCTAGTAAACGCTCCTCTTGGATACAATATTAGATAGTGTTTCAGTTATCGGAAAAAATTAGGAAATCCGCGATTACTCAATTTTTTTTAGGTAGGAATTGTAAAGAAGTCGATTCTACGGTAAACACCAAAGATTTCAAACTACAGCACTGTTTTTGGTTAAATTTATGACCATAATGGCTAAAATAACATTTTATTTATGTAAAGTACTGGTTCCTACATCACGCCGCTCTCACCTCTCGGTATTTCGTCGTAATTAGGCAGTCCGTTGAAATGCAGCCAACTTGATATTTATCTATGATACGGGTATTTTTAAACGTATACGGGAGATAGTTCTGTTTTGTGACTACAAAGAATGTTCTTGAAGGCGTACCGTTTGTTTGATGTGTTGCACGAACGCTGGTGCTTAACACGTTTGTCGCGTGGAGAGAGCCAGTTTGCTGCCCTCTTATTAACCACACGACAATTGATTAAGCCTTCGTACCGGTTTAAACGGTTTCAGTACTGAAGTAATAATTTTGTAGGCGTAGAAACAAACCCTTCTTAACGTAGAGTGATGGTAACTGTTGTTTTCTTTGTAAGGGCAATATTAACGGACGTGCTTTGTCGATCGCGGGAAAAGACAGGTCAGTTCGATGTGGTGTTGACTGACCGTAAGTCTGGCACTGTCTGTATCTGTATGTGTTTTGGGGCGGAAATGTTTAATTGCATTAATTAGTGATGCGAATGGTCCGTATCAGAAACGTCGACAAAGTAAGGGGATTGGTTCTCTCTGTCTTCGTGCAATTAATCAACTCCATCCCGACCACAGAGAACACATTATCTCCGACTTGTGTAGTTGCCGTTCGGTTCATGAGAATATGTTGTCCTGATTGTTCGATTTGCGCTGTGTTCCAATGAAATTTTATGTTCACTGAAAGCGAGACACCCTACACCGAGAAATACTTTCGGTGTGCATGTAAAGAGTTTAGAAACGAGAGAGACATCAGCTCAGCACGGGTTGATGATGCTGATGCCCCCCCCCCCCCCATTCGCCCCGAAATAACAGTGTTTTCTTTTACGAAGGCACAAATGTCAGTTATCCATTGACCGGACTTAACTGGACTGCACTGAAAACGGAGTTTATGTATGTCTCAGCTGAACTGAGAGCTTCGTCAGTCGTACTGAGACACATCTTGCCTGTAGCCACTGGTGATAAATAATAAATATTTCCTACAAACAACAACCAAGAAACAAGAAAGTGAAATACAGCCTCGAAAATGGCGTTCTTAAGAAGAGTTAAAAGGTGTTCTAAACGTGACCGTATATGGAATGAGGCCATAAGAGAAGAGTGTCAGATTTCAGACTGGGCAAACACGTCTGGAAATACAAATCTATACGACACGGGTGTGTCGGCATACCCAGGAAGAGACGCTGGAGGATCTTCGAAGGCGGAACACGCAGCACCTTGCCTATGATGTGTTGGGAAGAAGAAGATGGTGATGATGATGATAATAATAATTTTTCTTCGAAAAATGCTTCGTGCAGTTGGTACTGCCTCACAAGGTATAGAACGGAATGCCAGCTAACAACACTGACAGCACTTCAGGTAATATTACGGTTAATTAACAGGATGTTGCAGGAGACCATGATTTCAGCAGAGATACTACCTTATTCCCTTGTGTACGTTTTCGGAACGGACGTTTTTACTTTCTGAAGAAGTCCGTTTGAGTTCAGCTAAAATAATTAGATATGGAAAGGCTGTCTGGTTGAGCTGTGATAAGAGATCTTATCGCCCGTGCGTTACTTTGACGCCCCGTTTTCGCGCCACTTTTTGAGTGTTCAAAACAGCTGCGTGGATGGTGTATCACAAGGTTGTGTGTCATGGTTGGTTTCCTCACACCACACTTCCTCCACTACTTTCCCTTCCCTCACTTGCATCTGGACAAACCGTTTCATGTCTTGACTATTTCATCTGTACAGTGCTTGTTGAAGAATTTTATAAGCTTCTATTCCGAGATGTTCATCATACGTATTATAACACTCGCCATAAAGTTGAGGAGTTTTCGCAGTGACGCTGGAACGGATAGCTTTTTGTCGAGAAACGTATTTTTTTCATTACCAGGACATACTAGTCGGTTCTTCACATTTTTATTTCAAAACCCGTCAGCTGTTTTTAACCTAGTCTTCTTTCGGTCTTTGAATTTAATAAATAGATAACTTAGTTTAGTTCTACCGATTTTTTTTAATCTGTCCTGACAATTGTTTCATCAGTTACAGCATCTTCAGAGGTTAGATTTGACAGGAAAAATATTTGATGAACAAATGCAGTATCTGTTTCTTAAATTTAAATATTATCAGATGTTTTACCAGATGCCGAGCCACCATTCGATCAGTGTAAAAAGAAAGTAATTAACGTTAAATTTATAATTTGCCAGCTTTATTATAAGTAACGCGAACTTTGTTGTTTCGCGCGGGGCGGCGTTGCGCTTAGTTTTTGACTCGCCAATTTTCTTATCTTAAAATATATAGATATAGCGATAACGTTGAGAAATCTGTAAGTAACGAAAAGATAATGCAAACGGCTTGCGGCTGGCGAACGGAGAACTTTTGTGCGTGTAGCCTGTAAAGTTTCAAACACGTAACTTCATTGAGCTCTGTTGTTAAATCGACAAGTTCGCTCTAATTATCCTGTTAAAGCTTAATCATCTTTATTGTTATACTTTTACCGCAGTAACAATCAGTTACTGCAGTTATAAAGTTTTAATACGTTACGTGTTATTAGTGAAGACTTAACGGAAATAACTAAATTTTCTCGAGATTTTGGATGAGCAGCGTTTGTTGTTTTTAAATTAATTCATTAGCCTGTGCAAAATACGTTTAGGGCGTGTTTTTAGTTAGATATTATAGCTTTATAAACGTGTGCGATCCGGGTAAATTGTGTTAGTATGTGTTTTTTGTTATTTTAAATTATGGAAATAATATAGAATCACGGCACACGATTACGTTTCAGTCGGAAGTACTTACGTTTTTTAATACTGTAGTTCTTGTAGTCATTTGTTGCTTACAAAATATTTATTGCACGCAATATGGCGGATCACCTAACTTCAGTTGTGCTGACATCTTGCAGTTTCTGTAAGGACGTATTATCGTTGGAACAGCTAGCTCGCAATTATTGCTAATAGAATTAACACTGTTGCACACCACTAAAAAAAAATGATTCCGATTACCGCTTTCAAGCTTTACAGCTCATCAGATAGGAAATGTTTCCGATATTTCCGATCTGATGATGAGCTGTGAAGCTTGAAAGGGCTAATAGGAATATGTTTCTATAGTGGTGTGCAACAGTGTTAATTGTTTTTGTGATTATAACCACTAACACATCTTTAGCAATTATTGCTGTGCGTTTGATTCCTATTGGAATCATGCGATCCGCTCTTCACTCTTCATTTGATCGTAGTTTTTGTTATACGTGAAGTCTGTTAACAGTTCAGCGTCCAAAAGTATTATTACGACCAAATAAATTATAAGAAATTACGGCGTGTCTGTGTGAACTTATGTGGATAAATTTAATGACACACTGCAGATATAGAGACATAAAACACGATAATGAGAGTACGGAACACACTGTCTATGACTTAACACACTACAAAAATAGAGATAAAAGTAGTTACTAAAATATTGACTGTACAGCTAAAATAATAAGATTTATAACGGGTGTCTGGTAGTGTCAAAAGATGTTGCGCATGCGTAGCTTTGACGCGTTGTTTTCCATTCAGAACATCTCTGCGTGACTGGTGTGTTATATGGTTGTGTGTCAGAGTCGGTCACTTCACACTTCACTGCCTTCCCTGCTCACACTTCTGTGTGAACCGTTTCATGTCTTACTGTTTCATCTGTAGGTAATAATAAAACCGTTTGTATTGGTTGCTAGAGGATGAACCAGTGACCCAGACAGGTGGCGCACCTGGTGCATCTTTGTAGTTTTTAAAAACGTGGTATTTCTAATCATAATGGCGTCGGTTCCGGAGAAGTCGGTGATGCATTCGCCGTTTAATTTTTCGTTGTAGTTTGAGTTTGTTGAAAATAAAAACTATGTAGAATTGGCTGTTTTAAGATCATTGCATTGTATCCAGGAAATGGTTTTTTCATGATAGAATGAGACTGTAATCACGTTTTATCTTCTCCTCTGTGAATACACAGTTTATGCAGCTGGTTGTTTTGGTTAGTTATTAACGTAAAATATAAAGTAAAACAAAACCACCAGTCGTGTTGCTTTAACCCGACAAAAAATGTGTATTGTTCGGATTAAGATTTGCCGAAGAACTGTTTTCGTAACGCTCTGTCGCTTTTCGCGGCGTGAAGGAAATCCCCGAGGTGGAATACGAAACGTTGCCGACGATGTCGAGAATTTACACCAACCGACCACGGCCTAACAGCCCGGTATTTATTAATTTTGAGGATAGCTTAAGCTTAAGACACATATTAAACCAGTCACTAATGAAGGAAGGCTGCTTGGAATACTTGAAATGCATTCTATGCGGAAAGGCATGCAGTAAGCGGAAAAAATTAATACTGGTTTTAGTAAATTTTATTTAGTAGGCCTAATTTTAGAAAAAATGGAAATACAAGTATTTGTAATTGTATAACTACTTTGTAATGAGTGCTCCCGTGTAAAGTGAACAAAAGCTTCGAAGGACGCGTAATGCCAAACCCGTTCTGATATAAAAAATTAAGGCTTTATTCGCTGTTATATTTAGGACTTATAAAAAACGTTAGGCCTACAGTTGTTTGCTGCTCGCGATAGTTGTGCTGTCCGTTTAGAGTTGGCATACCTCTGAAGTAACATTACCACCCGCTGTCCTGATAATAAACGTCTGTTGAAACTCTTCTTTTATTATTTGACAAAGACGTTTACTACATTAATCTTCGAAAAAAAAGTAATAACGCGGGCGCTCGTGTACTGTTTTCATCTTGTATTTACGTAATTGTTTAAGCCGGCGATTCTGTTTGAAAAGTTAAAGACGTTTGCGGAGATTAATTCAGTGTATTTCGGCGAGTCGACTCGGCGGGTCTGATTAATCGCGTATTTGCGTGAGTCGTCGGAACAAATTAATATGTGGAGCGTGTGGTGGCACACAGTAAAGGAGGGCGTATCTGCCGCTGCTGTAACACGTGGCCATTAAATTTATATAGTTTAGAGCGGAACCGACTGCACATACCGTTAATGACTCCAATTAATAATTGTGACCAAGGCGCAGGTTAAAAATGTGTTGGTTAGTTCCATAAATAATCTGTATAGAGAGCGGCAATATAAATAGATAAGCGACGGGCCTCAGCGCACCGGCCCTATTGGCATCCGTCTTTGCATGTCTTCTGCTGCTTACCCCCCTCCCCGTTGTGAAAGCTACAAATATAATTTCCATGCTTTTCCTATAAACTGTAATAACTCTGTTGGTTCGCGGTAACCGGTACAGCTGAAGTAATTAGACATTAAACGTGTGTCTGGCTGCGCAGTGTCAAAAGATATCATTACTTCATTACTCATCCGTAGTTTTCACACGTTGCTTTCCGATCACTAATTTTCGGTTCAGAACAGCTAGTTCCTGCACTGCATTCCGTGCTCATCGCTACGATCTGCGTGCACAATTCCATGTCTCATTATTTCATCTGTACGTGAAAACGGCAGACCGGGTGAATTAGCAGGTACAGACGGGTAGATGTGAATAAGATTTAAAACACGGGCAGGCGACGGTCACATGCTTTACATAGTAGGCTATACGTGAGTCGATTTAATTGAAAATGACGTGGCTGTGGAAACGCGTCAGCGCTAGTCGTGTATATAACGGATGATGCGGCATTCGTAAATAAAGCGGAGGAAATTAAAGAGAAACCTCGGTTAATACAGTATAAGCCGAAAATAGTGTAACATAATAACAGCAACTAGTATGCTCCCTCCCTCGCTCACTATTTGGAACAAAGTACATTTATTATTAGGCCTATATAAATTTTGTAATTAGATAATTTTTCGGTTATGGGAAAACTATCAACATTCGGATTACTCTATTTATTTATTTAGTAACATAAGATTTGTAGAGTACAGATTCGTATAGCAATCACTAAAAATTCGAAACATTCGGGTTTGTGTTTTAATTCCTTTCAGGCTCACACTTTTCAGTTTTTTCCAAATTTTTGAACTCATTTGGGTCCTGGAGTCCCAGGATTGTGAAATTTCTAAAATTGAACACTGCAGTCAGATGTTAGTTAAAAATTCTCTCTAATTTGATAGCCCACTTGTGTTTCTGCGATTTTATCAAAATGTTCGCCTACTTTTTGTAACCTAACGGCCTAAAATTTTTAAATAAACTGTATACTCAGAAGATTGTATTTAAAATTCGCTTTCATTTGATACCCCACGTTGACTATTGCGATTTTTTCACTTTTACGCCTTCACATTTTTGCCTCCCACCTCTATTTTTTGGATTGATCTATCTCAAAGCAACAAGACTCTGTAGTGTTAAAGTACGGACGCGCAGTCCAAATTTTACAAACCTCGGTTGACGCGTTCAAAATTTATTGTGAGACACACCGGAACAGATAGACTCACAATTGCCAAACGGTCAACTTAAAACTGAGAATTTCTTCGCTCGTTCAATGATAATAAATTTTATTTACTTATTCACAGGTTATCGCTTCACGATTTCTTCCAGATACCATGCTTTAAAACAATATTGCCCGTTTTCACAATATTGCCTGGTGTTCATCGTTTACGCACGGCCGTTTGTGTTCGCAGAATCGTGTCTCCAAAGAAGCAGTTTTGTTGTGTGATGTAAAGAATAAATTGTTATTCGCAAAATGTGTGAAATCTAGTTCAGCGTCCGACAGTGTTGTGCATTCTTCGCAGTGTTCATGAAACATAAACCTGTTCGGTATCAGTATGTCAGCTTAGACTGAATAACGTAACTTCGATGTATTTCAAAAGAATCTCAGGGTCTGCAGGACAAATAATGGCTGTAGCATGTATCTGTTAGCGTACACGATAATACAATTTGTTTGTATGCATAAATAGTATAATTGGATGATTTAATATTTATTTGCATTGTCTAATAGTCTCACAACGCTTTTCTCCATTGAGCTCACGACTGTTTTCATGTTAGAAAAATGTATGCTTTCTATATAATAAAAATAACGATTAGTGATCGAATTCTACAACTGTTGAGGCACTAATTATTTGGAAATGATATTGGCTGTGGTAGGAATTATGATAAAGTTCTACGAAGTTATGGGTCTCCATGTTCTGTCCTATGAGTGCGAATTATGAACAACAACCAAGAAACAAGACAGTAAAATACAGTCGTGGGAAATGGCGTTCGTACGAGGAGTTAAAAGGTGTTCTAAACTTGATCGTACAAGGAATGAGGCCATAAGAGAAGAGTTACTGGTTACTTGAATGAAAAATTAAAGGACTACAAATGACGATGGAAAGAACACTTAGAAAGAATGTCAGATTCCACACTGGCCAAACAAGTCTGGAAATACAAACTTGTAGAATATAGGTGTGTGGGTAGACCCAGGAAGAGATGGCTGGAGGATTTTTGAAGGCGGAACAGCCCCTTGCATATACTGTGTTGTGAAGATGATGATGAAAATTGTATGCTTTCAATAAGAATAACCTTTCGTAAATGTATACAGTTATAATTTGCCTTAGAGTCGCATTTATATATAAGATTTTCTCAACAGAAGGTTCTCGCTGCTGTGGTTTTGATTTCATTGGAAACGTCGTCGTTTCGGGCTAGTTGGCGGTGCTGGTCTCTTAAATTAATTAAGTAAATCTGCCGGGCTTGTCTCTGTTTGAGGTCCGCAGCCGTTGCCGTATTGATAAGCCGGTACTAATTTATTGCATGCTCTGCAAAGGATTACCGCTACACCGACTTGGAATTGTGGCTCCAAAAATACGCGCGATGGTTTCCACTCTGCTGATTGTAATTGCCCATTCGCTTACGGCTGATTCGCTTTTCTCATTTATATTTTTACGTGTTCCGTGGAAGTTTGTCGTTTTGTTTGCAGAACGCTGTCCCATCGTTTAGATTTTTGTCCGTTTTATGTTTCATTTCGCTTGTCGTTTTGTTTAATTATCAGTCTTTCATCTCTTTCTACCGAATCACGTTAACAGACGTATTCTTTGTTTAGTCGCTGTTCTCATCGCCAAGTAGGCTTATCGGTATGTAAAGAGTGGGTGTGGATAATGATCATGGGACGCGTGGAATAACTGTCGCAAGGTAGGGAAGCGAGTTCTGAGTTCAACGAGTCGTGGTGAAGGGTGCTTAAGCCGTTCGCAACGTTACACAACTTGGCTGCGGAGTTCTCTATTCCAAACTCTGTCACCGATATAAACCCAATTTGTTTCACTCGTCATTACCCCTATTATGCCTACTGTTTAACGTGACTTTTATTAGTATTTAGTTTTAATACTAACAATGTTCTCTTGAGAATTTTTAGTGTGTGTGGATGTTATAAATTGGTATATTTGCAACGACAGCATTGCTTTGCTACGAAATCCACGTTTTTCGAGTTTGCATATTTGTTAGTATAAAGCTGGTTAAGGCTCATTGGCGGCCTTAATAGTAGTGACAATTGCTGTAGAGTGCATTATCCGAGCCAAATTATTCCCATTTCTCTCGTGTCACAGCCGCCTGTCCTCTGCACAGGAAAGTCACCATCTATCTTCTGTTTCTCAGGTCTGTACTGATCTATGCGGCTCCCGTATGGTGGTCACTTCTGTCAACCACCAATAGGTGTAGGCTGGAAAAATTCCAAGCGAAAACCCTCCGGTCCTTGGAATCTCCTTGATTTGTCAGAAATTATATAATCATCGGGGGTCTTCGAGTTCCTACCTTAACTGGATCGTTAGCTGTAACACTCTTTCGTATATTCTTTTAAAAATGAGAGTTATGGAGTCAAGAGATAAGCGGCTTATTTGCTGTAAATAAAACGTAACTCTACATTATTAGGGAAGTTTAATCAATTCCTTAAAAATAAAACGTGTGTATAGTGGAAAACAAAAAGTACAATTTTTTTAAACTCGGTAAAATTGTAAACTTTTTTTTATCTCGTCAAAAGTGTAGGAAAAATGTTATATTCTGAAAGATACCACTACTTTTCAGAAACTGACAAAATCTTTTTCCTAAACTGCGTCTACCTTTTAATCTCTTCACATTTGTCTGTTTGTCATTTATAATTCGCTACATAATGTAGATATCGGTTGTTAATAATGTAGGTTGTTTAATCAGAGTTGTGTTAAGATTATTTTGAAGGAGCAGATATTATGGTCACACACTGTAACGGTTAACAATGTCGCAACAGTGACATCTAAACCGCTGTTCACAGAACCGTACAGGTTGACGACTTAACGAACATTGAACATGCCAGTTTGTAATTGAACTTATTGGCCTCGTTTAAATAAGTATTTCACTTACACCTTATTGTACATTCGATTACAAATAAAGTTCATTTTGTGTGTAATGAAATTCTAGGCTGGAGCATCCACGGTCTTTTTTAAAATTGCGTTCGACGATTCAAGGAGGGGAGGAAGGTGTAGTTTTGAGTGGAGTTTGGACAGAACGAAGCCTACAACTTGATTAGGCTTCCCCGGTGAACACGCTGCACGTGACATGAATTTGAAAACTGTAGCGCGGATCTGTGCAGCGATTTTTTTGCGTTTAACATAATTGGTTCGTCCGTCTGTTACGAAACTATTATCCTTTCCTTTCTGCCGCGACGGACATGCTTTGAATAATTGAACGGTACGTCGTGTTAATTCAATTTAATTATTGTGGATTCTTTTTTCTGGTACATATTTCTTCATATTTTTTTACCTTTTGTTTTTGTGATGTACTTCTGTCTCGCTTTTATCACAGATTGAACTCCTCCCGTACACAGTACAGTCTGTTTTAAAACGAGGGACGAAAATTCCGTGTCCTTTGGTGCGGTTTTCCTTCAGCTCATTTACAATACTTCAGATACAGCACGAACTCTCATACACGATACACTCCATCGAGACAGCACGAACTCTCATACACGATACACTCCATCGAGAAGAATTACGCTGTGCGTTACGCCAGCTGATAATATTTTTTACCTTTGTACTCTCGCGTTAATGTCTCACCCGATTCTCTTCATGCCAGTAGGCTACGTCGGTAATCGTTGATATGCTTTCGTGTGCAGACACCCCCAGGGATGCTGTGGTTCCTTAAACCCTCCCCGTAAGAATTAAAATATATGGCTACTTTTAAGTAGTAGTGGGGAGGGTGAAGATACCTTAATTCGAAATTATAAATTGTTATGAGAAAACAAGTAAATTTTATTTCGAAATCTTAAAGACATAATATAACAAGGTATGCTTTTGTAAAACTGTTCTTGTAATCAATATTTCATATAATGGTTTTTACGTTGTTTTTAATCCCATCGTCGGTATAGTGTTCTTACCGAGCACTTACTTGTGATACTTACTTGTACGTGCAAATTGTTAAAGTAACGGAACGAACAGTTCAAATTTTGTAAGCCCTTTTTAAATGTGATTGTTAAGTGAATGGCCTTTAATTTTTTTTTTTTTTTAAATCCTGTGATGATACTGACATTAAAACGGCCTGAAAGTCGTATTTCAAAGCTTTAACTTGCGACATTTCTCGTAAAGGACATTTACAGTGATGCTAGGGAATTTGTGGTATGCTCGTAAAAAACATTGCAGTTGGTTAGTTCAATGAGTTAGGGCTCACCAGGCAGCGTTGAATACGATATTTTTTAAGCATAGCCATCCTTGGAATACGTTGTGCAGGGATCTGCTCGAAGCTTGAAGGAAAGTTATTAAGGGGATTATTCGAACATCCCGCATCCCTGCGTACTTCAAAAACAACTTCCAATTGTGGTATTTAACTTGGGGGCGCCGGCGTGCTCGACTGGTCAGTGTGTCGTTGAGGTCTAGACCGTATATAACCCTGTTTTTATATAGCGGAACTTTCGTTACGGATTTCGAACGCAGTTAAAGCTTCCGTCCAGTTTTACGTTTCCCCGTAATGCCGTGTTTACCTACTCAACGGTCGTGTAGAAGAAACTCGCCACACGACACAAATCGGGTGGCGAGCGCGGCGTACGTACACTTGCGACATTCGGTTCATTGTTGTAGAAGATTACAGGTTATTGTGTTCAATGTTGTGCCCCCGCGTTATTGTTACTCTCATACAGTTGTCACTGTTTCCGAATGTTACGCATTTCATGTCCTGTACGGTTCGCTTATAGACTATAGTAGTTTGTTCTGTTCTAAAACTATTTATTTGGGGGGGATTTATTTTGTCCACTGTAGTGAAAATAATACTACGGATTGCGTAGCGATTGGTGGTAGGGGTGATACGAATTGAGCAACACATATTTGACCGTGAGGAGGGATCCACTAACCCCTTGGCCCCGTACCTGAACCTGAGTTATACTTCAAACTAAAAACAGGCCACATGAAACCGATTTATTTAGAATTACTTGCTATATGTTTCCATTAGTCTTTTGACTTGAAAAGCCTGTGATTTTGTGACTTACCCATATATTGTTTTTTAGGCTTTCGCGACCGGCGTCAATATTATGGAAACGCTTTAATGGCCGCGGTCTCGTGTTTGAAGAACCAAACGTTTCGCCGTCACCAGCGTCGGCCATAAAGAGTACCAGCAGATGTTCGGCGTAAACACTTCAGTATACAGGCACACCCTTATATGAGTGAAAACAAGGTCGCGTCTGTACCGAGATGTTTAAAGCGAACGTCTGCTGGTACTCTTTATCACTGAAGATGGCCGACGATGGCGAGGCCGAAACGTTTGGTTCTTCAAACATGAGACCACGGCCTAATAACCCATCATTTATCCGTTTCGTAATACCCGTATGTTGTGTTAAGTGTCACATTAATCTTTACGCTAATGTTTGCTACCTCATGCCTTATGTTATACTTTCGTTGGCGACGTTCTGTTATCCGAGTACGCCACACCACTGTCTTTAACCATGTTAATATTTGTAATATACTGACCACTTTCGCCGAATACCTAACACTTCAGCAACAGTTAAAGTGTTGTTGTTGAACACTGCGTTAAACAGTATTTTTTAATGACTCGACTTTTGGGTTAAAAGTACTAAATTCTTATCAATTCCCGTCCCCACAATACTGTCGTAAGTGCTTCTGATTATGAAACGATCAGAGTTTTTATTTATAATGGTGGCTTTAGAACATGCAAGTACGTTTTTAAGTTTGCAGAACTTAGGCACCCCATGAACGTATATTGCCGCAGAAGTTTTACTTAAATCAAATTCACGGAGTAAGTTCTAGTCCAGATACTTCTACCTCGTAAGGACTAGGACAGGCCACAGAAACGTCAGTTTCGGATTAAACTGATGGTTGGCTTGTTGCGTTCAATTTATGCTTGACGAGATACCTGACAGGGTAGTGTTGTTTAAATCTTGCCAACGGAGATCGCGCATTGGGGGTGGGATGAGATTGACTCCATCTCAGCGTGAGCGCCTTAGGCGTAGTGCCCGAAATGTGGACTGTGCTAGTAAGTTAGTATAACCACTGGCAAATCAAAGCACAAAAGGATTGACTTCGACTAAATTAATATTGGCTTTATTCCTAAATACCATGTGGAATTGATCACATAGATAGATTCAAAGTTTTCCTCATTGACGTTTATGGTAAACAACCTGTGTTCCCTATTATTTTCGTTATTGTGTTGTCGTGTCTCCTTCAGAAAAGACAGCTGCATTTCACACTTCTCGATCTTGAATTTTCTTTTCACGCTTATTTCGAGTTGTAATTCATGCTTTACCCATCTCCACCGTATATTAAAAAACGATCCTTTCGTCTGTAATTTTTACCTTTTATTTTTCCTTCAATTATTCTGTTGTGTAAATGGATAGTATCGTGTGTCCAGATATCAGGACTGTTTATCTTTTTCAAATGATGTAAGAGGTTTTTGTTGAGTGGTTCTTTCATGATAAGTCATATATTTTCTCTTTTTTAAATGCTTTGAGATCTTACTGTTCTGTGGTATTTCATAATAAGTAGTATATAAGACATTATCCGCATTGTCCACTTTGAATCCCTACTCCGTGAAACTGTAATACACTGAGAATGTTACTAACGGTAAATTAAAAACTTTTTACGTATTCTGTCTTTAAATACTACATGTTCTCGTTATAATATCCCAGTTTCACTTACAATGCCGAAGCTACGTGTGGTTTTTGTGCGGTTTGATCCTCTTTTTAATTTTTCTCCGTCCGTGACTGTTTAAATTAAATTAAAACGAAGCAAAAAACACTTAAGCACGAAACTGTACTTTCAGTCCGTACTACTTCTCGCATACGGTCAAATTGAAGTTAATTTACCGCGTTCTGCACACTCCACTGCTCACTAATACGAACGCAAACAGTCCAGCTTGCGATTATTTGCATAAATCGGCGCCGTCTGATCCACGTCGTATTTTCTATATTCTGGTAAATTTTTATCAGATATGTGTATAGTTTAATGGAAGTATTACTGGATTTCAATGGACATTTTCGTACGGAAATACAGGATACCATTCCGCATGTGCACGTGCCTTGTGCGTGATACGTATCTCAGTGAAATACACTGTTTACACACAAGATCCTTTCTTTTTACTAGCAAAGTAACAAAAAATCTCGTAGCATTCTTATTCGCGTCGGACCTCAGAATGTAATACGTAGGTAGGCATACTAAATAAAAATGGGAACATAAAAAAATCGACCCAAAATATAAAGAATCTTATTTTCGAGTATATACCGTAATCTATTAAATATATTAATCCGAAATTTAAAAACCTGAACACGCGCACGCATTTCACGTTTTCAGATTTATATTCGTCAGATATATATTCGTTAACATTTTTTATTGATTGACTATAAGTCGTAGTTATTGTTGTAAAGTTACTTAAGGTGAGACTGTAGTCAGAGTTTTCAAAATTGGACACTTTATTTGTGTGTTTTATTGTCTATGTTTTCCTAACAGTTTGATATACAGTATGTGCATATATTATGTATATCTTAGAAATTACGTACAATTTTCTTTATAGTAACACGCGTGTATTTTATGATTTTTTTCAGTTTTTACTAAAATCCTGTAAATTAATGTTTAATTAGTTAGGAACACACACACACACACACATAGTTCAAACTACTACATGTGTGTGTAAGAAATTTTCACTAATTTTATATCCTTTTATTCTCGAGGGGAGAAACGTGTTATTATATTTAGAAATGTAGAACTATCTGTTACATAAAAATAAATATTACACATTTGAAGCTCACTTTTTTAACTTATTGTACAAAAATTTGTATCTTGTACACCAAGCATAATATTTGAATTATTGTAGGTATTCCATATAGACAAATTAGTGGTTTAGTAGTAATATAAATTTCAGCTAAATAGATGCAATAACTTTCATGTAAGTGGTACTAAAGTCAACAGATTTAGCACGAGAGGGATAGACACAACGATCTTCCCTTAAGTGTGTGAAGTCACGCGGGTTTCTTTCGTGAGTTTTATCACTTAGTGTTCGGCGTTGTCATAAATTTAAAGTGATAATTGCATGATCGTACGCAGTTGCCAAAATAATCTTTTCGTATAGCCTACAATAACGAATTCAACAGTTTTCATCGACTCGAGGAATAACGGATAATACACGTGGTAATATTGCATAATAGACAGTGTCATACAAACAGGCGGTGCGATGGAAACCTCTCTGCACACACCCACACACTCGTCTTTGGTTGTCTCACTGCTAAACGTTTGATTAAAGGGAGACAAGCTCTCAAGTGTCAGACATCGGTCTTGTTTAACGCTGGTGCATCAAAGGGATTGGCCCCGTTCGGATCATTAACAAAGTGTGCCGCGTATAGTTTTTTTTTTTCAGAATAAACACAGCTACTGTTTTTCGTGCTTATTTTAAGTTTCAAAGAAAGTAGGATACGGCCTTCAAAGAAATTAAGTTACGAGGTTAAATTTGTTATCCGCGCACATGTGCACGCGGACGTTATTTGTATGACTGGAAACCTGGATAAAGGATGATTAGCAGGACTGAAGATAAATAGACGATAAACGAAGGAACAGTTAATACGGAAATTGTGGTAAGAGTTAATATTTTAATAGACGCCAAACCCGCGTAACCGATACTGGCAACATTTGGCCACCTTTGGTGATTTATGGCCGGTTAAAGTGTTGTTGCCGAAAACGCGGCCACACATTCTTCTCCTCTGGTGTTATTTTTGGTTTTTATGACAAAGCGTGTCTTTGTTCTTGTTGCGTCGCTGCGATACAACGGCTCAGAACAAATTGACTGAATGCTGAAAAAACGTTTTGCCTTTCTAATTTAACCTTAAAGAAAAAATTAGTTTGTTGTGGAGTGTTAATTTTCTGGGCGTCGCGTCGGGAGCTGTGTACTAGCGTTTTGTGTGGTGCTATAGAACTTCCAGGTCGTTACGACCGTTGTATGACTGGGACGCCGCGCCGTGTGCGTTTTATTGAGCTATTCGTGAGTCTGTAGTATGTGGAAATGTCATCTTCCGATCTGTACTATTCAAAGTCATTATAAATTTTATCATTTTGTGTATTGTAGGTATTAGTCCTTCTTCTTCTTTTTCTTCTTTAGCAACGTGAGCCCAGGCTTCCAACACCAGTCTTTTCAAAAGTCTCTCATATCCATTAACCTCTCAGTATAACCCCTCGCATCCATTCTTCTTAGATGTTCCAGCACATCATCCAACAATCTTATCCTAGGTCGGCCCCTTTTTCTGCTTTTATAGACGTGCACCCTCAAGATTTAGTTTGCCATACGCTCTAGGTGACCTATTCGTTGAGCCTTTACAAATCTTGAGTGTCCTCATGCTTCATTATCGCATGTATCTCCTGGATATTTCTTATTCTCCACTCATCGTCTTATTTAACCGGGCTATGAACACGTCTTAGAATCTTTCATTCAAACCTTCTTAGTGATTCTTGCTCCTTTTTTTGTTAATAGCCATGTCTCGCCCCATAAGTAACAACCGGTCTGGTAAGTGCCTTATATAGGCCTATTTTTGTGTTGACTGAGTTTGCTTCTTCTCAGTGGTCTACTATTGACATAATGTGCCCCATTTCCTGTCTGCATCATCGTCTTTATGTACCCTTCATTACATACGATGTTACCAAGATATGTAAACTTATTAACTGCATCAAATGAATTATCTTCAATCCATAAATTATATAGATTTCTTGTCCTCTCTGATGCAGAAATTAGCTTGTAATTAGTTTTGCTGATATTTACGTTCAGTTCCATTCGAGAGGATTTTTGATGCAGCTGCTTGTATACCTCAACTAGCCGTTGTCTCGACCTGGCTACTATCACAACATCGTCAGCGTAAGCACATACTTGCCTTGTCTTGTTTAGTGCTGATCTGTGTCTCTAATGCATAGTGTAGCGCAATAATAAACAGTGTGGGCGATATGCTATCACCTTGCTTAACTCCTTTATCAAATGCTAATGATTCACTCAGCATATTCTCATAAGGTAGGTGCGCCAAAGGTGGCCGTAGTTTAGGTTGAAAAAATTATTAAAAATACTTTTACTGACTTGAATGTTTTGAAACTTATGAAACAAATACTTGGTTCGGTGCTCTGTCACTTCCCCTACTGAAAATTTTATTTTCCTTTTTATATGATTTTTTTTTAAATTATTTTACTCGTGGGCTACCTTAGGAACAGGGTGCCCCAAAAGTGGCCTACCGATGGTTAAATTGAAAGTTCATTCGAGTCATGATAATAATAATTGAAAGTTCATTTGAGACATGATAATGACTCGTGAGGCTGATAATAGGTGATTTCAATAAGAGCAACTTATAACTATTAAAATATATTTGTTATTCTTAAAAACCCAATTCCAATGTCAAATACTAAAATTGAAATAAACTTAAAAAAATTTTCTTCAAAATTATTTAACTTGACATAGTTAATTATGTGACACAAAATTATGTTTGTAACACACAAAATTAAGCTTAACGTACAATCCCATAGTGTATTGAAAATGCAAAGTACCTAAAATCATTAGTTTTTGTGAAGCAAACTTGATTTAAATTTCACAGATCACCACTTGACATTGGCAAATTTAATTATCAATGTCTAAGCAATAAGAACATTGAAAAATGTTGTCTTGTTTTTGTTAGTCCTTCACATTCCTCGTGTGGCTACATTGATTGCACAGTCTCATGTCACACACTCTTATCTGTTTTGCAAAGATGACGGTACCGACTTTCTTTTAGAACGTTATTCAGTTCTGAACTAATTCCACTAGTACTTGGTTGGTCATTTGTAGATTTTGTCAACGTCTTCATTTTTTTACTGATAATTTTCTTTTCCTTTAGGTTCTACCTTTACGTTTTTTTCTTGTGCAAACAAACTGACAAGAACTTTTTGAGCTCGGTAGTTAATAGCCTTTTTTTCTTGGTTTAAACATTTTCTTCTCAGAGGCCTTGGGCGTGTGGAGGATGTCATGAAAAGTTGGTGACTGTCCTGTTTGATTTTCTGGCTTGTCTATTTCAGAATCACTGAAACTCAAGTCATCTGAAGGTGAGTCACGGACAGAGTAGTCGCTGTCGGACACTGAGGAATCACTTTCTCTGTAAGCTAGTTTCCTCTTCAAGGGTTTCTGAGGTTTTCTTTGGGGTGATTTTCTGTTTTCTTTCTCTTCTGCTGGTCTTTTTTTAGGTTGATGAGCAGCAGACTTTGTTGATATTGCATTAAAAAGAGGATTTCCTGACTCCATTTGATGTGGCCTTTCAGTTACCTCACTGGGAGCAAAGGCTTCATCTTTGATAGCAGACGGGTCAAACGGGTATATACCGGTTGTTTTGAAACCAGCTATTACATTTGAAGATGTTGCAGCTTTTGCCCATGCCCGTGAGGAGATTTTTCCGAATTTGCCGTTTTTTATCACCCGGTCAGCACCTATCTCGTCACTAGCTTCAGCTGAGTTGCGTGCCTGTTGCGTCCAAGGTAGCAACACTTCATTGTCCCAGTAAGTTTCATATGCGCGGAACACGCTTTTATCCATTGGTTGTAACTCATGAGTTGTATTACTTGGGAGACAAAACAGTGTAACTTCATGAGCATCTGCAGCTGCAACAATGTTTGCATCCAGGTGAGAAGATACGCCATCAAAAATAAGAAGTGCAGGACCTGGTACTTTATACTTTCCAAAGTGATCTAGCCACTTTACAAAGGTCTGAGTATTCATTGAACCTTTAGGTGTCATAAATATTTGACTACCAGGTGGTAAGTATTCAGCCCATTCTGGTCTCATACGTTCTCCTTTGAAGAGAATAATGGGAGGAATAACCTGTCCCAAGGCATTTCCACATGAAACGATTGTCACATTTTGTCCATGTTCTGAAGCGATGTTGTGGGCTCGTTTAGCCCCTTTTCGAGCCAAAACAACTGGAGCCTTATGCAAGCACAAACGATTGCCTTTTTCATCCACATTGTAAATAGACTGAGGTTTTTGCACGACACCTATTTCAAGCATTACACTCTTCAACTTATCAAAATAATCCTTTACAATTAATCTGTTTAATTTTTGGGCTCTTGCAAGGTTTAGATTTTGAACCTTTCTCTTGCTGATGCCAGGGTGTCTTTGCATAAAAAGCTTAAACCATTTTCTTCCTGCGGTTCCTAATTCATCATTAAATGGGTGTTTGATACTAACAGGCATTCCTACATCAGCTAAACGGTGAATTCTCTTACACAATTCAAGCTCTTGTTGTAGTGATAAAACAGGATTCTTACCTGTTACCTTAGTAAAATTATTAGAGGCTTTATCGTTCCGTAGAGTTCTTCTGGGTATACCAAAAGTAGCTGCTGCGCCCACTTCTCGGTCAACACAGCATTCATCGCTCCTGTCAGCTGGTCTTGGGTCCATTTTCCCAAACTTCGACCCATATTTCTGTAAAATAGTAAAATATATGCCTGTAGACTTTTGCACTGAAATATCTAAAATGCATTTCAAATACTTCTTACTTAATATCATCAACTTCCGTAGTCTTCAGAAAAAGTTAAAAAATTGTTTTTACTAGCTTGGTTTATATCTTATTGAATTTTCCACTTTTCAAATTTTAATTTGTTTATATGGTGCAGTTTTTATATTGATTATAAAGTATTACAAAGTAATAAACATGGTTTAATAACAAAAATAACCTTCCATTCATTATAACATACACAGGTTCCTAAAGTAGCCCACTTTGGCCATCTGGGAACCATGCCAATGACTGTATTTTCAAAAGTTTTTACACAAAACTATTTCCCTGAATAGTAAAATTTTAATATAGTTACATAATCAAAAAGAGCATTAAATAAGCTTCATGAATATGTATCACAGCATCATTTACTTTACTATTCTCTGAATAAATAAGATAACTCTGCTTACCGTAATATAACAGACGCCAACGCCAGATCGCCTCGTGGTAAACAAACAATCACAAAATGGCTGTGGCTTCTTCAAGGCTAATTAGTTCATATATATATTGGCGCTAGGGTGGGACACTGTCTAAGGAGCTGCTGCCGCCTATGGAGTTCTAGTGTAACTAGTACCAGAAATCACTAATAGGCCATCTTAGGAACCCGGGCTACCTTTGGCGCACCTACCCTACTTAATTTTGGCTTTTTTGTATCTCATGGCCATTTTCCTTAACTTTATAAGTTTCAAAATGGAATTCCCGTATCTCGCACACTATCTCAGATGCCTGTCTAAAAGTTCATAAATACTAATGCGACTATCTAAATAATGCACATAAATACGCTTCTACATCACTTTTCTGATAACAAGCAACTGATCAGGCGTTTACGTACTGATCAATTTATTATATTTATTGTTTCAATTTATTATATTTATTGTTTATTTTCTGTACAATTTTTATTTATTTCCTTTTCTGGTAGCATTTGAATTGGATAAGCGAACAACTATACGTTTACGCGGAACAGGTATAACAGATAACCGATTATTCAATGTACAGTAGGCATATTTTTCCATATAATATATAATGTACTATGATTTCTAAGGCGAAAAGTCGTATAACAAATAATTTTAATTTTATTATACACTTAATGGAAAATTTGTAGCGCGGTGTACAATATTTTATCTATGCAATCCTGAAAGATCTTTGTAAACAGCATTAGTGCATTTCTACACGGTTTTCTATACACTGTTTTAAGTTTTGTAGAAAAAATGTAACAAATATGTCTTCAACAATCGGTGGTTATAGAGATGTGAAAAGTTTCTTTAGTACCGTAATGGAAGATTCTGTTTGTCGTAGTTGCTGCAGCGTTATTGTGTAGACATCTGTGCCATTGCTAGAAAACAATTAACATGTAGGCCTATTTTGGTTTTGGCAAGGCGAGTCGATTGCCTTTAAAAGCTTTTCCACTCGTTGTTTCCACAAGCATTTTTACTTTTGTTGTGACAAGAGCAGAGCTTTTGTGTGGTGGCAGGATTTTTTGTGATTGTGGTGTGCTAAAACGAGGCTACTGCACTTAACGGAACGGCGCGCGGTTTGGCTATTCGAGGTCGTCGTATCCCGTGGGCGGACGCAAGCTAAACACTGTCTGCTGACGGAAAATATTGTATCGGATATTTGGCGAAATAAAATGTCCATATTATACAACAAAACGGACTCTGCGAGACGAGGAAAAAGAAACTGTTGGAGAAATAGCACGATTGACGTGTAGAGGAGAGGAGGATGGACTGTCTTAACCCAAGAAACACGATGTGTACTTTTTAAATTAAATCCGGGACGCCGTGCAATGATTGCCTGTGGAACGCGGGGATTTGTGTGTAGTCACGTACTGTGACATTCCCCCATCCTGCATCACTTTCTCATCGTATGTCGTGTATTAGTTTTTGGCTCCCGCGTGTTGTTCGTCGATCGTAAATATTTTAGCGATTGTAATACATCGTTCTTACAGTTTAGCGAAATCGACGACATTCGAATCGCCTTTCCTTTTTTTAATTGTAGGTTTCGTTCTTTTTAACCTTGTCACGTACAAATTGCTCCTCCCTCTACAGTAACTTGAAAGAGATGTTTTAAATCGGAACGGTGTAAGAAGCCGCGCGTCTTACTGTGACTTAGTAAGTGTCTGCAGTCTCTCGTGTTCGTAACTTTTAATTAGAACGAGAAGCTGCTTAAGAATTCCTTTTGTAAAAAGCTCGCGTAATCTTCTTGTATGCAGCGTGAGAAATGTTAAACAAATTAATTAAATTTCTATTACTGTTTGTATAGTTGAAATCTCTTCAACTAGAAAGGTAAATCACCAACCGCTTCTCAGTGTATTCTGTTATGTTTTTATAAAGTGTTTCCCGTTTGTCCGTGTAATAAATTTTATCATATATAATCCGTGATAAAATGAAATTTACATCGAAAATAGAGGAAAAGAATGAAATGTTAAACAAATTAATTAAATTTTTTTACTGTTTGTGTAGTTGAAATCTCCAACTTTGCAAAGGTAAATTACCAGCCGCTGCTGAGTATAATCACTTACGTGTTTATACATTTTTAAAATTTTACCGTATACAATTTGTGATGTTCACATTCAACTTAATTTTACATCGACGAGAATGAAATAAAGTGCAGTATGTATATATTACAATAAAGGTTTTCAGAAAACGGACTTACCATTAAGTCTAAATAATAATAATTGTTCTTCGTCTGCCTTTTGAGCGTCAGCTTGTAGGGAGCCTCCGTCCGTCGTTTACGGTAAACGTTTTCGGTAGCTTTCATTCTCAGTAAACTTTTTCCACGATTCTAAATAATAGAATGTATTAAATTCTAAATTAAGTGTCTTCGAAAGCGCATGTTAAAAAAATCGTAATTCGGTAAAGCAAATCTGTATATTCGTTCCCTTTCACTTTATTTTAATGACCTTTTTTTTTAGTTACTTTTAATTTCCTTTTTTAAAGCAGTTCCCATTTGGTTAAACGAAACACTTTAAATTATTATAGGTTTCTTAAAATAGTTTTAACATTTCTTTAACCTTTCCAAGTCGTTCATTATTTAGTGATCGAAATAGTCGATAGTTTTCTGTGTTGAAAAGATGTGTTTGTTTAACCCTTGACTTTCAGTAGGTCATCTACAACGTGGACGAATTTGTTCTCTTACTTTTCCTTGGAACTTATACGTAGGTTAAAAACAGACAGCATTGGTATTGTCCCCAATGACCGTACACGCACTCATATTTCGTACCCTATATTTCAATTATTGGCATCGATATGTAACGAATATCGCATATAATTTTAGTCGGAAAATAGAAATCGTGAAAATTTATTTGTGTATGTTATAAAATAGTTTGTGGACAGTTGCAATCGTGTTTCATTTCGAAAAACGTTTCTAGCAATTTACAACTCCGATGTTGCCTCTGACACCAAAATTTGGCGCTGTTACGTTAACATGCAAAATAAAATTACACACATGGAGAGCAGTATGCCTTTAAAATAATACTCGCTTTTTGCGAAATCCACGTATAAAAACCAACCCGAAGAAAGGGCCACCCTGTACCTATTAATATACATGTCTCCCTTTTTAAGGGAGAACTAGTTTTCCGACCCGAAAGAAAGCGAGGTGCTATAGCTTTTTTTTTCGGGATAACAAATCTTGTTTTCAGTTGTTAATACTTTATTATTTTGGTTTTAGTAAACACGTTATGTTCTTTGTTTTTAATGTTTCTCTTTCAAGCATTGTGGCTTTTTTCTTCTTTGAACAGTAAGCTAAAAACCAAAAACCTCACAAATGAAAACTACCCGTATTTTCGCTTTAATATTAAGAAATAGAATAATTTACAATTGTACACTTCTTCACATTGTAGTGTATCGATACAATCGCGTTTTCAAAATATGGAAAATGTAGTGCGGGTACGGATATTGGGACAGTTCCCCTTATTGTATTAGTGGTAGAATTAACATTAACATTAGATACCGGTTAAAAATTGATTTGTGAATTGTCAAATGAATCGTTTTCATTATAAGAATATTCGTGTGCGTTACGGTGAAGTGCAGTACTCGACGTATCGGATTGCGTGATGTGTTGAGTAGCTCATTGCACATGTAAACGAATGCGTTTGCATACACATTTATTCTCGTTAACGATCCAGTATACTGTAATTTGTTCCACCTCTCGTCGTAATTGATTCCCTTTTGTTTATACCGTTAATAAAAATTTACAAAACACATACACATGGTTTTACACGAACGTCTCGTTTGTCACTGCCACGTTTAATGTGCTCGTTTCAATTGTGAACGTATTCTCCGACTTGCAATTGTGTCGCTGTCGAAAAGCTTACGACAAAGATTTACAACTCGAAGCTCCTTAGTTTTTACGTGTAAATAAAACTGTGGAATTTGGACAGAGTTGCCATAGGCGTTATTGACATCCTGTTACTGTCAAAAGACTTCTGGAATGGACGTCACTACAGTATTTAGGCTGGACATAAGGATATTGCAGTATTTCCGGAACGTGACGTTGTATAATTAGCAGACTAAATTTAATAACAATAACGTATTTGAAATTTTTGTAAAAATGGAATTCTGAAATTCTGAACTTTCGACCCCTCAGCGACAATCTCTTTGAATTTATAATGCAAATGTTGGACATTTTTTGGGACAGGCACTGTTACCCTCACTGACAAACGGTTGTATAGGCCTACATACTGTAATCTCAAAGGTGAATTTTTATTATTAGTAGAAAGTCCACGTTTTAGTAAATATAATTCAACACCAAATAAAAGAATGAGATGCAAATAAACATATTTAGATGCAAAAACGCATCCGTGTACATCGTTCAAGTAGCGGTACGTGAATCAGTTTTGTTATTGTTATTATGTGTGTAATTTTAATTAAAATTTTAATTTTTTGCGATCTTTTGTGTTGGATATGTAGCCTATGTCTGTAGGTGGAACGGTCGTTCCGAAACGTGTCACAAACCTACTTAAAGATGTCACAAAACGGAACTGAAATAAGGTAGTATATTAATTAAATAAAACGTTGCCTCGCGCGCACCTGATACAGACCTTTTGGTGGTTGTAAAATGTCCCTTCAAATTCCTTCGTCAGCCCCCCGCAACCTTGTATAACCCGTAAAGTGCCTACCTTAGTCCGTTATCGGAAAATGTAAACGCTGCTGTTGTGAATTTTTCTATACATTTTCTGTGCCCAGTTTAGGGCACTGCTGAGCGCGTAAATAATGTAAAAATAAATAAATAAGTAACATAAAAGTGGGAGAGTAAAATACAGTTTCGAAAATCTTCAAAACGTCAAACAATGTTTTTTTTTATCAGTGCATATTTTTTTACATACTCTTATAAAGGAAACACAGTGACAGCTACGTTTGGAAGCGGCAATAGTTGGACAACCTACCAATGGGCGGTGCCTGCCTTGTATTTGGGATCTTATCCCGATTACGCTTCTGAGACGGGAGTAACTGTACTGTTTGGGCGGTACGTAAGGATTTTGAGATGGTATTTACTAAACGTCATGTTTACGGTACCTTAATAATGTTGAAACGGTTTAACGCATTTCTCTCTGCGCTAAGTTTTTGTACAGTTCGTAACAGGATGACAAAGTCTTAGTACATTCTACGAATTTGCACATCGTCGAGAAATGTGATACAGTTTATTTTGCACAGTTATTACGTATGTCCACAGTAGAGTCAATTAAGGAACAGCGGCCGCTTAAAAAAGAAAATCGTTTCAATTTAAGTGAATTGTCGCCAACGTACTTTATCATTGTTAAAACGCTACGTTATTAGGCACGTACGCTGCGAGTTTTAGGGTAGTCGCTAAAATTGTTAACGTTATTTTATCAGTCTGACGGCGCGGTTACAAACGCTCGACCTTTACGTTAATGAAATAACCTTTTGTTCTGTGTTTTCGTTCCGTTTGGAGTTGCTTGAGGCGAGCTGCGAGTTAGCAACATTTATTCTCTTAATTGAATTTTCAAGAAATTATCTCTTCTATCCGGTATTTCGTGTTCAACTACGTGTTTTCTTTCTATACTTTTGTGTTCTCTTCCTTTCGACTCAAACAAATTATCTCGTTACAGCGAGTGTAGGGAGCTAATTGTTACATAAAGATATTTCACATCATAACACGTAACGTTTCCTTCTCACACACTAAATATGATTTACGTAATTGGCTCCGTTATATTTGTTACAACAATATTTCCGTTATATAACTTTTATTCCGCGAGACAATTCGCTTTCATACGCTATATAAAGTTTTGACGTATTACGTAAGCTCGTTTATCTAAACTGGTTAATCAGGATTGATTATATTTTCGATACTGGAGGTCACAGAAAGGTCAGTGTAACTGGTCGCAATCGAATTTAGACGCCGCCTACATTGCTCACTTGATCGAACGAATCGTATCCTCTAGTCACGTCGAACACGTCGGAAGCTTCGTTGTGCGTGCTCAGAGTAGTCCAGTCAACGAAGGGGTTGTAGAGGACATGGAGGGGGAGAATTTTGCTCTTCGGGAATGTGTTGGGGGTAGTTAGGAGGTAAACATACTAAAAGTTCCCACCCCTACCCTTTCCGTTTCACGGGTGGAGGGGGTGGAAAGGTCCCTTTTTCGGGTTTTTGCCCATAACTCGAAAACGGTGCGTTGTACAAAAAAATCATTCTTTTAAAAATTAAAGAGCATTAAATTCCCTACATTAACCCTATATTAACTTCCCTATATTAACTTTCTTTCTATGTGTTAAAAGTTTTCGAGATATTCGCCAGCGAAAATCGACAATTTTTGAAAAAAAATGTTGCCTCACGTTTTTTGTCAAACTTGTCTGCCTAACTCTTCAGCCTTTTGTTTTACAGGAAAGTCGTCAAAGAGAAAGTTGTAGAACATTAAATTTCCTTTAAAAATATATATATAATTATTAATTTATCTTCAACAGGTCAAAAGTTACAGCAATTTGAAGTTTTTATCTAAATTTTTCCGATTTTTCACAAAAACTGTCCTTTTTGTTATTATGTTATTCAAAAGTTCAACGGTTTCCATAATGTCGGATTCAGTGTCCGCCGGTGATGTGGGGAGGGGTTCCATGTCTTCCTCATCTTCATCCTCGTTCATTAAAACGGGCACACCATTCAAACAGTTTCCCTGACGGTTGTGGCATAATGGGGAACAATTCACTGACATCTTCTTGCAGCTACTGCTGCAATCTGTTGCGCATCTGCAAAAAATCATGTCCAAGATTTCTTTTGGTGCCACCGGATCTATGGTGAAGACCGAAGCTAGACAGTTTGCCTTGAGCTCCCAACCCCATAGCTCTGGAGGTAGTTGGTTTCCTAACCAGAGCTGCACCTGATGAAATGTGCGAAATGAATGTTGTTTTGTTGCCCCCTCGCTTGGTGGAAGTGATGAGAGATCAGGTCTGATACTTGCCACTTGATTTCAAAAATGAATGGTATCGGTAGGTATTGAGGGAGCTCTCTTTTGCTGGGGCGTTGTACCATTTTAGCATGCATAACTGTCCAGCTTTCTCAACTTCAGCATGCAAGGAGGAGGGGTTGTGGAACACTTCGGCTGCTTTTCGAATTTCAGGATGTTTTTGGTAAAGTTTTATAAATCCTTGATTACTCCTCCGGAATGTTGCCGATGTTGAATCGCAACCAGTGAAAGCATGCAGGAACAACATTTCTTTCAGTCCCAGCTGCTGCATTTGGTGGGTGGAGTAAACATTGGTTCCCACTTTTCCTCTGCCAGGTTTCATGAATAAAATATTGCGGTCAGGTGGAGTATTTGCGATAAGAATCACTGCGAGGTCAATATCTTCCCCAATTGCAGCCACATTGGATGTTTTTCCCATAGATTTTTGAATGGCAGTGCTCACAATCAGCACGTCAGCATCGTCTGATGCTTGCTGCGTGTGATGCCGTGTTCCTGGAGTCTAGATCTCAGTAGGTTAATAAGACGATCTTTGTTGTGGTGATTGGAGAGAAATAATTCCTGGCTCACAGTAATTTCAATATCAAGAGTGAAATGGATGTCTAACGACTTTTTCATACGGTAGCGTCTTCCCTGTTCTGCCGCCTTAGTGCTGTTCGGTGAGATGTTATATCCATCAAAAACAACTGTGCACGTCCTCCCTGGATAGTGGATCTTGATGAATTTAACGTATCCATCACAAATCACAGAAACTGAGGATCCCCTTTGCCAGATAACCTTATGTAGGAGGAAGTCTGTAAGTCGTATGAATAAATTATATGAATTTTCAAAGTTGTAAAGTCCTTTTTGAAACACCCTGTATAATATATATATTAGCTTATTTTATAAAGTTGTAACTTTTGAATAACGATAATAACAAAAAGGACAGTTTTGTGATAAATCGAGAAATTTAGCTAAAAACTTCAAATTGCTGAAACTTTTGACCTGTTGAAGATAAATTAATAATTATACATATTTTTTTAAAGGACATTTAATGTTCTACAACTTTCTCTTTCACTAGTTTGAAGGTTGGGATCTCCGTGTCACGCAGGACAGATGAGACATTCAGTGCTCTTCCAATATAACTTTATAAACACATTTTATACATCTTTTGGGTCTCAAACGTTTTGAGTAAACCGACGAGAAGTACGTTATTTACCAATCTTCGAGCAATTGTCTTTACTAA
Organism: Magicicada septendecula; assembly: GCA_034769895.1. NCBI lineage: Eukaryota > Metazoa > Arthropoda > Insecta > Hemiptera > Cicadidae > Magicicada > Magicicada septendecula. Next base: position 67,888,980 of record CM068371.1, read on the forward strand.
CAAAACATATATTAATTTTATTTTATCAGTTTACAAATATCATATTCCTTTTATTTCTACAGCTATTTGCAAGCCTTAATTTAACACACGTAACTGGCGTAGAAGTAGGCCTTTCACAGTAAGTGATTACTATTTGTGATGAATTTTTTTACTTCTATATTCCGTAAGGGAACGGAAGTATCGTGATGGCGGTAAAATCGTGTTCGAGATAAGGGCAGATTCTGATTGTACTACTCTCAAACATGAAGGAAAGTCATTTCCCGAAAAGTCTCTGTGTGTAGAATTTTTTCTGTGGCGGACGATAACTGCCGCAAATTTAAACAGAATCAAATAATTTTTTTGCATATGTGCCCGAGTTGTAGAGGACTTTAGGCCAATTGATTTTGGTGAAGATCTGTTAAGGGGAAGGATTAGTTTACCTTTAACGTTTTACGTTTTAAAAAGAGTAAAGTACTTTATTTTGCTAAATAAAGTATCGAGGAAAGAAGGTCGTAATAATCTATTGTAGAAGGGTAGATGAAATATCTATAAATGAAAAGGGTACTTGAAGGGGAAGGAGGTAACGTTTTGTATCGATGTTATAAGTTTATTCGACCGAAAACTTAAAAAATTCAATAAAATGTTAACAATTGATATCGTTCCATGCTATTTAACCACGAATACTTAAACAAAATAATTTTTTATTTTCAGAAATCCAAAGAAAACAAACGCAGGGCGGTATTCGCTTTCTTTCGTGTCGTTTAAATAAAAGATAATTTAATCAAATTCATTCTTTTTTTTTTAATATTTACAACTAAGTACAATTCTTATTTTGATTATCTTTCTTAGCGTTTTTACCAAAAGCATGTTGATATATTTAGTTTCGTTCTGAGTCTACATATTAAAAATAATTTTATAATTAATTGTAACATGGAAGTCATGTACGGTTCTCCAAACCGTTTTATAGTTCCGGGGGTTATTGATATAATCCTACGCCGTTGATAGCTACTGCTATAGGATTCAGTGTTGTTAGCACGTTGCTGTTACTCCCAAAACGTGTTGTTTTCCTCTTGCATGCGTAATAAATGCCAAACAACCCTTAAATGTATCATAACGCACGGACGGACGGACAATCGATTAGGTCGCTACGTTACCGTCGACGACGTCGATCAGTGATTGCTTTCAGTTTAATTAATATCTTGTTGTAAGATAATGCGGCAGATTGTGCTATCAAAGCAAATGATTGCCTTCATAGCAAATTATTGCTTGATTGCGGCAGATTGCTTTGATAGCAAAGGATTGAACACCAGTGAAACAGTTTAAGCGAGTCGATTAAAATTCATTTACTCCAACTATTGAAACAGATACTGGCTACGTTCGTATGGAAACCGGTGACCTCTGCAGTCGCCAAGGGTATACAGAGGACAGTTGCTGAGCAGAACCAGCAAGAACACACGTTACTAACGCCACAGCGTTGAGTTAGTTTTAGCGTGAGGTAAAGTTAGGTTCAGTTTTTAATCATCGTTTATCTTGTTATTTGAATTAGCAGCTCTGTTATTCCAATTTGGTCGTGTCTACTTGCTGAACTGCTGCATTTTATGTTCCGGGCGAGGCCTTTCAGTGTTCCCACCATTTTCGAGTCCCAAACCACGACAAAAAATATCCCGCTGGAACCCGTATATACACTCGTGAATCCGCCTTCAATGCAGGTCAGTTTGTAAACAAGTCTACTTGTCATTACCTTGTTGGCTCAGCGGGATATTTTTTGTCGTGGTTTTGAACTTGAAAATGGTGGAAACACTGAAAGGCTTCGTCCGGAACATGACAAGTAGCAGTTCGACCAGTAAACACGACAAAGTTGGAATTTTTAATTATCGATATGTTACAAAATTTTATCACCGTTTGTCGTCAATTCCCGATAGTAACGTGCCGTATACTGTTTACTGTTATCCAAGTTGTATCGTCCCCACGCCATGAACACACTTGCATGGTTTTGCTCGGTCTTATTTCATAAAAGAGTTATTTAAATGAGCCAGGAAGAGTCGGAATGCTGGCGGGTTTGTTGATAACGCAGACAATGCTATAACCTTAATTTGAAAGTCCAGTTAACGTTTCAGTGCTGCGGAGCCGTTCGGTCTTAGAGATAACTTGTAACACTGGTCCGTTAAAAGAGACTGGACCGATTTCCTTATCCCCCCTGCCGTTGGCTTGTTCCTTTGTTTTGTATGCTGACTCTGTCTAGAACTTTGTTAGATATCTCGTTTCTTTTTCCCATTTTGCCTCTTGTATTATTGGACTGTATTCCCGTTGACAGATGAAAGCAAAAAGTTTATTTACAATTGTTTGCGAACAAAACTGTAAGAAGTAGGGGAGAGCAGTACCCTAAACCGAAGTTAACTACGTATTTTAAAGTTAACTAAATACTTTTGACAGTTGTTTCTCGCAGACGTTTTATGAATTTTTTTTTTTTTTTTGTTTTAGCTAGATTTTGTACAGTATATTGTCTTTCCGTTACGTCTTAGTTTTGTTATACTCCCAGTGTAATAATTTTTAAGTATGTTTATTTAATCCTCACGTGTTCAGCGCAAGTATATTGATGTAAAGCTGTGAACTACAAGAGTTAATTTCATGTATTAAGGGCACTCGGTAACCGGCTATGGTTATGTTAAAATCATGAAGTTTGATATTATCTCAGAACCTGAAAAAGGTAAAAGTCTGAAATTTTAGCACACTGGTAAGCACATTATACTCTACAATCGCTAGTACAATTATTGTAAAGATATCTCAATTTCCTAATTTTGATAATTTTTTATGTTTTGCTCTAAAAACTTGAGTACTTAATGTATTTTATGTTTGTATTTTTCAGCGAAACTGTACAGTTCTAGTAGTGTAGTTATATCTCCCTTAACGTAATAGCAAAAAAGAATTCAGCCTGTAGCTCACTTTCTTTGTGAAATAATGAGTCATTTATCTAAAAAAAAATTAGATTTATATTAAACGCATTTAAAGTTTCTAAAACTGATTTTTATCCTTTTACCTAACTTAAAATATTCCAGCACCATACTCGGGGTCTTCACTTATGTCCATTAGGCCCTCTAGTTTTCTCTTCACATTTCTAACCTGTCTACTTCATCAGTTCGTCTACTCCTGTGTCTGCCTCAAGAATTCGTTGCAAGTCAGTTTTTTTTTTCATTAACTTCTTGCTATCAATCGAAGTTTTATTGTATTCACGCTTGACTGTACGTACAAATGAATTTACCTTACCGTCGTGTATAAATCACATTTAATAATGAACGTGGCGTTAGCTGAACGAGCGAAGCGATGTCAGTTTTAACTTGACCGTTTGGCATTTGTCTGTGTCTTTTTGGGGTACGTCTTATGATTTCACGATAACTTGAACGGATCTACCTATTTTCATAAACTTGGCACGCATGCCCGTACTTTTGCACTACAGAAACCTACTGTTTTTTATGTCATCCCCCAAAACACAGATGTAAGGAGTCAAAACAGGTGTGGTGGACAAACGATTTTGAATAAATCGCTAAACACTTGTCGCATAAGAACATAAAACCAATTTTAACCAAAATATAAATTTATTGTTTATTTTGGACATTTTCAAAATTTTGCGATGCCAGGGGGTGAATAGTGGGTAAAACTTTTGATAAAATTGCAAAAGTTCATGTGACGTATCAGCTTAATAGAAATTTTAACTAAAGTCTGAACGTTTGTTAAGTTTTAAATATTTCAAAAATTTGTGACGCCAGGGCTCACTCAAAAGTGTGTCAAAATTTGATAAAATTGCAACTCACATAAGGGATATCAAAGAGAATTTTAAATAAAATCTGAATATACTTTTGGAAATGACAAAATTTTTGACTGCGAGTCCCGAATATGCGATCAAAAGTTAAAAAATTGTAAAAATTCAGCCGATTGTCAGACTAAAGGAAATTTAATACAGAGCCGATCGTTTGGAATTTTTAGCGTTTGTACGACTGCTCTACAGTCGTTACAAAAAATAGTAGGTGAAATCGGGATTTTCGTAATTTTTCTGATAATGGAAAACTTATCTATTATCAAATAAATAAATGTACTTCGTTGAAAGTATTGTGCGAGTCTGGAGCTTTGAGAGCATACGAGTGTGTTTGATAACGTCTTACGTAATGTATACTGCAAGAATTATATCAGCTATTGGCTCCCGAGTGTAATTAAGTATGCTGTGCGCAATGGCCGCAGTACAATCTCGAGAGGAGGTACAGTATTCGGTCGTGACGTATCGAGTGTTATGGTTTATAAATATTAGCCTGCTTTCACTATTAACAATGATCTCTTCTCTAACGTTTTTGCCGGTGGTGTTTTTTCAAAGCGTAACGAGTCTCTTAAACATTTTAATTTGTTTACATTTTGTCAGTCAAGCGAGGCGCGTGATCGATAAAACATATAATTACTACAGTGTTTAAATGTCATTAATGCACTTTTGCCAGTCAGCCGTGTTATCCTTGGTAGTTATACCGTCTGTTTGTTTTAATCCGTCGACATAATCGATTGGAACTTTTACATTCTTTCGATTGATCACACCGATCGATCGCACGTAGATCCGGTCGGTCGTATCCGAGTAAGTTCATGTGTGGTGTCTTTACGTCTACAGAGTAAACAGTTATTGCATTTAACTGTGAAATCATGTAACTTACTGATTGTCTTTAATATGCGGAATAGACGTGTACGTAAGATTTGGCTCCCAGTCGCGTGGTTATTTTTTTTTTATAAAAATTTGTTTTGTAGTAAGACAAAGAGGCTGTGAAACAGTTTATTGCACATCCGTCTTTTCATACGGTCATAAATATATAAAAAAAGAAAGTTGGCAGTTGTTTTTGTTGTGGAGGGGGGCGACTGACGACTTTGATGCTGTGGATCGTTGAGTTGAAGCACCGGAAGAAGATACAGGAGATCCCAAATTTCTTGTATAATGTATTCCTGAAAACGCGTACAAAACTTGAATTCTCCGAAAGCTCAACTGGAGTACAGTATTTTTTTGTTTACTGTACCCTGTGTACAAATTGTTATACATGTGCTGTTTTGAAATTGTATATTGTTTCCACATTAATTTACTATCATAGCAATACCATTAGGTCTACTACGCGCCCAAAAAATAAATAGTAAAATTATCATGACAATTTAATTATTTTTGTACGTTACTCAACTTTAAATTGTGTTTTGTAACAACCAACTACCCCACACTACTTTTATGTTAAAAAAAAATAATAACACTTTTAATTCTTGATATATGTTAAACCCGTGTGTCGTCGCCTAGAACACTGCTCGTCAATGACCTTCCCAATAGCGGGGACGAATATCTGCACAATTGCGTACACCCTTATTCTCTTCCTGGAATGTAGGAAAGCGTGTAATGTACTAATATCGAATGCGTGAAAATAGAGAACCATTTCTGTTACCCTAATCGTGATAGAAGTATATCAGATGGAGTCGTGCAAAATATTTGTTTCATATTTCTGTTTTCTGGATCCTGTAGGCCTGTCTGATGGTGGAGTGAATAGAAAATGCGAGGATGGAAATGCAGCTGGAATACTGTTATAAATAAAACTAATAATAAAAACAAAAAAAATTGATTTCCATCGTGAATATTGCATCGTTTGTAACGTGGAAGAACGTCTCGCTAATGAAATTCTCGATGGTTAATACTTCTTACCAAGACGTGATTTCTGAATGTAGGAATAGAAATTAGTTCGGCTGAGAGGGAAACGTATTTCTGTCTTTTTCTAACCTTGGCGACAAATTTTTTGTGTTGTGATTCTCCATTCCGAGTTTTCCATGCGTTGTGTCGCGGCACTCATCATCTTCGGTATATATTTTTAACGGAATATTTGTGGTACTCTTATATCGCACTACAGATTCAATAAAATGTAAATAATTTGAACTAAAACGTAATGGACAAACGCAATGTGTTTTACCTGCTCGGAAAGACGAGCAATTTGTTTTCAATTAGAACCCGTAATTTGTAATATATTCAGTAGATAATGAAGTGAAGTTGCTTTTGCATTATTGAATTGATTTTTTGTACTGGATTTTTTAATTTGGAGTTTTTTAGTTCCGGCTGATTGTGTGCGACTGTTATACAAGTCGGGCGGACAATTCTTGAAACAATCTAAGGGCGCGCGGGAACTCCTATGGAGCGACGCCACGCATTCAATGCAAGCCTGTGTGTGGAGGAGTGCTCAGGTAAATGCCGCCCGGTTCGGTCAGCTGTGAAGCAAGTGTTTGTTAAATCAAAGCGGTGGACTGCCCGCGGCCTTGCACGTTTGACCTGACATTATTGTGACAGCATGACTCTACAGTTCCATTAACGTTACTCTGTAGCCTAACACGACCGTGAAACAAATCGCGCTGGTTGGTCCGTCTCTGTGTGGTATTAATAGTCGTCAACGTAGAGGCGTAAAAATCTGAATCTGTAATGTTGTCGGAGGATTTAAGTTGCTCATATGTCGACGTTTCTCCTCTAGATTGTGGGTTTGCATATATTCCCGCGTATTTGGTTCCGTGTACTATACCGGGAGACTGTAAATACCCACGATGACTACTTACCATGAGGATTAGGTTCGGTCTAAACTCTCAAGCTTTTCTTTTAGTCCGCTTTCCCAACATTGCGATATCATGACCTCCACAAATAATAATAGTAATAATATCTCTCATTAATATGCCAGGTTTCCAGATGATATGAGCACAAATCATTTATGGGAATAACAAACAATAACTCAAATCGTCTCGCTGTGTCTTGTTGGAATGAAACTAAAGTGTTTAAAAATATTGAAAAATAAAATAAACTTTTTTTTCTTTTTTTATTAGCCTGCAACGTGTTTGGCAATCTTTTATGAAATATATTACTTTATTGTACAATTAATTTTGAGCTTAGGTGGATAAGAAATTTCTTTTTTTTTTAATGCACTGCGAAATGGAAGTTTTTCTACAGCTTATTTATTATTGCTGCGAACAACGGAAAGTGCAAATTCCAAAGCTTTGAAAAGTATCTAGCACTACTATCCAGATCGTATTATCATCCCCTCAACAAAAGCCTCGTAGTCCTATGTTGGAAGCTATGATTTTCATGTGAACGGTGAGGGGATAGGCGTTATTGTATAGTACCACCTACCCTTCCTTGTTCTGTTGGTACGCGTTGTTATGCGAGTCGGTATAAACGTTAAACACATTTTCTAAACTTCTTTCTCAAATGCTCCGCGTGGTGTGTATGGGATTACTTATTCATGTGAACGGTGAGGGGATAGGCGTTATTGTATAGTACCACCTACCCTTCCTTGTTCTGTTGGTACGCGTTGTTATGCGAGTCGGTATAAACGTTAAACACATTTTCTAAACTTCTTTCTCAAATGCTCCGCGTGGTGTGTATGGGATTACTTATTCTGTTACTGTGAGAGTATGTCGCGGTGAACGTGTCGTTCTGTCGCTGTCTTTGTAGGAATAATCTTCGTACGTATAGTAATGGTTTCGACATAACTGATATATGATACTGTCAGTCACGTGGAAAGCTGTAGCGACTTCAGGGGAGTTTGTTGGATAGGAAAAGCTAGTAATTGGGAAGGTAGTTTTTCCTGAAGAAGAGGATTATAGGGAAATTTTCTGAAAAAGTGATAAAAATTTGCCGATTGTTGAGTAACACTAGCATTTTTCATTATTACTATATTCCACCTCCATAAAAGGGACAGTCTTTTCATCTTCAGCTGGTAAGCTTCGTATAACTTCCTTTTGGACATCTACAGTGTAAAAACTACCACATTCATTTTCTTCAAGAAACTCTTTACAGTTAGAAAAAATGTCTTCGACCTTTCGTTTAGGTGCACTTCTAATTTTAGTTTTTTTCAGTTACCTGTGAAAAAGTAGGACTAGATTGAGGTTTAGTTATATCAGGCGAACATTTTTCGCCTTCTAAAACCATCAACTATGTTGTTTCGCGTTTTAAAACTGTCAACTGTTGTTTCGCGTTTTAAAAATTTCTTTAAGTTTTAGTCATGACTATTACGGAAATAATTATTAAAAGATAAACACAGTTTAGTGGTTAAGTCTAATTTTTACTAAACTTGTATTGCAACCACTAGCACGTAATTATACTGTCCATAAGCGCTTTCAAGCCTTTTCGGCTCATCTTATTATTATCTTATAATTATTATTGTACGTATAATCATGGCTTCGACGTAACTGTGGTATATTCCTGAGCGAGGCCACCCGCCGATGAGTTTACAAATGTTCTCACATTTCCTCACCGAAAGATTAATCTTCATTATGCAGTGGACCCCAATTCGTTAGTTTTGACCGACCAACCGCGATTGGTACAGTTCTAGTACATATCATATTAGCTTCCCAGGACTCTGTTAAGCAATATGTCCGCTCTGCACACACATCACTCATTATTCCATGGAAAGGATAGCAACGGCACTCCGACCAACGACGTTCTAAGCGCGCAAATTTTATGCAGATCTATTTAAAAAGTACGTTTTGCTAATTGTACAGTGTGGGCCGGCCGTTAACGAATAGGGTTATGTCAAGTTTCCTCACCAGGGCTAGAGAGCGGTGAGGTCATTTTAAATTTGCCGCCCATTGTTAAAAAAAAACTAACGTTACTCTAATTAGAGACAGGTCATGTGCTGCACGTTGACAAATATTCATCGCATATGACACGACGGTCATGTCCCGTTTTATTGCGAACGTCATCGTCTTGGCGTTTGTTGCGCGCCTAGACAAAGCAATTAATCGACTTTAAAACTGGGCGAAGCCTAGTTTTTATTTTGCGTGCGCGCGCGCTGTAGAAGAAAGTATTGTCAAAATTCCAACGAGCGTAATGAGCTCGCCGGTGAAAAAGTGAAAACAAACGTATTGTACAGAATTTATTTTACGTTCAAAATATTGTGCAGCGGTTGTGTCCCGTTATTAATAATATTAGCGTTTGGGATTTAATGTTTTTGTTTACTTTGTCTTGTACATACATGGTGATTAATTAGTACTAGTACCGCGTTTGTCTGTTTGATTAACATTTCAAACGTTGTTAGCCTTGTGTGTGTGTGTGTGTGTGTGTGTGTGTGTGTGTGTGTGTGTGTGTGTGTGTGTGTGTGTGTGTGTGTGTGTGTGTGTGTGTGTGTGTGTGTGCTTTTTTAATATTAAAAATCTACCGGCTTGTTGAATTTCAAATTTTTTTGCAGAACCATACCACCATGTAATTGTAGGTTTTTCTACTGTAAACCCGGTTTAACCGCGGACGCACTAATTGCCTATACTAATTGTATAACCCCGTTCAGAAAATTTCGGCTATTCATCCTCTTTATATTACTCTGCTGGAACAATCGAGCCCTATTTATGTGCTGAAATAACTTCGGGTAATCCTTGTCGAATGTGCAAACTGGATCGGTGTTAAAAGTTGCTTACCTCAAATAGGAACGAGCGACAACTCGTACAGAGTCCACGCAGTCTCCTCGTCCTGTCCTGATTGAGTCATACGACGTCGTGGAAACGACATAGCGTGCACGCCCGTCTGGATTTTAGTATTATCTACACTCCTACTGTGCCCCGCTTTCTGTTCCTGTGTGTGATCAACACTTTGTCACACTCCCTATAGTTACATACGAAACTCGAATAAAATTACACCTTATACGTTCTATCAATTTCACTTCTGCTACGTACTCTAAAAATTTGCTACCACACCGTGATGTTGAATGCTATTCAGACAGTTCACAGCAGCAAACGGAAAGAGGTGAGAATAAATGATACCGGCCGCAGTGTTCATCTTGCGTAAACCCCCAGTCGGCAAGTAAAAGGCAATACATTTGTCCCAATAACTAAGTGAAAGAGCCGTAAGACGGATGATACCATCGGCTTCTCGCTACCACCGTATATATAAAAACGCATTACTCTCGCCGGCGAAAACCCTTATTGATTATAAACTCAATTACTCTTTCAGCAACGCCGCCTTATTAATTCGCTTTCCTGAAAAGTATTGTGTTACGCCTGGAACAAGGGATTATAGGGCCTACTATAAATTATAGAATTAATCCACAATCTCTCGGTAGAACTTTTAGTTTGTCCGTTTTTATCACAACGATTTCTTACAAAAAAAAATCAATTCTCCAATAGAAAACCTCAATACCTTAATAATAATACTTTCGAGCGACTTTCTTTTAGAATCGTTAAGCCCCGTCCAATCATATTGTGGTGAGAAAAAATTATCGATTCAGCTAAACATATTATCCATTTTTTCGTTCGACATATAAGATACTAACGTTATGAACTATACTACTGCGACTACAGTCTGATCAAACAAAATTTTCTGCCACAGTATTCTTTTATTCCGAATTAAAAACGGAGACAGCTGGTCGTCATCATAAAATATCAGGTATCAGCTCCTGAGCTGTGTATGCATAGCACTATGCTCGCTAAGCTGACTGTTGTATTACGTTATGTTATACGTAGAAACATCCACGAGGGAATACGTGATCTGTCGCATTGTATCGCGGGATCAGTGGCGTATTTAGAATTTGGCCTTGGGGTGTCCGGAGTCGGGTCGGCTTCATAAAAAACAAGTTAAGACTAATCAATATTACTATCTGTAAAGTGGCTGAAATCAATCCCTTTAAAGCAAACGGTAATACGTGTTATTGAAACATTGTTTACAAATTGACTGAATTGATTTTGCTGTATTCCATATTTCAAACGTATACGCTGATGCTGTTTGATTAACCTGTTTGTATATTTAAAAAATAGGTACTACCATATTAGCGTACATAGCTGGAAAAAATAATAAAATAGCATAAATATTAAGAGATTAACAAAAATCGTCAACTTTCCCGGCCCTCGGGGGGGGGGGTTCGTTCGCCCCCTCCGTAAATACGCCCCTGGTTATTTGTCAAGAACGTGTTATTGTAGACTACTTTCAGTAGGCCTAATTGGTTAGACCATGGCCGGCTCTAGTAGAAGGCCGGAACATTAAACGTGACATCGTTGCGTCTGAGGCATCTAAGCATAGTGTAATAAATAGCGAAAGTGAACATGTTATGTTTTGATTTATTTTTGTAGGATTACTAAAATCATGAGTAGGCCTATTTATAGCTAAATCTAAATTATAGGTCTGTGTGCACTTAGTACATACTATACTGTACTTTTAAGTTGATGAAATTAGTGAATTAGTGTTAGGCCTAATGAATTAATTTTGTTCGAATTATTGAATTGTATCATATGAATGAGTTAATTATTATATTTCTTAAATAACATAACAGTATTTTACATAATAACTTTTAATTTGCAAAAAGTGAAAAATTATAAAACTGCTGTTAACCGGCAATTAAAAATGACGTGATCTGAGTATTGAAATGTATAAATTAAGAAATCGTATAGTCGGCCCCAAAATATCAGCTGGTTCCAGTGTTGTCACGTTTAATGTTCCGCCCTTCTACTAGAGCCGGTCATGATTAGACTCGAGACAGTAGCCTGGGCTTCGACAGACAACACATCGGCTTCACGTTATGACTACCACAACAAATGTTTTAATACTTGTTTGGAGGTCGTTGATTTGCAGACATCCTTTTTAAATTTGCCTGAAATACTAAGGAACTCCTAATATTATAATTCTGGTAGCTGAAGAACGGTTCTTATGTAGGCATATTTACGTCTGATATGCCCCTTATAAATCTTACCGATACCAGCCCCTTTCCCTAAACGGGAACTCGATCGAATGGGAACAGTGAAGTACTTAGGCGTCACTCCTGACCGACGCGTTAGCTTCGCAGCCCATGTCTCTCAGTGTCTCCAGCGAGCCCGCGGCGTCGAAGCCAAGCTATTTCCCTTCTTATCGAATCGAAGTTCACTGTTTGTGTGCAATAAACCCTCCATCTACTCTCTTTCTTAGAGCGACACTGACATACGCAGCGCCCGCATTCTGGCCCCTGCTCCGACCCCACTTTATTGCGCGCTTGAAAGCTGTCCAATCCCGCTCCCATTCACCATGGTACGTCCATAATGATGTTTTATCAGGAGAGGGTTGAAGATTCCTTCTGTTGATGAGTTTGTCCGATTCCTTGCGCTCAAACTGTTCACACGAGCCTCTACCTCGTCCTGTCCTCACATCTGCCGCCTTAGTACAGACCAGGGTCTACCTCCACGAATACTTGAGCGCCCCCCCCGAGCCTTGCTTGATGATCCTCTTTAAGCACTTGTCTGCCCCACACCGCCGCCCTTGCGACGCTTGACCACCCATTCCTTTCCCCTTAACGTTCATTCAAGTGTACAAATTTTATTTATCTCCTTCCCAGAAATAAAAAAAATAAACAAGATATACTTTACAAATGGTTCCCTTTCCTCTCCATCCGTTTCTATTAACGAAAAAGACCGTTGCGGATCGCTCTGCGGTCCAGACCCACAATAACTGCCTTCATCCCTCCAAATTCCAAGGACTCATTCCTGTAACAAGCACTCATTCCTGGCTACTCAGGTTAATACTGTAGCATCAGGCAGTCATCGCGTTTGCCCGGACACTGCAACCACTGAGGCACGTCGACGATCGGATCGTGCCCCACGATTAGATCTGGATCTGGATCGCTTATAAATGTAAAATGTAATTGTACTGTATAGGAACTGAAGCGAACGCGAGCCTAAAACTTTAAAAGATTGCATTGCGCTGCATATGTTTTTGCTTACTGTATTTCCATTTTAATGGTATCGCGACATACCCTTTGGGAATCATTGGTGTAGGGATATTTTTTGCTTTTAAATACACTTGATGCACATAGCACTGGTGACGACAGCCGCAGAGTAAATACTGTACGTAACATAACGTAGGCTACACAAACCCAACCAACATTGGTGTAACTAGTTTGTGTCTGTAAACATGCGGCTTCCGTGTTGTTATAGACATTTTGGTATTCTACTCCGTATTCGCGTTTAGACCGACTGCAGTTGGAATGTCGTTTAAAATACGCGTTCCTTGACTCGAATAAACGCTTTGTGTTTTATTCGATCGTTTATTTTTCTCTAATTTGCGTTTATTTGCCGTTGCACCGTGTTTGTGTCGTTTATGAATACCAGCGTGGTTTTCTCCGAATATATACAGGCGTTTGTCGGTTTTAATGGTTTTAAATAAACTACATTTAATGCTTTTAAAGATTTGCGAATTCTGTTTCTCTTGCGGAATTGACGTAAAGTCCAAGGTTTTCCTGCATAAATTGCAGATTCAAAACCCTATTTATTTTATAATTTCTAAAATTTCGCGTAGATGGCTTGTCTTTATGCGTCTCGCTCTATAAGCATTACTAGATCACTTACCGCCGGCCGTGATTTTCCGCTTAAATGCCTTTCGCCACTTAACGTAGGTAGCTGCACATCAATGAGACCCATATCCGTTTCACAATGTATTTTGTTGAAAGTGAATCTCGCAGCCGACTTGACCTCGTGTGTTGGTGTCGATCGAGATGCAGAACGTTCTTGCTGTCCTGTGTGACCTTGGTGAATGAAATACCGCGAACGAGTATCGTGTGTTGCTCACAAAATCCCCAATGTAATGCGCTATTGAGCATACTTACTGGGCTCCATTCACACGTATTATTTCTTATTATTGTATAAATTTCTTTTGGTACTTTCCCCATATCCCGACCCACACTACACTTTTTATGTTTTGAATATGCGATTGTATCGATGTACCACAATTTGAAGGAATGTATTAATTGTAAATAAAATTGTTCTATTACTTAATGTTAAGTGAAAATACATAATGTTTACATTTGGGAGGGTAGGTAATAATGTTGTTTGGTTTTTAATTTTGCTGTTTGATGTAATCAAAGCCATGGTTAGAAGAATATATAACGTTTAATGTGCAATACAGTGCTTGCAGCAGAGTAATATTTAAAGTCAAGGACGTAATGCTTAACATAAAAACAACGTAAAATGTAAACTGCTGTTATTTACGCAGTTATTTCTGAATACTTGGATTAAAACAAACAAACAAATTATTAATAAAGTTTTGGTATTCGTTAAGTGGCCAATATTCTTTTACGTTATTCGATAAAATCTCGAAAACTTACATAGAAGGCAATTTTGGGCGAAACAAAAGAAAAGTGAGACATGTGTAAGCGCCCACTGGACAAAAAGGGGACATAGGTCTACTGTACATAGTAACAGGCAGACTGCTTTCTACGAGTCGTTTTTTTTACGGGGATCTCACAAAAAAGCGACTGTTATTTATAAGGCGTATTGGTTTCCGTGTATAATTTTATTTTGCATGTTCGCTTAACAACGTCAACTTTTGAAGCGACAGCCACACATGGGAGTTGTATAATTGCTAGAAACATTTTCCATAAAAAATGACAATGAAAATCGATTACAGTCGTCAACAAACTGTTGTCTAACGTAACAATTGAATTTTTACGATTATCTAACTAATATTGTATGCTATATTCACGACATATCGATGCCAATAATCGCATAACCGAAATATCGACAATGAGCGCGGGTACGGTTATTGGGAAAATATCGATTTTTATTGTTCAATAATAGATTACTTCTGCGAGTCGTTTTAATTCTAATGAGTAGGCTATATACGAAAACCTGACCCACGTTTGATAGAATTGATCTGTAACACCAGAGGTTTTACTATAAATTTATATAAATTCTGAGCGTCAGGTTTTCATATTTGTACTGGTAGAAATTAAAATACACTTGCAAAAGTAAAATATTCTGTTGTCGAATATTAACGTAGAAATATTGAAAGAAACGTGAATCAGAGAGAGTTACATACGAAAAGAGATTAAGTAATATTTTTACATTGTGTTTGTTATTTTTTTGTGGCAGCTTATTTTATTCACCTCACAAGTAGTAAATAATTTGTTCTCCGTATCTAACGAATATTGATCTCTTTTGGTAGATTCGCCATAAGTTTATCGTATGTGGAAACATGTAAGTGGAAGGGATAACAAAAAGTTATAAACAATTTGTAGAGCGGTGAATACCGCCAACAAGAGAGCTAAGCCCAACGCAAATGACTCGGATTTACTTTATTCCAAATTAATTAAATTTTGCACGGCAAATTACTTGTGAAAGTATTTCTGCGCGCGTCGTGTGGTTGGCAGACTGATAAAATATGTACGGTAGGCCTATTCATTACGGTACGAATACCTATCTTTATTTTGCGTCTGTCCTTTCCCGTCCCATTTCGTTAGCGAACTTTAAATTGAAGCCAGTGTGTTATCAGTCAGTCAGCCATAAAATTTTTCGACGGCGTATGTATTATCAGTTTTAAGCGGTAATTCAGTAGTAAGACCAAGATCTAATAATACTGTTCTGTTACGTAATATGCCATTAACGGCGAAACTGAAGCTTCAGAATATTTTCGCACGTGATTTCCAATACATTTATAAAATAATTTTGTGTATGCTTTGATGGTCTGAAAGGTAGGGATATTTTTTCTAGTGTTTATTATTATTATTATTATTATTATTTTTATATAGATAGATATTTTAGGTAAACGACTACCTTATCGTAAAAAATGAATTAATGTCGCAGAAGAAACGACAGATTTAAAATAGTAAAAAGGTTTTTAAAAGTACTGTATTAAAAAATATGTAGCGCGTGCTATTCCAGAACCGCTAACTACTCTTCCCCCTTTTATTTTATAGTATGTAGGTTGTATGACAAAACTCGTTTAATGTTAGACAGTTTTTCTTATCTTTTTTTATTCTTTATATAAACTCCTTATAAAACCTGGTTGACAATTTAATTTTAAAAAATCTTGTTTAAAAAAAGTAACGTAAAAAATTGTTTACACAAATTAGAATCGATAGGAAAAAGTTCACTATCTGTGTGTTTATGGAAGCATGCGTAGTGTGATTCTAATTAGATTGACAGATGCACGGTTTATTTTCGTGGGTGGTGATAACTAGTATTGATAAGCGACTTCAAAATATAGGGGCTTTGAAACCGTTATCAGGTATTTTTAGTTTTATATGTGGAAAATTAACGATCATTTGTATAGGCCAGCAAACGTGTAGAGAGTTTGAGGCGATTGATAGAAGCCAAGAAGAGGTCGTACAGCATGTAAGAAGTCAGATGTATATCATTTGATACTATAGTCATATATAGTATGATATATAGTCAGCATTGTGCATAAATCTGACAGGAAAACGGACTAAAAAAGAAATTGTTACAGGATGTAAAGGAGAATCAGATGAAGATACGTATAACTAGAGATATATTGTAAGCTAAACATTCAATTACAATTCAAACCAACCTCTGAAGATACAGATAATTTCTGTGAAACCTGCGTCAGGTGAAAATAAACCCACTTGCAGTGTATTTATTTGAAGACATTACATGGGAGACCTGCAGGAAACTCAGCCAGTTAGGCCTACTTACAAAGGAACTACAGGTAGGTGTAGGTACCCTATATGATAACAGAAACGAACGAAGACGGATTCTATCAGAGAGGCCAATAATCATCGGAACCACGGCAAACGAAGGTACGTGTTGTGCAGAAAAAGAAAGCTTGGAGAAACAACACGCCGCTTTAAACAAGTTTTACATGACTGCAGGAGAGGTAATTTGTAAGCATTGACGAATTTAGCTACTTAGTGAGGTTCAACTTCGGCGTTTGGTATTTTATACGTATTTACAGTTTGTTAAGCTGTAGTAGAGTATCGTATGCTTGAATTCGAAAACTGTGCCCGTCTATCATGGGCAAACATCAACTATCAACACTTGATCTTATCCTCTACGTCGTCCAATAACTATACGTGGCGCAGACAGGACGTAAGTGAGAAGATGCTGTGCAGGCGGAAGTGATCCGTCCAAACGGAGTCGGAAGCCAACGGTATGCAGGATCGTGTGTGTGGGTCACTACGCAAGACGTAGCGCGGTATTGACTGGCCGATGGTTTACAGAAATAACCAACCGAACCCCGTAAAGTGTGACGCACCAAAAGTAAATTGTACCGTGTTCTATTATTAATTGTGTACCAGCGAGGTTTCACAGCGTAATTGCGCCATGGAAATAGTCGTGTCGTCGTCGTAGGCAACCCGGAAACAAACGAAATTAATATTTTATTTGTTGTTATTGAAGCGTGGAACGAAACATATCGCCGTTTTTCCTTTCGAGTTATTATTGTAGACAGTACGTAGTAACATGTCACTAAGTGGGCGTGACAAATTTTACAGTACATAGCGTATGAACAGTAATTAATTTGATGCATTTTAATAAGTTCAGATACCTAGGTAACATGATTAATAATGAAAGGTCCGTAAACACGACAATACATGACAGGATTCAAAAAGGAAATAGGGCGTATTATGCCAATAGTAGACTATTGAGAAGCAAACTCGTTAGTGGTAACACAAAAAAAAAGATATATAAGACACTTTGTCAGACCGGTTGTTACTTATGGAGGCGAGACGTGGGCATTAACAAAAAAGTAACAAGAAACACTAAGAAGGTTTGAAAGAAAAATCGTAAGCGGGTTTATGGCCCGGTTAAAGAAGATGAAGAATGGAGATTAGAAATAACCAGGTGATAGATGAGCTGTTGAAGCATGAGGACACTGTAAGATTCGTAAAGTCGCAACGATTACAATGGCTATGTCACGTAGAGCTGATCAACGTATGCCATATAAAATCCTGAGGGTGCAAGTCTGTAAAAGTAGAAAGAGGAGCCGACCTAGGATAAGATGGTTGGATGACGTACGAAAGATTAAGAAGAATGGTTGTGAAGGGAGTTTACGCTGAGATGGCAATGGATAGGCAGCATTGGAGAAAATTGGTGTTGGAACCCAGGCCTCACGTTGGGCTGTAGTGCTGAAGATGAAAAAAACGTATGAACAACGTAAACATTCTTGCACACATGCTGTCGTCGATTTGTCTTTGTACACTTCTCATTCGGCATTTCTCTATACTGCAATTGTTGTTTTGTTTTTCAGAGGTTTCTACCAATGGTTTTTTTTCAATTCTGGCTGGACTTCGTTTTGCACCATTTTGTTATTATTATTATTATTATTATTATTATTATTATCTAATTATACCATATTATTTGTTTGTTGTGGGATATACAGAATGTACCCAAAAGACTGAAATCTTTGGGAAATCATTCTACGCATTAAACTGAAGGAAAAATATCCAATAAACTTATGCTGAAAATTTTTTCCCGTTGACTGGAAGAGGCGTAAAAAACAGAAATTTTCAGTTCTGTATCACGCAAAAATCAGTATTAACAAGGAAAAAATTAATATTACGTTATAAATTATCCTTTTTATTCGTAGTACTACTTTGCGTTCCTTACGTAATTTGGATAAAAGGTAACAGACTTGTTACGTTTCTTTCACAACAGAACATTTGTTCTGTTTTCCACACAAGAACCATATATTTTTTCTGCGTTGTTAAAAATGTAAAGAAACTGAATTTTTTTATAGATTCCCAAACACTAAAACGAAATTTGTTTAAATAAATTACTTGTTTATGGACGTGTCTTTTCTAAAACGTTGTCCACGGTGTACCCATTTATGTTGAACTGAGACTGGGTTTACCTCTGTAGAAGGTATTATGAGCATCCGTTTGAGACATGAGTTGCCTGCGTACCATGATGTACGTATCGTGATGAAGACAACAGTATGTGACGTTTATAGCTTTGTAGGAGTTACTGGTAAAGTACAACGATACAGGAATGTAACCAGAATGGAGAAGTGAAGACGGCTCGACGAAGAGAAACGGAAGTGACGAGCACAGTGCTAACATGACAAAAAGACGTTAATAAAGCTCGGACGAGACGGGCGTAGTGGATCGATACAGGGCGGTGCGTGTCAATAGGGGTTTTCACCGCTGAAAAACAGGTGTATAAGTAAAAGCATAAGGTTGCTGAGAAGTATCGATACACTATCTGTTACTCTCTGACGAAATACGGTGTGTTCTTCCTGATTCGAAAGTAATTGAATATTGAAATGTAACTCCGCCGGTGAATATAGGCATCATTCGACTGTAACATTTTTTACCTGTTGTACGATTGTGATTACCCAGTTCAGCATAAATAATAGCATATGTATGATATGAAATACAGAATAAATTGCATTTCCTCGACGTTGTTCATAATACTGCATAATGCATTCCGGTTGCATGTATGTTATTATTTATACGATTGTGTTCGGGGGTCTCATTGAACCGTCGAGCGAGGTTTATCCGTTTTCCATTCAGCGACATGAATAATTTATGAACGTTAGTAGTAGTAGTAGTAGTAGTAGTAGAAAATTTTTGTGTCGTGAACAAATTTGTTGCTTCATTTATATATGAAACTAAGTTTGTGTGGAAGTCGTCGTCATGTGTATGTTTATGGTTAGCATGACAAGCGCAATAGTGGCGAGACGAATGGTTGTTGGCAGTCCGTTCGCCCGCTCCCGGCCAAACTCTATTAATTATGTAAACAAAGAATTGTCGCGAACAGTATAGTTTATTGTTTTATTTTTTGGCAGCGCTAAAACTTATTACGCCCGGCCGGTAAACGCGTACAAAGGACACTTCATTTGTGTCCTGGAAAATCGCACCGGACGGGAGAGAGAGAGAGTGAGTGAGAGAGAGGAAACAATCACGTGGCCCATTTCGCTTTAAGATTTTTCTTTAATTAGCGCGTCGTACCGGTTTGAGGCGAAGGAATTCCTTTGGCGGCCGTTACAAGTAACGAGGCGAGTGTCTTCTTACTGATCCGTGTGTGTTGATTGATCGAAATTCCAACGTTTCTTATTCACCAAGTGTGCGTTTTCGTTCCATATAGCATAACGTTCACATTGCCGCGCGTTGTCTTGTTTCGTTAAATAGCCGTTTAATTCGTTCTTTCTGAAAATTCACTAACACAGAACCTCCTCCAAAATTTTGGTTTTTGTCGTGACCCACATAATACGTGTTTATTTTTATTTTAGTAACAATAATTAATGAATTATTAATTTGTACTGTACTGCAGTGACTTAAAAATAAAGAAATCCTACCGTATGAATCGTGTAAATTTTTTTATTGATGTGAGTAAAACGGATTGAAAATAGTAGGGTCATTTTTTAAGAATCATTATCATTAGCGCACAACAACAACCATGTAGGTCTATCAGTTCCGACACCCAAACAGGTAGGCTATTGGTTATAGCCGATTGTGAAACCCGCCGTGCGACAAGATTTTTAAAACGCATGAAACAATTATTCGTCGACAACTAGTTGAAAGACAAACTGTGAGCGGTACCATCAAGAGAATATCTCTTGGGTGTTACCGCTCACAGTTTTCAGTTAAACCCAGAACCTGTTGAAAATGACGCCTGGCAAAGAGGTAGTCGTGGCAACGGGCTTTTGTGCATCGAAAGGCGAAAGGGGGTTCTGATCGATCATTTGCCTCCAAGGAAAACGATCAGTGCTGAAAACATCCTGTGAAACGTTGGCGAGCTGTACAGAACAGTCGGCATTAAGTTGTGACTAGGGTAACGTCTTAGGGAGGTATTGTGCCGTACTGACCTGGCTCCATGAGGCTTTCCTGAAATTCAAGTCATTTTTAGGTGAAGACCGTCGATGACAAAGTCTGCCGAACTGTCACCGAGTGGTTGAAGAACAGGAGTTCTTATGAAATGAGGCGTTAAGGTCAACGGAGATGTGTTGGAAAGCAGGTTTAAGGTACGCTTTCACTTTAAAAAACTGATTTGGAGTTAACAGTCTATGCAGAATTGATTCTTACTTCAAAAATGCCCATCATGCAGTGTAATAATAATGAATATTTTTTGTTTGTTATAGTTCACATAAAACATTTTTTCACTTGATAAAGTATTACCAGTGGGATCTATGAGACAGCATTGAAAAATAAGTAATTAAGTGGTAGGCCTATATGGTATATTATAACAGTATGGTTATATTTTTCATAGTTTTAAAAATATTACGTTAAAAATGTAACTTTATTTTGTCATATTTTCTACTGTTTCGTTCTTGAATCGTTTGATACGCGTGTTCATTAGTTTGCTATTTTATGTACATGTTAGTTGGATCGTTATAAGTGTTGTAGCAAGGGGGGATTCACAGTAATTTAGCAGGCTGGACCAAAAATTATAACTTCATCTGTAGTGTGTCGTTTGGTAGAGTTAAGTTACATATTAATTCTTTCATTAAAATATACGCTATGACGCTGCAATAATTGGTGACCGCTGAATTCGCCAAATATTATTGTACACGTTAAAAAAATACTATCGAATATGCTATATGTTTTTATTTAATGAAAATAAATTGTTTCCTCTAAATATTGTTTAGGGTGTAAAGTGATCAAGGAAAGTGAAGACGGTTAGATTTTCCCAAAATACAATTTTGCTTTTGAAGTAGTAGTATTGGCGTGTTAGAACAATATTTGGCTTGTGGAGTCCATAATCGCTATGGAGCAAAGTTCATTATTGCTTAATCGAGCAATTAAATTTTTTAGTGATCATATTTCGACCACAAGAGAGCGTGCTAATTGTGTTGTGTGCAGAGTTCATACTGATTGACGGCGGGTGAATGTCTGCTGTAATTGTTTGAGAACATTTCGTTATGAGAACTTTGGTCGCGCGTTTTTATACCCGTGCTGCTGTGGGACAATCGGCGGTAAAAGGGTGTTGCTACTGTATTACAACGCTTCATAATTAAAATGCAGAGATTACAGTTTATATAATTTTAATTGAATCGACTTGGACGTGCTTGGTGGGTCTTATGTCATAGTTGTTCCCAGTAGTAAGCTTGTGGTAATAAAAATTCATATTTACAGAAACTCTCCGACGGTAATTACACAGTCCTCCGTACGTAAATGCGTGCTAAGTGAATTTTGCATCGAGAGCCGGCACGAGTGGGGACTGCACAATTTGCAGATCGATTTTTCCACAAAGTGACGTCACAGGGCGGCAGCATATCTATCGCTCTCCTCGTTTTCTTAAACACAGTTTCCTTTTTGCGACGGCGTTATCGGGCAGATTAGCGTAATTTGTAGTAGTTTATCAGTATAAAGTGAGCAGCAACCTACTTTAAGAGATAAACGCCGTCGCGCGCTCGTCCCGGCTGCCACGCGTACAACTTAGTTCTTGTGCAAACAACATTAAAGTCATATTTCATGTGAGCCAATTTACGTAGCGTTTTGTGCAGACTTTATACTTTGTTCTCTTGAACGGCGCATATTGAAAAAATATTAAGCCCCGAGCTCGTCAGCGTAATACTCCTCAGGGCGCGACCGTGCATGATGGTATATTATTTGTATATTGTGTTTCTCTTGTAGCAAAAACGGGCGTCTTTAACCTTGTTATAAGAGACCATTATGGATAAATAATGTGAACTCTTCTGGTCGAAATTGTACAGCAACAAAACGAACTAGTTTTTTGTATCGATTTAGTGAAACCTTTTATAAAACTATAACACAACTTTCTTTTGAAGATAAGCAGGACATATTATTATTACGTCATTAATTTATTATTGTGGCAAATTCACTTGACTTGCGTTGGTATGGTGTAATACCTGAATTCATTGAACGGCCCAACATCCAGGTAGTCAACTGTATCGAGTTGTAGTAGTAAGCGTATAAACTGACTGCTGAATGCCAGGACTTGTTAACGCTTAATTATTAATTATAATTACCCGAAGTCAGTGAAATTTATTGGAATGGTCATGTTTCAAAATTTCGTTGAATCATAATTATTTCTTCCTCGCTTTTATTTAATTTTACGGCACTTCCAAGAAGAGATCGATAATTATATTTTTTTCTCTCCCGAGGAAGTAATTAGTCTTCCATGATGGAATCGTGTAATGAGAAACAAGAGTGAAAGAGATTTAACTATCGTCAGGCATATTGTTTGTAATTGTGTTAGCCTGTTAAAGGTTTCCTGTGGATTGTGTCATCAGCGTGTTATAAAAAAAAAGTACATAACATCCTGCTGATAGACAGAAATTTCTGATTTTATTAATTCTTTAGGGAGAGGTAGGCCTACTTCACAGTTATGATCGCCTTTGATAACATATTCAAGTTGTTTCCATATTCAGGTTTGATGTAGTTTATAATCGGCGTAATCGCTTTTAGTTTACTGTATGTTCTTCCCAGAACGACTCTATCAAACTGAAGTTGATTGTTTGTAATAAAATTCGGTTGTTCCTTTAAAATGGATTGTTTTTGTTTTCTTTAACCTTACCGTTCTTCGAAGGTCTCAAAATCTAAAAAGCTTTTCATAAAAAATGACAGTAAAAAAATGCCCGAGTATGGCGACCACTCACGTGTGCCTTCATCTGACACGACTACGTGAGTTTTGCGCAGTACAGTTGAGCGTGTAAAATGAAGATAATTGAACGAGCGAAGCGAATTCTCGGTTTTAACTCTGCTTTTTTTGTGTGTGCGCGCGCGCGTCTTCTATTTGCCTGTTTGGGGTACGTCTTACGATAAGTTTTGAATGTATCAACCGATTTTCGTAAAACATGGCACGCGAATGCACATACCTTTAACCTACAGAGCTCTGTTGTTTTTTAGATTGATCTCTGCAAGGTTGGGTCGGCAAGGGGGCAAAAATATGGAGGATAAAAATGTTGAAAACTTACCATCGAACATGTGATGTACCAAATTAAAGAGAATTTTAGCCAAAATCTGAACATAATGTTCAAGTTTTGGAAATTTCAATATTTTGGAGCATCGGGACCCAAAGAGGTTGTACCAGAAATTTGGAAAAACTCATAAATCCATGTCGGGTGTAAAATTAAACAAGATTTTTTTACCATAATCTCTGGATATAGTGTCCAGGCTTGAAAATTAAAAAAAAAAATATATGGGACCGGAGGCCAAAAAGGTACTGAAATTTTCAAACAAAAATTGTTTAAATTCATACAGATATAACCCAAATAATGGATGTCAGAATTTTGAAAAATTGCAAAAATCTGAGCTACTTTGCAGCCCAGGGAGGATGCTAATATAATTGGGGGAAACGTTTCGCGTAGGTGTTTACCAAGAATCGCATCATTTGCACGTTCAGGACCTAAGAAATAAACTTTCGAGTGGGCTAAAATGTGTCCGGTTTGGAATAGCCTGCCTGTGAAAATCGAAGACAAGCGGGCGTTTTCGGTACGCCCCCGTCATTGAGCGGGGGAGCCAATAGGCGGGGTCTCGGTATAATTACCAGTGGCACGGTAGTTGTAGTAACTGTTTTATGTTAATATATTGTTTACCACATGCTCGACACGTGTCTCTGGTTTTCTATTGCGACTTTGCAATTCACGTCTAATAAATACGTGCCAACTATAGGCGTACCGGTGGGGCGGGGCGTATCGCATGTGACTCAGGCAAAAGGTGTTTTGGCTGGCATCTGCTCTTGCTTGTTACACTACACTACGCCACTTGTCTCTCGGAATGTGTCGTGTTTATGTCCACAACTAGAATTTGTATTGGCATAAGGTAACGTAAACAACTTCGTTGGCGCTGTTACATTTTGTGATTTGTATTTGCAATTCTGATACAGAAATATTAATATGCGTTTGTAGTCGGCTCTCCAGATCGTTTATTTTGTTGGTTATGCACGGATAGATTTCGAGAATCTCGTGTTCTACCGTAAACGTATGTCCCATATAGTATTTTTTCCTATCCATTTTTTCGCATGCCTCTCGTTTGGTACGCGGAAGAACCGGTGACATTATTCGTATGTTGGCCCTTAGAACCAGTGGTATATCTAGAATTTGGTTTTGGGGTAGTCCGGGGTGGGGTCGGCTTCATACAAAAGAAAAAACAAGTTAAGACTAATCAACATTACTGCTTTTTAAAGTGGTTGAAAAATGTGTGATAACATCCTGAAATCAACCCCATTAAAGTAAACTGTAATAACACAATAAAAATACTTGCTATGGAAACATTGTTTAAAAAATACTTATTGTCTGAATTGACTTTCTTGTATTTCACATTTCAAACGTATACACAAATGCTCTGTAATAAACCTGTTTGTGTATTTAGAAAATGTACTACTATATTAGCTTACACAGCTAAAAAAATAATAAAATACCCTAAAAATTAAGACCTTAAAAAAATTCGTCAACTTTTTTCGACCCTCGAGGTGGGGGTCCCGTTCGCCCCCCCCCCCCCCGCCCCCTGTAAATTCGCCAATGCTCAGAACGTAGAATACATTATTACGTCTGTACACACACTACACTAATAATTATTACGTTGTAGCTGAATACAAGTGCTTCGCTACGAATTAGAAATACATGGAAATTATATTTTCAATCTAGCTTGTACTCCCTGTACTAAGTTTTACTATTGGACTTTTAATTAACTAAATAAAAAGGTTTTGCAATTAAAACTAACGTGTCAAAATTTTGAAACTAAAAAATAATTGTAAAAAAAAAGTTTGCGTGCGTGTATCAGCAAGTGTGTACACGCGGAAGAAGTGAAACTGCTTTGGGTTATGTCCATTATTTTTTGTTTATCCATTATTATTATTTTATTTTTTTTTTTTTAACTGTATACTTAAATTTTAATAGGATGGGAGAGGTATCAGTATAAGAAAAATTTTCATTTTTAGTAAATTAAAAATATTTTATATACATTTACAGAAATAATAATAATAATTATTATTATTAATTTATTTAATATTATTAATCTATTTAATAATACGCGTATTCAGGTTTTTTTGGAAATTTGAATCCATTATAAATTGCCATGGTTGGAATATTTTTCTTATTCAAAGATTGTCTACACGTATTACCTATGATGGCAATGTTCTCCTTATCAAGATGTGGAATTATTATTTTTAAAATGTCTTCATGTTCAGGAGATGCAGATTGTAAATCATTTTTAAACTATAGTCTTTCACAAACTGAACAAACATGACCAAACGGATTTTCAACAAATTTGTTTTTGAATTCATCATGAGCAAGCCGATGACGATAAAAATCGCTGTAAAATAACAGAGTAGCATTTTCATTTTCTTCAACGTATGGTACTTGATCTTGTGGTCCTTGAACCAGTCCTGATTCAACGGAATTTTTTCTTCGAAGTCGATATCTGCACATACGCTCAGCTGCTGTTTGCCGACGTTTCGTGTTATAGTATCTTGATTAAGCAATTCGACAAATTCATGCACATTGTGTAAACCATCATCAGCTTGTAAAATAATATTATCATCTTGATGATGAATAATTGAAGGAACATCACTTGTTGTTGATTGAATTTGAATGTTTTTCTACTTTTAAGGTTGATGTTTCGAATAAGCGGTTCGACAATTTCAGGTAAATTATTTTGATCGTCCTTTGCTTCAACAATAATATTATCGTACTGATGATGGATAATTGAAGGAATATCACTTGTTGATTGAATTCGATCTTTTTCCGGGCTCTGTACTCTGGCATACGCTCAGCTGATGTTTTTCTACGTTTGAGGTTTTTGTATCGAATAAGCGGTTCGGTAATTTCAGTTAAATTATTATGACCACCATTAGCTTCAACAATAATATTATCGTCCTGATGATGGGAAATGGATGAAACATAACTGGTTAGTTGAATTTGATTTTTTTTCCGGGCTCTGTATTCTCGCATCCGCTGGGCTTGTGTTTTTTTTATAGCTCATTTTGATTAAAAATATTGGTCTGGCTGACTTGAGAAGAATGACGGTGATGAACATCAACTGCTACGACTTCAACATTTTTCTGTTTCATTTGATTCACAAGTTCACTAGGTACAACATCATTATTTTGGTTTGGAATAGGATTTCCATTAGATTCTGCCATTATAGAATCTGAAAATTAATTAATTAAATTATGTAGGACTAGGTAGATTATTTTTTACATATCGTTAACTTAAAATATTTGTAACAATAATTATATATAACTGTACATTTCCTCATTTTGGTATACTGCTAAACACATGTAGGCCTACACACACATGCATGCATATAACGCGTAACGAACATTTTTCCTACCGTGCCCAAAGAAGTTTCATGCATATAACGCGTAACGAAAATTTTTCCTACCGTGCCCAAAGAAGTTTCACTTCAAAAAATCGTAGTAAATGTGGTCCAATTTAACAGAAATCCGCTTGAAGTTTGTAACTTAAATTATAAAGAAAAATATAACAATCTCTTTGTGCAAGTAAAAAACGTATTAATTCTACCAAAATTGTTATTTGTACGTAGGGTTTTAAAAAATGTAGACTTAAGAACATTTAGAGTAATAATTTGTTTTTAATAAACTAAAAATGGGCTACAAAAAATGGGATTTGAAATTTAAAATTAACGCACCCCTCGGGTTGGAGAATGACTGGACTATCAGCGGAGAACTCACCCGGGAACAGGCCGCATACTGCTGGCCGTGGGGGAAGCAATAACACAGGTCGACGTGGGTTCTGGGCTTTGGAAAGTAAGTGGTGTTCTTTACTAATTTGGCACCCCTGAACATGAAAATGATATCAGTTTTTTTTTCCATCACCCTCAGTTTTCTCTGCACAGCTACCCCTCCTCCCAACCTACTGCGGGCTATTTACTATTTACTATTGGCTGCGAAATCTATGTTATGTAGTGTAATTAATATAAATGTGGCAGCATTGCTTGTTTGTAGGATGGTATGATGTATATGTATAGGATGTATGACGAAAGTAGCGGGATACAACAAAAGAAACATGAACAGATACTAATTTGGCACCCCTGAACATGAAAATGATATCAGTTTTTTTTTCCATCACCCTCAGTTTTCTCTGCACAGCTACCCCTCCTCCCAACCTACTGCGGGCTATTTACTATTTACTATTGGCTGCGAAATCTATGTTATGTAGTGTAATTAATATAAATGTGGCAGCATTGCTTGTTTGTAGGATGGTATGATGTATATGTATAGGATGTATGACGAAAGTAGCGGGATACAACAAAAGAAACATGAACAGAATCTTGTATCCGAACTGAGATTCGGCGATTAGACCTGTCCCTCATGGTCCAGGGCTGCCGATCCCCTCTCCACCAACATCAATGGATACATTTGAATTCTCTGAACCGGATGTAAGTCATGAAAGTAGTGAATCTGACTATTCCGAGTGTGGTACCGATAGTAACCCAAAACCTCTTACTCAAGCAGAACTTAACAATTTGGTGAAAGACTTGGGACTCTCAAAAGACGCAACACAACTTTTGGGATCACGTCTGAGTGAAAATAATTTACTTGCACACGGTACATCATATTCAATGTACAGAAATCGTGATAAAGACTTTAGGGAATTTTTTGTTGAAGAGGTTTAATGGTGTTCTGCAAAGACATCGCCGGATTAGTGACGAAAATGGGAGCTCAAAAGTATGACAGTAAGCAATGGAGGTTATTTATAGATTCTTCAAAGCGAAGTTTGAAAGCAGTATTACTACATATTGGAAATAAGCTAGCATCAATTCCAATTGCGTATTCAGTACACTTAAAAGAGACGTACAGTACCATGAAACTACTCCTTCAAAATGTGAAGTATGAAGAACACCAGTGGCTTGTATGTGGTGACTTTAAAGTGATTGGCATCCTTCTCGGCCAGCAAACAGGGTACACCAAGATGCCTTGCTATATGTGTGAATGGGACAGTAGAGCATATCATGACCATTGGAGTAGGAGAGAGTGGTCTAAGAGGGAAAACCTGATAGCGGTATCGAAGAACATTGAATGAGCATTTGGTTAATCCAGATCACATTTTATTGCCTCCACTGCACATCAAATTAGGACTGATGAAGCAGTATGTGAAAGCATTGGACAAAACAGGAAACTGTTTCCAATACCTGTGTAGCCAATTCCCAAATCTATCAGACGCAAAGTTGAAAGAAGGAATATTTGTTGGACCGGATATACGTAAGTTGATGTCTGATGAACACTTTGAAAGTACAATGACGGAAATAGAACAGCAAGCTTGGAGAAGTTTAAACAATGTTGTGCATCGTTCCCTTGGCCAGAATAAGCAGCCTGATTACAAGGAAATAGTGTAAGATATGCTACAGTCATTTAAACAGTTAGGATGCAAGGTCTCCCTAAAACTACATTTTCTAATGTCACACCTAGACAATTTTCAGGACAATTTGGCTGACACATCAGAGGAACATGGTGAACGGTTCCATCAGGAACTTAAAACTCTGGAACATCGTTATCAAGGTCGTTGGGGAATAAACATGATGTCTGACTACTGCTGGTGTATCACACGTGAAGGAGAAGTGACACACAAAAGGAAGGACATCAAGCGTTCATTCACGGGCAAACGTAAACGGAAGTAATACCTCCATCCGGTAAGTGTCCAAATCACCATATTTGCTTCTTCTAATTCATATGTGTCTCACGTTACTTTTTTTAGCATTTTATTGTTCCATTTCGCCTCCATCTTCCTGTAATTGCTTTCCGATTTCATTGGGTACAGATTTCGATGATGATGATGGTGCAAAAACCTGACGTGCTGTAGAGAAGCAGGCTTCAGATTCGTGATCAGCTCAATCGATTTAGTCAGAAACTCATATTTTCATGCAAACCCCAGACAAAAAGTCAAAATTTGTCGACCTGTGTAATTGTTGTGCCTTAGGTCCACCCCCGACCATCTCCATAGACTCCCCTTGTTGGTGGTCACGGCGAAGTGAAGGCGCTTAAACTGGAGGACTGTCCGTCATATTGAAGGGGATGCGGCGAATGAAACAGTTCACCTTCCACACAATCTGAGTAGGTGATTGCTTCGGTTACATGTGTGCGGAGCGCCTTTATTTGAAACTTGGTACTTTTGCGCCCATTGTTGCCCCACGATATTACCCCAGTTACTTATTTTATCATACTGAGTCGACCTGGGATGTCTGTAAAACGCGCATTGATTTTTGGTGCGGCCGAGGCCTTCCAAGTTAGTAACAAGGCGTCCAACTTATCGCTGTGCTAAGCCTCGCATTAATATATGTAGTACATATAAGAAAAATTTACTAAGATATTGTCGCATGATATAACGTATAGCCTATGTTAAGTTCAGACCGGAAGCGAGATTTAAGTTAACCGTTTTAGGGGCCAAGTCGGTAAGAAATATATTTCACTCTCGTCAGTATGTATAGACACGTGTGTGTGTTACAATTGACGTGCACTGTGCTTATGAAGGCAAGTAATACAGATACGTATATCCGCTTTGAATCTCGTACGCGATATTGCAAAAATAAGCCTCGTTACAGGCCGTCACAATGGCAGAACGTAACTGTATTGATAATTTACTACCATTGTCAACCCTGGTCGTTGTCAATACATCGATACGCTTTTCGATACTTCCCGCATTCTGTCCTGCGCTTACTATTTTCGTGTTAAAATATAAAGTCTAGACTCGTGATCCGTTTGGTTTCGTAACTTCGAAGTCGATTCGTATTTTATTCGTTTGCTTAGAATTTATCTCTGAACGGCCTCAAAAAATAAAATCAAACCCGTGTACATCACGTCTAAAATTTTAGTATTGTATATAAAAGAGGGATGGGGAAGTTTGGAGTACGACGTTCGTATTGGTTAATAAAAATGCATACACATTTTTTCAAAAGTATTTATTCAGAGAGAAATATAGTGGCCTAGGCAGAGAATATTTGTTAATGCAGATTAAGCGGATTATTTATTATTCGGAGGAAAAACGTTTAGTAACCCCTTTCTAAATACATTAGTGCCGCCGTGAATGTATATAAATATTCTCGGAATGGCTACAGCAAGGGAATGCTGCTGTTTTGCTTCCGAAAGTCAGTATCGTGAATAATAGATATAATGAACTGTTGAAAGGGTTGTAACAAAGATTGTGAAGGTCATATCTTGTGTTTGCTTTGGACGAGCTAGCCCTGGGGATAAGGGATAGGAACGAAGATATAATTCCCCGTTGTACACGGCGAATTATAAACGGCGCCCCATACACTGGCAGTTAACTTTTGACAATAAAATACCGTTTAGTGAATTATAAATTACGGTTTGTCCGCTCGCTCTGGTAGCGGATATTTTGAATGCCCATAAACCTTGCTTGACCTTGATATCAAATAATTTAATTACCTGTTAAGGGCGGTGACTGCTTCTCCAATGTGCAATGGTTTTCGTCTGCGTTTGTGCAAAGCTCACGTTCAAGCCGGCAGAATTGAGTTAGCTCACTTTTCATTTAAAAATACCCCAACTAGTAGGTATTGTTTAAATTTTTTCAGACAGTTAAGTCTGAAAAGTAAGTTTTGTCTTTGCACGAAAGTGAAAGTCTGAAGTTTTGCCGAGTAAAATTGTTTTAAATTCAGTTCACATTCCGTGCCCTGTATTCCAGTATATGAATCGTATTTTACCAACTTTGTTCGCTGAAAGTTGCGATTTTCTCCATTATTTAAAAAGTGATTGGCTGTATAGGCCTAAACAAAAGTTAAAAAAAAATTCATTGAATAGTTAAACCTGTCCAGGACTGGTCGAGTCGTTCGTAAACGTGTAATTAACTATTTTACTCGACCAAAGTTTATTAATGTTCATATTGTTTGTGTTATTATTGAAGTAGGCTTAATTTTCTGTCGTGTTCGGGCTAGCAAAGTCAATAGTTTGCTAGCCGTTGTAAATATCATGCGAAACGGAACTGATGATTCCTATCTACCACAAACGTCACTAATCGACGACCAAGAGCGGGCGACACGAAAATTTCAGTACGCTTGATACTTTGTATCGACTTGCTAGAAACGGAGTGGGGAGTCTGGCTACTTGCTACCGCTTCCCTTTCCCTTGCCGCCCTCAAGGCTTCGTAGGGCTAAAACGTTATAGCAGTACAGTATATCTGGCTGTTTGATATACAGTATTCAATTTGACAGTATAATAAATTTAAAAAAAAAAATACAGTTGCCAGACAGTCTTCTGGCTTCGCCGTGCTGACAAACGAGTAGGGAGGTACCACATAGTAGTAGTCTTACTTAACTTGTGGGTAACGTTCACATCAGGCTGAGCCAACGTAGATAACAGTGTACTCGCGTGAGTATCGATCGTATCGTTAACAAGAGCTGGTTTTGTGCGCCTTAAAACTTTGTCCATCAATCATAGGATCGTTTCTTTTGGCGCTTTTATTGTTTCAATCTCTTCCAGCGGAAACTGGTTTTGCAGGTGTGTATGTGTGTGTGTGTGTGTGTGTGTGTGGTAATGATATCGTAATATTTCACGGAGAAAGCTTTTTGTAAGCTCCCGAGAGAGAAGAAAATAAGTAACAACAACAATGGAACACGGAAGTAAAGCCATCCGCAGGCCCCATTGTACACCAGCATTATCTCTTCATCAGATATATATATTGCTACACTGTATATTTCTCCACTTGAGACGATGTTTCTCTACGGTAGACACAAGAGGAGGAAGAGGTTACATAAAAGAGAATGGAATGATGAAATTTTTATTGCGATAAAACGAGAGAAAATGAATGCTCTGTGGATTGAACGCGACGTGGGTCGTGGTGCCTACGTCCTCGTCGTCTCGCGGATCAAGCGGTCGAATTGCAGCTTTTATTGCCTCTTTACTGCTGTTTTTGTACTGGGATTGTTTAGTTCTTACGTATTTGGACCGCGCATGTCATGTATGGTTTTTTGTTTGTATAGTTAATTGTACGTAATTCGTTTTATTAGAAACATGTGATACTTTGTTTCTTCTATTTCTTGGATTAATCTGTGTCTAAATGTTATTGGCTTTAACCACGGCCGGCTTTAATAGAAGGCCGGAATATTAAACGTCGCAACGTTGCATCTGAGGCCTATAAGCATAGTGTAATAAAATAGCTAAAGTGAATATGTTATATTTTGATTTAATTTCGTAGCATTACTAAAATCATGAGTATGCCTGTTTATAGCTAAATCTAAATTATAGGCCAGTGCGCACTTAGTACTATACGTTTAAGTTGAAGAAATTAGTGAATTAGTGTTAGGCCTAATGAATTAATTTTGTTCGAATTATTGAATTCGTATCATATGATTGAGTTGATTATAATATTTCTTAAATAATATAACAGTATTTTACATAATAAACTTTTAATTTACAAAAAGTGAAGAATTATAAAAATGCTGTTAACCGGCAATTAAAAATGACGCGATTTGATTGGTGAAATAAATAATTAATTGATCGTCTAGTCGGCCTCAGAATATCAGCTGGTTCCGGTGTTGCCACGTTTAATATTCCAGCCTTCTACAAGACCATGTTTTAACATATTGCTGCTGTTTACAACTTGGTCTGTCCGTATTTTCGTCCAGTGGAGCGCTTTCACCTTTTACACCGTTTATGGTTACATATCTGAGATGTATTAAGTCGGAACCACTCGTCAGAATAGTTTCATAGTATGTATTTACATAAAACGTTACGCACTAGCGCGGATTTGACCAGAATCTCCGTGTAATATTGTATTAGTTCTAGGACAGGCAGTTGGAGAGGAAATTTGTGTAAAATTGAAAGAAGTCATAACGGTACCAACTAATCGCGAGTTCAGGTACAATTTTTGAAAATTTAGCAACGGGACGGGTTCCAAGCGTACATTAGTATAAAGTGGGGGGGGGGTTAAATTTAATCTAATTGTGTTTGATTAGTACCCACTATTTGTGACGCAACACGTGATGCCAAGTGGTAGTTGTAACAATCAGAGGTGTGCTAAACTAGTATTTGAAAATAACAGGTACGAACGATGCCGTTCCAAAAAAAAAAAACGTACAAATACCTGTTATTATATACTTATACATATACCTGTATCATATAATTTGTTATAAGAAATAAATTGAAACTAAAAGTATTAACAGTATTACTTTACACTGTGACTTTATTAAGCTATTACTGTTTAAAAGAAAATAAGAAACGAGAGAATTGATAGTCCTATTTCCCTTCGGGAATACTAATTTACCTTTTCACTAGGAGTAAACAAACTGAGATAGATTTAATATTAAATTATTGATTCCATTTTGGTTAGACAAATTAGTTGCGAATCTCAGGCAATGGAATTTAGAGTGCACGTAAATAGCACAACAAAGAATGTCAAAAACATTTACGTGAGATGTGCAGTGAAGTTAAAACATCTCCGAAATCACATTGACAAAAAGTACTATATGGCCTATCAGCCACTGTAGGTTATAACACAATATAATTCGCCTTTTAAAAATTTACCAAGTTGGTAACTAGTATAATATATAATTTGTCATAATAATCCGTATTATGTTTGTGCATAGCACACGAGAATAAATGTAACATCAGTTGAATTTTTTTAATTTATTAAATATAGCTTCGTGTGTTTGGCATAGAGATATTCTGAACCTTGCTGTTTTGATTCGTTCGTACTTGTATGGCAATCGGCACATGCCCAAAATGAAGTATTCAGCACCAAAAAGTGGCTTCATACTCGTGTACTTGTGTACTCGTTAGTTGCGTAGGGGGGAATGAATCGGAACAGGTATTTCAACTTTTCAGTCACTGTTATATCCGTTCCACATAAATATCGTTCCAAAATACCTGTTATAGGTATATCGGCCCACCTCTAGTAACAAAATTATGGAGTATAAACTGTGGATACGTTCTATATCTGCGTAGTAGTATGTCGGCAAGGTCGTGACCAGAATTGATCAGTCGTGGTTTTTTTTTTTGTTATTAACTCCGTATAAGAGGTTTTCGGCAGTAATACGAGACTGAGACGTGACACTACGGTAGTATAGGCTATACGGTATAATAAGGTGTTGCTGCAGCGCATGCGCACGCGTGTACGAGGTAACGACGCGTCGTAGACATGTTGTCTCTCGACGGCTGACTTTAATAAAGCCTCGCATTATTTATCGCTGTTCCCCTTTAGCACACCGGTTTTTTCATTCTGTTTTACTATCGTGTTCTTGTCGTTACAAAGTTGTACCAAGCAGGCACGACTTTTTTTTATCCTAAACTGAGATTCATGCAGCGCCGGTGGAGGATTTTTCAATTTAAATATCTCCGTAACGAGAGAAAATACTTAACCCGAACTCTGAAGAATAATTACCAGGGCAAGCGTGATTTCAAAATAAAATAATTTTATACGGGATTAAATTTACGGTACATGTGGAATAAATTAGGCCTAAAACCCAGCACAGGATTGTGCCTCAAAGATGATACCTGATAATAATAAGAGATTCAACTTTGATATTGTACAGAAGGGATATCAAAATTATTTTGCCTTTTAAACATTATAGCGATTAAGCCGTATGGCAGAGATCGTTGTCGGCGATTGTCAAGCCGACTCTTATCGGTCCTCATTAATTTTTTATTTCCTACAGCAGACCTACGTTCTGAGAACACATTGAAACCTTTCAACCGAGGCTTCTACTGTAACTCTGTCCCATTGCACAATATATTAAGTATTTTTTTCTTCTTTCAAGACGATAAAACTTCAGTTTTGAGTTTGAACTTCAGACTAGCAAATGGCCACCAACTGATGACCAGTCCCTATACTTATTTTGCTACCATTATATCCAAGAATTTCTTTGTGGAAAGCCATCGTTTGGTTTCTCTTTTGAGGAAAGTAAGATTTGTACTGGATCCTTTTTCCGCTCATCTGATGTCCGAGTTCGTGTCATATCGTGAAGGATCGCGTTGGTTGCCGTTTGAATGCAAGAGTCTGTATAATAACATCTTCTTTGTTCCTATTAAGATGGAAAATGTTTAATATCAAAGTTATTTATTTGTACTACTTAATATCTTTTAAAGTTATTTAATATGTTTGTACTCCTGAAGATGTAGTTTAGGTAGCATGTCCACGTAATCCGTTCCACATACAGAGAAGGTAGTTGTGCTCAGCAGTACCCCCAGGACGTTATCTCACGTGAACGGCGGTTCAAAACGAGTATTGATTTTGTTATGCTGCCGCGCGGATCAAAATTATTTAGAGGTATTAGAACAGTGTATGAATGTGTACAAAGCAAAATATTGCCCTAGAAATCGCGGAGTATATGAATTAAATAAATATCAAGTCAGTCGGTTAGCGTAAGCTTAATTTTATTTCGATGCAGAGGCTAAAAACCTTCGCCATACGGATAAGTTCTGTTCGCACGTTTTGAGTCAGAATCGAGCGAATAATGGACTTGGTTCCCGTCACCCGTTTGGACAGCAAAACGTCGTCTGCCTTATCGTCCTGTGTATTTATCGTATCGTGATATACAGCCGCGATTGTGCCAGTAATACCGCAGCGCGCAGTCTTCACTACATTTTCCGACGGGGAACACAAAATTTAATCAGATTACTATATGCCGTAGGCCATTTATCGCAGCTGCACCCGTAGGGTAGTTCCCAGGTGCAGTCGTGGCAAAGTTAGAATGCACGGTAGGTGCTCGTATCAAAATTCGCATTACTTTCATGTGTGCGATCGCTAAACCATGTGGGAACGAGTTTATCGAAGCCGCACGGAAACTGGTCCACTTTGAGCGTGTGTACTATATATATATCGAGTACGAGGAAAATTTATTTGAAATTTAAATTAAACTTATTGAGAGCGTCTGCGGCAATCTGATAAGTTAGCGTTACTGATATACACACCTTGTTTGTGCATGAATATAAAATTACAGTGAATCACTTAACGTCCTTGCTCGCAGATTAGTGACGTTTTTATCTCTATTGGACCACTCGCCGTTAACCGACCGTTTACCTTTTTAATATGCATTGCTGTTATAAAATCAGATTTTTCTCTTGGGAAAAACCAAGACTGTGTGTTTTTCCTCAGCCGAGTCGTACGACGTTTGGATTTCAAGGCTTGCCACTTGTAAATAAAATGCCCTGGTTATCGAAAGTGGGAATACCCCATCTTGTAAGTAAACAACTTTAAAGTTGTCTGCTCAACTTGTAAAGAGCACACATTATGTTACGGTGGTGTTATGCCTGAGCTTATACGATTCCTGTGCTCCCAGGATGTGATCTCGTACAGCTCTCTGTAAGCTTAACGTGAATAACTTCGATTAATCTGAGTTTTTTTATACAGGATGCTTAATTCCGTCTACTATATTCTATATACGGAGACTTAGCAGTAAATGTATACACAGAAAATGAATCTGACTGATCGAGGACATAAAGAGTAGCGGAAACCGTACGCGACCAAACCACAGATTGTAGGAGGTTGTGAATAGAGTTCATAATTAAAATAAAAATATCGTATTTTTAGAAGCAAGGTACAAATTTAAACTTTTACAAAGTTGTGGTTGTGCCTGTACTGTCCTATCGGTGTGAATTATGGAGACAACCAAGAAACAAGTAAGTAAAGTACGGCCCTCGGAAATGGAATTGTTAAGAGGAGTTCTAAACTTGAATCGTATAAAGAATGAGTTCATAAGAGAAGAATCAAACCTTTTGAATTTTAACGAAATATTAGAAGATTACAATCGACGGTGGAAAGAACACTTAAGAATATCAGATTCAAGGTCAAACAAGTTTGGAAATAAAACTTATAGGATACAGATGTGTGGGTAGACAGGCTGGAAGATCTTTGAAGAGGGAACAGGCAGCAGCTTGCTTATGCCGTGATGGGAAGATGATGAAAATGCAACATTTATTCTTGTAAACGTATTTACTTGTGGATGCATATTTTGTGGAACGTAAAGTAGTCCTATAATATTGTCCCGTTACCTCCTCCTCGTCCTGTTCCTTGGACAAACTTGTTGTTCGTCCACCTTTAAAGTCAGTTTACCGAAGAACCCTAGCGTTAGAGTTGAAAGCAGTCATCGTGGAAGCTGGGCACGTGGAATCCAAAAGTAACACAACAAAGTTGAGTTTATGTCGGTAGATTCAGAATGCCGTGTGTTGTCTCTGGCTATCCCGTCCAAACTACAACACGCAGTCGGCAGCTGTTTCTCGTAACATAGATTTTGCGAAGTCTCTGAAAAACGAACACATTACTTCAGCTCGCTTTCATAAATGTCCTTTTGAATGGATTCGTAAACAAGCGATTGTCTAAATTAAACGCACTTGTCGAAAACTAATGGTTCTGTGCAACTAGTTGGTCACTGGATCGGCGCGATTGTCCGCGTCATGGAAACCGACTTGCCCAACAACGACCTGTCGTTAGCGGATAGATATCGTTAAATTTAAATCCATATTTGTATTTATTCCGTTTATATTTATATTTGTTCCGTTTAGACCGTGCAAAGTCATATCTCACCGTCTTTAGTAATGACTATTTATAGTTTCGGAGAAAATGTGCAGTTTTCTCTGTGGGATAAATTCGCTGTGCCATATTAATCCCACGGCACCAAACAGTAAACTTGGGTTTCTTGTTTCAGGCCATACCAATTTTTCAGACGTCTCGCTCCGTTTACTTACTTACCGCAGGGCTGTCGTTTTAATTCGTTTACAGTGTAGGTACGTATAGGGATTTGTTATTACTGTACTTTGTCGCTCCCACAGCGAGTTCTCTCAGTCTCTAAACGGTAGCCTATCAGTAACTTAAAACATAACCTTAATTATGCTTCATCAGTAAAAACACAATGAGCAAACTGAATATTATTTTCATTAAGGGAAGTAAAACATCGGTAATAAACGATGAAAGTAAACGTAGTGATAATAACTTTAATAAAAAGTAAATTATTAAAGCAAAACCGTTGCAAAACAGTTAACACTGATCAGCATGATATACTTGGCTATAGTTTCAGTTAAGGATTTATGTGAACGAACCTTTCGTTATTAGTTTTCACCCAAATAATTATATGATAAATCTGTGGAAGAACAAGACTTCAAACCAAAATCTCAACTTGAGTGTAAGTAGCAGCTAGATCTAGTTGATGTTTATCGTCGTTTTGCGTTAATAACTTTCATTACTACTACGTTAAATTTCATTATTTTTCTTTCGTTCTTGAAATATATTATTGAGTTTCGAATGGTATTATGTTTGTATCTGTTGAACCCCGTTACATTTCAAAACGATAATCGCTCACATCAGAACAGGTTTTCTTCTATAAATATACCTATACCTGGATACCGTATTTGTACAGAAGAGGAATTTGAAAACATTGGTGAAGTTTGGGAACACCGGTGACATACTTGATTGTGGTTAGGTTAGGTTATGATTGGTTCAATAGTATGTCATCAAATGATTGCATTTCATACATTGATAAATTAGTTTCATTACCCAGTATATCGACAGCAAGTTAGTAATTGCATTCTTTCTATTTTATTGATTAATGTTTTATTTTTATCGGTGACTTATTATGTCGCACCTATTGTACTTGTGCTTATGAGTATGAGTAGCAACAATACCAGTGGAAAGTATATGTTATTACTCATATACTTGAAGAAGAAAACAAAGTAATTATTAAATTGTGTGGCCCACGGTCCGCCAGTTGGGATCAATTAACAAAATTCCTCCTTATTTTCTTCCTTAGTTACCAATCCACAGATTGATTTGTAGCAGTTCTCCACACCGATCTTCTCTGTGCTTTCCGTTTCATATTCTCATAGGAATTACAACTTACATCACCAATAATCTGTTGTATATATTGGAGTCTCGGTCATCCTCTTCCCATTTTCCTTCAACTTAACTCTCGATTATTGTTTTTATCAATTTCCCGTGACGCATAAAATGGTCAATAAGTTTACCCTTATGACCTTTCGCTTCACGATATTTTGCTAAAACTTCTTGTTTCTCTAACTCTAGTCAGAATGTCGTCATTACTAACCTTGTCGATCCATTTTACTTTCAATAACTTCCTATAACACGACATTTCCAGTGCTTCAAGTCTTCTTCTTTCTTCTGTTCCAAAATGAACTAAATACTATTCGGATATTCTTAGGTACTAGCCCTATATAATTTATGCAAAGTAGAGTACTGTTCGGATGTCAGTTGCTAAATACACACTTTAAGTTGATGTATAATTTAAAACGGCCCCGCTATCAAAACATTTAATGTTTGAAGTATTGGAACAGCCGTTCCTGTTGTCTGCTGTGTATTCGTTTTAACAATATTCGCAGACAACGATTTCACCCACCTTTTCGTGAAATTCTGTAGGGACGTAAAAATTGAAATCAGATTGAATTGAATTTGTTCTGTAGTAATCAGTTCTGCTGTCAGTTCGTTGTTAGAATAAAAGCGTCGACTCTTTCAGTTTGGAGGGCGGAGCACTAGGCCTACAGCGCAGGCACAGAGGTGTGTGTGTAGACTTGATTCACACCGAATAAATAGCGCTTTTATCTATCTGGCCGCGCGAAGCTTCTCTTTGTACTACGAGAAAGGAAGATGTATTTCATTTTTAACGATCCCGCTCTGACATCGCTGAAATATGTCACGCATTTCTCTTTTTTTTCCGACTGTCATCGCTGAGAGGGGTAGCCGTCCTTTCTTGTCACGTAGATATGAGTATTTCGGTAATAGATAGATGTAAATAATTACGTGAATTTGAACATTTATCGTGTTTTAATTAATAATAGCCGCTTAAATTTTGCGTCCAAAGCGATATGTGAAGCTTTTATGTACTCAGGACGCCGAGTATTAATCCTAGAGTCGCCCATTTGTCTTAATAACGGCCGTTATGTATAACCGGTCTGAGGCCGCATAACTTTGCGACAGATTATTTGTGAAGTCTGTAATCCTGTTTACGTTAACGCCCCAAGTATAAATAAAGACAAATACATGTATTTACGTAGGGGGCGAAAGTGTAATTTATTACTAAATAGGATTTTGAACCCAACTTGCTTTGATGACTTAACCGTGCACAGCTATCGAGCACAGGTACGTAGGAATGTGTCCGTTTGTAAGTTCCCATCTGGGACGGTTGGCGTGTTACTACCCCCTGCATTTACTGTCTTGTACGATGGTGGTATTTATTACGCCCTTGCCCGCTCAGGTCGGCGATACGGGCTACGTTCGTGCGGCCATAAATGTAGGCTACATTACGTCTGTAGAATAGCAGTGTATCTGGATAGAGTCATTGCGCCAGTTATATATCTAATGTTTTGGATCATTTGTCTTGAATTGTGAGGCCGATAGCATCAATCCCCGTAGGTGAGACACTTCCGAAAATTCAACACCCGTTATGGTTTTCCGGTACTTTCTCAAAATGTTTGTAATATAGGGTTAGTTTCAACATTAAAGTACACTCGGAAAAAACGAATAGAAATTTTATTACGACTACTTTAATTATATCCTTAAAATAATGGTTACTTGTGTTGCTTATTTTCAAGTACAGTACAATCCACAAACCGTTTTAAACATTTGTCCCGAAGTGACACTAATTTTAATACACCCTCTTCGTCCTTTGTCGGCTAGTATATTGTCTCACTTTTTACTTCTTCGTCAGACAAAAATCGTCTTCCTGAAAAATGTTCCTTGAGCTTCTTGAACAGGTGGAAATCACAGGGATCCAGATCGATGATATAAACGGGGTGCTCAAGAGTTACCGTCACATCATAGGCTACTGATTTCTTGAAGTGTTCTCTCAGCAATATGGGAAGTTGCATTAGCGTGGAAACGTTTTACAATTTGCGTCACCATTCCGACATGTTTTCCGTAATTCATACAAACTTTCAGTGTAACGATCATCGTTAATTATTGCTCCTTTGTGAATTAAATGAACCAACTAGAGCCCCTTCCTGCCCCAGAACACTGTCACCATAACTTTCCGAGCAGAATTTGATGCCGTGAAGTTGTTGTAACTGATGTTCTTGGACGTTTTCTTATCATTTCTGTCGGATGATATAAAAATAATCTTTACCTCTGGGGTATTTTTGTTAGGTTAGGTGTGTACGCTGTGTTGATCGGTTAGCAAAAGTTCTCTTTACGTGACGTTCATTTTCAGCATTGCCTGCAGTTTGCGGTCTTCCTGCGCGATCTTCGTCAAACGCGGTGTCCTCCCTTGTTTAAACTGACTACATCACAATGACACTTGTTCACGTGAAATTACACGCTGCCCGTACAATTTCTCGGTGGATTTCTGTTGGATTATTTTGTTTTGCGTTCAGAAATCCAATAACTGCTTGCACTTATAGGCCTACAACGGACGGGTTTTCAACCATAAGTCGTCTTTTAAATTCACTGATGTAACTTAAGCACAAACAATAACAATAGACAACCAGTGCGACTTACGATAGGTGGATCTAAATCTTCAAACTAAACAGGATCGGAACCATAATTACATTTCCGTCTAGTGGCACCGATAGTGTACCATTCTTGGAACCCCGCCCTCGTGTTTGTCACTTACACGTGTTTTATGCTGTCGTGTGTGTTGTTAGTGAGTGTGTTGTAACGATTTTTTGTACAAAGAGGCATAACGTATATTTTCCACAGTGGGTCCATGTATTTTGGGGGAAACACTGGATAGGCAAAGAGCAGAAAGCCTCCCTTGGAGAAGTAGCGTATATTAACGTAATTTCATAGTGTTATAGGTTTTTAAACGTGAAATTTGAAAACTATTAGCAGCACCTTATAAATTGAGGTGAGACAAAAACGGAGTGTCAGATCTGCACCCATTCATTGGTGATCATGAGTTTTGGGGAGCACCACCTAATCAAATCCTCAGTCTGCCAACGATCTCTTAAAAACGCTCTCATATGTACCTTGAAGTCTTCATACGTAAAGTGTGCTCAAGTCTTTTAATTCGAAGCTTAAATCCGCAACGCTGTTCCTAAAGAATCGTATTATTGCATTAAGTCTTGACGTAATATTCGAGGTGAAGGTGCGTTACAGATTTTAGCATGTTTTAAGAATAGCCCTGTAATGGTTACAACAGAGTGTAACAACGTTTATGGGTATTTGATTTGATTTAATTATCTTATTGTCAGCCACGCCCGTTCAACAGTTCTCTTTTTATGTTCAGCTATTGTGTTTATAACGTGCTTTCGTAATAAAATTGACATTTGCGATACGGACAAATTGATAGCGCATTGACAAGGAGTGTGACCAGCTAATTGACTAATTTGTTCTTATACGAAATGCATAAATTTTATTGTTTATAGCGTGGTTTTTATTTATGTGTAAAATATATAAATGCAGTTTATATACCAATATAACATGGCTTTACTAATACAACATGTACTATGTTACACAGAGAAGTCATTAGTTACACCGACACACGTGGTGTAACTTAGCGATGCAGAGCCGCGCCTGAGTAAATGACGTTATACAAATTGCACGTTGTTTACTGGAAGTGAATCGAGTTCAGTTCACTCAGGGGTTCGCTCAGTTTGTTATTGAGACTGCTACTAGTTGTTGATAACGAAATTACGTCCACTGCTGTTAGGAGCACCAGTGTACTTCGTGTCATGACATTCACTTACGCATATACAGTTATTATATGAATGCTTTTATTACCTGGTTTTCAGAGTGTCGTGTGTATGCGCCTTTGTATGATTAGATGATACTCCCCTAGTTACTGTTACTTATGGAAAAAACTTTTGGTGTATATATGAAGTAATACATAATGTTCTTCAAACATTCTGCAGTCAGAACATCAAAAATATAGTGCATGTACAGTTATTGGTAAAGTACCACTATTTTCTTTATAATAAGGTAAATAGCCAGTTCATACTGAATGGCTTATAGAAAGAAATGGTATACTACAACATCTCTTTGGGATAAATTTACTTCTGGAAGAATTGAAAGACCTCTTGTCATTGTGATAATAATACTGAACAAATTCCCGAATATTGATGTAATTTGAAAAACATTAAGTTTCACAAAAATATAAAGCCTAAGCAATAAAAATATACTTCGTATCAGTACATATTTAAAATTCATTGTAAAATTAATTGTTATGATCACTCTTAACAAACATACACATATAGATAAAAGAATTTGTTTTTTACCTGGAACATAAACATTTATATTGATTATATTTTATTTGTATTTCTCACAATCTAGGCCTATATTCTATGTTCTAGTATCTATAATCTATATTTATAGTATTAGTATATTTATATCTATAGATTGTAGTTATAGTCTTCTCATTGTAGACAAAGGATATTATCCTCGAGCGAGCCTGAGAACCCAAAATTAGTATACAAACTAAAACATTATAATACACGTTAAAAACTACCAGTAACTCCCACACTAGTAATTCCCATACTTATTGGGTTCTCGGCAGCCTGAAATATTGTGTGCTGGATGTTGTTAGATGTCAAATAATACGGCTGAACAGAAATTCAGTCTGTACTTAAAAGTAGTCGCGGCAGTCTATTTCCATTACAAGCACTTTTGTGGCTTTGAATTGCTAAATGTATTTTTTAAAATTAAAATTTCTTTAAATGACCGTTTTCAATTATTCAAGTCTCTACCGGAGTTCACTAACACATGTTAAATACATGCGTACACATCCCCCTTTTCGTAGCACACAATGACTATTTCTGCCGGTATACCACATACAGCTTAAATCGACCGGTGTTCATTATTTTGACAGGCTCAAATCGGTAATCTGTCTGCACATGCACGTACTGTACTACTATTTAAAACTGTTTCGCTGTATTAATTGTTTACACAGATACTGTTATGGGTAAATATGTGTATTGTTGCAATATATATAAATATGATATCAGTTTATTTGTATATATACAGTAATATTATATACTTTAGTATAAATATATGCTATAAGGTATTTTATGAATAATTATTCAAACTGATATCCGGCTGTAAGGGCGTGGTCTATATGATTGTCATGCTGACGGACGTTTCGGCCTTCCTCACCTCTGCACGTCATCTTCACTGAAAAACCGTTTCGCTGAAGAGGAAGGCCGAAACGTCCGTCAGCATGACAATCATATAGACCACGCCCTTACAGC
Organism: Magicicada septendecula; assembly: GCA_034769895.1. Taxonomy (NCBI): domain Eukaryota; kingdom Metazoa; phylum Arthropoda; class Insecta; order Hemiptera; family Cicadidae; genus Magicicada; species Magicicada septendecula. The sequence continues at coordinate 67,933,674 of CM068371.1, forward strand.
CCGGATATCAGTTTGAATAATTATACAGCCGGCGGTGAAAGCCTAAGAAATAGGGTTTTTATGAATACAAATACAGTATTATCTACTTCTGCAAGGAAACCTTTTTTATTGTATTTTCACTTGACGTACGTTTCACTGATTATATCAGTATCATCAGAAGTTTATAAACCTGATGTAATATAGGCTAAAACCTGTAGGAAATATTGAAGAGTTACGTACAAAATAAATATAAAGTAATTGTACATCTTATTTTTATTATAATGTAAAACGTATTTATATGTATGTATTGTATAATTGTTGTATGTTTTAACGAAAGTGTTCCTTAACCATTGCGTGTACATTTGACAACGTAGAGACAGCGAAGCGAGCCAAAGAAAGCCTGAATGGAGCCGACATCTACTCAGGGTGTTGTACACTCAAGATCGAGTACGCCAAGGTAAGTGCCAAACATAATTGTGACACGACACACACACACACACACACACACTGTCATGTTTACTTTGGCATGCCTGTCGTTTCGCTATTTATTGCTGCTTTCCTTGTTTAACGTTTCTTATTCGGTAAAGATTATTCTTGTTGTTGTTATTAGCGGTGGAGAGAGAATTTATTGTTCTCGACGGTAGCGTTGGTGTAAGGCCAAGGTGAAACTGCTGTCCCCTCTAATAATGATCTCGTATCTGCTTCGTGTCGGGGCAGAGATCTCTGGGGGATTCACGGCACACCTGTAATAATACAGTGCTGGAAAAAAGTTTAACGACACCGCTCAAAATGGAGTAATCTTGTTTTGTCCTTAAACTTTATGGTAAATGTGTTAATTATCCATTAAAGTGGATCAGAAATGAAACGTTTTGCTGTAAAAACCAATTATTTACAACTAATGGTTCTAAAGTTATAGTTTAAGTGTTTTCATTGTATGGCCCAAAACTTGGTTTTTTGCTGGGCAAAATTATATTATTAAAAAGCGAATTATAAACATGATTTTTTGTACGTACTGATTTTTCATGGATATTGAAAAAAAAAGTTTTTTAATTTTGATAGTCTGCACATGAAAATAATTATTCCAGTGAGTAGTCTCTGGTGTCTTTGTCAGTGTTTAAACATACTTATACTAATGTTGGCTACATTTTAACCTAGTTTCCCGCATTCTGACCACCTGTTGTTTAGCAGATTTTAATCATTTGAGTTTACTTTGTTTACGGAAGTTGTTTTTCAACATAACTTGGGCAAGAAATGTATGTCACGAGATAGTGGGCCTAAATGACAATTATAATCGGCATAATGAATGCTGGTAAGTCACATAGGGTGATCAGTAATCTTCTAAAGGCATCAGAAACGTATTGGGCTAGCTGTCAGGTGTTTGAAAAAGAGTGGAACTGTGATTGACAAACCAAGATCTGGCCGTCCACGCACACCTCACCACTAAAGGACAGACAACTGCTGCCTGTATGACTGACTGCCCGGGTGATGTTTGGTCCAGGAAGCAATGAATAGTGGACGTTAGTGTGTTGCTATCAGTTCGACGACTTCTTGGTTTCTTTCTATGCGCTCTGAACCACTGAATTAGAAGATGTTCTCACACGATGAAGTAAACTTCATGTGTGGCGTACGCAGAGTCGCCTTTATTAAGTCGACGCACTTCAGTGTTCTGATCCAACCGTAAAGTCACAGACTTGCCCATTTCTGCTACCAATATGTAGGCAAATTACTCAAATTTTGTTAATTTTCCTGTTTATACAAGTTTGTTTTCTACTTACATTTCGTTTTCCCACCAACAAAATGTTTACAACGTTATTACAAACCACCAAGTTTGACATTTTGATAAACTATTATGAATATACTACGGTGTATGCGCGGGGCTTTGCTTAGGAACAAAGGATCTTATTTAAACATTCCTGTTTGTTACACAGACGTATGCCAACTGGGTTACAGTGACTTGTAGCCAACTCTATGAATTCAAAGAAAAGGGTGCTTTCAGAAAAATGTTCGCTCTTCTGTACCCCAAGATATCCAACAAATGCCGCACTCACGAGTTAACATTTTCACAGAGCGTCTTTTTTTAAATACGTTACTTCTTATTAATTAACCAAAAGCCATAATGATAATACGCAGCAATTTTACTACACGTAATAGTCGCACACAAATAGGACCACGATCTTCCCGACAAAACATGAATTAAAATTGACAGATAAGATAAAATTGACGACCTAAGAAAGCTTCGTTATAAAGTTGAAGTATGCTATAAAATTCTATATGCAGTGGTGTTCACAATGATATCAAGTCTACCGAGTTCAGTTTCAACCGGCGAGTCGTATAATCTCGTACGACAGAGCGAAGCCGCAGAAAATAAACTAATTTAAAACACAATTTCCGATCGACGAATTTCAGCCCACCACAACGCAAAAATCTGGTACAGTTTACGGGTTTCGTTAATAATTCATGTCTGGTTAGTTTACGATGTTACCTAAGTACTGTCGTCACAACGCACTACTGTCTGATACCTAAATTAAAGGTATAGGGTACATAAAAAATAAACTACAGTGCCGGTAAAAAGTTAAGGGCACACAAGAAAAAACAAAGATATACATAAAAATAAACTACAGTGCCGGTAAAACCTTTAAGGACACACAAGAAAAAACAGAGATATACATAAACAAAAAACTACAGTTCCGGTAAAACGTTTAAGGACACACAAGAAAAAACAAAGATATACATAAAAATAAACCACAATGCCGGTAAAACGTTTAAGGACACACAAGAAAAAACAAAGATATACATAAACATAAACTACAGTTCCGGTAAAACGTTTAAGGACACACAAGAAAAAACAAAGATATACATAAAAATAAACCACAATGCCGGTAAAACGTTTAAGGACACACAAGAAAAAACAAAGATATACATAAAAATAAATTACAGTGCCGGTAAAACGTTTAAGGACACACAAGAAAAAACAAAGATATACGTAAAAATAAACTACAGTGCCGGTAAAACGTTTAAGGACACACAAGAAAAAACAAAGATTACGTAAAAATAAACTACAGTTCCGGTAAAACGTTTAAGGACACACAAGAAAAAACAAAGATATACATAAAAATAAACTACAGTTCCGGTAAAACGTTCAAGGACACACAAGAAAAAACGAAGATATACATAAAAATAAACTACAGTGCCGGTAAAACGTTTAAGGACACACAAGAAAAAACAAAGTTTTTAAATCATTAAGCCGTTTTTTTGACAAAAATTACAGAAACATAAATGACAATTTATACATTAGTGGGTAATTGGTCCTCTTTTCACTGATATTACCCTATAGATACAGTTTGATATGGTGTCAATAAGTCGACGACAATCCAAAGTGAAGTAACTACAAGCCTTAGCTCTGCACCATTTACTGGTTTCATTTTTCAAAACTAGTAGGCCACTGTATTCCGTAAATTTTCTACGTTGAAATCTGGGTCAAACAACAATTCAACATCCTGGTGTGCTGGGAACGGTGAGACAGTAAATTGTCTTGCTGGCATATGAAGTCCTAGTGGCTGCTGCTAGTGAGAGTTCATCTATCTGTTATTTTGTATCACTCGTTCTGTAGAATCTATCGTAGAATGTAGTATGTTGTGTAGCATCTGTATCACAGTCATTTTATTGTTTTTCAATTTATCGTTGTTAAATACCGTCACGTAACAAAAATTGACGTTAATTAGGATTCCCTGGATTTTTTAATGAAAGAATATTTACGAGTCCGCAGTGCAGCGAAAAAGCCTTTCGCATCGCGCTCGTCCACCATTCCAAGAAGGACGATGATCCCACATAGCGATATGGAAAGTACAACCGGTACCTGAACAATTACTGTGTTATTACACGTTCATTTTCTCGAATTGTCTTAATCAGAAGTTTCGGACTTAACATTTAACGTTTGCTCGACTAATTGTTATCCAAGGACACACATGTATACCCGAGTTTACGGAGGGTACAAATACGTGCGCTCCGGGGTTTATAGACAATTGTGGTAACACGGGAAGCGCCACTGCTTGTGGTTTGGAAAGTCGGACGTGACAACGCGTTTATAATAGTAATCGCCAGCTGGTTTCTTCCATTTACTCCACTTGACATGCGGAAGACTCGACAGACTTTATGTACTGACGTAATCAAATCGTCTCCGCTTACCTTTACGTTTCCTTTAATTTATGACGTTGCAGTTTTGTGTGCGTGCATCGTGATCCGTGAGTCATTGTTGTAACGGAGAAAGTACTGTATAACGGACAGCATACGGAAGTATCAACTGAACGCTGCCTTGTATTTTGTGTACCCTACCTGGGGATAGTTTAGTAGAGCTCTTTAGTGTCTCACTTTCTTGCATCTCTTTTTCCCTGGGTTCATAATTTATAATAACTGAAGGTGATCTTGTTCTTCGTCATTCCCCAGTGTCTTTCTGTGAAAAGGTCAAGCCCTCTTTTATATCCTTTTTTCCTTTTTTTTTTTTTACCTCATGTTTTTGGCCAGTGTGGACTTAGTAAATATGTGAACATGATCTGCCCGTTTTAAAACCGGAGATTTTTCTTGTTATGTTTGACGATAAGAACAAGAAAACGGTTATCAACAGTTTCGCTATAACGGTTGTCAGCTGACTTAGTAGAAAGGCTCTTTGTTTCATTTCTAGAGCCGTTTCTGGGGAGAAAATGTTTGATTGCCTGCTGCTTAACCCTGCTACGCCAACCATTGTCCGAGAGGCGACGTCATTTCCAAGTTTATCAGCTGTTCGCAAGAAACTATAATTACATGCATACATGCTTTTCTGCCGTTGCTTTCCGTCAGTGTATCTATTAATCCATATTGTACAGAAAAATTGTCCCCGTTTATTTAACGACCCATGCAAAATTGCCATATTTTGTTTTATTAATTATAACCTACCTGTAATAGGCCTATTTACGTAATTTTTGGTACTTTTTCAAAAAGAAAATATTTTAAAAATATTGTGTGTTAAAAAGCCAAACACACGTCTTTAACGTTTTAATTTTTTAGTTCTTTGAGGCCTTGAGGGCGGCAAGGGAACCGGTAGTAAGTCGCCAGACTGCCCAGTCCGTTTCTAGCAAGTCAAGTTGAATTTCTATACAAACTATTAAGCGTACTGAAATACCGTAACCATTTTCGTCGCCAGTTCTTGGTCTAATCAAGTTAACGATAGTATACAGGGTGTAGAGAGGGGGCGAGGTTAATTTAACTTATGTGGTTACAAAAAAAGCCTCTTAAAAGAAAACGGATTTCCAAAAATAACGACGAAATTAATACTGAAAAAAGAAATACTCGCAGAAAAACTAGATGGAGGACATACGAAAGGTTTTGGGTATAAGAAATCTCAAGTATTATGACAGGAACAACGGTAGAAAAATGGAAACTAGGTGTGGGACAACGCACAGACGTTCTGGACTATAGGCTATATGTTAGTAGAAAGTTTGAATACGGTAGAATGAATGAATTGCTGCAATTACCGTAGTATACCGTAAGGTTACAGTATACTGAGTTGCGACATCACAGTTAACCGGTGCTTTTATTAACTCCAAAGTGTGACGTACGAACGTGACACTATAGTTTGTAGTTGTTGTAACTGCACTCTGTTTTCTATTGCTTTAACATTCGTTTGTCGGAAATCAAAACTGACCCGTCTGCGTACTTGTAATTGACAGTGCGTCGTTTCCACACTGTTGTTGTACCTTGTTCCGGCGCATCGGTTAGTTTTAATGAGACATCACGAAGTGGATTCCATAGTCATGTTGACGGATCGCGCTTGTACGAGAGGCCAGCAGACCGGAGATAACCCGGTTGAGCGCGCCGGCGATTATATTGGCTTCCACGGAAATATTTGGCCACGTTCCAAACGTACATGTTAAAACAGACCTTGTTCTGTTAGTTTGTTTTGCCGATTGTTCACTTATCACCTGGCTTTATACGTGTTTATTAAATGTTTTTGTGGGCAAGAGAGCGAATGCAAAATATTTGAGTTATGTTTTAGTACAAACAAAGACTAAATTTTATTTTTGGTACTCTATATGCGTACACGCGTTAGGAGTTTTAAGCAGGCGCATTCGTGCTGCCTCAGATTTTTTCAGGCGAAAATATATCATATTTTCAATATTGTGGCACTCACTTTTTTAAGGAGTTGACCATTTATGGCTGATCGATTGGAAATTGCACACATACGCCTAAGTAGCATAGTTTATTTTAGGTTTTGTTATTAGCTGTTATATTGTTCGTGTTATTTGGCATCTGTGTTTGGGACGCCAGTGACTGGTTCAACATTTTCGTTAATTAAGTCTAAAAATTGAGTAAACCAGGAAAGGTTAATCGATGACAACAAGAACACTGACCACCAGGAACATTTTTAAACATTAGAAGCCTACTACAGGGAAAAGTACTTGGAAAGAGAGGAGTTGGGCGACCGAGAATATCAAGGCTGTGAAATTTAAGGACCTGGTTTGGCATGAATATAACTGACTTATTCCGTACAGCAGTGCAGAAAGTTATAATAGCCTGTATGATATCCAACATCCGAAACGGATAGGAACTATCAGAAGAAGAAGAAGCCTACTGTCGGATTTTTTATTATGGATACTCGAGTTTAAGCGTTAATTACAAGTGAACCTGTAGGTCTACTTATAAACTAGTTACATCACATTTTTGCGCATTTAATTTTGCGTTGATCTGTGTAAGAAACATATTTTTTGAAGGTTGATTTAAATTTTTTTTCGCGGTTAGAGTAAAAAAAGTCCATGTTTTTTTGTTTTTCAAGAAACCGCTCTCTTTAAAATTATATAAATTAAAAACCCTTGGTCCAATCATAACTAAATTTTTATGCAGTATGGGCACAACTGTTTTCAATACATTACTTAAGTTACAAAATTGTTTTTTGATCCAAAAAAAAGTTATCAGTTTTGTGAAACAACTTTTTCTCGGTACAGGATAGTCGTACAAAGGCAGACTTGGTCTTGCTTTAAAGCTCTTGATCGTGGTTATCAAAATCCACAACTGCTACAAACATACATTGAGATGCCGATTTTATACAGAGTGATATTCATGCAAGGGTGTGTGTGCGCTGGACCGTGTGTAAGCGGGCATTCCGGCGTCGAAAGCGGGTGCCGTGTTGCCACGTTCAATCACCCCGGCCGCTTCACTGCAGTTGAACAGTTGCTGTTTGGATAATTTTAACACCTTATTAATGTTATAACATTGTTTTATCTATTATCCTTATCCTTATCTATTATCCATTTCCCATCACCAGACGGTGTCGTGAATCCTCCTCGCCATCCATAAATCTGCTGAATTTGTCCTCTGTATTGATCATAGTTGTCAAAATTATTTTCTAATGCATCCAACACGTTTTCTTGCCACCCGTACCTCATCCTGTGGTTCTGTCCGCACCAGGTCTCGTCTGTAAAGAATATCTTATACCCCTGGGAACGTAGCTCTCTCATTTTTCTCAGGAAGGTATGCCGGGACGCAGCAACTGTCACAGATTCCATCAGGACTGGCTTCTTATTAAGCTTCTTATATCTAAATCCCAAGCTTTTAACAATCTTCAAGAGAGTAGATCTTAACATCTCAGGAAAATCTGCCATATTTTCAACAAGTTTCGTGTGGAGGTTTTTGATTGTGGGAAAAATCTTGTTTATGTAAAAATCATGTATGCTCCTCCGCCAAAGTGAAGTCATCAAGTTGGATTTTCGGACGTCCTCGCCTGACACACTGCTTCTTTCTTGATCCAGGTGACGTATTATCTTCGTTCTCGTTGGTAGAGGCACTCACTCTCTTCACAGACGCTAAGGATACTCCAAGACACTGTGATACTTTCTGGTATACAGGAAACCTCTTGTCGCCAACCTTTTCTCCTTCACTCTTAAAAAAACATATAGCACTTAAAATCATCGCAACTTCACCCTCTGAGAGCGGAGGTCTCGGAGGCATCTTGACGTGAGATAAACACAACGACCAACACAGCCAGAATGACAAGTGACATGCGGACGAAGCAGATTTAAAGAACTGATGACTCACTGACCAATGTTCAAATGAATCGTTTTTAATGAGCAAATCATACGTGTCTGGGGGTAGGCCACAAAAGCCAGGGCAAAGTCCGGGTCTGGGGTGAATCATCGCGGAAACACCGCACCCGCCTTCACTGCCGTATGGACCGCTTACCACACGGCCCTCATGAGAAAAGGTGATGGGAAATGGATAATAGAAAACAATGTTATAACATTAATAAGGTGTTAAAATTATCCAAACAGCAACTGTTCAACTGCAGTGAAGCGGCCGGGGTGATTGAACGTGGCAACACGGCACCCGCTTTCGACGCCGGAAGGCCCGCTTACACACGGTCCAGCGCACACACCCTTGCATGAATATCACTCTGTATAAAATCGGCATCTCAATGTATGTTTGTAGCAGTTGTGGATTTTGATAACCACGATCAAGAGCTTTAAACCAAGACCAAGTCTGCCTTTGTACGACTATCCTGTACCGAGAAAAAGTTGTTTCACAAAACTGATAACTTTTTTTGGGATCAAAAAACAATTTTGTAACTTAAGTAATGTATTGAAAACACTTGTGCCCATACTGTATAAAAATTTAGTTATGATTGGACCAAGGGTTTTTAATTTATATAATTTCAAAGAGAGCGGTTTCTTGAAAAACACAAAAAAACATGGACTTTTTTTACTCTAACCGCGAAAAAAAATTTAAATCAACCTTCAAAAAATGTTTCTTACACAGATCAACGCAAAATTAAATGCGCAAAAATTTGATGTAAATAGTTTATAAGTAGACCTACAGGTTCACTTGTAATTAACGCTTAAACTCGAGTATCCATAATAAAAAATCCGACAGTAATGACAGCATTTGCAATGCTGAGACCAATCTGGAAATCAAGGGAACTTAACACCAATACCGAACTACGCATCCTCAATACAAATGTCAAGTCGGTACTGCTCTATGGGTGTGAAACTTGGAAGACTAACAAACAACTGATTAGCAGACTCCAAACATTCGTGAACAGAAGTTTGTGGAATATCCTGAGGATATGGTGGCCACAAGTTATCTCCAATGAAGAGCTGTGGAGAAGAACCCATCAAACACCCATTGACATTGAGATGCGTCGTAGGAAATGGAAGTGGATTGGGCATACATTACGACGAGATGGAGACAACATAGCAAGACAAGCCCTGGAATGGAACCCACAAGGTAGCAGGAGAAGAGGCAGACCAAGGAACACATGGAGGAGGAGTGTAATAGCGGAAGGGATGGAGAAAGGAGGGAAGACCTGGCCCGAGATCAAGACGATGGCGCGGAACAGAGTCCGGTGGCGGAAGTTCATTGATGCCCTATGCTCCACTTAGGAGATGCAGGAATAATGATGATGAATGACCGACTTAGTTTTATACCGCATACACAAAAAAATTGTACCAAATTCACGAAATAATTGAATGAGCGAAGCGAGTTCTTAGTTTTGTGTGGACCGTTTGGATTTTCTCTGTCGGTCACTTTCAGGTATGTTTCACGACAACTTTTGAACGCATCAAACATTTTCGTAAAACTTGGCATGCTTGTCCATACTTTTATCCTACAGAACCTTGTTTTAGAGATTGATGCCTCCAAAAATGGGCGGTGGGAGGTAGAAATTGTGGAGGCCAAGTAGCATACATAATAAACGGAATTTAGACCACAGTCTTAATACAGTGTTCATTTTTGCGTCAGAGTCCAAAAACTGTTTCACAATCTTGGTAAAATCGTAAAAAACAATCATGTAGGGTATAGTTCAAGTTAAAGTGAATGTATATCACAATATATGGTAAGTTGCAGTGTTCATTTTTTAAATTTAAAATTTTTATGGGCGACCCAAATAGTGTGAAAGTTTAGATAGAGATGCACAAAACTCATATGGGGTATCAAATTAAAGAGAATTTTTATAACATCTGATCTAGTGTTAGGTTTTGGAAATTTCAAACTTTTGGGACACCAGGGTAACTGAAAAGTTATCTAATTTCAAAGTGAATGCAATAATAAATGTTATTTCGTTGGAAATAGTGAGCGAGTTCTGCAGCTCAGGGAGTTAGTAGCGGTACTATTCATTCGTGAAATATAATTGCATTGCTTATGGCAGAAACACTGGTTTGTCTGTGTCGCATAGTTATTGCCTACGGGGTAATACAGTGTACCCATAGACACGTTGCAAACGCCTCGGGATTCATAGAGCGTACGAACCAATCGTTTCGCACTGATTCGAAAATAGAACTAGCTGCATTCACATCTGATCAGTTATGACTAGTCATTATCATTTGTGCAGTACCTTGCCTGATAATGCGGTAAATCATTTCATTTGCACTTCAACTGTTCTGGCCAGAGTATTTTGGGAGCTGATCGGTTATGTAGTATTCTAATAAATAACGTAACGTAACGTATCAACAGAAGGAAACAAGATTATGTACTTCATCAGGAAAGAAACGCTTTTCTCTGTGTACGTCAATGATGTACAGAAGTTGCCTGGAACCAGGTTGCCCATGTTCGCTGACCATACCGCGGTTTATGCCGCCGAACGTCGTGGTGAGTCGACCTTTGTCTAGCTCGAGCAACAGCTTGATTCCTACGTTGAGCGGGCAGAGAAATGAAGGGTCGCTATTAATGCGACCAAGAGCACAGATGTAGTCTTCTCCAGACGCAGAACGTTCCACGACAGTCTCCACGTAGGCGATACTCCCCTGCCCTGTTCTGTCGGTGTCAAGTACCTCGGGCTTCACCTGGATCGTCGTCTCATCTGGCTGACACGTTCCGAGCAAGTAGCCCGCAGAATACTGCCAATCGTCTTTGCTAACTCCGACCCCTTACTTTGCAGCAGGTCTATGACCCACCGCCTAGGGAAACTACGTATGTGGCGCCGATGGTTGCCTACGAGATTCTTGTATGGAGCTTTTTGACCAAAACCCAAAAGCGTAAGCTTCAAGTCTCTCCTGGACCGAGGATTGCACTGGGCATGTAAAGCCCACTATCTAACTTCTATCAACACCATCCGTGAATCCCTTCGTGTCCGCTCCGTGAACGGCACCATTCGGTGACTTTCCCGAAAGTTTTACCGCTTCTGTGCCCGCTCTGAGGACAAACCCCCCCTGATTAGCGCCTTCAGTCAAACCCCATCTGAGAAAGTTTAATCTTGGACCCGCGCGGTTTTTAAATACTAGTTGTGGCAACGTGGACTCAAATAGTCTTATCTTACTATCGGTTCAAGGTGGAGTCGGAGTGCTGTTTCTGGCTGCTAAATCCTAGATGGTATTATATTTCCGGAACCCGCGTAGGGTTACATCTGCACGTCTATAACCCAAGGGTACTGACCATAACTTCGTCAGTGTTCAAAACAACAGACCTCCACCTCGACGGAGACCCGGGAATGGTATGAGCAGATGGTTTAAACATCTCTGTCACCGTTTACGAACGGTGTAACCTGATTGCTGCGAAGACAGTGTTGGCCTGCAGTATTACACGGTTTTCGTTATTAATTTCACCCAGCTTCTGTCGTGCCTTGCCAACAAGTATGCTTACGTGTGACCAATCACTGATGTTCCGCTATTATTTATGTCCTATAATTAACATTCTAGTTTATTATTAAAGCGGACACAGAAGATACGATAATTTACCGGGTCCGGATAAACTTTTCGTAACGTAGCAGTACATATGTATGTGAGTAATTAAGTCCTGGGACGAGTGGGGAGTCATGTGGCCCGGCCGGCCGTGATGAACGCTCGGTGTTATTTGCGGGGGTGTATTTTACATATACTCGGTGGCGGTTGTTGGAACGAAACGACTACTTCTTTGTATTTAATTAACAAATTCTCCGGTTATGTATGTGAGCGGCGGGGCGGTCTGAAAAGGATGCCTGAATTATAATAGACTACATAGCGGTGAAGTCGTACCGGCTGCCACTTCTCATTTATTCATTTCACGTGGTCTCTGAAATTACTCATACCCTCATGAAGGTCGTATGCAAATTACCGGCGTTTGTTTGCAGCGGCTTTGACATAATACTCCCATCCCTCACGCTTTCTGTTTACGCGTTGGTTTGACTGTCGTTGAATCTATTTTAGAACATTTTATAGCCCAATTTTTTTGCGTCATTAAGTTAGTACCGGAAGTTCCTGGTTTTTCGTCGTCGGAGAATCCCTTTTTTTTAGTAGAGATTTTCTTACAAAAGTAAAGACATTGAGAAAAACGATTTTGTGGAAATTTAAATAATTCGTATTACAGTGATACAGTAAAACTTTGATAAAGTATCCCTTGCTTGTAAAAGGAAAAGGCACGATAACAGACTTTAATTATCAAGTGTGTCATCTTCGTTGACAGCGAGACTTGGTGACAGTTTCACCCCTTTTCGTATAGGTATTCTTATTTTGCAATTTTGGAAATCAAATACGATATGGAATGCGACAACCTCAAAGAAAATTGTTTACTATATATCGTGTTTTGTTTTCACAACTTAACGAAAATATACCTCTATTTTCTTAAAATAGTTAATTTCCGGGACAGCCGTGAGGTTTTTTCAGCCCCAGTGCCCATGACCACTTGCAAAAGAAGAGAATAAAGTATTATCTTTGTTTGGAACAAAGTGAGTTCTCATTGTCAACTCGACCGTCTAGTATTTGTCTGTGCATGTGTCTATTTTGTGTCTGGTGTATGTCTCACGATATCTTTTGTAACGCATCAACTGTTTTCGTAAAAACTTGGCATGCGTGTCAATAGTTTTACCCTACAGAACCCTAGTGGAGATGGGTTTGGATTCTTCCAAACGTAAGGGTGTTTTGCAGGGTGTCAAACTAACACGACTTGAAACTCTGGTCCGAATGTTTCGAATTTTTAGTGTTTATTGGATTGCTGTGTGCTCTACAGTTTGTTATGTTATTAAAGACGTAGTAGACAAATCAGTATTTTTGTAAATTTTCCCATAATTGAAAAATTGTGTAATATCGACATTTGTGTAATAATAAATTTACTTTGTTCAATATAGTGAGCGAGTTCTGCAGATCACTGGTAGTCCTGTAATTCTTAGACCGTCCGGTTGAAACTTTTCACTTTTCTCGAGATGTAAAAAAGTAACCTGAAAACGTTAATTTTATTTTGTGTGATGGTTTGCCCGCATGAATATACACGTCATGTAGGCTATAAGAATTTTTGTCAAGCTACAGCAATGGTCAGTGTCCGTTTTTTCAATAATAATAATTATTAATAAGATTCGTCACTGATTACATTGAAAGATAGATTGAATTTAGACACGAATGAAGCGCGGTATCTCATCATTTAATGATGTAGGTAAATCATTATTTTTTAGGCGTACATTATATTGGTGTTTTATATGAAATTGTTTGTCGACCCGCGGAAACATTAATTACTTCGTCGAAACAAGTAAATTATTTGTCGTAGTGTTAAAAAATTATTTAAGTTACGCATCATTATTTATCGTGAGGTATGTTATTTGTACAGATTAATTTGAATTCAACTATAATTTCTGTAGAATAAAAAAGTTTAAAGTTTTCTATTTATCTATATACGAGTATATGAAACTCAAAGTCAGAGGATTTATGGGTACTGAATACAACAAATCCACACTGTTACACCGATTGCCGCCAAATTTTGCACAGATAACCTTTGACACAAGGCGAAATCAATAACATCACAAACAATAACTTCTGGTACATTAATCTTACCCTTGTGACAGCAAAGACATGACGATCCCTCTGAGACTTCTAAAGAAAACAGTTTTGCACTACAATATTTGCAAATTTTGTTCATGGGACCAACAGAGTGTTTTGTCACATCACAATCCTTTTGCAAAAGACTTGCACAACAATAAGTCATTGGCAGCTTGTCTTGCACTCGCGTTCGTTCAATGTCTATTTTCAACCGTTGCAGTTGTGAAGATGTGCTGGTTGTAGGTTGTGTCGAGTTCTCTGCTGCCAATTACGTGTGCTGGTTGTTGTTTGTGGTTGTAGTTGATCGATTCTCCTGAGACGGGATGCTCTTTGAGAGTTTCTCAGGGTTGCAAGCCGTTGTTGTCTTTGGCCAGGCGTCTCGTTTGTTGCCAGTCTTTTGTAGCGACGTCTCTCACTCACTCACTCCTTCAAGAGTTCTTTTCCTCGGCATGATTTAAGATATTAAGCATGTCTGACAGCAGAAAAGAAAAAAAATTAAGACCGTAGATTTTTCATTTAACTTAAATTTTAAACAAACAATGTGTTTTAACGTAAACTGACTGATTGTTTCTTTTGCGCAAATATTACATGTTTTCTATATAACTATATAACAAATATATTTACTAAATAACAAACATTATCATGTTAATATATGTACTATATAAGAAACATTATCATTAATGATAATTGTATTTTATATATACTGACTCTTGTTTTTTATTAACGTTACACTTGTTTTCATATAAAGTTGTTATAATATAATGTTTCGATCGATTTCGGTCAATAGACCATTTTCAGGTTCACAATAGAACAACACTATTTATAAAAACAAAGTAGATATTGTTAGGGTCGTATACAGCTTCCTAGGAACTGATTCTGTTATAGTGTTTATATATTATATCAGCTGATTTTGTTGATTTTGTCGTAATATTTCTAAAGTTATATGATTTTTAAAATCAGCCGTAATGTTTAATAAATCTTCATGGTCCTCTTCTCTTATATGGTACCTTTAGGCTGTGTATATTGTAATGGTACATATAATACATCCAACACCAACGTATCACAAATGAATTGAAAGCCACTACAAATAAAAATATCTACAAAGTTGAACCTACAATCAGGGATAAAGGAAGTATCATAAGCCAAAATAGGTGAATAAAATGAATAACGAATTACCAGTAAATGTACCACTGAAGAAAATAAAACAAGACTAACGACGAGACGACATACATAATTACCCAATAGATCAAACAGTGAGAAGGAAACTAGTGACAACACCACCAAGAAGAAATCTACTAAGAATGAGGAAGGAATCAGTGCAGAGAAGAAGAAAACATATCCAGGTCAAACACCAAAGGGAGATAATATGGATTAGAATGAATTAACATATGCAAATAAAAGTATTATTATAGAAAAAGAAAGTATAAGTGAAACAAACAACATGATTTAAATCCCTAAGCTGTAAAATTGACACTGACCTAAACTTATTAATCAAATACCTTCCTTAACAATACAATACAAACAGAACTCAATAAAAGTTAATTATTGAAAACAGAAGTTAATAAAGAGAATGAGTAACAGTATGATAATTTCATAGCTAAATGATGTATAAACATGACAAAAAGGACTATGTCCACCACTAATTACCAATGATAAAGACTGTGAAAATAAACAAATTGAAATATCGTGATAAACAATAAATATACCAGTGCTATACAAAGTTAAATAAATCAAATGTAATGTGTAAATTCAAAACTGACAATCAACCATTGGTGAATAATTAGATTATAACATAACCTAATCTGGCCAACTAGTTTTCAACAAAACCATAGAAAAATAAGACGAAAGCAATGTTGAACTAAAATGTGTTGTAGTATGACATAAGTAGATACTATAAGGAACATGTATTGTACAACAGATAATGTGTTAAGGAAATATAAAGGCTGAATTGATGTGATTTAATATAACCAAATGCCTGACATAGAATGGTTGCATGAGACAACACAATTATCTAGTAAACTTATAATAAAAGAGTAGGAACTCAACTAATAACATTGAATAAGGCAGAATAACGTTTAAATAAGTGCATTCAATGATTATAGCCACCTAATTAATAATAACAAATAATAAGTAAACCATAGTGACAGCTAGATGCAAGTAATCATGGTAAATTAAAACCAAAGCAATTGTCAATGAAAATGCAGAGTTAACTACTGCACAGTACTAACAGTGTTATCAGAACACTGATAATAGATAATAAAACAATAATGAAATTAATTTGAAAGAATTACAACTCATGAAAAAATTTAACTTTCAAGAGTATTGAAAACTCACCTAAAAGACTATAATTATGGTAATAAAACCCAGAGACAAATAAAAAGGACACTATCAGAAGTGTTAATGACCAATGCATTATGCATAGGCCATAATAAAATGTTATTATCAACAACTATTATTGATAAACAATGTATGTGACAATAAGCCTAGGATTTGAACCTAGGAAAATGGATATTTTATAATTACTAGTACGTGACTAGAAGTGAAAAGTGCATAATAGTGTAATAATATGTTATCACCATGAACAAACGGGATAAAAACAATATATTTAAGGTATTAGGTGATTTAAGAAGTACTATTAATTTATACCAAGTGCGGTTTTATCAACCCCATATCAGAACTATATGATGAGGGTGTGCAAATTACTCGTAATCAAAAGATAGAAACGATGGGAGTTATAAAAATATTGTCAGTGTAATTATAGATAAGATATTTGACTTATAAGAAAAAATTAATAAATGACAAGCCCTTGCGCTTGGGTGGGTGACCAGTAAATCATAGTCTCGAACCCAGCTACTGACGCTAGTTTAAGCTTCTATTTTGACGAACCTCACCGAGAGTACACGACATAAAGACAATTAGCCAATCAGAGCTCATTAAAAAAATACGAAGTGTCGAATCCTGACCAGGTAACAATATTCAGTTCATCACTGGCATTCGAGATATACTCCACGTTAGCGGACCGGCCATCACAACATTGAATTGACAGCCGACAGCTGATAATGCACAACTAACCTCGAAACTTTGAGTTGAGGTTAGGTCGGACCGAAAGGACAATGACGTCTATTTTCAAAGTGTTCTATAACGGAGTTCATACGTATAGGCAGTGTGTGATGTGAATTAATGAAAATTAATTAAAATATTAATTAATTATTAAAAGTTAAAAAGTGTTAATTCTTCGGATCAACAGAATGCGCAAGTGTCAGTGCAAATGATCATTATATTATATAACAAATCATTAATCAATTAAGGAACGCTAATAGCGGATTTAATTTGTTTAAATTAAATAACAAATAACCCGATTCCAGAAGGAAAGGGACTTTGAAAAATAAAATAAACAATAATCAAATGAAAGATTTTGCTAATGACAATTTTAACTTTCTTTGATTGAAATCAATTGTAATAGTTTAAGAAGAGACGTTGAATAATCAATGAGGGAAAAATGAACCCTAACAGTTAATAATTTTAAGATATTATTGTATTTAATTGTAGTACATTAACTCAAGGTCACACATAAGTGGACCCTAGTCGTAGTGAATTAATTTGAATTACCTGTTTTGTTTATATCCAATTTTGGAGATCATTCAGGAAAATAACACTGAATTTAATACATAATAATGATGTGCAAAACAAGTAATGCCTCAAAGAAGCATCCATTAATTAATGTCAAATAAGTAAGGTTACAATGAACCGTAATTAACCTCAATTGTAAACAATGAACAATCGTTCATATTTTGTGTTATGTTAAAGCAACAGTTAATATTTTTATTCTCCGCCTACTCATTATCACAGTAGTGCATTTTATTGTGGGAGTGTATCTTGCAGACTCAAAGAACCTACTAATTTTATAAAGCATAATAACCAAAATATTGATAAACAGAAATAATCGATTTGCAAAATGCAGTCATACCGCCCTGAGATTTAATAATTTTAAGAGTCCATATTCAACTTTAATTATGTTTTAAAAGGAAAATAAATAATAAAATTGTAACAACAACCTTTCAGCTTGAGTTAAATAAATAACTATTGTTTCACGAACAAATTAAAGTGTTGACATTTATTGAAAAGAATAGCATTACAGCTTAGGTGAGCAACAAGAGACGGTTGGTACCAGGAGCCAGAGCGAGAATTCAAATCTAATGATTCTCACCAGCAATATTATCTCATATCATTAGCATACTACAACTGCTAGCAAGTATCATATAAATGTTGTGCATATGTTAATTTCAATACAGGAATGCATCGATCGACTCACCGCAGCTAATGGCAGAAAAGTCAACGCTACTTATTCAGATACGAACTCAAGACATTGAACAAAATTTATAAAAAAATCTAAACATATTTAATAAACAACTTCAAGAGTAAGTGAACAGATTTATTTATATTGGATTCAATAATAGATTGAATTGGATTGAATAAATCACTAAAACAAAAAACTAATAATAAAAAACAAAACTTTAATAATAAACTGATAACAAATTCTCTACGAGAGTTATTACAAAATGGTGAACAACGTTTGAGACGATTAATTAGGTTCTATCTCAACCTCATTAACGGATATAAATACACCGTACACATTTCTTCTCGTTACAACATGAAGCCAACAACGTGTGGCTTATAAATATGCACAGGACCATAATTCGTCTCGTTACAATATATAAAAAATAATAAAATTAAAATATATTAAACTTAAACATTATCATGTTAAATTGCTAAACTCAATGTCAGCAGCGATTATTTCTGTCTTGATGCGTTTACATATCAAATTTGTAGACTGTGGGGAATCGAAAGTGTGGAAGCGTCATGCAATGATGACGTCATACAGCATTCAGTGATCTGTCTTTTAACTTAAATTTTAAACAGATAACGTGTTTTAACGTAAACTGAGTATGCTATGTCAGAAGTCGGTAAAAAATCCTATCCACTGATACCATATTCATCGCTGTAGGCTTTGTATTAGTTGAGAAAAAGGGATGTTGACAACAGAAATAATATATATGATGATGATACTACTACTAAAGATGTCAGCAACACCATGGAGACCAGAATTAATTACCATAGTAACAAGTAAATAAACAAAACTACTTAGTGGCATCAAAAATGTACATTTATCCAGTCTTGCAGTACATTTTCGATGTTTTATTTAATATGCGATTGTATCGATATATCACGATGTGGAAAAGAAGAAGTGTACTAATTGTAAATTGTCCTATTAAACTTACTTAATGCAAAGTGAAAATACGTGTTGGTTTCATTTGTGAGGTTAGGTGACAACGATTTTTGATGTTTAGTTTACTGCTGAAATAAGTAAAACCCATGGTTGAGGAAAACAATGTTTAATGTGTTATAAAATTTAGCGTTTTTGATTTAACATCTCTTTTAAAACTAACATCGTACTTTATAAATATCTCCAAAGGCTTTATAAACGGGTACTTTTACATGTCCAAAGTCTGTTGCACCAACATAATAATTTAGTACAAGTGTTGAAAACAGCTTTGGAGAGAATTTGACAAATGAGTACAAAATTGTTATACGAGCTGACAGAACGCCATATAGACATAGACAATAAAAATTATATTAAAATACTTATTAAAAGTCAAATATTCGCGTGCGAAGCCGCGGATAACAGCAAGTAGAATATAAAAAATCTGGACGTTTTGCTAAGACAGTGACGTGATAACAGGCTCCGTTTCAGAGTAAACACGTTAGTCGTGTGTGTGAGAGTGACATCGTCACTCGACGGTATTTTTGTTTGTGTCGACACCGTCCGAATTCCCTAGTCTTTGTGACGTGACACATATTTAATTTATTTCACATCGGATTATATTTTGCATCAGACATTTTAAAGTTGGACAGTCAGCGTTACCTTGCGAGTCGCCAAGTTTTATAAATACCTTGTGCTCTCGGCTGTCAGGTGCGTTTCGTATGCCGCAATCTCGATGCGAGCACGTGTTGCGGTAACCAGACGCTGGGGCGTTTTTTTTTTATTATTATTTTTGAAAATATGTATCTCACTGTTTATTGAGAGGAGCGCCATCTGGTTTGCCAGCCGTTATTATTAGTTGCTACCAATCAAATAGTTTGGTAATCGCTGACTCTCCAACTTACTGTTTCGTATCTATGTTAAGTATGACAGTAATCGTTGTGTCACCCAGACTAACGAGAAGAAACTCCTATAGGAAAATCGTGGTCCTTCCTATTTCCCGATTGGTGCAGGGGCGTAGTTACGGGAGGGAGGGAACAGGACCGGACTCCCCCCCCCCCAGAGGGTCGAAAAAAGTTGACGAATTTTGTTATTCTCGTAATTTTTAAACTATTTTATTATTTTTTCAGCTGTGTGCGCTAGTATAGTAGTAATTCGTTTTAAATATACAAGCAGGTTTATTACACCCCATTTGCGTATATTTACGTTTGAAATATGAAACATAGTCAGTATCTTCTAAACGATGTTTCAATAACGCGTATTTTTTATTGTTATTTCCGTTTATTTCAATGGGATTGATTCAGGATATTATCACACGTTTTTCAACCACTTTAAAGATAGTAGGGTAAGGTTCCCTATTTTCGGATGGTTTCCTAATTTCGGAAATGGTGATAACTGACAAAGTTATCAGTGCACACTGGCGGAGAGTATGCGAAACTGACATTCCCGCCTAACTAGCGCTGTGTTGTGTAGTCCGTCAGCGTCGGATTAATAGTTGAGTTCTAGGAATTGTTTTTGTGTTCAGTCGTCAACTGGTGTAATATTTGGTGTGCAGAACATAAGCTCTGGGGTGCGTAAAGGTGAGATTCTAAATTCTTCTCACTTGCTCAATATAATGTTAACAGTGTAGCCTACATTTCGGTGTAGGTTTTGGTTATTTGAAAAGCGTAGTTTTCTTTTATTATCGCCATCTTTACTGAAAGAGTCAGGTTGCCCAATTTCGGATACTAACGGGGTTACTATTTCCGACCGTCCGAAATCAGGAACCTTTACAGAGCTTTAATATTATTTTATACTTTATTCCGGATGAGCGAGAAAAAACGAAAAACCTGGTCAAAAGAGACCAGTTATTCCCTGTAGAAGCAATTAAAAGGCAAAAAATGGGATATTTTAAGGCATCAAAATCGTTTGATGTTCCCAAATCTACTTTGTTAGATTATGTAAACATTGGTAACGTCGACAGAAGACTGTCTTCGTCTATATACGAAAAATACTACTCTCAAGCTATCGATTTGTGGTTAGACAATCACTCCTACCAATGGTTTTAAAAAGTGCGGAGTCATTCCGTACAATCCAGGTGTTTTTTTTTTCGAAATCTGACTATACCAGAAGCAGAAACAAGTCAAACACCGATGAAGGAAGTCACCAAAAATTTCAACTGCCCGACTTCCTGGACCCGAGTTTCGTGACACTGTAGGCAGACCTACGACTGTGTCTCCGACCTGAATTACCCAGACCTCGAACAAGTGGCAGACGATGTGGTAAAGCTGTTATTCTTACATTAACACCATATAAAAAGTCACGCGAATGTTCCAACCAAAAAACAATTACAAGTGGATCAGTCAAGACACATATTTCTTGCAAAAGAAAATTAGGATTTAACAGTAGCCCCAATATCAGTGATTCTGATCAAAACGGTCTAAAAAATCCATCTGCTTCTAACGCTTACTCTAACATGCTTTTTAAAAATTCTCCGAAAAAAGAGAAACACTAAATAAATTTGTACAATTTACAATGTAGGCTACTAATTAATTTTTAATAATGTGAAGCTTATAAAAACATACAGCTAAATAAAGATTAATTATCACATTAAAAGTTTGGTTGTTAGAGTACTAAAATACCCTATCCGAAATTAGGAACTACGCTATCCGAAATTGGGAAACCCTTAACTAGTGCATTATTTTTGTAATACTTTCGTTATTTATTTTTATGTGTAAGAATTTACTACTTTTTACACAAGTCCACAAAGGGTTGTTTAGTATACATGCCAAACTGTACTTCGGTAAAATTATGTCATTTTACTAATTTTTTGAGTGTTAAATAATAAGAATCCTTATGGTATCCGAAATATGGGTACTTTACCCTAATGTTGATTAGTCTCTTGTTTTTTCTTTTGTATGATGCCGACTAGGAGACCCATCCCAATGGCAAATTCTAGATACACCACTGGATTGGTGTGGTCGGGCCACAATATCATAGTGTAAGTCGGTGATTTCCAACCGGCGACTGGCGATCTTATCTTGCAAAACCAATTTAGTGATTACTTTATTTACTTTAATTGGACGTAAATCCCAAAAAGTTCTGTGACAATTTTGATAAAATAGCAAACATTCGCGTGGATTAGTGTTCAATTTTGGAAATTTTAAAATTCTCGGGATCTTTTGGACTTTCAAATTCGAAAAAATTGTGGAAGTTCAGCAGGGTGTCAGTCTAAAAAGAATTTTAACCCAGATCTGAATGTTTTAAATTTTTAGTGCCTATTGTGTGATCATTTCCCTTGCAACTATTATGTTACTAAAAAAATGTGACAAATAAGAACAAAACAAGAGCGTTTGTTAAAGATTATAATTTTATTGAAATAAATAGTACAATATATAAACATTAAATATTTCCAATATAACCGTGAAAACAGCTGATTAAGTTAAAACTACAACAATCGAACATTTAAATCGATTATCCGTTAGCGTTTATATTGAAATCGAGTAAATCTATTTTTCGATAGTTAAATTTCAAACCTCCATAAAGATACTGATACAGTCAGTGAAACGAGAGTTAGGCCAATTAAAGCGATAATATAATACAATCCAGAAGTAACCGCTGTTTCGTTGGGTTAATGGTAAATCTACCCAGGTGCGCTCATGTGAATTTACGGAAAAAAGAATTTAAAAGTTTTTAAGTGCAATGATAAATCATAAAACTGATTTTCAAAGTTAATTTGAATTTACTAGTTTTTTTATTGATTACATAGCTGTTAAAAAATAAAAAGAAAAGGAGGTGTATAAAAAAAATTGTTGTTTTTGAAACATCGTTAAAAAATCTGGAGTTGAGTAGTTTTACCACTAACCCCTCGATTTGATAATACTTAAGAAATAGTGGAGTAGTCGGGATTTTTGTTATTTTTCAAATAATCGAAACGTTATCAAATTTCGAAATGTATGTAATAAATGTACTTTGTTGAAAACAGTTAGCGAGTTCTCCAGTACGGGTGCATACTAGCTAATGTCTGTCCCGGATAAGAGTAACAAGGGGATAGATTTCCGTCGCAGTTGGACGAGTAAACAAACTACTGTCTGTCTCTACTGCTGACAGGAATCGTGATACAGAGAATGTTGAATATATATGGCGTCACAGTCTCGCTGACGTTACAATTAATGGAGGCAATGGGTTGTCCATTTGTGATAGGCGCGGTCATAATCCCGGCGTGGCTATCGCTCTTTACGAGCCCATCAGATAAATGAGAAGCACCGAGATTTGTTGGTACCAGGTCAGCGCGCCATGCCAGATAAGCGCGCTGTGACATTCGTTGTTAACAAGCCTTATCTGTTTGCGATAATTATTGCGATCGAACTGAGAGCACTAGTATTTTTGTAATATTCCGTTCCATAACCTGTGATGGTGTTATGACTGGATTTTTTAAACGATTTTTTTTTGTGAACGCGTAGTGGAAGTTGTTCCGGTTGTGACAGCGAGAGAGAATTATGGCTGGCCCTTAACAATGTTTCTGTTATTTACGAAAGCTAGAGAGTATGTGCTGTAAATTATAATTTTTGTTACAAGTCTATTGTATGTGCCGAGTAGAAGTGCTGGGCCCACACACATATAATAATACTTAATTAATAACTGTGCTTGCCTGTGTCAGAATTTCTAATACACCTTTTCGGCTGCGACATTTATGCTGTACGGATATAGATTTGAATTCTGTAAGTTGGGAAATTTTAGTTGTGCAGTTCGCAATAATCAATCGACATTTTTAGCACATGTACTATTCAGTTGTTGATTAATTCATCTTTGTGTCTGTATTGAGAATATTGGCGTTTAAGTACAAACAAAAAACTAGTTTTAGCAACTGGGGAAGCTGACTTTCAGCAGACGTGTATAATTCAAGCAGGTACAAATACATTTCAGTTATATAAATAGTGTGATTAAAATATTGTAGCTCTTTGCCCACAGCAGTGATTTCGTGCTTTGAGATCCTCAGAACGTTTCAGTATTCACAGACCAGTAGGCTTGTTAGTTGATAGAGACTTTCTGTCCTCTGTGTCTTCGTATCTGTACCAAATAACAACAGTTGGTTCAAAATTGAACAAAGCTTTTACTGTACATGGCGAATAGATATATCATCATCATCAGCCGTGGCTCTACAACCCTTGGTGGATCTTGGCCTGCTCCAAGAGTCGATTCTTCCCTATTTCGTGCCCTGGCTTGCCAGTTTCTTACGTTCAGTTTTCAGATATGGTTTACTGTAATTTGGAATCCTGGCCGTTATGTGTCAAGAAACTGAATTGTAATATACAAGAGTAGCGTACAAATTGTTTCCATTCTGGGGGGTGTAGTGGACCGTGTCCCTTAAGATTTTTGTTGAAATAAGGTGTCAGCGCTTTGACATGAGCATCATCCCTTAAACATTTCACAAGCGATATTCTGCTTGTTTCACACGACAGCTTCCACCAAAACGCACACAACACACCTTCACTCCCTATACCAGGTGCCTCCACTTTCTCAGTTACCGGCCAGCACGGGCGTGACAGTCCGAGACTTGCCTTACTGGACAAACCTCAAACAACGCAAAACAAGCATCTACCGCTGTGTGTATTTGAAATGCCGTGTGTGATTAACCGTCAATTTCCGTAACATACGGGAATGTTTTGTCCCTGAACCTGTAGCTCACCATTCATCTGAAATATTGGTCGTTCTTAGTTTTATTTTGTCATCGAATAATAGGAAGAAATGTTCCCACTGTTCTTTTCACAATCGACTAGAAAAATGTGATCGTTCTCTTCAGAGTACCTATCGGAAACCCGTTGTTGAGTACGATCCGGCCAACATTATGTTTTCTTCGAAATTTTCATAAAATTAACTGTTTGACCAGCCGCGTTTGTCATCGCCTGTTTAATTAGAATATTGTGGGCACAAACTTCCCCTTGTATAAGTGGGCCAATTTCCTCTACCTTTTCAATTCATTTCATATCTTCTTTACAGAATTTAACTGTTGTGCGGAATTAAATAAAACAACAAATAAGTTTTCAAGGCAGAATAAACCCCTTTAATCCTAAAGGGTAAACTAGAATTACCCTTACAAACGTGGCTTTTAACTGTTTAAATCCGAGACATCCATCTTACGAACATGCCCATGTATATAGTTAAGCGGAAAAATCATGCACAGCTCATGACCACATTTTTACGGGGATAATACAGAATTCCGTGGTCTTGGTGAAACATTTCATGGTGGTTTTCGTCCACGTTCACGTGGTCATTTTCGTGGTTCTTTTATCACGAGCCACTAAACAAACAGACTCGATTGCTATCCAGGTTTAACACCAAGAAAGCCCAGTTTTACTTATGAGGTAGGCAAAATTCGAATTCTTAATGCAGAACCGATAAAATCCCAGTTCTTTCAATCAAATAGTTAAATCAACCGAATTTACTACGGTTGAACGTAAATTTCGTTTTTGTGTACTAACTGCAGGGAAACACCTGTTCGTTTCCAAATAGTAAACTATTTGTAAGAGAACTATATTTAGTTGTGCACAAATGTACATACAGCCCATATACATGAGACTGCTGTCAGGAACAGGAGCGGTATTACTAATAGGGCCGGGCCGTGGCTGTTAGCGGAGACGTCGTGGGAAAACACTGTTGCCAACAACAACAACACGAGAGTCCCACGTCAGTTCCATTTAAACTTGTCACACGGTTTTGCACATAACAAATGTAACCGGACAACAGTAACAACTTGTCACAATTATTATACTTGTCATCTCTACGTCGCGCTAATTTGCACATTAATTGAACTGTTTCACTTTAAATAATAGTGTTCTCTTTAAAGTCGATATTTCTTTGAGGGACTAAGAATGTTTTGTTTTGAGCGGTACGTAAATATTTTTCACTTCTAGTAAAACTAGTGGGGCTAATTTGTTGCCCCGTCGTATAGCCTTTGATATTATGTAGTTCAAAACAGCAGTTTTGTAACCATTTGAGAATCATCAAATTAGGTTGTTTGTTTGACTGGAGAATACATGTCTTTGTGGGCAGAACTATTAGAATGCCACTGAATATCGGTTGAAAAGATTTAACAACAGAAATTGTATGAAGATTATATATTTGTAACAGAATGTAACTATATAATGTCTCTCGTTATAATGTTTTG
Source organism: Magicicada septendecula (assembly GCA_034769895.1). Taxonomy (NCBI): domain Eukaryota; kingdom Metazoa; phylum Arthropoda; class Insecta; order Hemiptera; family Cicadidae; genus Magicicada; species Magicicada septendecula. The sequence goes on from CM068371.1 coordinate 67,959,799, forward strand.
GATAGTTTCCGCCAACAATAAATATCTCGTACTTTATGGGCCAACCATTTGTCATACAACTAGTGTCCCTAATGCCAAAGATTACTTTTCTTATGGAATGTTCATAATGTAGCGTCATAAATTTATTGTGTCTAATGAAATATATTCTCTTATATATTGCTGTTTTATATATTCTCTTATATCGTATCAATTTTTATTAACCAGATCATCTTTTTTGTTGACTGAATTTACTTAGTGAAAATTTAACGGAATTATTATGCTAAGAAATGAACACGTATTTCAAAAGAAAACGAATAATTTTGATAATTGTGTACAATATATGTTAGATATCGATTGTATATGATAATTGGAAATATTTCGATTTTTCGCGTTGTGCATATTGAATCTGTCTCTGATCGAATCTGGGGGTCCATGTACCAGTTTGTCCATTAACCTATCCGTCTGTAGATTTTTAAACCGTATCCCCCTCGCCATCATGAAACTTGCAATACGTTTCAGCGAAAGTTGCAGGTTACGAGGCCAGAAAGAATACCTAAAATTGGTTTTAGAAAAAAAAACAAGTTTTAGCCGTTTCTTATTGTAACACTCCAAACGTCCCATGGTTCTTCGTAGAACTGGCAAAACGTTTGTTCTCTATGAGAAATAAAATGTTCTATATATACCAAAACAAAACACCTGATGGAATGTGAAAAATAAATTTTGAGTTTTTATGAATTAAAAAAAAATATATACATTTTTCCGTTTGAAATGACATAATTAGTTCATCTGTAGCACCCTTGTAAGTCTTTAAAATAATTTTGAAAATATAGTCCTCCATTCAAAAGGTGGGCATGACACATGATGTCAGTTTTCCATAAATTTTATCCACACACATCGACAACGTTCAATAGGACCTGATTCATGGTGCAAACATAATAGTAACGAAGAGTCTGAACAAATATATAAACATCACCATAGTTTGCGACAAGCTGTCATGGACGGAGGCTATAAAGCCAGTTTTCAGTGATTTGTCTCAGACGTGCCCCCTTTTCCGTACACAAAATCAAAACAAGAACATGAACAATTTGGTGTGGACCAGAATTTCTAAAAATGTGTTCGTTGAAAATAAATACATTACATTTTGGGGTATATGATGCCATTACAACCAACTTTATGAAGATAGGTATATCTAATGAGTGAAAACCCATCCTATGGTCCAGGATTCCACTGAACACTTAGTTACAACTTTGATCGACGATCCCCGTAAGTTTACTTTTTTGCTATATAAAGAACCTTTCATTAACTATAAGAGCTAAAGACCTCAAATTTTCAGGGTTTGTGTGCGTTTCTCAGTAAATTACACTTTGGACGGTAGCCTTTTTTTCATATCGTAGTAATTATAGATTTTATCTGTAATGAATTGAGAGAAATAATGGAAGTAAATCTTAAAGTGCAAGAAAGTTAATATTTTATAGATAAATGCAAATATCACAGAATTCCTATGGTGAAATCTGTGAAAAATATGTAATATGTTAGAGGAAAAAATCAGTTTGTTAATATTAATAGTTTAGGAGATAATGTTCGTTTTGATTTAACATTGCTTGTATAGAAGAATCCGGGTCCCCTAAATACCGAAAAACTTAAATAATTAAGTAAAATCTGTTTGAAATTCATAATTTCTTCATAATAGTTTGATAGTTTGAATGGTTCGAGTTCTGTGAATTGTACGAGTGAGACGCGCGAGCGCGTGTGAAACTGTTTGTTTTTCACTCAACTGAGCAAACTAATAGGGAAGCTACTTGGAGCAGTCTATTATGACAATGTCCAACGCTAAATAATAGACGAAAAACGTACATTAATTACCGTGTTGTAGCATATAGGTTAAATATCATATGTTTTTATTGTTTAATTTGTTTTTGAGTTGAAATGATTCTTTTAAATAATGACGAAAATTTTGTCGTCTATATCTGAGCGTCTAAATAAATGGATGACCATCAACTGTTTCATCCAGACTGTAGGAATCTCCCGACCGCCCAGCAGCAGAAGCAGCAGCTAAACGTTTCTAAATTAATACCCTATGTCTTTTGTGAGTTCATTGTGGTTTGGGAAACTAATTGTCTCTACTTTTTTCATTCGTTTATATTTGTATTTGCTGTTATTTTCGTATGAATTGCTCCAACGAGGAAAAACGCCGAATTCTCCAGCACTGCGTGCGTGCGTTGTATTTCATACAAACTGTTATTGCCGGTGAATTATAGAGGGTTTGCGTCGCTCCTTGTTTTTTATCGATTTTTTTATAACGCCGTTTAGATTAATTTCCGTTATTCCAGACAATAAAATTACACGGCGTTTAACAGTGGTTATATTTTTTTCTTTTCGTGTATGTCCATTCGCGTGTAGGTAAATTATAAATTCGTTAGCGTTTTGCAGTGTCGTGTTTCAGATAAAAATTTTAACAAAACATTACGTACATTGACTGTGTAATTGTCTGTGCCGGTGCAAGTGTTCCAGTTTTGTCAGCTCGTGACAAATGTGCTTCCGTTTATCGTTTGCATTTGTTATAAGTTTATTTAGAAACGAAATAACGTGTTACAGTCATTTGTCAGCGTTTCTGGCCGTGCATATTACCGCCTGGCGCTTGTTTGACGAGCCAGCACGCCGACATGCGCTTTTCCGTTAATGAGAGTCGAAACAAAATGCGGACACGTCAGTATTGTCTGTTCTGTTTTTGTGCTTCGTGTGTTACAATTTTTGTACGCTAAGACTTGTGCCTTTGCACCGACTAGCACAGAAATGTATCGCTACGTTAACGATTTGTGTACTTACGAGGGACACTCCAACATTGTAAGAAAACATCGTCAGATTCGTAAAGGCTCAACAAATACAATGGCTAGGTGACCTACGGCGCAAGTCTATAAAAGCAGAAAGGGGGCCGACCTAGGATAAGATAGTTGGACGATGCGCTGGAAGATTAAGACGAATGGATGTGAGGGGTTACATTGAGAGGCCAATGGACAGGACACATTGGAGAAGATTCGTGTTTGAAGCCAGGGCTCACGTTGGGCTGTAGTGTTGAAGAAGAATAAGAAGAAGAATGGATAACACGGTAAGAAGTCGCAGATCAACATAACACAAAATTAAGTAATGAAGGTTTGAAATGAAGACGGTAAGACGTGTTTATGGCCCGGTTAAGGAAGACGAGTGGAGAATAAGAAATAATCAGGAGATAGATGAGCTATTTAATTATGAAGGAATTTTAAGATTCATAAAGGCTCAACGAATACAATGGCTAGGTCACCTAGGGCAGATGGGTAAACAGCGTATGCCAAAGAAAATCGTGAGGACGCAGGTCTGTAAAAGCAGAAAGAGGGGCCCGACCTAGGATAGGATGGTTGGATGGTGCGCTGGAAGTTCTCAGAAGAATGGATGTGAGGGGTTACACTGAGAGGGCTGTGGATAGGAGACATTGGAGAGAGTGGTGTTGGAAGCCAGGGCTCATAGGGCTCACGTCGTTTGGCTATAGTATTAAAGAAGAAGTTTCCGACATTGTTATCGACACTAGAAAGTAAACTTTTAGTATGGTCCCTGACCTGCAGAACTCGCTCACTATTGTCAACGAAGTACATTTATTGTTACATAAATTTCGATATTAGATAATTTTTCAACTGTGTGAAAAACTAAAAAATACCGATGTCTTTACAGTAACTCCGTATATACTATAGCACTTAATTTGCAAATATAACAGTTGTAGAGCACGCGATCGACCATACAATAAACACTAAAAATTCAAAACATCCGGATTTGCGTTACAATTGCTTCTGGCACTTTTTTGTTTTCAAGTTTAAAAGCTTTTTATGTAGCCTATATTTCGTTTTCAAAAGTCACTTGCACGTTAAGGATTTTTGTTAAAAGGGCATATTTACATGATATTTGAAGAGCTATAAAATGCTTCAGTTTACATTTTTTACTGTATTTCTAACTTATTAACAATGATGTTTAGTCAGCTGTATGCTAGTCGAAAGTACAGTGTTGAAGTAATCAGGGAACTGAAATGTTAGTTTTTCCACATTACAAAAAATTTGGTCGAATGAAAATATGCACTTTTCACATTAAACTATCCAAATACGCCCATACTTCGTGGGCTTTTTTAAACCAATTTCCCATGCTTTTTATTGTATGTATAAAGTTGCATAAAATGTAAACTTGATTAAATGAACGAAATAGCTGCGTATACGGTAACAGCAAATTATTTCTCTGTTGTGAAATCAACAATTTATTTGCAAATGTGCTATTCGAGGCCGGGAGCTTCTTGTTTGTAGGGAAGTGTAATCATGATATCACGTTGAAATTGGCCGGCAAAGTTATGGCAAGTGAAAAGCAGGCGGTTTGCATTGCAAATGTATAATTGTAACGCGTATCTGAGACACCTGCTGCTCAAATTGCTACGTAATTACGTACACACAGCTGTTGTTGTTGTTGCTGTTTGCCTAACGTTTGATTGCCCATGAAGTCTCTGTGCCGCAATATTTGCGTGTTTTACAAATATTCCGGCTCATACACTACCTAGTGGGAAGAAGGGAATGTCCACATGTTTGACCCGTACACTTCTGAGGTCCGTATCCCCGGCTTGTAACAAATCAGGTTAAGGTGATTTTAATTATTTATTATTGTCCAGGCTGTAAGGCCGTGGCGTTCCAAATAGGCGTTAGTCGCTCGACCAGACGTTTCGGCCTCATCTCTAGACGTCATCTTCAGTATTAGGACTTGGCCGACGAACATCTTGTCAGTTTGTTTCAAGTCCTTACACTGAATACGCCCTCCAGACGAGAGGCCGAAACGTCTTGTCGAGCGACTAACGCCTATGGACATGAAGAATTTTGAAGAACACGGCCTTACAGCCCCGGTACTAATAATTTAAAAATTGTAATAATTATGACGCGGGGCGTGAAAGCCTAAGAAGCAGACTTAAACTAATTTTGTTGCAGTTTCTTGTTTTGCTCTTGGAATAAGATGTACCTCGTGACAGCTTTTTTTCAGGCAGTACTTCTCTTTTATAATGTTTCAGATTGATAAATTTGCTTGTAAACGTTTATAGAACTTTCAATACAATGCTTACGTTGATTGATACGTCAAAAAAAAGGAAGGGAGTGAAAAGACGATCGAAAACGGTGCATTAGAAATGAAAGAAAATAATTATTTTACATGAAAAATTACACTTCATAACACAAAATGACAATACAAATTATTTTGTTACTTTAAGACACTATGTGTAACACCCACGCCTGCCAACCAGGTGACCAGCCTGTCTCTTCACTGTTCGTCCGGACGAAGAATTGAACCCCTCCCCCTCCCCGCTAATTCCCAATGGCCAGAATAACAACCTGTACTCAGCCTTATAATGAAGTATTCGTTTTCTGTACACTGCGGACCAGAACGTTAATCTAATACCGATACGTATCCCCCGTTACGTATTTTCTCGTTTATCGCTAAAGGGTCTACCAAGGTACGTGTACAGGTAAAGAATCGCTCGCTAGTCTATACATTCAGGTACGAGGCGAAACGTAATCACCGAGGTTGATCGAACTATTCCTATTTTTATAATCATCCTACAAAGCACACTAACGTGTCTGGCTCTTGTTTGCCTGGGAGAGTGTCGATATTATATCTGTGTATCTTTTCCTGATTATAAAAAAAAATCTTCAGAGAAGACTCGACGTTCGCTTTTCGTGGACTGAATCTAACTATAGTCAGATTATCTTTCCAACCTCAGTCTCGGGAATGGGCAAGCATATTGTTATAAGTTTCTGTTTTAAATTATAGCATGAATTATATGATGTTCTCGTAATCTGATAGAAAACGTAGGCGTATATAAAATTTGCGGGAAATGTATTAAAGGCAGATGGACCAGTTTTACGTACAACAGTAAGACGGAAATATCGTATAGTAAGTTACATCTGTAAAAACATTTAATTCTTTTGCTGAGAAACAGAGTGATAAATTACGTCAGGACGTATTGTAGTAATTCTGCCGAATGCGTTTTATGCCCAACGTACTTGATCGTTTAATCTATTTCAGGTGTAATGTTATTTTAATAATTTAGCAAGGTCAAACAGTGTAGCATTAATGAGTATGTCTTCCGCCATATTCGTTCACTGTTTTTGAACAAAATATGTCCCGAATGATTTGATTTTGTGTAAATTCGGCAGCAGTGTGTAATGTGATAAACTATTTTTATTTTACCCTTGGTAATTGATTCGCAGTAATTACCTGCTTTCCTGTGTTCTCGTCCATATTTTTCTGCGACAGCCAATGCTCGGAGTTTTCGTGCTCATTGACAGTTTCGTTTAATGTGACAGTCCAATTACTGCTTCCTCCGTCACATCATGTACGAAAACCTCTCGTACATTTCTCGATTTTTTGAAACTATTTTCCTCCTCTTATTCACTTATTTCTGATTACTTATTACCTCTTTACTTACTTACTACGTGTTTGCTTACTCACTTTGCCGTTATGTTGATCCGTGATTTCTCACCGTGTTATCCATTTTCTTCTTCTTCAGCACGACAGCCCAACGTGGGCCATGGCTTCCAACACCAATCTTCTGCAAAGTCTCCTATTCATTGCTATCTCATTGTAACCCCTCACATCCGTTTTCCTGAGATTTTCTAGCACATCATCCAACCATGGGGGCCCTCTTTCCGCTTTTATAGACTTGGGCCCTTAGGATTTTTTTGACATACGCTGATCATCCATTCGCTCTAGGTGACCTAACCATTGTATACGTTGAGCCTTTATGAATCGACAGTGCCCTCATGATTCAATTGCTCATCTATCTCCTGGTTATTTCTTATTTTTCATTCGTCATCTACATCTTTAACCGAGCATTAGGCACGTCTTATCGTCTTCATTTCAAACATTAGTGGTTCTTGTTCCTTTTTTTTGTCAATATCCACGGCTCACCTCCATAAGTAACAACTGGTCTGATAAAGTGTCTTATATATTTTTATTTTTGTGTTGCGACTAATGACTTTACTTCTCAAAAGTCTGCTATTGGCATAGTATGCCCTGTTTTCTATTTGTATCCTGTCATGTATTGTTATATTTACGGACCCTTCATTATCTATTATGTTACCCAGGTATCCGAACTTACTAACTCCATCAAATGAATTATCCTCTGTGCACAAATTACATAGATTTCTTCGCCTTTCTTATGTAGAAATCAGCATGTATTTAGTCTTGCTGATAACCGTATTGCCCATTACGCATTTTAAACGTAAATTAATTTTAACTTGAATATCACGAACCTACAATTATTTACAGAAGCGAAATAATATCTACTTCGTTTGCAAGTGTACATGAAGTGTACATGATCGTATAATGAGGCCATTTCATTAACCGTTTATTCTTTTAATTTGCTATTCGAACTTTATGTTTAATTTGTTTCAAAAGATTCACGTGGGTGTTATACGTCGACACGGTAATAGCTATGGTTAAGCTAACACAAACACGTCAGCAAGGGTTAATATACCAGAAATTATTTATACTTCGTTTGGTTTAGCGTCGCCAGTAACCCATATTTGTTTTACTTGCGTAACCGTTACGTCAGAGTAACGGTGGCTGAAAATACCTCCACTAGACACAGCGGCACATCTGTTTTTCTTCACGTTTAGTAATCTTTGGAACGCGTTTAGAACAATATTTTGCCCACCAATTAATATTCAATAAATAAATAGTTCTAGTAGGAATTTGTTGCCACTCGTGCGTCTGCAAACAGTTTTCCATTACTGTCTCGGAATGGTAGCTTTACCGTCCTTGAACCTAGTATTAAGATATAATTAACACGTGTCCCAGAGATTGCGACGTGTTAAGTACTGTTAGGCCAGCGTATTAATTGGCAGTCGTCGATACACTTGTCATTGTGATTACAGTCATCATTTTCTCTGCCCGGATGAACATGTGGGCATTTGCCTGCAGTAGCGTAACTAGAATTTTCCCCGGGGGGGGGGGGGTCGGCTTCATACAAAAGAGAAAAACATGTTAAGACAAATCAGTATTGCTATCTTTAAAGTGACTGAAATCAGTCCCATTAAAATAAACTGTAATAACGGAATAAAAATACGCGTTATTGAAACATTGTTTACAAGACGCTTATTTTTCTATAGGCCTATTCCATATTCCAAACGTACCTATACGCGGAAGCTGTGTGTAATAAATTTGTTTATAAAAAAGAGTTACTACTATATTAACTGCCAGACAATAAAGTTTATTACTTCCATAGTTCATGTGAATCCGTTTTTATTATTATTGTCACAGTTTGGTCAGTGAATGAGGACGCATGATCACACAGCGTGTAATTATAGGATAACTTTGTGGGTAATTGTCACCTTTTGACGATAATTGACGGGCACGGCTTATTATCATCCCGTGCACAAATCTACGGTGCATTTATCTCTTTGTGATAACAGGAAATATTTTTATAGCGGAGATGTATGGCGAGTCTGCTATTGTCGTGTATTGTCCGCTTTATCAGTGTCACTCAGGTGATGTTTGTTTTAGTAAACGGATAACGTGACAAGAGACACGCAGGCCACACTCGTACGTTATGTGTGTTGGGTCTTGCTTCCGTAATTTACTGTTCTCCTAACCTGGTCCCGCGTCTCATGTTTTATGTAAGCGTATATACAGGGTATTGATCGGATTACGTCGTGGCCAGACGTCGTAAGCAGCGTACCTCCAGCTATTTCTACAACGACAATTGCATTCTTGTTACCAACAGAACATCCGCATATTACCGGTTAAAAACGATTGTGTTGTGTTAGTGATAAACTGTCTGACAATTTGCTACAGTCGGTATCAACATATGAAAAATTTCAATCGAGTTAATCCAAACTTTTCTTGATTATTTTTACAAGTACATACGAGCAACTTTGGAACATGGACAGCAGACGGTAGTGAGTCTTTGTTACAGGCTATAAAATCAGACAGAAAACATCTTGTGGTAGTATAAAGTATAGTGGAGTTTTTTATTACGAGGTTTCGCCCCTTTTCAATTTTACTGAGTGATACAGACGTAAAATGGGTACGGTATTACGTTTGCTGTGCGTCAGCACGTATTCTCAGCTTTCTGATCCATATACTTTGTTTCCAAGTATAGCCTTTACCACAGTACTGTAGGCCTGACGTGAACACCCTACGTTCAGGAATTTTTAAAATTCCACTGACGATGGCAGCCATTGGAGCTGTTGAAACGTTTGGTTTGGCAATAAACCATGGACCACGGCCAAACAGCCCGGATAACTTGAATCATACATACTTTGTTTCCGTTTATATCTACGAAGTGTGCAATACGAAACGAATCAAACGAACGTGTATGCTTTGTCACACGTTAAATATTGTCTTTACAGTTTTTTTGAATCGGCCATCTAAGAACCACGTGCCAATTTCAAATCTTTATTCTTTGTTCTTTTCTTTTTCTCCAATATTCTTTCATCTTTTCACTGTGTCTCTTCTTCTTGTCTTCAGTCCACTTTGAACCTGCGTTTTTCTCTCTCCTACCCTGGACTCCCTCCATTTTTAACACTTTAACCCGAAAAACTTCTCTTTCATTTGCTTCTTCTGCGTTTATATTATTTTTTTTCTAAATCCTTTTGGACTTCTTTAATCCAACGTGAGGTTGACTTCTTCCCCCACAGATACTTGAAGATCTGCTTTGTTAACCTATTGTCGTCGATTCTATATAAATGTCCAAAAAATAATAGTCCTCTTTTTCTCATTGTTTGTGTTATATTTTCTATACTCTGATATATATATATATATATATATACACACACACACACACACACAGAGTATTCTTTATTATTAGTACATTACTAACATTATATGTTCTCCCTTAGTCTACCGGTGAATGGGTCAACTTTTGACAAAGAAATTCAATGGCGTTGAACAAAACGTTTAACTGTTGTGAACTAACGACAGTGGTATTTTCATAAACGTTTGTTTCCGTAGAAACTGAAGGCCGTTAACATCACTGTGACGGAAGTCTATCTTTATGTGGCAGTCGAATGACCGAGGCACTACTGTGATGACCTATATGGGATAACCGGATGTATCCTGAATCGTGTATCAACATTGAAGCGTCGTTCGGCATTTGTCTGTCTGTTTCGAAGATGTCAAACGATAACTTTGGAGGGCATCAGCTGATTATCGTAAAACCTAACTTACGTATCCATACTTTTAGCCAAAACAACGAAGGACGTCTTTTTCTTTAAATCTGTAGTCGTATGATATATCAAATTAAAGAGAATTTTATCAATAGTCCTAATATAGTAGTTCTGGAAATTTAAAATTTCTAAGAATCCAGAGCCGAAAAAGGGAAACAGTATTTTTAAAAATTGTAAAAAAGTGATGATGCTGTGTATAAGACCGAGGAATTTTAACCCAAATTTTAATGTAATTTTATTTCGATTGCTTTTTGAACTTTGGGGGTCAAAATTAAAGTCAAAATTTCGTAGCTATGTGGGGGATCAAAAATACGAACTTTGTATATTTGACAATAATTCGAGAAAATTAATATCTGTCAGTAAATATCCTTTGCAAATTTTGGACATCTTTCAAACCTATTGTAAGCTGTGTTTGCAAAGAAGCTGTATTGTTATCAGTTACGTGTATTTGTAAAATGTATTAACTACGTTTCTGTACATAAATGTGTGTTTAAGTGTCGGTATTCCTCATCGTGTTTGTCGGCTAAGATATAACCATGCACACGAGAAGCTCTTTACTCACAAATTTAGCAGAAATTGAAAATGTATTAATTCTACTTTACTTTGTACTACTCTTGTATGAGGAGAAACATCGGTGCATGTTTCCCGTACAAAGCTAACCTTTCGCATGATTTACTTAATACATCTGTTGTAGATGTAGTTTTTGCATATTGCAAATTGTCAGTTAAAAAAAATGTCTTTTAGTATACCCATGTTCTTCGAAATATTCATCGCGTTCTGCGCTTCAAGGAGCTTACTAGTAGTTCTACTTATCTTGGCGTTTTAGTAGCTCTTGATAACTGCATTCACAGTCGGATAGTAACCACAATCCGCCCTTCTTATGCCCGTAAAAGTGACGACGATACTAACCTACGCCATTAAGAATTGCAGTGTATAGATTTGTATGTAAATCTATATTATGCCTAACATGCACCGCTTTTTCATTTGTATGGTCTTTAATATAATGTATAAGTGTAACATATTTGGATCAAAGCCAAAAGTAATGCCCTTTATAGGAGATGAACCGGTTCGGACCAAAATATGCATAGACAACACATGCATAGAACAAGTAAGACATTTCAGCTATCTTGGACGTGACGTTACTTATAATCAAGGTAGAGATATAGAAAATAAAGTGACGAATTTCACAAGAATGTGTGGAACGATTTGGAGAATGTTGGGAAATAAATGCAGAAAAGAAACCCAAATAAAATTTTATAAAACAATGTCAATACCTACACTACTGTATGGTTCTGAAACTTGGGTCATAAAGAAAAAAGTTGAACAGAAGAGCCAAACAGCAGAAATGAAATTTCTGAGATCAGTTCAAAGGTGTAATAGACGAGATCGTATAAGAAATGAAGATATAAGAAGTGATTAGATATAAGAAACGATTAAAGAATACAGAAGAAAATGGATTCAACACAGTAGAATGGAAAAAAGTAGAATACCGAAGATGGTGAAAGAGTACAACTTTAAAGACAGAAGGAAAGTTGGTAAACCTAAGAAACGGTGGACTGTGGAATAGTAACAGGCCGCAAAAGCCTAAAAGCGTTAAGAAGATGATGATGATGTTATTTAATTTGTCGCGTCAAGATACGAATTTTATTAGAGCTACTTAATTGTAACTGAAACGCGTTTAGGCACACAACAGAAATCTGTCCAGCGCGATTGGCGGTTATAAAACCTTTGCTTATCACGCTGCAAAAGGAAAGAATATATCGTTCTTTAAGGATGACGGTGAATTGGCTAGAGTCAATATTTATTTAAAACTAATATACTAGGTAAGACAGTCCATTCGCCAAACAAATAAATGTTTAAAGTTCGGAAAAGCTTATAAGTTTTAAGATATAGCCGCGATGTTTTAACAGTAGTTGATAGAGGCACAGAGTCAAGTAATGTGTACGATCCGTGTGGTGGTAATTGAAGAAAATGAAGCAATCAGTTGTGTACGTGACGGGTGCAAATTGATGTCGATGAAACTGACTGCTGCCCTAGGTCAAGTACAGCACATCAGTTACATGTCTCAGTAATGGTCAAAGGTTATCACATGCCATGTGATAAGTAAGAACGTGTCTCCGTTGTTAGGTGACACAACATTAGTTATCGTGTAAGGTTTAAAATGTTGTTATAATGGTAAGTTTTGAGGCAAGCAGGAGTCAAAATTGCGTTGACCACTATTTACATTTATTTAAGTACAATAAAAATGCTAACAAATTTAATACAACAAAATTTGTTTTATGTACCTTAACACGGCTCCCTTATTGACTCTCCAACGATCGCTCACGTGATATTTCGTTTCTTCAATAATTTATGTTTCTTTTTATATATATCCTGGTGGTAGAGAATCTTGAGTAGTCTGTATAAGAGTGTTAGAATGGACTGTCTTGAATTCGTCGGCAGTGGCTCCTCCATGGTACTTGAAAATAATTACGTTTGTTGAATTGGTAACATAGCAAAAAAGATTTGCAGCGTTCGTATAGACTGGATAGCCCGAGCAACTTCCTCTCCTCTCTTGTCTCAACTACGCTTCCCAAGGAAATCCTTCCCTAACCACGTCTCTAGAACACTGCTTGGCCCTGTTACCATTTGCCACCGGCACGGAGGATCTCTGCCTACTGTGCCCGAGGTGGGCGGCAGCTGCCAGCCGCATCGCCACCAGGGGCAGTGCTATTAAAAGCATCAAACAAATCGTCTCAAAATTCCGGCGCCATCTAGCAGATAACCGTTGTTCGCGTGTCCCTTCCCATATTTTAGATACCCCGTCAAGAAAATCCAGCACCGTTTTCATCTGGCAGTCATCGGGCACGTCCCGGAAGCTACAGTCCAGCTACTCTAACAGTAGTTAGGCGACGTCTTGTTTAGGTTAAACTGTTCCACATACCCTACCCGTCCTGTCTTCATTACTGTTTATTACAGATGCTACCCTGCTTTCATTATGAGACGTGTGACTCGACACACGCGATTCTGATGTGGATGTTGTGTCAAGGACCCTCCCCAAAGTACGTCGTTATCGTAGAGCGAAAGGATGAGAACACAAAGAGTTGTCTGGATTTCATTCGTCGCTTTGTTATGACATTCACAACGTGAAAAAAATAAAATAAAACCTATTAGCGAATGGAAGAAGACCCTATTCGTGTCGTGAACAGCTCAACTTAATTACGGCGATCTCACACAAGTGTCCCCGTCTTAACGACATGTTCCTGTAGCTTACTTATGCCCAAGTAAAACGAATGATAAACCCTTAATTTTCTGCGTTTTACTAACGCAATAGGGATTTAAACCCGATTTATTTATTTTTTAGTAAACACCGCGAAGAAATACGTAGATACGTATGTGGATCTACTCGATTCTTATTTTTTCATAATTAATCTTCGGGAACCTGCTGTAAGTCGTAGCGATAATCGATTCTCATAACGATTTTTACTACATATGACTTTGAAAATGAATAATTTACTGGCCCTTAAAGGCCAAATACTTTTTTAGTATTCATGTAGTAAATACCTCGTTTGTTTACTTGGTTTTCTGTCATAATTATTCACTTATTCGGGACGTCGTTTAACGTCCTTCACTCTCTTCACTTCCTCACGTTATAACTGAATTAGTTCGGGAAATGGATTAGAGCTCAGGAAACTGGATTAGAACTTTTTTGACAGGAACAGCTAGCGTTTCGTTCATCCTCCACTGGAGTTTCTGTCACATCTTTTGGAGAAGAAATATCAGTAGAATCGCTTTATCATCAGACTTTCGGGATCGTATCGATGTCAATATCTTCTTGCTGGTGGAGCTCTAGGAGTTCATTTTTAATATTGCATGCGTTTTGTACATTTGTCTCTTTTATTCCCGAAACACGCAATTGATAGAGCTTTTCATGCGACACGTTTCAACCGTTATGGAATCCGTTTTCAAGTTTCCATAATTCCGTTAGGTATTCCATTCTGCCGCCCAAGAAATCTTCGTAGGTTAATTAATATCGTCTGCCCTTTCTACCGTATCAGTACGAGCTGTCAGTCCTTGTGACAACACTATTGGAGTGCGAGTCATTGTGATTATTATATTCTCGGATAAAAGTGTGTACTTTAAAACTTTTGTTTTGGCAATGAGAAAACGATCCGGTGTTACACTGTTCAAAATCAACAGCACTTTTCTCACGGTCGAATTGAATTTTTCAATCGAATCGGTCAGAATAGCGCCCAGAATTTCCGGTAGACGTACCAGCTCCGTATTTAGCTCGCCGTTTTGACATTTTAAAACATCTCGCGCGTAAGGCGTTGTTTATTATTGTTGACGATGGTTGTTTATCGTCAAACGTGACTGACAACGTTATTCTTCTTTGTTTTATATTTTTAGTACCGTGTGGCGTGAGAACAAAGCCGATGTATTCACGTTTAACTTATTGTATTCGTATTAACTACGGTTTGCCACAACGTTATCACTTCCTTCACATACTACGGGTACTTTGAAAACAAGATTGTGTCTGTAATCACTACTTGGAACCCTCTGTCCCGATATCAAGGTATTGTGTGCATAACTTGTAGCATTTTTTGCAGAATTGTATTTATCGTTGATTGGCCATTTTTGTTCACGTACACCTCAGACCAGTTCAGAATTGAATAGTTCATTTCTTGCTGAAGGTTCATTCTGTATTTTTGATAAAATTTTGTATCCTGATATCGTTACGCTTATCCTGGAGTAATGTTTTATTGTTGCTCTAACGTTTCATTGCTTTTTGCAACGGAAAGAAAGCAAAAGTAGCCTATTCTTGAAAATAAACAACATGTTCGTTCACAACACACGTACATTCATTACAAAGAAGTCAAAATACATACAGGTGACAGATACCAAAACCGATAGGAAAAAGGACACGAAGTGGTAATTGCTTTGAGACAACTTAAATTTTTATCGTATTGAACTTATAGTTAAAGGTAGAAAAATCAATGACATCGTTATTCGGCGGCTTGTAATATAGACAGAAGGCGTTAAATTGGACCAAACCGAGACGAATACATCAAGCAATAATTGAACGACTGAAGCGAATTCTCAGTTTTAATTCGACCATTCCGCATTTGTCTGCCTGTCTTTCTGTTTGGACTATGTCTCACGATAACTTTTGAACGTATCGACCGATTTTCGTAAAACTAGGCACGCGTGTCCGTAGTTTTACCCTACAGAACCCTGTTGTTTTTTTAGATTAACCTGTCGAGAAGTTGGCAGGATTGGTGAGGGGTCAAAATTGTGAGAAAATCGCAGAAGCCCACGATGAGAATCAAATTAAAAGGAATTAAAGGACCTCAGACTGAATATAATGTACATTGTTGAAAATTTCAAAATTCTGGCGAGTCAGGCTCCAAAAATTGGGTGAAATTATTTTATAAAATTGAAAAAATTCATGTGGCGTACCAGATTAAAGAGAATTAACTAACATCTGAATGTTGTGTTAAGTTTTTCACAAATTTGCGACCCTAAGCCCTAAGAAAGATAAGAAATTTGAAAAGCTTCTGTAAATCCAGCAAGTTGTCAGACTCAACGGAATTGAACCCGTATCACAATGTTTCTAATATTTAGTGTTTATCCACAACTCTGCTAGTGTGCGTTACAACTCTTATATTGGTAAAGAAATAGTAGAGAATTCGAAATTTTTGTAATTTTTCCCATAACTGCTAAATTACCTAATGTCGAGTTTCATGAAGCAATAAATGTATTTCGTTCGAAATAGTTAGTAAGTTCTGCACCTCAGAGAGCATACTAGTATAGACGTATTAATGAACTAATGTTGCAGATTCCCCCCACTTAATTCTAGTAAATGTAGCAAAATTTCATATTTATTAAGTGGCCATTTACAGATTTATTATGCGGTGATTCAGATAATACCAGTATCGGTAATACTGAAGTGTCGTCGTGAGGGTGGTCACGTGAGTCGAGGGGCTGTCGCCCGAGACGCGTTTGACTGTAAAAATAAATAACGGTCATAGGAAGCTTTATTATGGAAAACATAGGACGATCAGTTATTTTGTACGCCTAGAAGTTAGTTGGCCGTGCAGACCAACGAGTGAAATGAGTGTTGAAGGGAAGCGTGATTACGTTATTGGAAAAGAAGACAGAAACTGTGGAAAAAAAATTGTATTGCAAGAGACGCGGGAAAACAGATGAATATGGAAAGCATGCAGTGCCGTAAATCGCTGTAAACATAGAAAAACGTTGAGCGTTATATTTGCACTTCAGCAACGGAAAAGTAAAATAACCCCTTTTCTTTCTAAAACATGCAATAAAGAGAAAGTAAATCATGCTTTGAATGTACACGATAAGAGGAACGGCAAGAATCTGAATGGACTCTTGATACACCGTCTCGTCTGACGCGCTGTTCTCACTTCCCAATATAACACGTGTGCACTGTCCCCATTCATACGACATATTTTACGTAGATAAGCAACTACGGCCGGCCTCTGTATCTAAAGCGACGACAAGATCTTTTCCATATAAATTTCACAGAAACTACTCGCTCCATTAGATTTCTTCATTTTGTTGTTAATTTAATGTTTAACTCGAAGTACTATGCGTTTTGTGGTTATGGCGTGGGTTGATAGAAAACTATTCTCAGTTATATTCAGGCGTGTGGTTAGTGTTTCTATAATGTGGAATACCGGTCGGCTGTGTTGTCCATTAGAGAATTTGCGGTTTTCACTTTTAAATCCAGCCGACAACTAGTTATTGCATAGTGAATTAATAATATCATTGTTTGCGGTGTATACATAACAGAGCGGTCGCGCATCCATTACGTTGCGGTACAGTTGTCCCTTTTGTGACCCAATAATAAATCTTGTGTTTATACAACAACAGTGTGGCGTAGTTCATCACGTTAAATTTATTGTGGCCGCTGCAGTAAATTGTAGGGCTCCGCGAGGAGGCGTGGCAAAGACACAGCCGGCTTGATTAAAACTGCCAACCGCGGCTTTTTTCCCTATAGTAGCCGCCGAGGCAATTTGTTACTGCGGGATAACACGTTTTTTATCTGCATAGATTTAACGTTGTCTGACTGCTGAAATGTTTTGGTATCGTATGAATTTAAAGTAAGTAAAGTGCAGAGATACCACGTACTGCGCGTGTGGCATGGGTCGGCAACCCCTGGTTGCTGGTTTTCAAAATTATTACACAAAATGGATATAAATTAGTAAGCCCCTTGAACTGCAGAACTCGCTCACTCTTTTTGAACGAAGTATATTTATTATCATATATTCTCACGTAGGCTTCTGCGGCCGGTGTCTGTTATGTTTTTGCAGTCTTCTTCCGGTATAGACAGCGTCAAAAATGTTTTGTATCACACTTTTTATCGTATAAGACATTTTTAACGCGGTCCATACCGGAAGAAGACTTGAAAAAACGTTTTTTTATTTTCAGGTAAATTTCAGTTTTTTTAGTGAAGTATCCAAAGCAGGCAGGTCACACGATAAACAAACAGCAGTACATTTCAAATTTTGAGAGCCCTGGTGTCCTAAAATTTTTTAATTTCCTAACCTTTACACCTTATTCAGGTTTTGTTAAAAGGTCTCTCCTTTATTTGATACATCACGAGAATTTTTTTTATCTTGTCAAAATTATTTTGACCCGCTTTTCGGGCGCTGCCGTCCCATAATTTGAAATTTAAGACTATATTCAGATTTGGTTATAATCCTCTTCAATTTGATGCACCACATACATTTTTGCGATTTTGTCTGTATTTTCATCCGCTTTATGGGTCCTGGGGTTCAAAAAGTTTCAAAAATGTACATTATATTTCGTTTTAATTAAAATTCCCTTTAATTTAATGCCCAACGTGAATTTGTTCGATGTTTCAACACTTTGACCCCTTTCCATTTTTGCCACCCGCTCCCGATTTTTTGGTGGACCGATCTGAGAAACTATAATATATGGCTCTTACGGTGAAGTATGGACACACCAAGTTTTCCAAAAATCTGTTGATACATTCAAAATTGATGTGTAGGCCTATCTCAGATAGCCTGATAAATAGATCCCAAACGATCGAGTTAAACGTAAAATAGAATATTATAACTAAACGTGTACCTTCGTATTATTAATAATGTTAATATGTAATAAAACTGTGTTGTTAATAAACACTTTTGCTCTAGGTGTATCTGTTTTTGTCAGTTGATACTATTGGTTGCGTGTTTATTCCTCGTATATATGTTAATTCTCTTTAATTATAATTTTATTTTTTATGGATGAATCTTCTTTATCGGTTAATTCTAGAATTAACTGAAGAGAATTCTTAGTTCGTCTGCTTCAAATGTTTGAATGTAGCGGTTGTATCGTCCCAAAACAATTTCTTAATGAATACGTTCGATTTACGTCTCAAACGTATTCGTTGAGGTTAATTTCTGTTTCGTAATTTTTGTTATTTGTACAACTCGCAGACGTCTTCTTGATCTTCCTGCGTATAGAACGAATCCTAATTATACCTTACGTTCCAGAAATAAAACACATGGAAATGATATTGGTAATAATAATGTTTAAATTTTGAATTTTTTATTCAGATTTAGTAAAAATTGTTATTTCGATATTAACATTAGCAATGATCGATTCTTATCTCAGGGTCAATTGTCAAACGAATTAAGTATATAAACGTGAATTCTTTTGGCTGCTACGCAAGGTTCAATTAATTAATAAAAAAACAAATAAAGAGTACATTACAATGGAAATAGGTTAATACTTATTATCTAACATAATATTATAAATAACTATTAATGTTTGAACAGTATGGCCGGTAATATTTCGTTTCGTTATGTGCGCAGTGCATGCTGGTTGTTGAGTGACGTCATAATCATGGCCGATGTGTTGCCAGTTGTGGTTAGATTAAATTGGTTCCCAATGTATATTAATAAAATATTGTCACTTAGTGTTCACTATTTCTTATGTTCTGTTATTTTTTTCTTTTATAAAATGTTTTATCAGTTACTAATGTGGTGTGAGTTGTTGGTGTTGCTGGTGATTATTCGTAATTGGATTACGAGAATTGGTTGGTTAAATTTTTGTAGAATACATACAGTTCCTTAGTTAATTTAAATTTAGGCTTCCTTCTTGTTAGTCACTTTATATTTTCGTTAACTTCACTGGTAGTCGTTCATGTTGGGTTAGATGACTTATTTTAATGACTTCATTATTTTTCTGTTTGGTAATTCATTCTTCTGAGTTTGGTTCCTTGTTTTAAAATTGTTTACATAGCATTTTTTATCCGCACTCCTCAACCGTATTCAATCGTGGTTAACAATCAAGTGTTCCAATTTCATCTTGTTTTCACAGAAACTGACCAAAATTCCTTGGATTCTTATTGGCCTATAGTGCAAAGTTCAACTGTTACATTACCATGGTCATTAAAATATATTACATTTTATATTTTGCCTTCAAATTACCCTTTTATCATAACACAATAATATTTAATACAATGTATATGTGGTTAATCCAAATAAAATTACAAATCATTTGATACCAAACATGGCCTGGTTTGGTCATGTAAAAATTAGTATCTTGTGGATTTTACATTTATCTTATTAAACAATTTAGAATGATGGATGACAGTTGACTATGACCCTTTGATACAATTTTAATTTAACTTGATCTGCTAGTAACAAGAACTTTTTATAATGTAAACAAAACTCTTAACTATACTCCTTATCTTAATAATTTTAACTTACTACATTTAACTGGTTACACACTGTTAAACAATTGTCTGTGTGTTATTTTTTAAATCACCAGTGTCAATTATGATTGATTAAACATCACTTCTTAATACTAAATAACACCACACCTTTTAACCATAGTATGTGTGTTTATTATTATGCCACCCTTTATGTGTTTGTTTTCACTTATGTCACTGTAGGGTTTTGTGCCCCTTTGGTCACCTTATTTTACAAAAAGAAAGATTTTTTTATTGGCCTATTTAGTCCTATAGGTAATACACATTTATGCTATGAAGTGGCTGTACTCTTTATTATTTTGGGTTATTGTTTATTTATTTGATGCTTGTTTACAGCTTTACTTTTTTATTGATTTACTGCCCTATCTAACTTGGTAATGTCTGGTTTATTATTTGTTAGTCATAGTGAGGTCAAATGTTGGTGTTGTTGAGTTAATTTTGGTCCATTCATTATCTTCAATTTTGGGGTTTTCGGTTTATTAGCTGGTGATCATAATGCTTGGTTCTATCCCTGAATGAGTTTCACAGTTTATTATTTATAATTTGTCATACAGTTTTCTGTGTCGTTACAATATATAGGCCTATATATGCATACATACATGTGATGATACCGAATCTCCTATTTCCGAGTTTGGAACAGGAAACCATGGCTTAACCCGGAAAGACGGGCGAAGTCGTTGATAAAACTAAAATAGTTTTCAGTGATGTACTTGGAATTAAAAGACTTTAAAATTAACGTGGCCACGTGTAGCTTGTTAATAATAAATCCGCCCCGCCTTATAACTAACTTCCAGAGACGATTAGGCTCCGTTTGGGTTTGGTTTTAGCCGTACGTTGTCTTACTCTATGTGATCTTCCACAACATGACAAAAGTTTTGTTTGACCACTGTGATTATTTGGTCTGGTCTGCTGATAACGTTCCCTATTTTATGTAAAATAGGATTGGGCATACGAAATTGATTATTATAAGCTAAATAAAGAAAGTTTTTGAAGAAAGATGTTATAGCCTGTTATGGACCTGTTATAGCGCTGTGTGGGCTGAGGTGTATTCATGTCATTCGCGCGTTCGAATTGTGGAAGTTGATCTAGTGGCGTCGTAATCCTTGAGCGGGAAGATAGTGCGATTGAGGCTGCGGTGAACGCCCAAATAAGTGCAAATGAATGTACAACGCCCAGTAATGGACTAGACAGAGAGCGAGAAGCCAAGCCAGGGATTAAATTAACTAGATGCATGTTGGCAGAAACAAGACTGACTCAGCCCCTGGATCCGTGTCCTGTCCTGTGCGCTCGCTTCTCGTCACAGTAATGGCTCACCTCCTCTTATTGTGCTTCTTGTATTACCGTATTGTTAACAAGTCGGGTGCTTGAATACATTATACGACGAGCCTCGTTCCTTTAGTACGAGAGGACGAGTGGTTTTGCGATATAATTTTGCCCGCTTATTACGTTTTACAAAAATTGTCAATTTTTATTCAGTCAAATGTGCAGTCACGTTATTGAAAATTTTCGGTTTCGTTTTAAGAATTTGAAGTGGGGGGGGGGCAGAAGCTTGACGTACCCCGGGGGAATCCGATGACTGGCTGTCGCCGGTTTCTTACCTTGACTAGCGGTCTCCCGCTTGCAGGAATTGAACTTCCTTGATGTTACTATTGTGGAGAAATGCGCAACTGTGGAATAGAGGAGTCTGTAGAGACGTTTCGGTTGGGGGGGGGGGCAGGGATTGTCGTCCCCAACGGGCAGAGCGCGTCAGACCGGCCCAGGAAATGTTTCTAGAGGGTGCCGTGAGGCTTCGCCGCGTCACAGGAGAGATGAAGCGCTCACAAAAGGCGGCACACGACACGGACGCGGTGTAGGCACGAGAGGTGGGAGACGAAACCTTGCAAGGTCGGCGGAAAGGACAGAAGATGGGGATGAACTAATAAGATCACTCCCCCCTATTAACTCTAGAACCACCACTGGTTACCATACGTTTATTTGTAAAAAATTAAACGAGTTCCGGATAATGTAAGTTAGGTCTTATGCTCGTCCTGATTTCTCTCGGTGGTTATATCTTTAATAACAAAAGTCGTTTATTCCTCCCTCCTTTTATTCTTCTGTGAAGCGCTAACGTATGTTTGCCATGCCTCAATATGTGTCCTAAACAGCGAGAATTTCAAAATCGGTACGTGTTTCTATGAATGTTTTTATAATAACAGTAATAATAAAGTCTTTATTAACAAAACAAAAATTACTACATTAAGGTCTTTTATAAGAAACAGAGTACAAAGTTAAACCGAAAAAAAAATTTGTAAGCTTGCGTACAAATATATATAAAGACCATTCGAGAGGTTGCCGTCCTTGTCTTTCCGTTATCTTGTTTTTATGTTGCAACAACAACAGTATATGCATCTAAAAGTTAATTTCTTAACTAAGTTGTAAATACTTCCAAGCACTCTTGTAGTAATTGCACACGAGTCTTCCACTCTTTTCCATTTAAAAAAAATTGATAAATTCTAATTTCCTACTAAAAAATTCCAGTCTGAATTTCCGTAACATTGGGCATATGGAAAAAAAATGTGTATGCCTTCATCTTTCAGATTAAGAAGCGAGCAAATATTAATTGTCGTAGTAAAATAATTAATGTATGTTTAAATAGATCAACTGAGTCCTCGCCTTGAAAAAAATAGTCCTGATTGAAGTATACTTCTGATTACGGTATATTCATCGTTTAATCTGTTCTTGTTGTTTATCGTTTATTTACTTTAACTGTCTGAATATTAAACCAGAATCATACGCTTTAAAGAACTGTTGTATTGTTGCTGACTCAGCGTAATAGTTGAATTTCTACATTGGAAGAGCGTGGTAATTGAAGATGCGGCTTTACACTCTGCCGGAATACTACATATTATCAGGTGGTAATCTCCAGCCAGTGTGATGGACTTGGTTCACGATCTTCTCTTTTCGTATTTTCGGGGGATTTTATTTTGTTGTCGTGGTCGTCGTCCAGTTTTACTAGGGTCAGCTGTTTGTTTTTACTTTTCTTCTGGCGTTTGTAAGGTTTTGTTGCGTATTAAGCCGTATGGAACAGCTAGAAAGTCTAGTCATACATTCTGCATATAATTAACGTTAGAAGCGTCCTGTAGCGGTGATAATTAACATACAGTGGGTACCAGCGTGCGGGGACTGATTTGCATAGGTAAGCTTATATTTTATTGTAGACCAGAACAGTAACGCAGCGGAGCGGTAACAATTGTAGAGAGAAAGTAAATCACACCCGAGCGCCCGCCAGTGTCGGTTGGGTTTTCTCTATTCATTGCATTGTATTCAGAACTCTAAGCTTAGTTTTGTTCACTCGTATTTGTTACGTTTTTGTGAAAAATCGAATGACTTTTATTGTGTAAGTTTTATTGGAATAATTGAATTTTTTTAACGCTATTGGATCTCTTGTACGATAATAGTTTGTCTCGCGAAGCAGGATAAAATTATAAACTGGAAGTACATTAAGCAATCCGGTATCCGCGATTCGTTGCGGTAACGAGATTAGATTCTTAACGATAATTACAGTTTAACGTTGTCCTTAATTCCAGCCCGAGGTGGTATACGTATGTACGTACGTCCTTTTGTAGGATTAGTCTTTGAATCGTATCCCCTATGTAAGTCGTACAGATTAATCATCGTACACTGGTTTGTATGCATCAGATCCGATTAGGAATGGATTACACTTCATTTGTCTTTTCGTTCTGCTTCGCGAGTTCTCACAGCCAGCGCAGTTTGAACGTTTTGCATTCTACTACAGTATTATAGACACACTATACGACGTCTGACCGAAAACTATCCGACCATTTCGAATAATTCAGGAACCGATTTATTGTAACTGCTTTTATTCGTGTACATTGTAACTGTACATTTCATGTACAGTTTCAACTAAATATAAGTATATCACTACCGACTCGGAACACAAAGTTTTTTAGTGGTAAAATCGTAAAAGTTTCACCTTATACCTAGAAGCAGTTTTCGCTTATTAAAGCTTTGTCAGACGCTTATAGGGCAGCCGCTGACGAAGCTATGGTCACGTCGTGGACAACAAAATCCAAGAATACAGTTTCAAATTCGGGAACTGTATTGCAACTCCTTTCAACACAATGCGTTCTCTGTAGTGTGTAGTGAGACCAGTCTTTAGACGCACGGAACAGAAACATGGACCATCACTAAAGTAAATTTAAACGTCGTTTAGCTTTTGGAACGAACGTATTACGGAAAATTTATAGCTCATTATGTGAGAAGGGTGTATGGAGGATACATTATAATCAACAATTATACGCAGTCTTTACGGATGTAGACATTATAAAATGTATTAAATTATTTATGTTGAGGTTTATTGCCGGACATTTGATGAGGACGACGGAAGGTGAAATACCAAAAAAGTCGTAACAGTGCAGAAGGAGAGATAGGCCAAAGCTGCATTGGATTGATGATATGAGCAGTGTTAGACTATTTTCACTGAGTGACCGGAGAGCCATCGCGTCGGATCGGGCATCGCGACAGTAAACGTGGCACGATTTTTAATGGCGAACGTTACATCCACCTTCCGTGAGAATCTCCGAACTACAAATCCGAATAATTCCTCCGAAATGTCGTCGACTGTAGTTTATTGCAGCCCGCACGCTTTGAACATTTTCGGATGTTCTGCTTGTTTTAAGGCCATACAGAACGTGGATTACTTTCAATAGATTCCTGGGCATGTTTAAAGCGTTTGTACCATCATTTTGTTTGTGTGATATCTGCGTTTGCACCTTCTTAATCTATACGATAGTTTCTGTGGAATAAAGTTCAAGTTTTACGAAAACTAATACAAATTCGCTGATGTAGTCGTTCACACGTGATGAATAGGACAGTCCCCGACAACACCTGTTTACATGACAGTGTCACGAATAGTGCAGTACGATAATAAATGTTCACACAAACACAAACGTCCCATCTTATTAGCTAACAAGTTAACAGTGCACATGTGCACAACCGGCACAATCGTAATTTTCAAAATAGTCGGATACTTTTCGGTGAGACGTCTTATTCCTAACAGTTGAAAGCATTCACAAGCCAAAATACCGCCGTCCCAACATTTCAGGTACATTAATTGAATAACGTTATGTTACAGTTTATTGCATAATTCGTTGCTTGCGTACATACATTTCGTCTTGTGTTACAATGAGAAACATACAGTTCACGATAAGTGATGGAAGATTTTTGTTGTGTATTCTTTAAAGACACTCATAAACTTTTTTTTATTTCTAAGGTGTAAATTTTTTTCATGAATTCATGCAGTTTTTCTTGACTTGCGATTTCTGTGCCCGTGTGGACATTATGCGATGCAATTTGTATTTTGGTTTCACTGGCTGCCGATATTTAAGCAGAAGAATTTTTTGTGATAACACTTACTATCAGCTCTCGATAAATAGGTTACAAGGGTTACGTCCAAACCCGGTATGTGCCATACCTTACCGACACGTCCTACAGCGTGTCATAATTGCAACAGTGTTGCTTCTGTAACAATTGCAAACGGAAAACGGAATTTCTCCCGTTGTATACATTTTAATAGCTTATTCACGTTGTGTCTCCAAGAATTGACTATAAATCATCTGTTGGCGCGTATGAAGGATTTTGTGGGGGGGGGGGTTTCATAAATCATGTCATGTTACTTATAGGTCTACATTGTAGGTGAAATCGGTGAACATTTGCTATAAAGGACTTTAATAATTTGCACACAATTTTGCAGTGATTTTAAAAAAGGCAAGAGTCAAGAACGAGCTCTACATATGACTGGATAACTACTTTCAAGAAGGGGTTAATAGTTGATTCCGGCAGCCAAATACTTTTAAAATTAAATGTTTAAAGTCGCTCCTAACCGCCCCTTAGTGGATAACGTTAGTTGCAGAGTATTGGGACCATAACAGGTTGTTGCATGATCTCTGTCCGTGTACGCCACTAGTATCTTACCGGACAGCGATAATAGCAAACGTACGACAACGTTGGTCATTAGTTCACATGATATTGTAACCGTTCGCTTGATAACGTTATAACCATCGAGTTGACCGTTAATTAAATTAAAACCACAATTATCGGTTTTAAGGAACATTGCTGGAATATTGAATCGCAATCGCGTGCTCGGTTAGCGGCCACTAAATGGCGTCACGCGACCGTCCAGTTAGTCACTGTTAGTGGTCAGTTTGACGTACTGTGACAGACAGACGGGTTTACTAGCAAGGTCGTTTCAGTAAAATACCTGTCACATAAACGCATAATCGAACTTTTTTTATTCATTTGTTAGTTGATGGTTGAACATTTGTCATTAATGGAGACAATAAATCAAACGTTGATCACAAATGTGAGTAAATATCGTGTCCATATTGTTAAAGGGGAATTAAAAAAATTCCCATTACCAACCAACATGCAAAAACGTTAAGTTAAGAGTCAAACAGAGAAGTTCTGAGTTTCAACTCGACCGTTAGACATTTATCTATCTATTTGGTGTATGTCTCACGGTAAGTTGTGAACACAAATAACCGATTTTCATAAGAGGCACTTGTAACCACAATGTGAATATAATGTTCATTTTTGAAAATTTCTAAATTTTTGGGTGTCGGTTCCCAAAAGTGGTGAACAGTTTGATGACATTGATACAGTTCATGAGACATGTCAGATTAAAAGGAATTTTTAAATAAAATCTGCATGTATTGTTAATTTTTGGAAATTTCACAATTTTGTAACGCCAGGGCTTATAAAGTAAAGCATAAAGTTTAGATGAATTAGCAAATTCCATGCGGGGTATCAAATTAGAGAGAATTTTAACCAAAATCTGAGAATATAGTGTACAGTTTTGGAAACTTCATAATTTTTTACCGGAGGACCAGGAGTGGGATTAGAAATTTAAAAAAATGTAAAAATCTAGCTGCTTGTCAGACTAAAGAGAATTTCAACACAAATCCGATGGTTTAGAATTTTTTACGTGTATTGTATGATTGCTCTACACTTGGTACGTTACTAAAGAAGAAAACAGTAGCATAATCAGGATTTTCGTAATTTTTCTGATTATTGAAAAATTGTGTAATATAAAATATATCCAATAATAAATCGACTTCGTTGAAAATAATGAGCGAGTTCTGCAGGTCAGGGAGCATACTTTTAATATTATGGTTGCGTTTAGAGTAGTGCAGTAATAAGTTATAATAATAAATGAATACCTAGTTTATAGCCATTTTGAAGATAATAATAATTATTATTATAAAATATTATTTGAATTAATTTACAATATTATGTGATGCCGTTTTTAATTTAATATTTTGACGACTTATCAAAAATGATTTTTCGTTACTGTTGAAAAAGTAGCTTCCAATTTAATAACAGCGTTAATGTATAAAAAGAAGACGAATGGCAGAGCTACAAAAGAATAAGTCTGCCGCTGCTAACCCTTATTAAATATATTTATAAGAAGAAACAGATGTCGGGTCGTGAGAACGGGGGAATGGGAAACAAGTCATGTCAGCGAACGCGTTCGTCGGGCTGTTTCATTGGAATTATATTTTGTTTTCCCTTAACCACGAGTTGGTTTCTACCAGTTTCTATTTTTACAATTATAGTTGTTTTGTGCATTGTAACTAGTTCTTTGGCTTATTTCGAGTTACCCGTGGCGGTCTTTCCGAATAGGTAATGCTTCACGCCCTCATGCTACCACATACGTATATCATCGGGAGGAGCAGATTCCACAAAATTTGTTGACCGTAGGCACACAGGCCATTTAAACATGGACATCGTTTATTTTGTGCACTTAAAATCTCATTCATGAGACAGATTTTTTAAATACATAACAAAGATATACAACAAACAAGCATTTCATATAGGCCTACACCACAATAATTGTATTAATTATTAATTTGTCATATATTTTACATGGGGTGGTAGTATAAGTCGTGCGTAAAATTATGTAAATAATTATCATATTTGCATTAAATAAAACGTATATTGTTGTTCTGTTACATGATACGCGATGAATATGGATCGTGCCAGTTGCATTGCCGCATTAAGCAATTGTTTGCATAAATAAGTGATTATGTAAAATATAGAAATCAATTTTTTTTTCAGTTGTAGCGGTTTAATATAGGCGTTGTTGAACCGATATGTGTCACAGTGAACACATGTCGATGCGTTGACGTAGTAAGAAAAATGTTCTCGATCAGAAAATACAAATTACTTCGTTCCCAAGTTTTTCGTAAATGATTTACCGTTATTATATTTTTCTAACTTCTCGATGTACAAGTATAATCAGTAGATGTTACAGTAACTACAGACTAGAAGTTAGCATAGAAAGTACGGTGTAGCAACATGGGTTCTCAGTCTTTTCAAGATTTACAGCACATTTCTCATACTTCAGGGGAAGGTGGCGGGCACCATGAAAATTTGATGATGATGATAATATTAATAATAATAATAATAATAGTAATAAGCAATAAATATACTACCAAGTAATCACATACTTGGGCTTGAATGTTACCCACATGTAAACAATTCTCCGCACGCAACAATTTAATCTTGATGGTACATTATGCGGTATGCGTCATGTATTTCGCTAACGAGAAATATTTTTTACACTGTTAGGTTATTCCGAGCATATCACAAGGCATTTCGCCACGTCGGGAACATTTTTATATCATTTACACCCCAGAAATATCTCCTTTTTGAAACAGTGTCACAAGTGTTGAGACGACTGGGACATAAAACTCAAGTTCCGGGCAAGTTAGCTCGTGCGATGATTTGAGCACCGTATTAAACAACGCGGCCCACTTTCTTCCGAGACCACGAAAGCGTGTACCGAACTCTTTCTTGAATTGTAAGAACGGCAGTTTTAGGTCACTCCGATCGGAAGGAGCGAGGACCCGGAAGTGTATGTGCTAGTTCAGTTATGAGGAATCTCCGTAACTTTGTTAGGGTACTAACATGCCGACGCAGCATACTGTGCGACATTACTGTACTGTACGACAGTGAGGCCATAACAAACGTATAGGTTTAAATAGGAGCGAACATGTCGAAGACGCTTACTGTGCGACATTACTGTGCAGCAGTGAGGCAAGAACAAACGTATAGGTTTAAATAGGAGCGAACATGTGGAAGATGCTTACTGTACTACATTACTGTGCAGCAGTGAGGCAAGAACTAATTGTTTTGTTTTTTCCTTTCGGAAGACAGCAATGTCGCACTGAGGCGCGCTACCTGATTGGTTCACTGAGTCACATGACCCTCACTCACTCCATAGCGCAGTCGAGTTCAAGTGGACGCGCTCGTCTGTTCATATGCGTTTTTCGTTGTGATTCCGGCGTTATAATTAATATTTTGATTTTTAATTATAAATTAAAGACGATTTGATAGACTTAGTTTTCAGTTTCGGTTTGAGGAGTTTCATATTAGCCACCATTTTGTACATAAAGATATATATTTTTCGTCTCTGTGATTCACTAGATAATAATCAGTTATACTTTAATGAGTATATTTCATTCAGTCAATAAAAAATATGCATACACATACATACATAAAAGGTAAAAATATAAATTTTGGAATTTATACGAGAGAAAAAGGTCACTTCCCTCTTCTATGACACCCTAACAGTACACTGCAAGGATAAACTTTTGTTTTTATCAGCTGACTTGTCGCGATGTGTCACAGTAATGTCTTACAGTAAGGATAAACTCCTCGGTATGTTTGTCGCGATGTCTCACAGTACCGTATAGACTCGGATGTTTCTGAGCTTCTCGGACCGTAATACGCAATACTCTGTGATTTGTAGACAGTAGCCGTGCCCATGCTACATGGGGATCGCTGATCATACATTTACATCCATAATGAGGGGCCCCATTTTTAATTACAAAAGCACTACGTACTCACGACCACCACGTTGAGAACGGTTCTTATAAAATAAAGAGTTTTGGAACGTGTATCGCGACGTTTAAGCAGATCTGTCTTGTAGTAAACGTTTCTTCCAAATTATTTAGTTTCTCGTCGTCCCACACCGACGACACACATTCCCTTAACAATCTTCAACCGCATTTTTGTTTTCCCTTTAACAAAAGGGAAAAGATAGTTTGCCTAGTCTTCCAGTCACAAACGTTAATTTATGAACTATTGAATATACATGTGAAATTTCGGTTGTAGATAGATTTTGTTTCACGGTTGAATTTTTATTTGTACTTTTTTGTGTTACGGTAATAAAACGTATACGGTTTTACGTATACGTATACACGACACTATACCGCGATGAGTGTGACGTCAATGATGACACTCATCATTCATGACTATTTGGGCTTGTGAGGGATTCTTTTTCACTATGGTTTTGTGTATTGTCTCTAGGATTTGAGTCGTCAGTGTTTCCGCTAACTTTCTTATAAAATACACCGACCTGTAGAAGTGAGTTTACGTTATTATTTATGTATGCATCCAGTAATGTCCTGCTTTCCACTCGTCCGTGTTTATATACCGAACATCTGTACAGCTTTACAGATAACGCTGTTTCGCAACGTGTTTCTATGCCAAGATGATGCGTTTCAGCGGCGGCTAACTGCGGTGGTCTTTGCTATGGCACTAAAGATAACATCGATACGCTTTCGTACTGTGCACTTAGTGGGGTATCCATGAACAGTGTGTTAGAATTTTTATAGCTTTCTAATACGTTGTATGTCAGCATTGCGTCGGCGGCCTTGCGTGACGAGGACAAATTCAGCGGCGGTAATAATAATGTACGTTAGCGGTGTCCAGTCGGGTCGACAATTGCTACGTTGTCGCTCACCTTTGTCACTACTTTGTTTTCGCCTATTTCAAAATCGTCTTCTTCAAAGTTGCACAAGTCAGTTGATTGCATGCCTTTTGCAACAGAATTCTTTGGTTGACGGCATTCGCAATGATAAGGCAATATTTTGACCCTCCGGTATGTAGAAACCCATAGTTACGGAGTGTGTGGTAGTGTAATATTATCTTTTTGTTGTGGTGGGAAAATGTCTGTCAAAAGTTATGCCAGCATAGGTATTTCTCTGAACCGAAACATCGGCATCAGTCTTGTTCGGGACAGACTTATAATACTCGTGCTGTTCGTTGAAAATAAAAACAGAACAGTTACTAAACATGTACAAAATTTTGTACAGAATGTTCAATGAAGAAAACTGTGCCAGCACGTAAGCTTTTACAGTTATCACTAAATTAAAACAATCTAGTGAAACAATTACGCGTGCTCATATTGAATAATCCCGTGAACACCTTATAAACCGACTAGTGATAAACGTTGACGTGAAACTTTAGCGTTGATTAAGGTATAGTACGAACTTCGTTTTGATAAGGTCCACTGAGGACTCTTTGTCGTCGTTCTAACACGTCGGATTATGAGCGCTCTTTGGTGACAATACACTAACAGTTTATAGGTTGCGTGTTATATATAGTGGTGTATCTAGAATTTGGGGGGGGTCCGGGGTCGGGTCGGCTTCCTACAGAAGAAAGGACAAGGTAAGACTGATCAGTATTAATATCTTTAAAGTGGCTGAAATCAGTCCCATTAAACTAAACGGCAATAACAGAATAAAAATGCGCGTTGTTGAAACATTGTTAAAATATACTATTTGACTGAATTTATTTTCCTATATTCCATATTTCGAACGTACACTGATTCTGTGTAATAAACCTGTTTGTGTATTTAGAAAAGAGTTACTACTATATTAGCGTACACAGCTGGAAAAAATAATAAAACAGCCTAAAAATTAAGAGATTAATAGATTTCGTCTATTTTCCTGACCCTCTGGGGAGGTCCGGTCCCGGCCCCCCCTTAAATACGCCCTTGGTGTGGCCAACAGTTTACACTCACAATCGTCTGCACAATCACAATCACAATCGATGTGCACGTACAACTATATGAAGATCAAACTTACAATTCGAAGTGTAGTTACAATGAAATTTGCATACGATAGAAATTTATCACGGTTTACGTGCATTAATTGTTAGAGAATATACGCATTGAATAAATAATACTGAAAGACGATCGTAATTACACTCGTTGAGGATGTACGGTAATGAAAGTTGCTTTAACTGGTACATCGAGTACGAGTATATATAAAAGGAAACTCATCGTTCATCAGTTGGGTAAAAACCAGTCCATTATTAACGGAGTACGGAGCGTAACCATCAGCCGCAATTACACGGACAGACCGACCGACGGCCAATTACCGAATACAATAAAAACAATTATCTGTGTACACACACTGAGGGCTGCATGAATTGTTTAAAATACAACGTTATGTTGATGATGATGACCGCAACGACGTCTGATACATTATTTACGGTCGCCCTCCTGTCTCATTTTGGTTTGAAATTAAACGTCAGCATGACGCAGACTGTCGGGCAAAAATTAAACTGCTCCACGATGTGAAGGGTTTACGTCGATTGGAAACAACGACGGTCGGTAACGTTCAACTTGGTAGAAACTGTGAGGAGAATTTCTTACTCGGATTTTTGTATATTGAGTAATAAATTTTACAACCGACCAGAATAGATTGAAAAGCTTTCGAAGTCGGTTTGAATTTGGTTCGAATGAGGATTACGATTAGTGTAGGTATGGAATTATGATCATTGCTTCGGTGAGTAGTTTATTGCTTACGCCTGGCAGCAACATACTACAGGTTTATTATGGTAACTACGTGATAGCGTTCTATTTTCAAAATACGCCATAGAGTTTGGCCGGATTCAGACTATTGTTCGACGAAGCTCAGCGTAAATTGTTAACCTGCGCTTTGTGTACGTAATGAGAAGTGCTCATTATAATAAACTCACGTTCCACTAATATTTACTTACATTGTATCACCTGTTTAAGGATATGACGTCGTAGGCTACTGTCCTCAAGTAGAGACCGAAACTTTAAGTTCCAGAATATTTATATAGTGATATAGGAGTCGGATTCTTGAAGCACTTAACGATATTTCAGCCGGTTTAGTGATTGATCAGAATGGGAAAAGGCCCAATAACCGAAAGGAGAAGTTAAACTTTTCCTAAACGTTTCAGGGATTTAAGCAGACTTGTATATACGGTCGCAGAGAATTA
Source organism: Magicicada septendecula (assembly GCA_034769895.1). Lineage (NCBI taxonomy): Eukaryota > Metazoa > Arthropoda > Insecta > Hemiptera > Cicadidae > Magicicada > Magicicada septendecula. Next base: position 67,992,823 of record CM068371.1, read on the forward strand.
CTATCGCAAAACCTATAAGAAAACGTCAGCAGCAGAATAAATACACGTGAAGAAACGTTCCAGAATAATGAAGAGAGACGTGAACGCATTGTGAAAATAATTTGTTCACGTGTTGGAAATGTGTCGTTTGCATGGTTGATGCTGTTTTTAAGGACATGCAGATGGAGATAGTGTGCTAAACAGCAGTAGATTCAGTATTTATTGAAATTGTATTTGCAAATAGGTGTGTGTATGGTAGAAGTAGAATATTAAAAACTGTGCAGTTTACATCCGATTGATGTCAGTGATGATTATCGATTCGTAGTGAGAACGCTTCGGTCGTCATTTTTGTGTAGTCATTAGTATGGTTGAATGTTTAGACTGGTAAAACAAACCTTTCATTAATAAACTCTTTTTGGTTGGAATAAGATGTCAAAAAAAAGATGTTTTACGGTAACAACTGTGGTTGCTGGTGCCTTCAGAATCTATCGTGGACTTCGGAGGAGATCAAAGAAACGTGACGAAATATCGTGTGCCAAATTGCACTTCACGTAGATCTGTGTAGTGTCGTTGGTATTTGTGGGCAGAGAGAGAGGTCTGCATAATGTTGTGGTTAATTGGATCAGCGTCAGGATAGTGAACATACACAAAATCCTATTAATATGAGTCTACTATTTGTGTCATTATTAACACGATATGTCTGTGCTTCTTGCGTAATATATCCCAAGTTTTGAAGAACATAGGTTGGGATAACCATCTATTGGTCGGTTCCTTTTAGCTTTATGTTTTCCAATGATCCCCAGTCATGATACCGATTGGTACAGCCGCTGATTTCAAAAACTTATCGCAGTTTGTATTTAAAAACCGTACATTCGTTAGTACTGATATTCTGTTTTCATCGTGTTTTTTAATCATTTATTATAGAGCATTAATGAGCAGCTTTTCTGAATCTGTTATTCTGAAATAGTGTAGTCGTGGGTTTGCTCTCTCCTGTAGATGGCGTGGTCCTAATGTTTGTGAAATTTTGTTGTCGACACTTGCATATATGAGAAGAATATGACACACGAAATAGACTAGTACAAAACGTAACAAAAAAAAAAACAGTTTTAAGAGCATTTGTATTTAATTTACTTTCATCCTATATTATTTGTTACTAAGTATCACTGAACAAGTTCGTGCAGACAGGAGTTTTTTGTTTCATCTCCGTGAATCAATTAACCGTGATTTTTTTTCGACTTTAGTGTTCGACTTTCGTTGCGTTCTCTTTTAGTCCTGCACATATCGCCACAATTTTTTTATTTAGTGACTTCAGCGCATTCTTCACCCGTCACGAAAGTTTCGATCGTGACAGTGAATTCCAGATTTTTTCAGAACCACCTTTCTTTCGGTCTATTGCGTGTCTTGTTGGGTGCTCAACCGTAGATCAGTTTGCGGCAGTTCATTTCTCGACTCTCCTGTGTGATGCACTATATTTCCTCAATTCAGATCTTTCGTTGTCTGCCTATCTTTCATACGTTTTCCTCAGCTGTTTCGTTTATATCAGTTCGATCCTTCCCCTCGAGCACTAATTTCTTCATACTTATACTGCTCGAACCGCCCAGCAGACTAAGGACACCTTTAAAGTCAGCAGGCTATCAGCTTTGTTTTCAGCGCGAAGGATTTTTCTCTACTTTTTCCGCGTGGAGGTAAATTGTCACACCGCTGCATTAATCTAGAACTTTAGGCGATTCACCACACCGGGCAAGTACTGTATATAGGAAAAGAGTTGGTCGCACGGAAAGATCTTGAGTAAATTGTCACACCACGACCACGCATGGAGATAAATTACCTTGGCTGTGAAAGTGTTTTTGAATAAGTAAGCGTTTTTGCATATAAAATACAATTTCATTTTAATTTGTAAAAGCACAAAAACTCGTCAACTCTGTGTAAAGAAGAAATCTGCATCCAAATATGCCGTTGGCCAAACTATCTTCACAGCATTATGAATGGGAGCCTCAAAATTGACCACGATTTCCTTTAACATCCATTGCCCGTTATGATTTTATCTTGTCAAAAATTATCTTGTAAGTTTGCTATTTTTTCTCCTTATGTAGACAAATCAGAAGTTAAATGTAATGGACGTTTTGCACTATGAAAATTGTGAACAGCTGTTTAAGAAAGTTACAGCAATACTGGAAAGTGCCATCCATCAGAACTATAGTACTTTTCTTTAAAGTATCAATATTACTTTGAGAGCCATAAATTACTATTCTGTTTCCATAGTCATTTTGAAACAAAAAATCTGTTTCTTTTGGTCCACACACATGTACCAGTTGTCAAGGCGCGGTGTGGCGTACCAGTTTACTCACGTACGTTCTTTTCGATCTGACCCGTTTCCTACCTGCTTGACGGTGTGGCAATCGCATATTTTTCTAGTCCCCATTTTCCAACACATTGATCTTTATCCAGCGATAATTTCCACTTTGGTCTTGTAAATTTTCATTTCATTTAATCGCCATCCATTGGTAATTTTGATTGTATCGGGTTTTACGGTGAGTGAATATAACATGTCACACGTGTCCCTTCTCATTATCAGTCAGTTCTTAAACGATCTCTACTGTCTCAGAATCATAAACGTAAAAACTCCCGGAGGGGGGGGGGATTGTCGCCAGACCAACTGTACTGAATCGACGATATCTTGACAGTTTTATTTGTGTTTGGACAGACGGCCGATGTCGATTTCGCTTCAATAGTAGTAGCAAGTTTCTAACAAGTTTACAGTGTTTTCAAATTACGAAAATAAGCTTCCAAACGAGAGAGGTCATACAGAGAATAGAAATTGAATGCAAAGTTTTAAAAAGTCGCGTCTACATTCGTTAAAAATATCCGTCCGTTGGCCGGTTACAGAAGACAGGTGTGTTATAAAACCGACCTGGGCCGCGAGGAGTTGAGTTGCGGCCGGCCGCTATTGGAAACGTCGTGTGTCGTATTAAACAGCCCGCCGCCCCTCAGAACTGAGTCATTGCGGCTGCCCTCTGTTGTCGGCCAGTTTTGTTTTTCAGTTTAAAATTAGCGAAGAAATTGGGTCAGGTCACACACACACACACATACACACAATCGGTGTGTGCCCACATTATATTGTTGCGGAGGGGACCGCGCACCGCACCGGCGTGTATTGTTTGAGCGCTTCCCTCCTGTTGACTCTTGTTCAATAATTGTTACGTTGCAGGCATATAATGTTTACTGCTTTACAAACAACATTTCTAGCATCGGCGGCATGTGGGTATTTCTGTCAGAACGAGTAGGCTTGTTTTATATAAAAGTGTCGAATCGAGAGTAATTGAATCAACGGCATTGACTAAGTTTTTACGCCCAAAAGCCCCTTTTATGCATCCAATTTATATCGTACGATAACATACGATAAAAACTCGTACGGTATGTAGAACTACAGAAACAAATGGGCCGTTTTATGCGATGTCGTACGATAAATTTATCGTTCCGAACTCAAAAATATATCGTCGCGTCTTAGGAAACGCACCGATAAAAAGTCGGACTAGGTATCTAGATAGGCCCGTAATGGTTCCGTTTATTATGCACTCGTATGACTTTCGGACATCAGTGCTACCGACCTTCCTGCCTAGCGACAGGCCTTGCACTCAATCTTGACTGCCTAGAGTAGTTTTTTGGAATGTAACAACCAATTCATCAAAAGAGGAAGAGACATTTTAAAATAATTAAAACACTTGTATTTATCATTTCGTAATTATCTGTATAGATTACGAAAAGCACCGTCCACATATCGTGCACTGATAATTGGATGAACATGCCATCTTCTTTTCCTTCACCTCTTCAGAACGAATCGATAGCCTAAGTGTCATACAACACGCACAGATCCATTTTTCTGTACTGATGATGGCAGCGCTGAAAGAGTTTGAACCTACCTACTTCAGATATTCTTGTGCACGACAGAAATCGGATGCATAAAAGGGGCCTAAAACTAATTTACTGCACTCAGGGTTCAAACTTCGTCGTGCTTATTTGCTAAACTGCTAAATGTCATGTTCTGGACGAGGCCTTTCAGTGTTTCCACAATTTTCAAGTCCTAAACCACGACCACGTCTCTGTCGGAGTTACAGAGACTGCAAATTCAAATAACAAGATTAACTCAGGATTCCATTGTTCTGTTGTCTTATTGTGCATCATATGACAACGCTACATATGTAGGTTATGGAAACAGTATTGCCGGCGACGTCAGATAGTATATTGGTTTGTGGAATTTCTTCATAACGTCGTAGCGGTGAGCACGTTGTCGTTAATAATCATTGCGAATTGTTTTAGCGGCGGCGTCGGTTTACTTGGCACGCAATAATACACTTCTCCTCAGTAGTGTAGGGGTTTTTATTTTCTCAACGTTCTCGTCTCGACAGTTCGGACAACGATACAGCAAACAAAAAGCATTACCGTGAACAGTGAAATAAAGTACTCAAGACGTGAGATATTAATCATGGGACATCAGTGTTATGGAATGTCTAAACACGTGGCATATAACTGCACGAACCGGTGTGCGATAAAGTGTGTGTATATTATTCCATGGACGTGACAGCACTATATCTCAGTATTCGTATTTCTTTTCACCGTATTTCCGCATTATCTATCTTCTGTTTTGAAAAATCGTCTTCCTGTTTGGTGGGGAGGGGGCTTCACACGTCTATATATAGCCGTTTGACTTCAATTCCGTACCCAAATAAAGTAGTATGTAAACGAACGTAAGTTTCCACGCGCGGTGTTTATACTATTACAATTCTCCGGGCTGTTAAACCGAAATCCATGTTACCCATGTTTTAGTTCCCAGACGTTTCGTCTTTACGTACGAAGGACACCTTCACTGGCACAGATACGAACAAAGACTGTTCTGTTCCGTTGAAGCACTTCTATTTATACACTCATGTTTGTGATTTGTGTTCGTGATCTGTGTTTTCACGCCACTGAAGATGCCCATCATTGCGTGTGGACGAAACGTCTGGAAACAAATATCGTCAATCTCCCAAAGAATTGTGATAAAGTAGTATAGGCTATATCGTGAGGTTATTGTTAATCTACCCAAGTCCAATGATAAATTATGAAACTGAATTTCAAGGTTAACGTTTATTATTAGTAAAGTGTTTATTGATTACGTAGCTGCTGTAAAATAAAAATAAAAAGAAATGCATTAAAAATATCGTTTTTGATATATCTTGAAACACCATTAAAACTTGGATTTGAGTGGTTTTACCACTAATCCCTCGATATATTATCGTGGACAGTACTTTATTGAAAAAAGATGTGAATTTTCTAGGCCCCAATCCATTGTTTTTAGGTATTTTCTTTTAAAAAGAAAACGTCCAGTTTTGCAAATAACCCAACATTACAGCTATTTTATGGAATCACTTTTGCTGTCGTTTTAAACTTTGTTCTTTGTAGTAAGTTTAGACTTTGTGTATCGTCCTACGTTTGTTTGACTCTCAAGTACAGAGAGTTCCAATAGTACTGTATTACTGAAGTCATTATAGACGTATTAAATGTTGTTCATGCCTTTATGCAGATTCGCCGCTTGCAACAGAGCCTGATTCCGGAATTTTCATCACCGGGGAACGGTATAACAACTGTTTTGTTTTACAAGCACAGATTCGGGCAAGACTAATACACATAGCTTCGCGTGTTACTTACGTACGCTTTGCTAACTTCTTGGTTTTGCTATTATACAACCGAAATACCACCGGAAGAGTGATAATAAATAGTCCTAACATTTTATTAAGAAAATAGGTGTACCTCGTACAGTGGTGTACCAAGGGTTTCTGGCGCCCCTGGCAAAACAGAAGGGTGGCGTCCCCCCCCCCACTTTTTGGTAGAAAAGTAATTAACCTTACAACACTTGCTTGTCATTGTCAATTAATGCTTGTTTTTGAGCCAAAGATAAGTTTTTTATTACTATTTAGAAAAGGATTTAGTAATAAACGAACAAATTTCTTTAAAAGTACCTAAAAAAAGCAACTTTATTTCATGAGAAATTCTATTTTTATTCCCACAGAGAGGTTTGAAAAAGATTATTTTCAACGCATTGTTAAAAGAATAATGGCTTCACAAAATTTGACCTAAAATATATAACATTTTATAAAATATAGTAATATATACATTTTACAAAATATATAAAAATAATATAAAATTTTATATATTTATAACAAACGTATCTTAGAAAGTGACAAGTAAATATACAAGTAAAGACATTAGAAAAAAATAATATTAACTTAATGTTTCTTCAGCAGTTTTTTAAATGTAATTTATAAATTTGCATACATCTTAGATGCTAAATAAACCTAAAAAATTCAATTATAAAGATCATATATAAAATATTCCAACATTTAATTATATTTAATTTATAATTATATTTTAATAAGGAAAAAGACTGTTTTTAAGACTTACGTAAGTTCTTTACAAAAACTATGAAACGTGTAATCACTTATTAAAGGCAACTTTTCTTGCTTTCATAGAAGCAAAATCGTTTACCATATCTTCTAAATTCAATTTTTTAACTTCTTCATGTTCGATAGATATGATAGCAAGTTTTGTCAAACGTTCTTGTCCCATTTTAGACCGCAGATAGTTTTTTATCAATTTTAACTTGCTGAAGCTACGTTCACAAGAGGCTACTGTTACTGGTAGGATAAGATAGATCCTTAGTGCGATTTGAATGTTTGGGTAAATATCACTCAGATTGAATGCTTGTATTTTTTGAAGCATTTCAAGATCTTTTCTGTTCAAGATCTTTGGGTGTTGCTTTTTCAAGATCTCCTAAAAGTTCTTCAGCTTGCATCTTGAAAGTCTCTATTTCATTGCAGAGTTCGACCACGTCTACATCATTTGAATATTTTAACCCAAAGTCAGCACATTTTGTAAGATCATTCAAGGATTGATTTCTCAATGCTGGCCCGGTTAAAAAGTAAAAATCTGAAGATATTGAAGACATTCCTTCATATCTTGTCTTCAACTCTGATAAAATCCTGTCAAAAACCACATTAACCTCTCTTCTAAACTCATCATGTGGAGTGAGGAAACTGGTATTATCATGCCTAGACTCCAGATCAAGTTCTTTTTTACTCACTTTCTTACACCTTTTTTGAGGAAAGTTGGAATCAATTCCAATTTCTTTGGCTTTCTGTGTTGCATATTCGATAGCCGGTTCTAACCCCTCATCCCTGATTGCCTGAATTGTCTTGGTCAATCCTTTAATCATTTTGCATGCCTTGTCGATGGAAACAGTCTCTTTTTGAAGAGCTTTGCAGATTTTGTCGATTGAAACAAGGATTCTTTCCCATAGCTGCAAAAGACAGAGAAATTTATAATCTATTTGTTTAATAATTGCTTGAGCCCCGACTCTAGTCTGTAGATTCCATTTCTCATGACGAGCCATTTCGTTAAGGGATGAAAATACTTCAGTCAATGTTTTTTTCAAAGCACTGACAGCTCTTCGTTTAGTTGACCATCTTGTGTTGCAATAGCCCTTCAAAGTAATGTCAAGATTACTTAATAAAGCTTGCCACCTTCCAGTTGAACCACTAAAAAAAGTGAATAACTTTTGTATAATTCCAAAAAAAGTTATCACCAAAGGTGAAGCAGCTGTGCAGCATGCGCGCCAATTAGATTTAAACTGTGGGGGCAGCACATGGCACATACCGAGCTTGAGTGTTTAGTGCAAGAATTTGTGCTTGAACACCAATATATTTTCCGGCCATGTTACTGCCATTATCATAGCCCTGGCCACGACAGTTACCAATACTGAGACCATCTTCATTTAATTTTTTAAGAATGTCGTTTGAAAGGCCTTTTCCTGTATGCTCATTTGTACTAATGAAGTCAATGAAACTTTCACTTACTTGACGTCTTCCATCTGACAAATCAACAAATCTAATAACTTGGCTCATTTGCTCAATATGAGCACTCTCTGGAGTGCAGTCAAATATAATTGAAAAATATTTGGCAGCTGTTATTTTATTCAAAATTTCCTGTTTTACTTTGCCTCCAATTAAACTGATTACTTCATTCTTGATTCTTGGAGAAAAGTACCTTAGAGCTTGCTTTTTGGATTTAACATATGACATATGTGCTGGTAGTTGAGGATGATAATGACTTATTAATTCTAAAGTGCTTAAGAATACTCCACTACCAGGCTCTCCAATTACTTCTTTCTTAGCTGTTCCTCGAATTGACAAATTATTTTTAGCACAGAAGAGAATTACATCCATCATCACTTTAACAATACTCCGCCATTTCTCTATCTCTTTTTGAAGATTTTCTTGACTTACAGCGTCCACCGTTTTTCCAAGTCTTAGATGATTTTGCAAATCTTTCCATTCTATGCAACAAAGCCTGTGCCTGGACGAGTTTTCATGAGTATAAATGAGAGAGTTCAAATGTTTCCAATCTTTGAAACCCTTATTTATATAAGAAAAAGAGGTCTTTCTATGTTGATCTTTCCCAAAAAGGAGACAGGGAAAACAAAATAGAGCATCTTCCGACTGGCTATATAATAACCATTGTCATAGTACTCGTTCTCCGTTCGGAAGTATTTTATAAAACCATTTAGCATCAAGATGTCTATTGCCGTGGCCGTCTGTATCTGGAAACTTGAAAGTTGATACATCAACTCTTTGAGGTCCACATTTAATTAGCAGGAATCTTTGTCACTAATTTCTGGAACCCCAGGCCACTTTTTTGGATCAGCATAGACAATTTGATTTATTTCTATTGAACAATCTTCGCCCGATGATTGCATTGTTTCATCCACAGAAATATTCTTGCCTGGACTTGACATAGATATCCTATCTTCTTTCAACTCGTCATCTTCAAAAGTTGGGACATTGCCCATATGTGTGCTGCAAAAAGAAGTTGATGGCTTACTACTGTCGTTTTCCGCAAAATCTGCAATATCTTTAGTTGTGTTACTTTTGTCCTTAAACTGTGTAACGTCATTTATGTCATCTTCATTGTTTGCCAACCAGTTTTTAAGCTGCCCTGAAAGAGCTACAGAAGTTTTTTCCCTGTGTTTCCTGATTTTCCTGAAAGCACTGCCAGATTGTTTTTTTGGTCCCATTTTCACAGTAATCGTAGGAAATGTTCTTTACCTAAAATAAAAAGCAACAAGGGCAGAATATTTAACACCTGCTAAAAAAACAAAATTGTCAACCTACAACGAAATACGTTCGACTTTGAAATTTTAGCATAGGTCATTCTAGAAAGATCAAAAAAAATTTTAATCTTTTATCATGCATTTACATGTTGAATAGATACAAATTTATTCCAAAAAAAGGATCTTTTCTGTTTGCCTCTCCCAAAAAAATAAACACTTAAAAGTTAGTGATATTATAGTAAAATTGAATAAGGAATCCCAAAAATATACTTTTAGGGTAGAGAAATGCATTTGAACCCCTTTTTTACACTTCTGTAATCTGAAATCGTAAATAAGAAAAGGGTGGCAGAAAGCGTCCTTTGCATAACATTAAAATTTTATGAAAATCCGTACGAAATGAAATTTCGAGTGAACTCTTCTTAAACTATTCTATTTTTTGCATAACGATTTTCAATACACACAGAGTGAATATATATTTGGAAAAAATTATTTATATAATTGAATATAAATAAAACGCTTGCAATTGCACAAGAAAAGTATACTGATGACAAGAGTGTATCATTTTCAGTAATAAACATAGAACAAATTCACAGACTGTGATGTGATTACAAATAGGCCTACAAATGATCATTGACAGAGGTTAGATTATTTCAAACAATTCTAAATTTAATTGTTTGTGAAGTCTAGTTACAAGACGTTCTGCAGACCATTTTCCCTTTTTCTGTTTTTCTTATAAATTTTCTTGCAAATTGCCCCAAGAGCATATTTTTATTTTTGAAGTAAAAACAGAAAAACTACTCAGCTCACTAATGAAAGATATTATTAAATAGTCTATCAGTCACTGCTCTATATATGTTATCTGTTGTTTCATAAAAAGAAAGGAATGGTATTTACTGTTTTACCGTAGAATAAAAAAAGCTTATTTCTTATAAGGAAGAATGCAAAATCAGTATTTCTCTCACAAAACCCAAACAACGACTGCTAAGATGGCGAGAATTCAGTTGGTATCTCCCTGAAGAACAGAGATGGCAGTACTTGTTGGATGCGATCTACATTACCAACAGCACTAAAAATCCTACCTTAAAAAATCGCCACGCATCGGCGCCCCGTCCGTGATGACGCCCCTTTTTTCGTACTTCAAATTCTCACCTTTTTCTAACTGGATATGCGGATGAGATTATTTACTTTAACATTATCCTACCTTTGAGGGCAAAAAACCACCACGTATCGGCGCCCCGTCCGTGACTGCGCCCCTGGCGGGGGCCAGCCCCGCCACCCCCTAGGTACACCACTGACCTCGTACCCAGAATAACTGATTCACTGAGAGTGTGTTAAACTTGTGTTTGATTCGTTCTTGTATACGATTCTCCCGAGTTACCACGTTTGAAGGGCTCCTTATTTCTGTTCACTCCACATCGGACTTACCATTTGTTCCTTTCTAAAGTGTCTGCCCGGCTTCGATGAAGCGACGTATTCGATCACAACAGAGCTCAGCATTATGAAATAAATGTGTTTACTATACTGGTACAAAGTTAATTTTAGTAATGCATTAACGACTGGGCAGAATTTATGCGTTTGTTTACGTCGCTGGATTTCGGTGTACTACTGCAGAAACAATAAAATGTTGTGTGCCCGTGATTTATAGTTTTACCCCGGTTTTACAGTTATTTTCTTTCACTGCACAATTTACGAGCCGTTAAAGTTTGCTGCGTATACGGCTTGGTACGTTGCCGTTAATTTTACTATAGGGAAGAAAACAAAAGCGTAGCCAATGATGTAGTGCCCTGACCGGATTATTGGGTTTCTGTGCGTTAATATTACTGCAGCGTGAAATAATGGTGTAGAGGGATCTTTTTAAACGAACGCTGTTCTGAATTGTAACCATTGTCGTCGGTCCTTACGTACTTGCTACACGCGTAAGAGATAACGGTCTCTTAAAGTAAATGTCCACTCCTGATATATATAGCAATGGGTACTGTTTCGACGGAAAGTAGTGACACTTAATCGGACGCTGGGTCGGTCTGCTTCACAGTTTTTTAATGCCGCAAGATGATGTTTCTAGGTACCAAGTCGAAGCCCACTCTATAGGAACTACTATATGCGATCTTGTATAACAAAAAACAATGACGTTTTCAGGCGACCCTACAGTGGTCTTGCGGCGTTAATCGTCTGCCAGAATAAATAAAACATTACGAAAGTAGGAGAGAAATAATGTAGGCGTACGCGGAAGGTTGAATGTGAAATATAAGTGAGGGAGGAGTTCGTCAGACCGTATAATGAAGTACACGGGAATACGGTTACGGAACGAACCAGTGGACCGAATGTAACGTTCTTAAACCGAGCGTCTACTGTACTTTGTTTGGATGTGCTTAATAATAAGACTTATCAACATGATTTTCTTCACAAGAAAACTAAATGTTGAGCCTACAGATGCATTTATAATTTTTGCATCAGGCATAGATTCTCTCTGACAGTCACTTTTTCAAATTACATTTTAGCATTCTTTTTGACCTGCCATTGGGACTCTTTTAACTTATATGTAGCGGTTTTATTCAAGACGTATTTATGGCAGTCATTCATAAATGTCTGTTACAATTTTCGTGGAAATAATAATTTGGAAAACTATCGTTATTTACTGGCTGATCTTGTGTATTCACACAAAAGCGTAGGATGCAACGGGTCTTTAAAAATTCACTTCTTGGACTCTAACCTTGTCTTCTTCCCAGAAAATGATAGGGCTCTCAGCTATGAGCACGGTGAGAATTTCCATCAGCAGATTTCTACAATGGAAAAGAGGTACCGAGACAAATGGAGTCCTAATATGCTGGTTGACTATTCCTGGACCAACATCAGAGACATCTCAGATGCAGAATATGCCCAAAATTCTTCATCTCCTACTCTCTGTGTAAGCCAGACTGAGGCGTATATTTATCATTCCAAGTTACATAAGCTACGAATTTTATAAAACTTCGAATGAGTATCACAAAAATCTCCTGCCTGATAGAAAAAATCGGAAAGTATTTTACAATTCAATACTAGATTCAGTTATTTGTGTTCTTTTGAAAGAAAAAAATGTTCATTTTTGTAGACCAGAGTGATTTAAAGCGGAATCTAGATTTTCTGCGGCAATCTACGTTTAGTTTAGCAAGAATTTGGCCCAGTTAGCACTCTGTGAGACTGTAATCGGACATTGGGAGAAAACGATGGAAACTTTGAAATTACTGTACTTCAGGGTTTTGTACCTTTAGCGCGACGGAAACCTGACACCACGTTACGTTCTTTTATTATTTATTTATTTGTGTACGTACGTTACAAGTAGGCGTAGTTGTACACTGTATTTACTTCGTACAAGCGCAGCGTAAAATCTGTTTAGCGTGATAATTTCTGCTTAACACGATTTCACCAAAGATCAGTTTAGGATAGCAATGCGAACTGTCGCTCTTGGGAGTATTCACGAGACGTTCGGTGCGGATAGAAAATTGTAAAGTTGTGTCAGAAGAAACGAAACTTTCGCAGACTTTCACTGGAAGTTTGAAAAACTCGGGATCGTGCTCGGAATGGATAGAAAGTAAGAGTAATTTTGTTAGCTGTCACAGTAAAAACCGGATTAGGTTTATCGGTGCGAAGATATTAGGCAGTGCTAAGACGACATAACGTCATGTCGACGCGGTCGCTTCCTGAGCGGGATAGTTACAGCCCACCTCAGAGTAGATTGAACTTCAAGCATAAACCTACATGACGTTCTTCAAGCAAGAACGTCAAGCATAAGCCTACACAAAGCAGTGATGTACGTCGACATGCTCAGTGTGCGTTGTAGTAAAAAAAATCAACGTCCGTTGCATCGTGCGTCAACAGGCATGCGCGTTCTTCGTGCGGCGTATCCGATATGAGTCTTCATAATTCTGTGACGCACGTTACGACACCCTTTGGAACGGGCGTTAAAAGTGCGCTCGTGGGCCCCAGCCTTAATCCTTATCAGCTGGGGGAAAACAATGATCTGCATGTCGTGTAAGTCACATGGTGTTCTAGTTGTCCTTCATTCGCGGAAGTACGTAACTTGAGAACCGTAGACCCTTAAGCATTGGTTGTAGTCCCCAGGCAACTGTTACTTTTGAAAGGGGGTACGCTAGTTCAAAACGATTGACCTGGACGATCAAGATGAGATTTATTTTCTCCTTTGGCAGATATTTATTGAACGAGCGATGAGAGTTCTCAGTTTTAATTCGACCGTTTGTCATTTGTCTCTCTGTCTTCTGAGGTATATCATAAGTTTTGATTTCATAAACCAATTTTCGTAAAACTCTGTATTCGTGTCCGTAGTTTTACGCTGCAGAACCCTGTTGTTTTTTAAATTGATCCCTCCATAAATATGAGCAGAGGAAATGTGAGAGGCCCAAAATTGTGAAAACGTGCAAGGGATATCAGATTAAAGGGAATTTAGTGTCTCTGAATGTAGTGTCAATTTTTAACGTTTCAAAATGTTTTTACTTCAGGGTCCAAAAACTTGATGAAATTTGGATAAAGTCGCAAAAAATTCGTGTCCCGTATCAAATTAAAATGAATTTTTTAACTAATATCCGAGTGTATTTTTACGGTTTTGAGATGTCAAACTTTTTGCAACCAAGGCCCAAAAAGAGATAAAAAATTAGAAAAAATTTTAAAAATCCACCAGGGTGTCAATCTAAAAAGAATTATAACCCAAATTGGAAAGTTTCGAATTTTTAGTGTTTATTGTATGATTGTGTGCTGTAAAATTGTTATATTAGTAAAGAAATAGTAGAGTAATGGAGATTTTAGTAATTTTTCGTATACTTGAAAAATTGTATAATATCGAAATTTATGTAATAATAAATGTACTTCGTTAAAAATTGTGAACGAGTTCTGCAGCTCACATAGCATAGTAGTATACGAGATTTTATAGTTAAGTATCATTGCTTTTGCCGAGGTAAAAGTAATTAGGGATCTTTGTGAGATTCTGTGGGGATGAGGGAAAAGTAACGCTCACCTTCACCGAAAAATCTAGCTGCGCCATTCCCCTAAAGCCTTCCTAGGATATAACTAAGGATATCTTGAGCTGGATAAGGGTAATAGTAGTAAAAGGTTGTTTTGTTCTGGCCAACAGAAGAGCTGTGTGGTATTCTTTTCTTTATTTAGTGGCTTATTACCACAACGGTCTTCTTATTACACCCCCTGTAATAAACAAATGGTGCTTTTTTTTTTTACTATGTTGCGTACGTCGCTTTATGTTACCACGTTAAATCTCTTTCAAGGAGAAGTAATTTGAAAGTGTCCAGCAGAGAGGAACTAACTCGGAAATATGGCATCAATTTTCCGAACACCGTCTCATCGACGTCTTTAGAATCCGTCCGGTCGATAATGGATACGTTGAAACAGAAATTAGTAGAAATTCGAAAGACGCTGTATGTATATTAACAGAAGTAGGAATTGTGGACAAAAGAATAGGCACTTCTGCGTTTATTCACGCGCGGGCGATTATTTTCAGCACGGTGTAATTCTTGTATTGTTGTTTTATCCATGCCAATGGTGATCTACCAATCTGTTACGGCTGTGTGAATTGTATATTTATGATTGCGCAAGATTATGCTGTCGGCGAAACGAGAAGCGAATAATATAACAAGCTGGTTTATTGGGTCTGGTGGTGGTCTGTGGATAACCGGGAACAAAGAAACGTATCTCGTGTAAGGTTAATAGCAGGAGAATCCGTACAGTCGACCGGCGGTCACCACTCGAGAAGGCAGTTCACGCTTCGGCAATCAACGAGAAACACTGCTGCAATCTAGCTCAAGGACGCACTACTCGAGAGGTTTTCTCTTTGTCTCTCTCTCGGAAATAAACTTCAGCTAGTTATGAAAGTTTAACGAAGAAAATAAGCGCTGCTGTTTAAAGGGAGAGAGTTTGTGAGCCGACGGATTGTGACGGTATGAGGGGCGGGTACTGTTACATTACGTTTTGGCAACCGAATCCGCAGTAACTGTCTGACCTCTG
The DNA here is from genome assembly GCA_034769895.1 of Magicicada septendecula. NCBI lineage: Eukaryota > Metazoa > Arthropoda > Insecta > Hemiptera > Cicadidae > Magicicada > Magicicada septendecula. The sequence goes on from CM068371.1 coordinate 68,007,950, forward strand.
ACCCTGTGAAACTGACACATCACTTTATTTCTGCCAGCCAACTGTCAGTAGTAGGGTTGCGTTTGTTATAATTATATCCTGTGTCGGTCGTGATTTGTTCGACAAAACGCACAGTGTAATAACGAGTGGAAAACGAATTTGTCACCATAAGTTTGTACAGTAATATTGTTAAATTGTTCTGCCGAATTCACGTCCGACACGTTGAACGAGGTGGCATTGATCATTTTTAACGAATATTTTTCCGATACTAGGAAAACGTTCCGTAGTCGTTTATAATCCTTTTGCAGCAGTTAACAAAAAATGAATATGTGAATAAAATCGGTACACAAGTAAGATGCATCCTATTTGTCCAAAATTAGCTAGCAGTATTAACGTATTATTTATTTATTCGAAAGTGAGTTGGGATAAGTCAAAAGTTCTAACGTAAGGGGGCATTTTAGTAATACTATGTGATTAATTATGATCAGAAGTAAAGGCACGTGATAACTGACATATATACATTTTTTTTAAACGAATGTTTCGAAAGAAGTGTTTCGATTAGTAAGGTCATCTTTAAAGTATGACGTCTTATTAAGATATAAATATACTTACATAAGGTCGCGTACTGAAGGTAGACTGTCCCATCGAAATACACACAGTTTTATTTACAAAATAAATGTGTTTTTATTGGTAACACATAGACGAAGACCCACCTCCACGAAGACGTAAGCGCCCACCGAACTCTGCTCGATGACTCCGTGATCACTCACACGAGGAACGAATTCTGCAGCTCAAAAGTTGAGACAGTAGATTAGCGAGTCCATGTTATTGCTCACTGATGTGGTGATGTGAACGAACTCTTTTCATCAACATAACGCTGGACCAGATTATCGTTGATGGTCTGGTTTTGCTTGCGTGAAACTATTGTTCTAATGTTCCGTTTCGTCAGGTGGCGTGGGAGACAATTTAGGCGCCTAATTATATTCACACGTGTTGGTAACGAAGAGTTTGCGTTGTGTGGAACCACTAAAACACATGACTGGCGTTTAGTGCTTCAACTACGGCTTATAATTCTTTTCGAAAAATTCTGTCGAAACTTGTTATATATACTATATCGTCGGGTTGTCGAAGGTCATTCCACAACGTTTTCAAAACGTAAGCGTCGAACTAAATTTGAAAGAATTAATTAATATAGAACTAACGCTGAATCTGGGGCAAAATATTGTGTAGACAAAAGATTGTTTGTCGAACAATTTGTTCACTTGTACTTTTTTTTCGTAGAGGCGATCGTAGTACTACGATTAATTTTGGTTTCTTGTATTTGTGGAATAGAAGGACAAAAAAATTAGATTTCTGGTGATTACACAATGACGTTTTGTAAAGTAAAACTAGTCCTGTCTTCAATATAATGACGTGTATGGTATTAAAAATAAAATCCAAGTGCAAGCATTGATTTTCCTGTTTCCCACAACTTGGGGTGATTAGAAAAAGTGTCAGTATGCTGAGAATCGTTGACAGACCTGTGTACTGTTGATAATAATAATAATAATAATAATAATAAATAGTTGCATATTCAAGAAAAATAGCACTGGTACAATTACAGCGATATATCGTATTAATTCCGTCGAACGGTTTGTGTTTCCCGTGGTGGTGATTGATGTTTGTGCTGAATTATGAATACCAAATCTTGTTTATATTATTGGTAAGGTTGTTTTATCAAGGAATCAGTTTGAGTTTATATGTATTTGTTACATTGTGTGATTTATTGCAAGACGTTCTGTGTAATCATGCGATATAAGACTCTTAGCGTTAATCGTCCATGTCCAAGAAAACATCGTACTCGAACGTTCCGAAACTTCAAAAACGGTTGAGAAAATCTGTCGTTGAATATGTTTGTCTCTGTCTCTGTTGGTTACTTAACTGTGTGACGCAGTGGAAGTAAGGCGAACCTTGTTAGGGATCACTCGACTCGTGCAAGATTTGGTCTGCGGGTTTGCTGTCCCAGGCATAACCGTCCGTTAGTCTTGAGTTTCCGAGACAAACCTTCTCGAGTACACGAGGAGACGATCACTTTACAGTCTTTTCGTATGCAGATACTCATGTAAAATAGTTCCGACAGATGTGCCTCCAATATTATGTATTTCACGGACTGTCATTTTATATCCATTGAATACGATTGATTTTGTGGACGTTTTCCATCATTTCAGGAGTAGTTACCTCATTGAATTTGCTGTCTACGACAGGTTACATCTGGATGCTCTCCATCTTTCTCGGCGCCGCGCATTTATCTTCATCTGACTATAGTTCCTTCCGTTTTTGATGTCAACAAGCGTTTCAAACTTAAACAGAACCTTGTTCGACTTTAGTCTCTAAAATGCGTTCCCATTAAAAATATAGAAAGTTGAATTCGTTTTGCGAAACGTGACTTTATGTTGCCTTTAAATAAACAAAATTGTTTAATTTTAAACACTGTCTTAAAAGTAACTGATAAATGAACTAGCAAAAAAATCCTACGCGAATTGTTTGAATTGAACGATACAATTAATCGGATATAGACAGCAGTTCAATATTGGCAGTACTCTGTCTTATTTAGGTCATGTATTGAAAGCGCCATCTTCGTGTTTGTTATAATTGAAGCATTTAACGTTAAGTACCCACCATAATTGCAGCATCACTAATATAGTAGCATTGCGTAATTGTACATTGCCTCTTTATAAGCCGTTCAGTTATTGTAATCGTTTCCGTCTTCAACATGATCGTACTCTTTGCTGAGGTACTTCACAAACAAACAAATTGCTGCTGGGGAATATCAAATTTTATAAAAGTGAATAATACTCTCAACAGCTACTGTCTGTTATAAATTTAATTATTGTACATGACTTGCAAATACGCTACATGTCCGTTAATACGCTTTTCAAAACCAAAGTAAATTTACCAATTACTGAAAGTTGTGCAAATCCAATGCAAAACACTGAGTAGTATACTTTATTGGCAATGCGTGAGAATTAAGCAAGTTGGATGATATACGAGTATGTGATTTGGGGCATCCGCTTTTCACTATTTCACAGGAAGTGCGATTCTGCCTTTATGGGAAAATTGTTTCTTTTTGTAGTGACGTGAAACGTTAGTTCATTGTTGCAGCGAATACAAGTATTCTTCCATCGGTTTACCTCGATTTCTTCGTGTTAGTATTATTCACAAAATGCGTTTTAATTGTGGTCGAGCAAAAATACGTGTTCATCGTTCACACTGTGGCCGTGAAAACACCTCAGTTGCGTGTAAGGAAATGGTGCCTCCTCCAACAAAAATCCGTTGGTTACATTATAGGTCTACTGTATACCGGTGGCATATTCTTTGAAATCACCGTTCAATATATTTTTATAAATAAGTAATAAAGAGGCGTGTTTTCATGTGGCGTATGACATTGACTGAACGCTGGTAACTAACCGAGTCATGTCGAATTGTTCAAGGGGAACTTTTGTCTGACTCACGGCCGTGAAACAGGTTTGCGCCGTCGTCGCAGATGGGAAATCATGTGTTGTTTTTACTGTCAAGCGTGTTTGTTTTCTGTAAATAATATTGTCTCCGCTTATTACGCTACGGAAAAACGGGTTGTATCGATATTGTAACGAAAGTATCTTGTTGTCAATAACACAGTTGTTCTGCAATACAGTTTCTACTATGAGGTATCTTGGATGACGATGAGAGTACGGGTCAAGACAAGAACAGTAGATTAGCGACTCGATGTTACTACTTACTGATGTGGTGATGCGAACGTACACTTTTCATCAACATAACGCTGGAAAACAAACTCCCATGCTGAATAATATCGAGGGGTTAGTGGTAAAACTAGGCCTACCCAAATCCTAGTTTTAATGATGTTTCAAGATGCTTCAAAACGAAACGACTTTTTAAATGTATGTTTCTTTTTGTTTTTATTTTTAGCATGTATGTAATCAATTTAAAAACTATTAATAATACAAATTTACCTTGTAAAGCAGTTGTATGATTTATCATTGCACGTGAAAATATTTAATTTTAGTTTTCCATAATTCACATGAGGTGACTTTGGTAGATGTACCAATAACCCCACGATATGATCCAAGTTAATGAATGAGATGTGGAAGTACTCAAAACAGGAACAAGAAACGCCGAGCAGGTTTGAAAGATAGATTGTACGTCGTGTTTATGGCCCAGGTAAGGAAGATGATGATTGGGGAGTACAAACCACGAGGAGACGGACGATCTGTTGAAGCATTGTAAGATTCGTCCTCAACTCAACGAATAAAACTACAATTATGAAGAAAAGGCGTTATGCATAATTATTGGGAACGTTTACTGTAAATTAAACCATCAAATAATTGCACGATTAACACACTTAAGCGCGAGGTATTTGCAAGAAAGAAAGTGTCTGTAGTGACGTGCAAGGTCGTGATAACAAGTAAGAAACAGTTGTGATAGATGTTAATCGGACATGGAATAAAGCCAATAGTGTACGTGTATTGAGTATATAGGTCGTGTGGCAGTCAATAAATCATACCAGATTGTTTCTCGACGATCTACACCGTAATTACACATCGGGTAGCAGTTTACTACAGCCACTTTTTAAATGTCTAGTTTTACAGAAGCTGTAGGCCTATTTCATTAAAAGATTTTTTCTTGGGGTTCGTAGGCTACGTTTATTGCTAATAAAAGCGATTCATATTATATTTTTTAAGTCCATATTTTTATAATTTGTTCAAAATGAGCGACGATGTTTCAGGTGAGTATTTACCGGTGGTGGTGGGGGGGCCTCCAGTTGCTATTCTCGTAATTGTAGGGTCCTTTGTAATTTTTTTTAGCTAGTTAACTCTTTTTTAAATATGAAAACAGGTTTATTCAGTCAGCAAGTATCTTGTAACTGTTTCAATAACGCGTATTTGTATTGTGATATTACTGTTTACTATACTTTGATGGAACTGATTTAAGGATTTTGAATCACGTTTTCAGCTGCTTTAAAGGTAGTAATGTTGATTAGTCTTAACTTTTTTTTTTTTGAAGCCGACTCGACCGTACCCCGGACCCCCAATACCAATTCTAGATACGCCACTGCGGCATTTTAGAAGTACAGTATACTATGACTGCGTCTACTCTAGTCTTGTGTGATGTGAAAAGCTGTTGACCGTCGTAAAAAACCAGCCCTGACGTTATTGAGAGTCCTTGAAAGTAACTATGAATGTTTGAAGAATTTATAGGAGGCTGGAAACCGTTATCTGTTAGTACTTTTCTCAGAATATTTCTGTCGTTAAATGTTGAACTACTGTTAATTAATGGAAGTACGGTTGTGACTGAAACAGCATTGTGTAGCTGCGCAGTACGTTAGGAGACGCCGAGATTAGAAGATGCTGCTTTCCAATTACAGACACGATTTCCTGCCATTGTTCTTGTTGGCCGCGTACCGTACGCTCCCTGAATATAGATTACTACAAAACAGCATAGGTGTATTGGCAGCGTGACGCGCGTCGCACGTAACTGTAGGCAAATAAGGGAACACCACACCTGTCGACGAAGACAGTTCGTATTTGCACCGGTTATAATGAAAATCAAGCAGGAGTTGGCCAGTCTCTCGCGAATATATGTCCCATCAGTGAAGCAAGAATTTACAGAATCCGAGTAAAAATCAGGATGCAAAAACATTGGTAAAAATCAAAACTGTTTTAAGCTTTTTACTGTTTAAAAGAAAATAAGAAACAAGAGAATTTATAGGCCTATCTCCCTTTGGTCGAAATATTCCGGGTCTGACACAGAGATAGTCTCACTGTGCTCATTTCTTTCATCGTGTTGTATGATTTCATCATTTGTGTAGGGTTAGATACGATGATTTCAAGTCAGTGAGTTTTTTTTAATATTAGTTTGACAGACAACGCCGCTGTAAGTGTCTCGAGCATCATTTTAATAGTGGATAGATTCAAAATACGTCCTGTATTTTTTTTTTATTTAAATGTTTAACTGCAACCGACGTAAAAAAGGAGCTGGACTAAACATTGGGGGACGTTCCATCGAATACAACGGTTTAGCGCTGGTTTGCTGAATTTAAAATGGTTTGGGTAAGCACAACTGACGACCCACGTGTTGGGCATCCCATTGGAATGACTACGCCAGAAGAGACCCACAAAATCGTTTTGGCAGATCGCAGAATGACAGTGAGTGAGACAGAGTCTGCTGGTGTGTCAGCGGAACATGTGCTCAATATCTTACACGAACTTCCGTGCATGAAAAATTTATGCACTAGGTGGATGCCGCGTTTACAGGCAAAGTTACAAAAAAAAACTTTTTAACCTTCATTAAATTTGCAAACAATACAATATAAAAATCTCCAATATAAAACCAAAGGTAATGGCATTTCGAGGCAAGAAACCAAACCAATAACAAACAAAAATTACTATTAATGCTCAAATTCTAGAATAGGTGAGCCAGTTTAACTGTTTGGGAAATGATATTGGCTATGATAAGAGTTATGATTTTGATGTTAAGTTAGGTAACTCCTGACAATCTGTAGGACAGTGAACCTTATGTTTAGAAACAAGGTACGTCGAGCTACATAATTATGGCAGTCCCTGTACTGTCCTATGGGTGTGAATTATGAACAACAACAAAAAGACAATATAGTAAAATACAGCTTCGGAAATGGCCTTCTTAAGAGGAGTTAAAAGGTGTTCTAAACTTGGCCGTATAAGTAATGAGGCCATAAGATAAGAATTACAAGTTTTTAGCTTGAATGACAAAATTGAAAGATTACAAACAACGGTGGAAAGAACGTCAGATTCCAGACTGGCCAAACAAGTCTGGAAATACAGACGTATAGGACGCAGGAAGACGTGGCTGGATGATCTTTCACGTGCCTATGCCGTGTTGTGAAGGTGATGATGATATTGTATCAGTTCGTGTGGTCGTAGAGCGTCTGAGTAATTGGGTTATCCAGCGTATATACGTACGTAGGCGTACTTATTGAGCAGAAAGTTGGTAATAATAATAATATAGGGCGTAAACGAGAACCTCGGCTGTGATGGCACTGCGTACACAGAGATTCGTGTTGCAGTATTTCTGTCATATATTGTACGACATTATGTATCTGTCATATTCTGTTATCATCGGTAGTTTATGACAGCCATATGCCAGCGCTAATTCCATTTGGCGGGGGGATTCACAGGGATATCGATCGCGCCCCTTTCCCTCGTGCTGCGGGCGGTTGTAATTATTTATCATTGTCTGTAGCCCGTGTCGTGTTGTTTTTATTTTACAGTGCATTGAAACGTACGCTGGGAACGTGTGAAGTGAGTCTACCCTCGCGGATTTCTACACGCGAATCTACATTTAATAGGAGGTAAAACTTATTGTCAAACCTCCGATAGCCTATAGCGGTGTAGATCTCCGAGGTAATATTATACGTTGTGAGGTGTTGTTTTTCTTAACTCACAGCCCCGATTCTTTAAAATCAATCCATCACGATTCACGATCTGCAGAATTATATTTACGATTCGTCTAAGCAAATATTTTGTGCATTTATCGTGTGATATTGTGTCGAATTAGGGGCGTTACTTGAATAAATCGATAAGGTTGAAATTTGCTATTAGCTTCCTAGTCCGTTGCTTCGAAAACATCCTAGATATCGTATGATTAAAGTTATACGGGCTGTTTGGCCGTGGTCCATGGTTTATTTCCAAACCAAACGTTCCAATGGCTGCCATCATCAGTGGAATAACTGCACCATGAGCCAATCACAATAAAGATGGTGTATGATTGGCTCGCACCACGCTATGGTACTCAACAATTGTTTTCCCCGGAGTACTGTGGTGAAGGCTAATGATTTCCCACAATGCATCGGCCAATGATTGGCTGATGGTGTCATTTATACCTGTACGTGGGACTTTGTTGAATTTATAAGTACAGGTAGCATGGCGAGACATCTTCAGCCTTTACCACAGTACTGTGGGCCTGACGTGAACACCCTACGTTCAGGATTTTTTTTAAATTCCACTGATGATGGCAACCATTGGAGCTGTTGAAACCTTTCGTTTGGATATAAACCATGGACCACGGCCAAACAGCCCGGATAACTTTAATCATACAACTGACACCGGCCGTGAAAGCCTTAGGGCTATCCTAGAGATCGTTTCTGAATTAACAAGACAACCAGACCATGAGCTTTAGGTAAAATTAGGTGGTCGTCTCAGAATGCATGGTTGAAATGTATCTATAATAGTAGAAACTATTATATTGTTTAGGCTGTACGCCGTTACGGATTTGTTCGAACTTTGGTTTAGGATTATAAAATGGTGGAAACACTGAAAGGCCTCGTCCGGGACATGGAAAGTAGCAGTTCAGCAAGTAAACATTACAAAGTAAATGTCAGAGCTGGCATGTAAATGATATATTCACAAACCTGCAGGACAGACGAACAGTAGTCGGATAAAATAATGGAATATTATTTATTTGTATTGGATTTATTTACTTGAATGGCTAGAATAACTGGAGCCTCAGGACCACGGTGTCGGCCCCGTGTGATCCATACATATTATATAATTCTGTAACCGGTTAAAACCCACCAGAACAAATATTTCTTGCATTTCTGAGCAGTGTTGATCTTCATTATTTTCAAACCTACTATCACACAGGTCCTCCTGAATTGCGCTGACTTACTTCGTATGTTGTGGGGATAATTCGTGAACAACATAAGAATAGCAAGACACGGGGTTTGATCAAATGTTTTGTGATGTTGGAACACGTTTCCGACAATTCTGTATACTTTTGATCATATTGGATGTGATAGCTAATTGTGTAAGTTCTGTGTGTGGTGTATTAGGCGAATTTTTTGTAACATTCTGCAATACAAGAGTGGAAATGTTGCATAAATGTTTATACGTGATGAATGAGGTAAGCCGCTGTAACGCGGTGCAGATGTTGCTGATGGTGTTTGGTAAGTCAGGTATGCATGAACCAGCTATTACTAATGATGCAAAAGCATCGAATCATACTTAAACCTAAAAGTAAGTACAAAAAAGTAGGACTATCAATAAATGTGGATAAAACCAAAATGAGAAGTCAGACCAGGTCTACGCTACCCAGGCAAAATTTGATTATAGAAGAAGACTGTATAGAAGCAGTCCGAGGGTTCACATACCTAGGAGCGACGAAATCTGAAGATTGGAATGAAGAAGAAGAGATTAGGAGAAGGATAACTCCAACCAACAGGGCCTACTTCGCGCCTATCACCACCTTTAAGTCAAATATCTATAGGGTCATCCATGCAGATATTGATGCATGTGCTGCCGCTTCACAACAGTATCATCAGCGACAAGGTACAATAATGAAGCGAGAAAAACATTCATAATGTGATATTATAATTCAAAATTGTATTATAGTTTGCTATGCCGTGATATTGACGGTCGCACTTCGTTACAGAATTAAACGCTTCCACGCTATTCACGATCATCATTTTCCCACAAGAAATTGCCACGCGGGCGCCGTTAACAGTTTAATGTACGTAGGCGGTGGTCCCTGGCGAGAGGTTTCGTGCTATTTAACCAACAACAAACAACGTTTTGAGGGGTAAATATATTTTTAGTATTTACGTACAGTTAGCTCTAATAAGGCAGTAAAAGGGTTTGGGGTAGTGTTGTTTTAGTAGCGTAGGCAGTGCGTAATAAACGATACGATACAGGTAACACGGTTACGCGCTCCAATGTCTCTGTGTACCCGTGCAATTAAGCTACGGCCCACTTAATTACATCTCCCGCCTTGTCTGTCATTATTGCTTTCTGCGCGACGTTTTTAATTAAAACTTTTTCACTTTATTGAGTTGTATATCGCATTTTATGTTTGTGCGGCCGACAACATTATTTTATAAATTAGCTGTCGCCTGGAAACTTTAATATAAATGTGAAAACCTTGTGCAGTCTGAAGTACCTGTTAATGCTGTACACCCCCCCCCTCACACCTCTTACTTCTATTCCTGTAGTACGGGTAGCTCAAACTAATGCGACCGCTGAATTCTGTTGCACTGTCTAATTTTGTTCTGTTACGTGCTTTCATCTGAATAGATTTTTAATGGGGAAAAGTATGTTCGTCGTCGACGTTCATTTGTTGCCGAAAAATCTTGACATTGGTTCCTTATTCTGGTTTCTGAAAATCCGGTTTTCCGTCATTGTCACCTGAGATTGAGCCGCTTGTTGGATGGCTTCGGGACGTCGCAACGGTTGTCGAGTTCTGAACGTTTTATGTCGCGAAACACTGAAGAATTCGTATGAGACAAAAAGTGGTTAGTCAGGTGTACAGTTGACTGCACCGATCCTGGTGCTGCGGTACAGCGCGCACAGCACCGTTGTCCGACACCAAATTTCGAATTCCCTGACTGGCTGAATGACGGTTCTATATTTACTGCCACCCTAATTCCGAATATTCATCGTCAGTCGTAAAATCAAAACACTAAGGATTTAACTAAGGAAAGTCTGGTGTTTTTGGTCGCTTGTCTGTCAGTCCAGTTGCTCGGTCAGGTATGCTGTAGTAGTCGGGTTATTGCTCTGAATTCATTTCCTCTGCCAGTCGTCGGGCACGATCGGGACGCTGCAATCAAGGCTCGGGCGCAAAGACGCCTCATTCCGCTACAATGAGTTCTGATCTGCGTTGGGTATTCATTAAAGAATTTTGAAAAAACGCTTTAGTATTGGTTGATGTCCGTGTTTTGTACCGGTACTGTCAAATTAGTCGTATCATATTTAATTTCCTGATTGAATGGTAAACCTTCGTTTCCCGGCAGTTCGGAAAGAGTATCATTTTACTTGTATGATTGCTTAATACGGTGTTGTCTTTGTCGTGCTAACAAATCTATTACTGTGGGCGCGCATGGGTGTAATTCTCATTACAGTCCCATCCTCATTAGATTTGACTTTCTTCTGTTGATGGTACTATCGTAATCATGTGATCGTAGATTGACTGACTGACTGACTGATTGATTAATAGATTGATTCATAAAAATGTGAAACAACTACTACAACTGAAGGGCACAGTTAAGATTGCCAAGGAGAGTTATGGAATGGACCCCACCAGGAAGAAGGAAAAGAGTAAGACCACCTATCACCTGGATAGAAGAAATTTCGACTATATTGAGGGAACGAGAAATTGAAAATCTTTGGATGGACAAGCAGCAGTGGAAGATGAGAATTCAATCACTTCTGTAATCTTTGGTTCCGGAAAATGTGTAAACATTGTACGGCCGGAATAATAATAAACGACTACAAATTTGCGAAAGAAAAAATTACCACTGATAAAAGTTGCTTTTATGTCGGATGTGTCATCCTTTTGAGCCATGAAGCTTCGCGCGCGCGCGCATGTGTGATCTACATAGTAATGTTCTCGTAGATTTTTCTGCGGACCATGCGATACATGCTTTAACTTGACTCCCTCCTCAGTAGGCCGCCGTCATAGTCCCATTACGTTCGTAGTCTTATTTCAATCTACACTATATATTTACATACATTATCGTATTATGTTATGCATTAAATGTAAGTTGTGTGTGTAATACAATAAGTATGTAGGATATTACACGGTGTACATTATCTGTCATCGACCCCAGATCTCGTGCAGTGCTAACCGTATTAAGATTACTGTTATTACATTGCATTAATTGAAAAGTAACAGTAGCCGTGACCTTTTTCATGTTTCGATCGATTGACGCCGTTGGCTTCTACTATCCAACCTGTCACATTCACAGCTACCGATTATCTGATCTGCCACCAACATTATACTGTTGTATAACTCGAATTGAACTGTATCAGCTTCGTAAAAGTATTCTAGCAATTCGAAGTCCGATTAGACTGCGTCCCGCAAAAATAAAATATATGACCTGTGGAGTAATAGGCGATACGTTTACCAGGCGTAGACACAGAAGCTCGACGGACCTGAGGATGATAGTCCGTCCTGACAAACGACACGGTAGTTTGATCCACGAGAACGTCTGGAAAGAAATGTCGGTATTCCAAAGTGACGATTCTTCTTATCAAAACCGCAACAACACCACGCTTTCCAGTGATATAGGCCTACATCCTGTACATTTCGTTTACTAAGAATGCAGGTATAACAAAAATAAGACATTCGCACAAAGCAGATTCCTTGCACTCTAATTTCGAACGGAAGTTACAACGTTCAAAAGAAAAAACTCGATGTACCTGGTGTGTGTGTGTGAAGCTAAGGCATTTGCCAAACAGACAGTGTACCTGGTGTGTGTGTGTGTGTGAAGCTAAGGCATTTGCCAAACAGACAATGTGAAGAAGCCAAACCAAATTCAGTAACATATTTACACCATGCGTTTTGCAAATGTTTTGATGATCAAGTCTCATTTGACGATATAATCATCAGGGCAGCAGTGAAGGAATAGATGTGTAGCCTTACCGATGTGAAGGCTTACCGATCGTAGATTGTAGACTAGCAGCGTTTGCTTCGTACATCCCTACCATGGTTTTCTGGGTTCTTTTAGTTAGCTGACATCTAATTCTTCTTTTTGTGTGAGAGGCAAAGTAGAAAAACCTACTTAGATTGTCATACTACTTTGAAAAAATTATTACTTTAAAAATCTACTACTTAAGATTGTCACACAGTCTTATTATATCCACCAGAAATTATTACTATGTCTCGTGTTGAATTAGTGACGATTGGCATTGTCAAAAAGAAAATCGGTATTATCTGACTAAGTGTGTGTGTGTGTGTGTGTGTGTGTCTACATCTGGATTTCGTAGTCCTTTGTTTCTTTTTAACACAAACGCGACATCACATTTTTATCGTATTACTGATCTCCGGGAAATTGGATAGGCTTACTTAATGTAGAAGTTATTTTGGGGTTGATGTTGATGTCGCTGCGGAAATTACAACCCTGAGTGCAGCGAGCTGTCAGTCTTGATAACGCTCGACGCCAAGGCCGATATTATTCCCATTTTGTAATCAAACTAGTAGTAACACCAACCGAGCTGTATACGGTTTTTTCTTTAATACGCATCAATGTATTGTATGCAGAAGGGAAAACGTGTTGCGGCATGTGGCGAAAGAATTTCCTGCAGTGTGCACGATGTAATAGCGATACCTCGGTTGTGTAATATTTTCCAGTCGTCGAGACTCTGGTAACCACAACGTTGTCGTGGTCAGGAACGATTCCTCTGTCTCTGTCTCACTGACCGATTTACGATCCGCGGATCATGTTTCACTACTCTTTGCTGCTCTTTCTGTACTGTACATTATGAAATGTTTTGCCAACTTGGATATTCGGGTGTTTTTTCGCCTTTTCGTAATGACTATCTGTATAAAAAAGAGGACGTAGAAGATTCGAAAATGTACTAGCTAAACGTGGATAACTTGGTAAACATAAACTGTAAGAAGTTTAATCTAAACCCAAGTTAAAAGAGAAAAGCAAGCGAAGAAATTTGACATGATACTCGCAAGTGTAATGTCATGTAAATTAGTAATTGTACTGACGCTGAGATGGAAAATATATTTGGTTTCAGCGGAGAAAATGATGGTGACCACTTGTCATCTGGAGCAAAATATGCCTGGTGAGACAGTACAGTGCACTTTGGTAAATTATGACACGACGTATGGAGCGGTTAATTATACTTTTTTAAAAATCACAAATTAGTTTTAGAAAAATTGAAGAATAAAAAAAGATAAGCTAGAGTGAGGGTAGCAAAAATAATTAGGAATTACGAAATTATAAGGACAGTGATTACTAACTATTGAAATTGATACACTGAGTAATATAGAAGAAAGACTCTGGTCGTGATACGACCCCACTAGAGGCACAGTACAGGAGATAAAACTAATAGAACAACGTGGCGAAAAGGAAAGAATAAAGAGTGTTGTGGGAAAATGGCGGGACTGTTGGGTTGCTCAGAGGAAGTGAAATCGTTAGAGAGAGCTGTGTAATTTACTCCAGTGAGGGCGGATCCACCGAGCATTTCTTTGGGAGGGGAGAAGAGTTGACTTTTGAGGGGATGTGAAAAGTTGGACTGTTCTTTAACAGTCTATAATATAAATGATAGAAATGAGTGGATACAGTCCGTTATTATCAACACATAAAATTTATTAACATTCAAGAATAAGATCATTTCTGTGTTTGAGTGTTCATTGTTCTTTTAATAACATTCGTTTACATTTAAGTTATGTATCCAACAAAAATTAACCTGGTGGTAAGGTACAGTTACAATTTATAGTAATTTTAGAGAAACATTATGAACCTACTTAACGTGATATGAACGCTGTACCGTGTTTACAATCACAAAACCATTCTAAAATCACAAAACAACGAAGTAATTTCGTCTGATGTGACCATTTGTCAGGGGGGGGATTCCGTGCCTGACTCCAGTACAAAGAGGGAAACGTGTAGGCGGGCTTCACTTCCCGGTGTTGCTCAGTGATGAACCTGACCTTTTCAAACAATACTCTCCCCCCGGTCTGGAGCGACTGACTGCATCTTTTGGCGCGCCGTACGTCCTTTAGTGGTTGGGCTGGCAACCGTATTGGCTACGTGACTTGCACACCTAAGATCTCTGCACGTTAATACTTTAAAATGTTCATGTCCAAACAGTTCCTCGTTATTTCTCTACTCTGAAGTTTTCGTTCCAAGTGTATTTACTTAAATCCATCGGTTACCTTCCGCAGCGTAGATTGGTTACCTAATACAGCGTTACCATCGTCCTTATGAATCATAGGCACTGCCATTACAGAAATCACAATACATGTGAGCCCCCGTCAGCGAGAATCAAAATATAAAGTATACTGTAGAATAATCGTATTACACTATTATAATATACTTTTTTCGTTTTCGCTTTTCTTTTCATCTCTTATTTTATGCCGCTTATCCACCAAAGAAAGTTTTCTCAGCGTCCTTCTGAATACTCTGTATCGAAGTTCTCTCTGATCTTGTTCAGTCTTCTTTGTACTTGGGTTTTCTCATATACCCTCGCAGCGCTTCATTCTGCAATCATCCAGCTCATAAACCCGTAGACCAGACCAGTAGGTAGGATGTTAAGGGGAAGGCCAAGGAGAAGATGGATATAGTATGTTGAAGAGGATCTGAGGAATACGGGGATAAGAATGTCGAGGAGACTATGTAAGGAAAGGGCTGAATAGAGAAAAATTGTTGAAGAGGGTAAAACCCATAGTGGGTAGTAACGCCAGTAGTAGAAGAACGCCCTTATCACCTGTGCCGCGTTTCATCATGTATTTCTCGCCTAACTTATCCTTTCAATGTATTTCATCAACCTTTTCCAAATCTGGAAACCACAACCACACGTGTTTCTCCTTTTTCTTTAAAATACTTTCTGTTACAGTTCTTTTTGTCTATATAAACTCCTTGTAGTAAATGTTAAGAAATGTTTTGAGCATTAGGCAGTCCTGTTGCTTTAGCCCGGTCGTCCACACTGGAACCGTAGTCGGGCGACTAACCTACCGACCGAGCTTCGCCCACTAGAAGCAAATATAAGACAGGTTGTCAGTTACCATTTTGTACTCTGTTGTGCTTCTTGTGACTGAAAATTTAAAATATATGTTTGTGTTTAACGTGACGTCCGCAATGGATGTGCGTGATATGTGTTTTTTGGAAAATCCGTTGAATATATATTGTAGTTTTCGTTGAATGTCACGACGATGGTAACACTTGTCTCTCATATCCCATAGTGAAATGAGCTCACTAACTAAGCTAATAAGTTTTTCAGTGTCCATAACGTTAACGAAAGCTGTAAAAATTGATGAAAATTTATGAAGTTTATATAAAACAACGCACACAAAACAAGCAAGCTAGTCGGCCGACTAACTAGTGGGGAGTAGACGCCCGTATATTAGCGACTGATCCCAAAACAAGTGAAAGCGCTGAATGGCGTCTATTGCGTCAGACTTAGTCGCCCGAATTCGGCCGACCTAGCCAGCGT
The DNA here is from genome assembly GCA_034769895.1 of Magicicada septendecula. Classification (NCBI taxonomy): domain Eukaryota; kingdom Metazoa; phylum Arthropoda; class Insecta; order Hemiptera; family Cicadidae; genus Magicicada; species Magicicada septendecula. Next base: position 68,023,879 of record CM068371.1, read on the forward strand.
TAGTCGGGCAACTAGCTTGGTTTGAGTGCGTTGTGCTTTTCCGTCTACGGTTCCAGTCGACGACCGGCCTATTGTGTGGTGAAATATCCATGTATTGGTTCTTCTTGCTTACCGAGTTGTTTGATACTGCTGTCACCTCTAAACACTTTATGTGTGCCCTTAGTACTTCAATTTAATTTTATTTTTATCCTTTTCCCCGACTTCGAGGCCAGTATGCTTCCCGCAAGACGTGATAGCGTTATCCCTGCAATTACTACAACCAACGTCATCTCCGCGCGTTTCAGTATCTCACGTATATTAACGGCCCCTCATATATTATACTTCTTAATTCATTTGTTGCCTCCTTCATACGGATACATAATTTCAGGCGTTATATCAATATTATCTCTTCCGGACGCTTCCCCCCTCCCCATTGAGGTATCCTGACAGTTTCCACCATTTCGTCTTCCATAAGTAGCTACATTCGTTGTCCTTTGTCTCTTCCGGAACCCGGTGTTTATTCTGAGCCGATTCCCTGAAATACTGCTTCATCTTTGCTGAACATTGTGTTCTTCCGCAATTATTTGTCCTCTTCATCTTCGTGTGGATCATATTGCAATTTTCAGCCGCTTTTAAGGGGAATGAGGGGCAAGGTCCGCACTTAAAATACAATGACAAATTCTCAGCTACTGAACCAAAATAAAGTTTATTGAAAATTACTGGCTTATTTGTTACACTATATACTAACAAATGTAATGAGTACACAACAATTTTGACTACAGTATTTGGTAAAAAAAATTAAAAAACAAAACCATGTAAAATAGGAAAGTTGCCCCAACCTTGGGGCAAGAGTCCTACTAACACTTATCACACACGAAATGGCCCAATCCACTGTAATTCGTGCACGGCTCTTCCCACCACGTACTACACTGACGACACATGATCCAGAGTCGAATGTAGGGGGGGATTCGTAAAGGTGCCCACAACCTCCACAATAATAATCAACTTTCCCGGAACACGATATTCCTCTTCTTCCTTTGAAATCAGCGGGACTCCCCAGCACACACTTCTGGAACGCTTAACAGCAATTGTAGGCCTAATGCAAGTTTTATTTAATTGTAATGTGAAATTTGTTTAAGTGGGGTAAGATTCTGCACAGGAGACCAAGAGGACTCTTGGCTCCGGAAACTTGCCCCACTGTGTTCTATACTTTTTGCTGACTTATATGATTCAATAAAATAAGATTTACCACTAACTTTAAGTTGATATGTAACCTCAGACTTACCTTTTAATAATGTACTGTCGAAAACAAATAATAAGAAAGTATATATTTGTATAAAGACTCTTAAATTACACTGTAAAATAACTTCAACTTCCACAAAATTAGACAACGTTACTGTTCACTCACCGTAATGGCGTTAGACTCCTTGTTTGCTGTGTCCAGCCAGCAGAATGCATTTCTTCAACAGCCCAGACACCAACTCACGACTTGTATTAAGAAAACTAGTAACTACGACGTATTAGGAATCTTGCCCCGTGCGGACTCTTGCCGACACTACTATATACATATTTTCTTATTTCCTTATGTTTTTCACGGTCTCAGATGAAGTGAATGAAATAAAATTTGCTTAATATCAAGAAGACATTATTGATGATACAGTTGTATTCGGAGAGTAACTGCACGCGACAATAGCCGCGGCTACGTTGCCAATAGCGACTTTGACGCGCCTCTGTCTGCGTGTTCACGTAATATTGTCGTTAAACATTCCGTTCTAAATTAAAAAGCGTTTGCATACTGCCGGTGCTGCTCATATAAACATATTGAAATAATTCCTGTCTACAAACGGTGTATCGGAACGTAGGAGCCGGTTAAAAATAATACAAACCGCCGGTGTATCCAATAAATAGCGCGCTTTCAGCATGCATACAGTGTAAAAACTCGTAGTCGCAGCAAACATTTAATAAACTTTAAGAGAAATAAAACCCACTGCGTATACGTATACATCGCTAGGTAGTTTTTACTGTAAATACTCCGTCCATAGTTTTCTTCTCTACTTTATTTAAACTTTTTGTATTGCTGAGTTTTTTTATGTGTTATTTCCGCACATATCGTTTGCACTCGCAAACTATCCAAGGGTATTAAAGTGTTTTTTTACGTATATCTGTTAGAGGTATTACATTTAAATTTGAAGTTCGAATTGTTTTCCCATCGCACCGTTTGATGCCGTTGAAGGGCCGCTTCCCTCGACTGGCGACTGATTTGGGAAGGGTGTCTCACAGTATACACTACTTGTGAATAATGTGACATGTTTCGCGCAACCAAGTGGTAAACGTTACCACAGCTGACGGAAACAGAAGTTTATCAGTATTGCCAACAACTGTCATAAAAATGTCTCTTTTATAAAAGAAATTATAGTTAAGTCCATCTACCTTTTAGACTGCCCCTTGTACTAAGACAAATGAAAAATGGTTAGTTTTTGTATAAATTAGAGGGGGATTTTTTAATTTGTATTTTTCTTTCATTGTAGTTTCTATTTTGTTGTGTCAATGTCTTAAAGATTCATTTACTTCGCGTAATTTCTGTAAATTTTATTATGCATTTTATTGTTTTCGTATTTCGTACGTGTAAAGAATACATACGCGTATCGTACATATTTTATTATACAGCATTTAATAATTTGTTCCGTACGTTACTGTTTTATGTGATTTTGTAATGACACTTTTTCCTATCTAATTTCGTATTGTTTTAATTTTTTACAATATAATGTTGATAGTGTATTGTATAAAGAAAGTAATAAGCTTGTTTTTTGTTTTGTTTCAGCCTACAAAATTAAATGTGCACAAGAACGATCTGGAGAGCTGGGACTACACCGCTCCTCCCACAGCTGGTGAGTTTCTCTACATTTTATGGTGACGTTAACTTATGCAGCTGACACGTATAAAAAAATTTGGTCGCTTCCAGTTTCTGATTACTTTTTAGTTTTGTTTCACGCTCTTAGCGTATATCTCGAGCCGAGACACGGGGGTAAATAAAATTTTAAATGGAACGGCCGTAGAGACTTGTTGAAACTTTCCTATTAGACGTCGTTGCTTAGCGCGAGTTGCGTTTAGTGCCGACCTGCTGCTTGCCTGCACATGTGAACGTCAACTGGTATCGAATTGTTGCTTATTGCTTACGTATTGTTAAAATTTTGTTTCTTATTAGGTGCTAATTGATCTTCTGCTTTAATTTTAAACGCTGTTTGTTGGGGACGGAGGCTTCCGTATCATTTGTCGATAGGGGGAAACACATTTTTAATCGTGCTGATGATGACACGATATCGAATTATTCTAACGTTTCAGGGAATTGTACTAAATACACTAAAAACTCGTTTATCCGAATTGCGTTTATCCGAAAATCCGGTTTATCCGAAACAATTTTCAGTAAATTTTAATAATACACAAAAGCATTTTCCTGTCGCTATAATCTATATTTAATAACGTAGACAAGCGATTCCACGTGATATAAAGTAGAAAGTCAATACTCGGAACTAACTGGAATAAGGGGTACTCCGAATTATCGATTTGTTCGGATTTTCGGGCATAAAGTATTATGTTCATATATTGTACACATAAAGTAACGTAAACATAAATGTAAACATTGAAACTTCCCCTGCAGAACTTCTAACAATGAAACGACTTCGAGATGGGGCACCCAGCAAACTAGCTTCAAAGCTTAGGCAAAAAACTATGATTTATTACTGTACGAACAAGCAATAGGACTGTTCCAGTAATGTAGAAACTATAATTTACAGTACGGTACTGTTTTATAGTGTATTGTGTCATATTCACTGTAAGTAACTTTTAAATTATTATTATTATACATATGTATTATTATTTAAATAGAAGTTTCGGTTTATCCGAAACGGACGCGGTCCCATCAAATTCAGAAAAACGAGTTTGTAGTGTAGGTTGTTTCCTGGTCACCTTAGAGCATATCGTAGAGCATGACTGGTGACTTTCGTTCTAGTAAAAGACCACGCACGATATTTACAAAAGTTCGTTTGCTCGAAGGTGGCAGTAACGTAACTAGGAGCTGATCTCTTTTGCGGGGGAGGGGGGATGAGACTAGCTTGTATTTTCCTCATGACAAATGAGATTTTTAAGATTCTTCCCATATAATTATTTCTTTATACAATTATTTATAATCCTTATTTTAACATACGCAACTGGCGTAGAAAGAATGAGACAAAGTTAAATCGAGTTTGAAGCAGTGAATGAAAGAATATGCAGAGTGCGAATGAGAGGAAAATTTAGAAATATAACGATAATTAATGTACATGCACCAACGGAGGAGAAAGATGGAATAATTAAAGAGCAATTTTATGACGAGTTGGAAAGAACGTGTGACAGAGTTCAGAGATATGATATGCTGATTGTCCTGGGAGATTTCAATGCGAAGGGAGTGTTGGGGAGGTATTCATTGCATGAGGAAAGTAATGACAATGGAATTTTATTGTGTCAATTTGCGGCCAGAAATAATGTTATAATCAAAGTACTTGCTTTCCTCATAAAGCGATTCACATGGGAACGTGGAAATCTGGTGTCCAGGGAGTGGTGAATCAAATTGATCATATATTAGTGAATAATCGATACTCCTCTTCAATAACTGATGTACGAAGCTGTAGAGGGCCAAACTGTGACTCAGATCACTACGTGGTAAGGGCAGTTGTAGTTGAAAAACTGGCCGTGGTAAGAAGGGATGAAGTGAGAAAAAGAATATGGTGGAACACAGATAGGTTGAAGAATTTGGAGGTGGTGCAGGACTACCAGATGGAATTAGAAAACAGACTGAGAGAATATGAGGTACAGGGGGGAATTGTTGACAGATGGGCACGAGTGGAGAGAGTGATAATGGAGACAGCGGAGAAATCCATTGGAGTGAAGAAAGATCAGGGGAATGAATGGTTCGATGATGACTGCAGATTAGCAATAGAAGAAATGAACACTGCGAGGAATAAAATGCTCCAAAGAGAGACGCAAGAAAAAGAAGAGGGACTGGATTCAAACGCATTTTCAAGAAATAGAAGAGTTAAACCAGAAAAGTGAAGCCAAGAAGTTCTATCGTGCCATTGATAAGATGAAGAAAAATTTTCAACCAAAAATATTTGCCTCCAAAAACAAAGAAGAAAATATGATAACAGAGGAGCAGATGGTACTACAAAGATGGCATGAATATTTTGAGGAGATGTTGAATAATGACATGAGACGAGAAAGGAGAGAGGTTACAAGAGAAACCCAGGCAGAGAGGAGGACATTGAAGTACCAACAGTAGAGGAAGTGGAGGATGTGGCGTGTAAAATGAAAAATAATCGTGCTCCGGGGGAAGACAATATTGTTGCCGAGCTATTCAAATATGGAGGACACTCTGTAATAATGGAAATACATAAACTAATAACAGAAACAGAAATATGGGAAACTGAAAGCATGCCGGAGAAATTGAAAACAGGAATAATATGCCCTATCTACAAAAAAGGAGATAAAATGAGGTGTGAAAATTATAGAGGAATAACATTACTCAACGTTGGCTACAAGATATTTTCGGGTGTACTGAATGAGAGATTACAGAGATGTGCTGAAGATATTATTGGAGAGTATCTGCGGATTTAGACGAAAGAGAAGTACAGTGGACCAGTTGTTTGCTATCAGGCAGATGATGGAAAGGTTTTAGAACATGACACGGACGGACCTGCATTTCTTATTTGTCGATTTCAAGCAGGCGTTCGACAACGTGAATAGGCAAAAATTATATAGAGTAATGAGGGAATTCGGCATAGTTAACAAACTAATAAGATTAGTCGAAATGACAATGAAGGATAAAAGGGCAAAGGTTAAAGGGATTAATAGGATGACTAAAAGCTTCAGTTTCAGTAATGGAGTAAAACAGGGTGATGGTCTTTCTGCGGTACTGTTTAATTTGGCGTTACACAGTGTTATAAAGATGGTCGATCAAAAAGGGACAATATTTACAAAATCTAGCCAAATATTCGGCTATGCGGATGATATTGCAATTGTTGCAAGAAATGCAAACAAAGTTAGGGAGGTATACGAAGTGATGGAAGTAGAAGCAACAAAAATTGGGCTAACTGTGAATGAGAGCAAGACAAAGTATATGATAATGTCGAAGTCTGCGGATAGAAGAAAACCTCGTGACCTGGAAATAAATGGGAAGCGCTTTGGAGGCGTGTCAAGCTTGAATATTTGGGCACTACAATATCGAATGATAATGACTTAAAAAAATGCATTAAAGAGAGGATAAGGTATGCAAATAGAGCGTATTTTCCAAATGTAAATATCTTTAGAAATAAAAATATAAGGAGAGAAACCAATCTAAAAATATATAATTCACTCATAAGACCTATTGTTGCCTACGGCTCAGAGGTGTGGACGATGACAGTGGAGGATGAAAAAAGTTTAAGAATTTTTGAACGCAATATCCTATGAAAAATATATGGCCCAGTGAGGGAAGGCGAGAATTGGAGAATACGAAGTAACGCAGAATTGCAACAACTGATACATGAGAGGGACCTTGTAAAATTTATCAAGTCACAGAGGATAAGATGGTTGGGGCATGTGGAGAGAATGGAAGAGGATAGAATGAATAAGAGAATGATGCAGGGAAGACTCTATTGCGGAAGACGAAGGGGACGGCCAAGGATGAGATGGTTGGATGATGTGTTGAAGGATCTGATGAAGTTGGGAGTTCGAGGATGGAGAGAGAGAGTGGCAGATTGTTGAGAAGGCCAAGGCCCACCAAGGGCTGTAGAGCCGGAGAAGAAGAAGAACTGGCGTAGAAATAGGGCCTGAGTTGAGTTTTATGGAGTAAGTTCAGTCTGTTCTTACGAGGGAACTGTGATACGTTTTGCAGTGCTGTACCTGTTTTCCTTTAGCACTACAGCCTAACGTGAGCCCTGGCTTCGAACACCAAACTTTTACAACATCGCTTATCCGTTGTCATCACAGTATAACCCCTCACGTTCATTCTTTTTAGACCTTGGAGCACTTATTCTGCTTATCCAGATCGACCACGACTTATTCTAGGTCGGCGCCCCCCTCTTTCTGCCTTAATATATTTGTGCCCCCAGGAATTTCTTCGAGGACCTGTGATCACCCCATCCGGACCTACTCGTTGTATTCGTACAGCCTTTACGAATATTAGCGCATCTGTCTCCTGATTATTTTTTTCTCCTCTTTCTTAACTGGGCCACAAACACGTCGTACGATCTTTCTTTCAATCCTTGTCGGTGTTTCTTGTTCATTTTTTGACTACTTATATATCTCACTTTTCATTCTTTCTTCTTGAACATCTAAGATCATTTACCTGTATCACCTTAGTCCGTCCATTTTGCTACAATCTGAATGCAAAATATAAAATAAACTAAACTAAATAACAGCAACAGCTTTTAATAAAGAGGATACACAGAATTCAGTATGTTCATTTGTTACAGTTTTGTTATTTTTTATTGCTTTGGAATTCGTTTGGAGGATCATTATGTGTTTACTTTGCAGTTACAATTATTCCTTTGTTGTTGTTTTTTTATTAGCGAAAATATTTATATTCAGTTTCATGTAAGTCTGCTTTTCGAGTTGTGATATTGACGTGGCGACAGGACGCGAGTGATGACCGAAAAAATTAATCGGCTGGATTCATATTTTTGGTCAAGATGATTTCTCTTTGTAACATGGCTGCATGCGACGGCAGCTGTCGCTGTATATGTATGTTTAAACATTTGGTTTAATGTATGTAGATTGATGTTCCAGATTGAACAGAGTTTCATGATGAATTCGAAACGTGGTGTGCTGTTGTTTATTATTAATCACAATTAGTGGCACTTGTACGTGTGTAATATAAATACATGAATAATAAATTTCTAGTTTTGTTGTTTATTTTGAGGGAAGCGAACTCATGTGCGCGCGTGCTTCGACATTTGCATATAGTTGTTAGTTACGTAACGGAATGACATGGCACAGTCGGATGCGACCGTTTTAAAAACCACTTTGATGCCGTGTGTAGTTCCGGCACGGTTTATTCTCGTATTTTTTTCTCCTGACAAGTTTATCGTGTTTATATGTATATAAATTCACGCAATTGTTGTACTCGTAAATAAAAGAAGAAATATTTAAATATTAAAACATGTTATTTTTAAATAAATGTATTTTAAACTACTTAATTTTTTATTATTAAAATATAATATATACAGAATCACTCACATTATTGTTGTCATTTAAATTAATAATAAGCAATACTTTATGTATTTATAAACAAGAGTATGTAGTAGGGTTATTGGTATAGATATCCTAGGTGAATTTACGGAAAACTAAAATTAAAGGTTTTTCAGGTGCATTGGTAAATCATAAAATTATTAAACTGATTTTCAGCGTTAAATTTTGTTATTAATAGAGTTCTTTGTTGATTACACAGCCTTTGGAAAATGAAAAAAAATAGTAATTACTAAAAAAATAAAATGCCTTTGGTAGTTGATTAAAACTAATAAAATAAAATTTATTAATTGGTTATTTGCTTGTACGAAAGAGTTATTTTTCCTGCAAGAAGATTAGTTTAATGTTGAATTTTAGAGCCTTAAATGTTATTTTCACCAGAATAGTTTTGCCTATACCGGTAAGACTCTGTATTGACGATATGATTTAGCGCAAACGCTGATTAAATATATTGTCTGGGGATTTTACATCACAATTTTTTGAGAAATAATCATTATGTGATCGAGAACTGCCGGCGACGTTACACGTTCCACTGTAGAAAATCCTAGTTTTGTGACTGCAGTTTATCATACTCTCCGTAAAGCGTTGTGTTTAACAAGATAATCCGCTAATGTAGTAGAGCGTGTATGTACAAACGCGTCTATATAGTAGCGGCGGCATTATGATCGCATTAACCGTCCCGTGTTCGCTTCAAACGAAACTTTTACCGATTTACGGACGAGATACTTTACGGTTTTCTCTGCCGTTTTCGTTTAGTACGTTTGTCTGGCTTCGTCACCAGTCGGTTGAGATTGCTGGGCAGTAGCTCTAACTCTTTTTTCCGTTTATTTTTGACGTCGGTTATTGATCGGCTCGTATTTCATCGTATAAGACATGCCCGTCTAAATCCCTGTGTCCGTTATTGTGTTCAATACACGAGTCGTAGACTTACCGTTAATTAATATTTCTTCACTTACCTATAACTTTACGTATTCACTGAACTCTGTATTTCGTTCCTTCACTCCCGCGCAGTAGAAGGGTTTCCATTATACCGTTTACATGTCTATATTTTAAAGTTACTCCTTTTATGTCCGTGGCTGGTGTTACGGTATGGAAGGGATTAGGTCAAGTTCTTACGTTCCCGCTTGTTGATAATAAAAGAAAATATCAAAGGACGTAGGCCTATACATTTGTTACCATGTGGTTTTCATTTCTGGGGAAAGCATTCCTAAAGTATCGAACAAATCGAAATTAGAAGTTTAATTGAGAAAGTTGTGTTAGTGGTTATAATCAGTGCAAACAGAATTATCACTGTTGCACACCACTATAGAAAAATTATTACAATTAGCGCTTTCAAGCTTCTCAGCTCATAATTCTGTTTGAAATCGAAATCAATATGCGTCTTCGTCGACGAGTATGAAGTGTGACCCAGATAGCAAAATCGGGGCTGCCTGTATAGTTTTATTTGTCTGTCTCTCTCTGTGGTTTTCTCGTTAGCCCAGTCGTTATACAACAGATTAATTCCGTTCGCGGTATCTGATTATCCGTTTCGTAGTCATAAATAAGGCTGACGAGTAAACTTCAAACGTATCGCTGTAGCGAAATTGAGTGATCAGACGAGGAGGAGCGTTATAAGTGTGGAACAGTAAATCGATGTACGAGTGGGAATTAACGGAGTAATCAATATGAACGCCCGGGACTCCGGGGGCATCCGCGTTTAATGCCGTTTTCTTTTCGGATTAAATGTTATACACCAGCATTTTTACACGCGTTATTGTATACTGTTTTTTTAACGTATTTTTGCCGAGTTCGTACATTGAATGTATAATGCGGTCCGTGACGTTCCCTGTCTGCTGAACGAAAAATTAAGTTATCTGGTGATGCCATTGTTTGTCGAATAAATCTCGAATGGTAGGCCTAACGTTGGTTATAAAGAAGAAATAAAGTGTAGCTTTCTTTAGAATTTCGGAGAGCAAGTGCATGTTTCTGCGGCAGTACATTGGAGGAGCATTGACGTTAGTTGGTATTCTTTTTAAGTCACGAAACAGTTACACGAAGTGTTACTTACGTATTTTGTATTAACCCCACGAAATATTAAATTTTATATTTTGATATTTTCCCTCTGATGAGTTTCGAGCGTACGGGAAAACTGTCTTAAAATATTGAATACAAATATTCAAACTCACCTTATTGTGCATACCCCAAGATGTAGGGCTGTGCGGGATAAAAGGCATGCCCGTCGCCCGCTGTTGTTAGGGAGCTCCTGCCGCGGGGACCAAAGTTTTGCCTGCTATCTGCCGTGCCTGTAGCCCCGTGATAACAGACAGTTTGAAGGGGCAAGCCTGTTTCTGTAGAATAAAAGGATTGAAGGAATGACGGGGATTACCTGTATAGTACGAATAGACAAATTCTTGATGATACTCCGGGGGGAGGGGCGAATATCGTAGTTTCCTGGTCTTGTAGTTGCTCATGTAGTGGCCATGCGTTGTCAGACTGTTGCTACGTGCTTTAGGTTACGTGTAACTTAACATGCACAGAACGCATAATCGAGACCGACTGCTTAATAATTTACGCGCTCGAAATTACCGAACAGTTAGAAACGGTTAGATTTTATGTAAAGGGCAATAACGATTTGAAGCGTATTGATGTAATACCGTCGTGGAAGCCAAAGTAAATGTTCGATTGTTTTGCATGCCTGCGCCGCTTGCCCACACAGCAAAAACTGACGGCAATTGAATGGAAAATGGTTTCACGCCCAGCGGAGTTTTCCACCGTTCAGTAGGCCTATACATTTGTTACCATGTGGTTTTCATTTCTGGGGAAAGCATTCCTAAAGTATCGAACAAATCGAAATTAGAAGTTTAATTGAGAAAGTTGTGTTAGTAGTTATAATCAGTGCAAACAGAATTATCACTGTTGCACACCACTATAGAAAAATTATTACAATTAGCGCTTTCAAGCTCCTCAGCTCATAATTCTGTTTGAAATCGAAACCAATATGCAGAATTGTCTTCAACTTTGTTTACAGTTGATACTGTGTTTGGTGTTCTTATTTCTGATCGTTGTGTATCGTGATGTTTGTAATCGTTTCCGTTCGTCGTTATTCAAGATAAAGCAGTTTTTGTTCACGCCTTGTTTAGACTCCTCTGAAGTTCAACGCTAAACGTGTATTTAGCACTCTGACGTATAGGCCTACTGACGTACTCTGACGAGAGTGACGACAATACTGACGTATTTAGTACTCCCGTGTCTTCTGTACGTTACATAGTCTTTTAATAATAATAACACTGTTTCTCGGATGGACTCGAGTCTTTTTATTTCTTTTACAACCAAACGATTCGCTCTTACTACGATGAGGCATTCCCTCAACGTACACAGCAAACAGTAGCACTGGATGCTTTCATGTCGTCTTCAAGTCATCGATCGAAATAAAAACACTCATATCACTGTGTACACCCTTTTATTTATCGTTATCACAAATAATTTTTACAATTAAAAAATACATATTTCGATTTACAACTGTGATATCGATTATTGACACAATCGTAATTTGTACAAATGACAACACAAATATAATAACGATCCACAAATGTGATATCCATTGCACGCACTGACTCTACATATCTCAATAAAAACTGACTAAAACTAACCGAACCGAACTAACAATAAATACTGACTCTGTCTCTTGCACTTCTTTATATAGGTTGGTGGTAATGACACCATTCACGAACATGTGTCCTACGAAAACGTCTAGTAAATTCCTGACATAAATTGGAGAATCTGTTAGAATAAACTGTGTTTACCTATCAATTTATTGTACAGTTGTTACAGAACATAGTGTATTCAGTGACTCTTCTCCTTCAGCACTACAGCCCAACGTGAGCCCTGGCTTCAAACACCAATCTTCTCCAAAGTCTCGTGTCCATTCCCCTCTCAGCGTAAACCATCACACCCGTTCTTCTTAGATTTTCCAGCAGATCGTCCAATCATCTTATCGGCCTCTCTTTCTGCTTTTATAGACTTGAGCCTTCAGGATTTTTTTTGGCATATGCTGATCATCCATCCGGTCTAGGCAACCTAGCCATTGTATTCGGTGAGCCTTTACGAATCTTAAATGTCCTCATTATTCAAAAGCTCCTCTATCTCCTGGTTATTTCTTATTCTACATTCTATCAGTAGTGTGCAATAAATTTACATAAATAGTGAATAACCTACATACGCAACCCACGTATTCTAATTAGAAACAGTTTTAATAATTTAAATCAGCATTCATTATATCATTTCGAATGCGGGTTGGCGTTTCCCTAATATACAACACTCGTCGTAGTATGAGCAAAATGTATGATAGAACGTGTGTTCAAACAAAAAACAGTGTTATCATTAACGAAAACCACGAACGTTTACGAGCGAGATTGATGGTCTTGGTTAGACAGCGTCTAGTTTTGGTGTCTACAAAGAAGCATAGAATTTGTCCATGACCCATATAATTATGTAATATAACCTTATGTAGTTTTTAAGTTTACAGATTCATTGTGTGTGTTGTGTATTAACATCGGAATTTCATACTTGCAGAGTGCATTTAATTAATTAGCGCTTTTAATTTTGTAAAATAAAGTAATGCATATTGGTAATAAATAATTGAAATAAATAAATACAGTGGAAAACGGTTAACACGAAATATGACTCAAGTCCCGATCGGTATTTATATTTTACAATTACAGATTCTACTGTTAACAATAAAGTTTTACCTACAAAATAACGGTTAACACGATAAAGTTTTGTTAAAAATCTTTTTTTATGTCTTTTCAATACTTGCATAATAAATAAATCCATACATGCACGTCCCAAAACAGTGAAAGTTAAAAACTGTGAAACTGATGACAGTGCCGAGGACTTGACACGGAAAATGTACGAGTTCTTATCACTATCGATATGCTTTCGTTGCTGAGCCGTGTTCGTCGACAAATAGAAGCCAACTCGGAATATGAATGTTTGACCACAATGATAAATAAGAACAATTTGTTGAAAATAAAGTAATGCAGAATTTAGTGCAAAAGAAAATAACGGACTATTTAAAAAACAATTGAACGATGTCACTATAGGAATCTTAAAAGATATAATACATTACTGTACAAGAAATCCTAAATCATAAGACTAAGTTAACAGCATCGTGCGTGTATAATAAATTTTAAGAACCATTAACCATATTTTTCCCCAAAATTAAACAGAAATTGCAAAAAAGAATTAAAAAGACTATTCTTTATAAGAACCTTCTGAATATTGTTTATTTTGCTATACAGTACAGTAAGAAGTCTACATTGTTTGTTCGTTCATATCATTTTGTTACACTTTTTGTCAGTTTAATACGACATTCGGTTAAGACGAAAAGCTGATCCCCGTTATTTTGCGTTAAACGTTTTTCACTGTACAGTATTTCATTAGCTGCCTCGCACGATATTATATTTAACTGCTATAAATGTAGGAAACTTGACTAAACGCGGATGAGCGAGTTCACGTGTTTGACATATCCGTAAAGTTGCACGCAGTTCTGCTCTTCCTCTGTTGTTACCCCATTCATTAGCTTCAGATTCCATTTTCACGTTTCATAACGTCGTTGTGCGCGCTATTGTTCAGGTAGGAAGGGGCTCTTTCGGACTTGGATCGGTTGCAGAGGTCAGGTAACTGTCATTTTAAATGATATATGTGGGGTGGAAGTTTCACGGTATGCGCCGAGTGTTGAAACAGTTTTGAAACACGCCGTCAGAGGTTTGTTAGGGTTGTGTGGATTATTTAGCTTCGAGTTGAGCGTAACTTTATATATATAGCATCAGGTGCGCTCAAACAAACGTACGATTGGGCCCAAGTTTGGGTGCGTAATGATGAATTAACTTTGGTAGCAAAGTTTGCTGATAACAATCAAGTTAAATAACCGAGAGATGTAAATCGGGATTAAGCAACAGTTATGCCGAGTTTGTTTGCAAAGTTGGAAACCTCAACTGCGTTCCAGCCGATTTATTCGTCGAGTTACGATTAGAGAAGTTGAAGATTCGATGTTGGTAGAACTGTAACGGAACCTGCAGATCTAATTTTGTTTTGCTCTTTGTAAACAGTTTGTAGTTTGGAAATTCGGTGGTTTAGAAAGCATATGAAGAATTATGTTAGCGCGACACATCATACAACTTGTCATGACATTAACTTTCAGACATTAAAGCTGCTAAAGAAGGTAAAGACTTGTTGATATTTGATATGTTGGCAGTTTGGTAAACGACAAACAGATAGTTGACTGTGGTCTTCTATCAGTTCGCTATAGAAAGAAAGACAGAGGCATCACCGTCAATTTCCCTTTTTCAGTGAAGTAAGATACCGGTGACTTTTTTTGTGTCCCTTAGGCCGAATCCGAAATAACTACAACCGTGTTATCTACACGGCCTACAAACGTAGAAGAATTTGTGCGTGTGCGCATAGCACATTTTAATACACTTCTAGGTTCATTTTTTACAAAGTTTAATTCGGTTAGTAAGAAATACAGGTATACATTATAATAGGATTATAGTATCTGGCATCAAAAATCGTATGTTATAGAAGACGTTATGACTGTTCGTCTTACTCAGTTCGGACAGGCAAGAACTACTGTTGTAAATGTATTTAGAAAATGTTAAATCCACTCGGTAATGAAAATCTTGTTATAGGGAAAGAGTAGCCTACATTGGTTGTAATTTAATGAACTCTACATGGAATGAAATTTTGAATCGATAGACTTGCAGAAAATGTACCTTTGTAGAGGCATTGTTGTTACAAGGAATACGAAATATCTCTATGTATCGTGACCAGCGAGGCTTGTGTAACATTTTTTTTTATCTAGTTCGCGTTCATCGTTCATGCTATGGTAAAACGTCTGTGTCATACTGACTGTTGTACTCTGCTCTAGGAATTGGTTTTTTTTTTAATAAACGTGTCCGTTTGGATTAAACTCTGCCGATGTGGATGTATGTGTAATCGTATTAAGTTTTCACGGATATCACTTCAAGACTGCGGAGGTGAGTGCATATTTAATGACTTCATGGTGTCGTTTGTTCGTGAAGAAACGGCTGTGCTTGAAAACTGTTTGTCGTGGTGCGAGTTGTATAAAATGTACATATCGGCGGTTCCGGCCGCGGTTGTCTGAATGAAATGATATGGTTTCCGACGATGGCGGTTCTAGTCCGTACACTACGAGAGGGGTCAACGTTACATGAATTTTAAGGGGTACTTTACTGCAAGACGCTGTCCCCTTTACTACTTTACGATACTTATTGTCCGTCCGTCCATCAAGTATTCATTGTGAATGATTGTAATAGAGTTCGTGGTGAAATAACCCAAAGAATATTAAGTGGTAATAGAACGTACTCGTATGGTAGTTTTATTGTTGTATCTAGTAAAAACAAAAATGTCTAGGTGTATAAAATGCTGATGCTTCAGTTGCCGCTGAGGTTGGGACTATCCTGGACAGACGTGAAAAAACTGTCAAGTGTTTTGAAAGGAAAATACTTGACAGAGTATATACGCAGTGTTGCAATGTATGGCGACCGAGGATGGATAGGTGACCCGAGACGTTCATAAAAAACGAAAATGTATTGACATACGTACGAAATGTCTCTGAAAATACGTTGGCTAGGGCATGCTAGCCGAGAGTTGGAGAGAATTAGATTCCGCGAAAAAAGTGGGCAGAATTTTTTGTGGTTCAAAAGTAACGGTGGATGCAAATTGTGAAAGGAATATCGTCTTGCAAGGCTGCGTGTGAGGGCCTGAAAAGAGGTATCAGCGGCAGAAATAGATGAAGACAATTATGATAGAACCCAAAGCTCGTCTGGAGTGTTATGGCGGAGAGTATGGCATCCGTCTGTCTCACGTACGTGTATAGTGAATTATCTTGGGGCGAATCATTGTTAGAATCTCCCCCACGAGACCGGGGCCCAGTTTTCAGCGCTTTCGCCTTCAAATCGGGGCTTCGTGTTTCGAATAACACCTCATTGTATTTAGTTTTTTCAGCTATAGTCTAGGTCCACGCAGTTGGAATCGGTACCTGACTATCAGCTGCGGTAACCGTATTGGTTCCTCGTGTGCTATGCAGCCATGTAGATAAGCCTTTCAAGGGTACGGAAAACTTGGGGAATACCGTTATTGAATTAACTTGTATCGGTATCTCGTTCCCTCTGACAGCGTTTACGTGCTTCTTTCACGCTCGTTACTTAGAATTCTATTTATGAGTCAGGTTAATCAATCAGCAAACTTGGACCAATTAGTGAATCGGCTTGCATAGCAAATGTTTCACGGAGTTTCCGTTGTGGCACATTAAACTTGTAGTCGTTTCATACTAGTGAATGTATTTTTTTAGTTTTTTATTGTAGTACAACGTCTGCTTACAGTCAACCAGAGACATAATCTCAGGTGTCCAAACGCGTAATACAAAATACGAGTTGACATTTTCTTTTTGTCGTGGAGACGTTCTGCGGGCGTCTAGTATAACCTTTGACCGACAAAATTTAATACACGAAACCTTCAAAAAAAAAAAATACGTCAGAGCGCGTCGCGCATGGCTTGCGCCGACCGCGTTAAATGTTTTTTGTAATTGTGTTTTTGTCCGCCGCCGCTCTTCCGTCCAATAAATCAATAACGTTATTGTTAGGCTTTTTTTCCCTCTCGCGCTTTTTTCTTCGGAACAGCGCCGTTCTGTGTTTGATAACAAGCAAATGCGCATAACAACTGCTTGTTATGCTCCGGAACGATGTCTATAGAGACTTTCGTTTGCCGTTAGTATTAGGTGTGTACGTCGCAGAACCCGTACCTCATTGAAACGCTCAACGTTGTAAATGTCACGTTGTCTTTTTACTCCTGATTGCCCATCTCTGTCACCAGACTAGAATAGGATCGGAGTAGTGTATCTCTCTGTGCCTTGGGGGGGGGGGGGGCAGCGTGCCACATCGTGCGGTTTATGGCGTTGGCCACGCTTCCGCACTCTGACAATGTGAAGCTAAACCTTGCTTCTGTTTTGTTGGGATTATAGATCTTTCAGGTTTTCCGTTTTGCATGGCTTGTGGCCACGTCTCTAAGTAGCTTACTTATGCCTTAGTACGTATCTTAGGCATAAATAATCGGGAGTATGTAAACTGCGCACTTTATTGGTGGTCATTAAAAGGACGACGGATTAGGCCGCTAGAGGATATGTAAACCGTGCACTCGGTACCTGCTCGCACACTGCCCCCTCACGACTACTCTCACTGCTTCCCCTCCTGCATTGCACTAATAGATTTGCAGCCGTGTTGGGAAGATAGCAGTTAGAGACACAGGTGGAGCCACCACCGCATGTAATGAAAGTAACTGATGTAGATTTTGGGCAAAATAAAGATTTGTGGTTGTGTGAACAGCCATTCTGTGACCAGAACGTTCGAGGTTTATATTGCGCTGAGCTTTGGGGGGGGGGGGTACATGATGCATATCTTGTACACAAAAATTTGAAAAAAACTTCCTTCCCACTTTATCCAGACTTCGGACTGGCAGATATACGATATCTGGTGTGGTTAAAGTTTTTTTTTAATTTTATTTATAGTTTTATTTTATTTTATTATTTTTATTTTTGTTTATTTTTATTTTTTATAGTTTTTATTTTATTTTTCTTTTATATACTTTTACGTTATTTTCTTATTTTTGTGAAATGGCTACAAAACTGGAAGTCGTATCTTGAAATTTCTTTCTTTTTGTATATTTTTAGTTTGGACTTAATTATGTTTTGGCGCCGAGAACTTGAACTGCTGTGTTTTCTAGCTCCATCGTTGGTACTGTTAATTTTTATGTGAGATTGCGTTTGAAACATTTTCAAAACTTCGGTGAAATGAATAATAGATGGATGCGCATTGTAGAATTGTTCACCGAATTTTGAATGAAATGATTCACACGCATTCGTTGTGTGCTCCTGTGATCTTCCTTCTTCTGCCCACATATTGGGAGGAAATTCGCTATCCAAATAATGCTCCACCAAATAATCTGCAAACTCTGTAACTCTCTGATCTTCTGGTTGATCCGGTGCGAAATCCATAACAAAGCAGTCTTCGACATCATTCGGATCCAAATACGGGAGACCAAATAAATGTCTCAACCAGCTACCAATTTC
Source organism: Magicicada septendecula (assembly GCA_034769895.1). Classification (NCBI taxonomy): domain Eukaryota; kingdom Metazoa; phylum Arthropoda; class Insecta; order Hemiptera; family Cicadidae; genus Magicicada; species Magicicada septendecula. The sequence continues at coordinate 68,042,243 of CM068371.1, forward strand.
ACTCAATTTGTTGTTATATTCTTTAGCAAGGCCAAGTTTTTGTATTTTCCGATACCATGCTTGTGTTAAGTGAAACCTACAACCCAGCAACTTAGCATTTGGCCAATATTTACAAGTCGCGTTCTAGAGACCGATTTCGAAGTCTGTGATAATAGTTGATGGATTTAGAGCATGATGAAACGAAGAACACAATTTTTTTTAAAGATCAAACAGCTTTCCATATGTTTCCTCCTTTTTGTCTGGTAATAAGCAGAACACCAGCGGAATATAATGACTGTTATCAACACCGTGAATGGTGAAAAACTGATACCAAAGCTTTGGACAGTACTCAAATGTTCCATCCATGTAAACTTTGACCGTTTTGCACAGGTAATATAGATTTGTCGCACATGTGTAAGCAACAATGGATGTTTCTTCGTCAATTATTTGCACAAACTTTTCATCCTTTGTCGTTCTTATATCCATCGTTTTCAGTTGGTGCAAAGCTTCTGATAGCTCCTTCGGTAACTTCGGCATAGTTCTGCGACGATAGTTGTAAATATTTCGGCGTACGCAATTGATATCGCCTACCCGCAGATTTTCAAGCGTATGAGAGTAGTTTTCAATCGTATGGTTGATGATCTTTGATGGTCTTTCCAGAATGCCGTCTTCTGCTTTCCTCTTTGCTGCACTGCTTATGAGTCTGCGACTAATTAGATGATTTTGTAATTTTTTGTGGGTGTGTTGCAAATTATGTTTCACTATGACATCGTCAAGTCCCAACGTGTGAACCGTTGCCTTGCAATCGCGCACGGTGCACTCCAAAAGATAGTCTCATCTAGCAACACTTTACACTCACGGAAAGAATTCCCGTCCACAATTATCATTGGTTTACTACGGGTTGATAAAAGTCGAGTCACTTCCATTACGTACAAACACGCTCGCAAATGTAGGAAGACACGAAAGAATGAGACACAGACTGAAGGCAAACAGTTTACGTACTCCCAAGGCAAACAGATGTTTACAAACGAAGGAACAGGTATTTAGAACCGTTAATCCCTCGCCGAGTGCGCAGTTTACATATCTTTGGGACGCTACCTGCATACTAGTGCGCAAATTACCTACGCCCCAATATACAAGGGTCATTCAATAATTATAGAGACAAATAGCTGTAGAGGAAAACGGGATGACAGTTTTTTTACTTTTCAACATAATCCCCAGCAACAGTAGTACAGTTGTCCCATCCTACGCCTGCAGCAAAGTAATCTTTATGTTGATATCGGAGCCAGTTTAGGACATTTTCTTTGACCTTGTCATCGTGCCACGTAACGCTTCCTCGTGTGGAGCAAATAAGTGGAATGAGATGGCGCCAAATCCGTACTGATGGGAGGGTGAGGTGGAGTCTCCCAAGTCAGTTCATTGATGGTTTCACGTGTTAACTGAGCTGTGTGTGGACGGGCGTTATCACGGAGGAGAATGACGCCTTTGCGCTAAAATCCGTGACATTTGTGCACCTCTGTCAGCTTTACATTATTGATAAGCTTGTCAGAGTAGTATGCACTGTTTATTGTCCGCTGATCTAAAAAAATCACAAAACATTTGAAACGTGAACTGAACGTCCAGAATGGTGCTCGCCTGTTACTGAACTTCGACCATTTGTAAACTGTTCTACCCACTTATAAAACTTTCTACGGTTTATACAATTTTTTTCATTTTCTTTAGTCAAAATTGTTGCCAGTTTTTCATCTTCAGAAAGCAAAAAACGGATTACAGCACATTGTTCAAGTAGTTCCGAAACTTCAAGAGGGCTCGCCATCGTTAAATAAGATTTTGAGATTATAAACAAAACAATTATAATGAAACGGCTGATTAGGAGTCATCACAGCGATGCCAACATACAGTTCTAAAACTATCATACTCCGCCTGTCGGCCGTTTTTCCTCTACAGCTAATTGTCTCTTTAATTATTGAATAACCTTTGTAGAAGATCTGCTGTTCGTTCCATTGCCATTGGGAATACGTAGAGTCAAGTGCGAAGAATTAAATTTCTTCGCAGAAATTCGAGTACGGTTTAAATTGCGAAACACATCGTTGTCTGTCGTGTAACATTGTGCTTGTGTTAATAGTTCTTGGTCTTGTGGGATTTGTCTGTGTTCTGTGACACTTCGTGAAGTTTCCACAGTCATACACGTACGTTGATTGTAAGACGAGACGTAAATATAGACGCCGACAAAACAAAGAGACGGTGATGTTTTTCCATTTTAGCCGGCTGTGTGTATAGAATGTGTTTGGCAGCGTACGCGGACCAGGTGTACAAATGGAACTGTGGCCGTCAGAGAGCAGCGACAGTGACACGCAGCGGTACCCGGAAACTGAAAAATCAATACTCGACGCCATTATTAGACGTCCTCTCGATCTGACACAGTCGAGATCCCCCACTGCAAATATTCCAGCAGTTGTAAACGACACTTGGTTGTCCACAGTTTACCTCACCGGTCCTGTACATGTGCTGTACCACATTGTAAACCGACCGAAATTACTGTTTCACTACTCGCATGCGTGTTTTCTTTAGGGGTCCTTATAGGGTGCTACAGTCCGGAACCATATGGGCCCAGGTTACTCCTCCCCCTTCTCCTTACTCATCACTCGTGAGATGAGGCCCTGGGCTTGGACCGGCAGGTTAAACAGTACCGTTTGCAGGGTTGGTTTTTAGCTGTATAACCGGAAGGTATTCTACTAGTATATTCGTCGTCTTCATCAAGCGAAACCGTTAGTTGCATTATTTATTGAAGTACACGAAATAACGGACTGTAAATAGGACGGAAAAGCAGCGTCGTGGTTGATATCCACTTAAGGTGGTTGATATCCACTTAAGGTTATAATTAATAGTCTACATTTCTCGTGAATAAAAATTATCATTTAGCCTGTTGCACGCTGTTGGGTGTATAACGTTTACGTTTAGTACAGAGCTAGTCGTGAGGAAACAGCATCGTCAGTTGTAATCGCGCGTTGGTTGCTATTGCTTAGTCAGTTAAATGGGTACATATACACGTATTACCGCAGGCTAATATTGATAATTGAAACCACATTGAAGACAGCTTTACCGTATGTCGTGTGTATTCACTCCAAGCGTTTTGTATGTGTCTACACGAAACTGCACGTACGTACACAGAATGCACAATCTCTGCCTCCCCTTACAAATCAAACGCTGCTCAGTTGTATATGTTGATCGGGTGCTACCTTAATTTCTGCACGAACAACGAACCGTTTGATAGCTAACAGTGGCGTATCTAGAATTTGACCTGTGGGGGGGGTCCGGGATCGGGTCGGCTCCATACAAAAGAAAAAAAAGAAGTTAAAACTAATCAACGTTACTATCTTTAAAGTGGCTGAAGTCTGTCCCATTAAAGTAAACGGCAATAACACAATAAAAAATCGGTATGGAGAACACGTGAACTTCCATGTTCTAATCAATTATAAAATTATTTTTAATATGTGCACAACAACTCAGAACGAAACCAAATATATCGGCATGTTTTTGGTAAAAACGCAGAGAAAGATAATCAAAATACGAATTGTACCTAGTTGTTAATATTTTAAAAATAAAGAATTAATTTGATTAAATTATCTTTTATTTTAACAACGCGAAAAAGTTGATACCACCCAGCGTTTGTTTTCTGTGACTTTCTGAAAACGACAAATTATTTTGTTTACGTATCCGTGGTAACATAGCATGGAACGATATCAGTCGTTATTTTATTAAAATTCGTTAACTTTTCGGTCGAACACATCAATACAAAAAATTACCTCCTGCCCCTTCAAACACCCTTTTCATTTACCTCATCTACCTCTCTACAGTGGATTATTATGACCTTATTTTCAAGATACTTTATTTATCAGAATTAAGTACATTACTCTTGTTAAAACGTAAAACGTTGCAGGTATACTACCCCTTCACCTTAACTGATCTTCACCAAAATCAATAGGCCTTGAGTCCTCTACAACTCGGGCACATACGCAAAAAATTATTTGATTCCGTTTGAATTTCCAGCATTTATCGTTCGTCATAGAAAAAATTCTACACGGACAATTTTCGGAAAATGACTTTTCTTTATGTTTTGAGGGTAGTACAATCAGAATCAGCCCTTATCTGGAACGCGATTTTGTCGCGGTCACCATACTTCCATTTCCTTACGGAACATGGAAGTAAAAATACGCGTTATTGAAATGTTGTGTAGAGGATACTTATCGATTGAATTGATTGATTTTACAGTATTTCAAACGTTGTAACTAATACTTTTATGTGGGTTGTAGAGTTTTAATAATAATGTTATTTAATGTTAATTGTGTCAAAATATGTAGCTGCTCTGTCGTTTACGGGTAAACCGTATTTCGCTCTGCTGCATTCAAATGTTGCCGCCTCGCCACCTGATTGGCGCACGGCTTTCTGCAGTGTTGACTCGGCTAGCGTCTTGCTTTAACGCTTTCACTTCAATAATTCTTAGTTGTTATTATAAATTAACTGAATCAAACATACAGAATTGCAGATTGAGAACATTTATTAACCTTTTAGAATATTTCAATTACTTTATAGTACATCAAATTCGTTTTCTGCACCGGCTATTACACTTGTTCGGTTGGTACTTGCTCAGTTTGTGTACACAGTATCTTTAATGTTGGTTTACAGTTTTGTATGGTTATTCTCAGGGGTGTTAAAGTCCTTTCGGCTACAGAAATATATACTTACGGCTAACACACACAAAGTTATAACAATTCTTAATCCTAGTTACATAAACAAATTAATATCTCATTATATTCTATTAAGTAATTACCAATGAAAACTTGTAGAGAAATTTTGGGTTAGTTTTCGTTTGTCAATTTTAGTTATCAAAAGGTTCGTCAATTATTTATTATGTTTTACTTTTAATAATTGCTAATTGATTAAAGTTTAATAGTGAATTTAACAAAGCATTTATTTCTGAATCGGAATAGTGATCAGTGAAGTGAAATAGTTATTTATTAATTCAGACCAAAAAATTGTGAATTCGATTATGGGATAATGTTTATACTCATCGGTTTTCCTGCTGAAGATCCTGATGTCGTCTTCTTCTATGGATAACTCCTGGGCTGTCGTCTTCTTATACTCTCCAGAAGTTTATTTCCCTCGTCTCGATGTTTCTCCTCGCTGACTCAGGCCTCGTATTCCTTTGGTTGTCGTCCGTCTTCTTCTATTAAGATGTTCCAATGATCTTCATTTAGTGTCCGTTGTCGTCTCTCTTCTTCACTGCGTCGTTCCGTCTTCTTCAGATAATTACGGTTGGTTAATTAATTTTTATAAACAAAATTTTGTTCAGGATTCCCTGGACTATTGTTGTTATCTTCATCTGGTTTAAATTAGGTTGGAATTTACTTTAATAATAATAAGTTTAATTTTAATACGAGAGCTCCTCGATCCACTCTCTAGCGTTGGTCAACAATAACTACTGAAAATCTAACGGTTTTTTGGCAATAAAATTCTTGTTGCTATGGTTACCTAATAAATTGTGCTAATTTTCATTGGTTATTAACTTAAGTCATTGTTATGATTTAACGTCTTTTTTAGTCTAATTTTACCAAAATATCTTCAAATGAAGATTACTATCTTATACTAATAGCTAGAGTTATTACATGAGTACCATTCTTCCTAATTTTTCATGATGATCATTTTGATATCCCTCATGCCCACTTTTGAATAGCTAATTACATTTTTACTATTTTCTATTTTTATATTTTACATATATTTTATTCAAAATTAGTTGTTATTCATATATTTTGGTACTAGGAATACTCACTTAATCGGTTTAACCATTTGGCATATTCTGCCTTAACTTTGGATAATTATCTGTTCTCAAAATTACTAAATTTATATTCAACAGTTGGCCTAGAGCCTAGATTTTATTCTACTCCCATCTAACATTTCTTAATAACATATCTGGTAATTCTAATACAATTTTATAAACAAAACAAACAATAAACATCAGTATTCCTAACTCTAATTCTTATTATGAAAGATTCCTTGTCAGGTTCTAGCCTGAAATAACTTTTAACTACCTTTTCTTTTCTCTACTGTTATCTTGCTTATCCTATAATTTACTACATTCTATGGTTTTTGAACAATAATAAAACTCTTACAATACTACTGATAAACTGTTGCTTACATGATATGTCTTATCTACTAATCCCTTCACTTAAATACAGTGTCTGTCCTTCTTTATTTACTACTCATTCTAATAACTTAATTCTTACCTTATTTTATAATTCTGACATCCTATTACCTAAATTTATAATATCACAATTAGTTTAATCTCTTACTAATGTACAGTTTATCAAAAATTGTTTATCTGTTCATTATAGTTTGCTTATATAATATTTTATTCTACACCCCCACTGCACTTTTCCTTTCATTAGAAGGTTTCTTTAGTTATTATCATTCTCACTTTGTTCCATTATATGCTATACCTGGCACTTCACCACTTATTTAATTTTACACACATTTTTAACTTACTCACTTGTTTATTCACACGATTTGTCTGATTATTTTATATCACTGTGTGATTATGGTCATGAATAACTAATTTACTTCCAAATCACTCTGATCACTTTTAGTTATTACTTAAATTTTGCTTTTGTTTGGCTCAAAGCATTGTTTATTGTCTTTGGCTATTATCATTACTATTAGTTTGGGGTATGGTTAGTTTCTAACTCCCTACCTTATATTATATAAGTACATTCTTTTATCAATAAGATATATGTGATATTATTACCTTCCATTAATCTTATTATCCTAGTTAAATCTCATATACTACAAACATCAGTTCATTATTTAATTTACAATATACTGGTCATTATTTGGGATTATTTGATTGCACTTAGGTCTCGGCTGCTTCTTCATTGTCTCTTGGTTCCTTTGGTTTTTTATCCGATCTACTGTGTCAGGTCATTGTCAGGTTAATAGTCATTTGTCATTTATTGGGTTACTGGGTTATTGATCTCTAAGTTTATAAGTTTTTGCCTCTTACTCTTATCTTCAGCTTTTTATTTTATAATTAAATACAATTGAATCTTCACTACCTTATGTCATGTTACAACTTATACGCTGATTCTGTGAATAAACCTGTTTGTATATTTAAAAAAACAATTACTGCTATGTTAGCATAGACAACTTAAAAAATAAAACCGCCTAAAAATTAAGAGAGCAACAAAATTCGTTAAACTGTTTAACCCTCCGAGGGGGGTACGGGGTGCCATTATTCCCTCCGTAAATACGCCCCTGATAGCTTGTGTCGTGCTCGTAGTGAGAAAATTCCGTTCCAGAAAGCAAGTCGATTTCTAGTAGATATCAAATTCGAGTTGATGTGTTTGTACGGTGGCAGAGAGAAGATCAACATTGTCTCACATGGCGGCGGCGCGGTGTGGTATCCTTGTCCTCGTTTGTAGTGGAATTTACGGTGATGCATCCTTCTTCGCTAATTACTGCCATATCAGTTTCACTGAGCAAACTACTGCCTGCCTGCCTACGTTAAGCCAGCCTTTAAGGTATTACCCTTCTCCACGGACATTATTTCAGTGGAGGGGGGGAAGCGGTTGTGATTAACGTAAGTGAAACCACCGTTTAGCACTGGCAGCGTTCAAATTACTTCTTAAGGACAGGTGAATCTTTTACGGTTCAATTAATTCTTACTACGATTGATTCCACTAACTTGTTTTTATAGGTTCGTCGATGAAAAACGCGTAGCTATAAAATTGAAAACAAAATTTAATTTTATTTGAGCTTTCGTTCTTAATGTTTGGAAAAGGTATACAGAACTTTTTTCCCTGTACTGGTCATTTTTGTCAGACCGGTACGGCCGAATTTTGTAGGACAGTTTGTATTTTTTAAACGCTTTATAGCCTGTTGAAACGTGAACAGATGTAATAAACTGTCCTGTCGTTTCCAGAACAAACGATTCTCTGCACGCGTAGACCGGTGTAAGCTGTAACATTGAATGTGGTTTAGTTGTGGTCCTGTGATATTTTGATTTCGTCAGGATTCGGTAATTATTCTGGCTAAACCGGATCCTCATAACAGTTTACAGGCAAACGCTGAGAAAACGTATGTCTTTCGTCAGTTTAGAGTAATAGAAATATCAAGTGTGGGCGAGCCGGCACTGTGGTAGCGTCTCTGATTCATAATCAGAGCGTTGCTGGCTGCCGATGTGGTGAGATCGAGTCAAGGTCACGGCTCGATTTGCTCGTCCGCCCGCACGTTCGCGGACAAATAATACATACGTCTTCTCTGGCATACCCGGGCCAGACAAGTAACAAGGGCACACAATATATAGGGTAAGGTTCCCTATTTTCGGATGGTTTCCTAATTTCGGAAATGGTGATAACTGACAAAGTTATCAGTGCACACTGGCGGAGAGTATGCGAAACTGACATTCCTGCCTAAACAGCGTGTTGTGTAGTTCGTCAGCGTCGGATGAATAGTTTGAGTTCTAGAAATTGTTTTTGTGTTCAGTCGTCAACTGGTGTAATATTTGGTGTGCAGAACATAAGCTCTGGTGCGTAAAGGTGAGATTCTAAATTCTTCTCACTTACTCAGTATAATGTTAACAGTGTAGCCTACATTTCGGTGTAGGTTTTGGTTATTTGAAAAGCGTAGTTTTCTTTTATTACCGCCATCATTACTGAACTAGTCAGGTTGCCCAATTTCGGATACTAATGGGGTTCCTGTTTGCGACCGTCCGAAATTAGGAACCTTTACAGAGCTTTAATATTATTTTATACTTTATTCCGGATGAGCGAGAAAAAACGAAAAACCTGGTCAAAAGAGGCCAGTTATTCCCTGTAGAAGCAATTAAAAACCAAAAAAATGGGATATTTGAAGGCATCAAAAACGTTTAATGTTCCTAAATCTACTTTGTTAGATTATGTAAACATTGGTAACGTCGACAGAAGACTGTCTTCGTTCATATACGAAAAATAGTACTCTCAAGCTATCGATTTGTGGTTAGACAATCACTCCTACCAATGGTTTTAAAAAGTGCGGAGTCATTCCGTACAATCCAGATGTTTTTTTTTCGAAATCTGACTTTATACCAGAAGCAGAAACAAGTCAAACACCTGATGAAGGAAGTCACCAAAAATCTGCAACTGCCCGACTTCCTGGACCAGTCTCGTCTCGTGACACTGTAGGCAGACCTACGACTTCGTCTCCGACCTGAATTACCCGGACCGTCAACAAGTGGCAGACGATGTGGTAAAGCTGTTATTCTTACATTAACACCATATAAAAAGTCACTCGAATGTTCCAACCAAAAAACAAACAAAAGTGGATCAGTCAAGACACATATTTCTTGCAAAAGAAAATTAGGATTTAACAATGGTCCCAATATCAGTGTTTCTGATGAAAACGGTCTAAAAAATCCATCTGCTTCTAACACTTACTCTAACATGCTTTTTAAAAATTCTCCGAAAAAAGTTAGGCCTATTGCAAATAAACGTAGACGGAAATCAAAATTGAAAACAGTTGAATCTTCTGAACACGAAAGCACTGACGGAATAGAATTAATTTCAACTGACGACGAGGACAGTGATGGGGAAGAATGTGTTTATTGCATAGGGTCCTACAAAGAAGATCAACGTGGTGAAAGCTGGATAAGCTGTATCTGCTGTCTTCTTTGGGCACACGAACTATGTGCAGGCACTGAAAACAGATGGAAGACATTTGTGTGTGACCACTGTAGACCTAAGTTTAATGTTTTCAGTAAAAGTACGACTATATATTCGTTTTCATTTTTTCATTACATTTATATTTACAATGTTTAAGCCTATAATTTTGCATTTATGCGGCTTATTCCTTTTTGTTTGTTAGCGTAGTTACATATTTTAAGAAATTAAGCTATGATTGTTTTGTTGTATTGTATTTAAGTGTGAAATAATTTTAGTGTTTGTTTTATGACTTACAATTTACAATGTAGGCTGCTAATTAATTTTTAATAATGTGAAGCTTATACAAACATATACAGGTAAATAAAGATTATTATCACATTAAAAATTTTGGATTTTAGAGTACTAAAATACCATATCCGAAATTGGGAAACCCTTAACTAGTGGATTATTTTTGTAGTACTTTCGTTATTTATTTTTATGCATAAGAATTTACTACTTTTTACACAAGACACAAAGGGTTTAGTATACTTGCCAAACTATACTTCGGTAAAATTATGTCATTTTACTAATTTTTTTAGTGTTAAATAATAAGAATCCTTATGGTATCCGAAATATGGGTACTTCACCCAACTACACACATAAACAACACTCTTCCCCCCCCCCCACCGCACGGCTTGCTCTCGGACGTGGGTTAAAAGTTGGCTAATATCTCTCTGGCTGGGGTGGGGCGTGAGTTCTATCACGGCCGGAGGGCGCAACAAGGTCTATGATCTAATGCCTGAAGTGGAGGAGAAGAAGAAGAAGAAGAAGAAAAAGAATCAAGTACCCCTACTTTTAACACTGGACTACAACATAGCTTGAAATTCTATCAGAAGCCGTTTAGTAGAAGTGTCCCTATAATCTGTATACACTAAGTTGGCGTGTGGGCTGGCGGCTGGCCCTGGTAATCCCCTGGCATTCACAACCGGCCCAGACGCCAACTTAGTGTATATAGATAATAGTTGTGGCAGATACTTTTCCAATTGAAGAATTACAAAGGAATCTTGATGGAATGAATGTCCGTTGTATACTCACTGTATACAAATTACAATATAACTTTACCGAGACTTAAAAATAAAATTTTGAACCACTTATTAAGAAAGTTCAGTGAAAATAATTGAAGTAAATTAAATCTGTAAAATGAGGAGTAATGTAAATTGGAAAACCAATGCTTTCATCCAATGAAATGAAATGAATTAAATCTTATTAAATGATTGAGAAGTGAAGTTAAAGAAACACCGGAATAATGGCTTGGACAGCAACGTGCGCGGAATGAAGATACACGAGCCGAACTTGCAGAAATCGTGAATAATTGTAACTGTTTATTTTTTTGTTATAAGACTGACATCCTAGGGAATAAATAAAATGAATTTAGCTCTGAAGAATTTAATTGGTTTTTCAGAATGCAGTGCAATAGTCTAATACGGTATAAAATGCTGTTGGGTAGGTTAAATCTCAGTTATACAAAATTAATTATTTTGGGGTTATTGTACTGTGGAATCTCGTTCGTTTACCTTGATTTATACGCAGCGGTACTTAAATTTTTATATTTTCCATTAGCCTATTCAGTTGTGCCGGACGATCAGAAAGTGCAATGACCACTTCGCGTAGATACAACGCGCCCTGAGAGCGTAGTAATAAATTTATGAATTATCGTTGACGGCGTGTTTGTAGCCATAGCCCGCTCCACAAACCGCCGTCTCGGGTAAGCGAGTAGTCAAGTGTTTATACGGAGCGATATTCAGTTTCCTATTATAAATATTCGTTGTAATTTTATGCACACGTGTGTTGTGGGCATAAGTGTTTACTTTAAAATTTTATTCCTTTTCCTGTTAAGCACCTCCTAATAGTTTGGTTAATATTTACCGTTGGAGGCGTTCCTGGTGTCTGGTTCTAGTTATAATAATATCCAATCGGGTTGGTTCCCTGCCAGACGGTGAATATTTGATAACACCGTCGTTCTGTGTTTATATATTCCTCGGAGCGTCTTTTTATACACACTTATCGTTAATTGGCATTCGGGAATGTGTTATAATCGGTTTCGGTTATAGACCAGTTTTCATTGTACGGTACCCGCGTGTTATTCCATCGCACCTAAAAAGAGCCAGTTGAAAAGTTGTTAGAGCGACATCTAAAGGTTAGCGGTAGAACTATAGTTTTCTATGTGTTGTAAGACTCATATTTCTTGTAAACACCTGTTCATTTTCAAATCCATCTGCCAATTAGTTCATTTTTTATCAGCTGTTCGAAATTTATGTCACACGTCTTTTTGAAAAATGGACAAAATCGAACGTCTTTCTGTTGTTAAATTGTTTGTTAAAAAAAGTCTAGCGCCATTGGGGAAATTCACAACGAATTAGGAGGTGCTGGTCCTTCAAAAACAATGCTCTGTAAGTGGGTACTCGATATTAAACGTAACGATGGAATACTGAAGGTGATCCCTGCAGTGGACGTTAAAATGTGCAACAACTTAATCAACGTTAACACAACATTATTAACACATTTTCGTATATAACACTAAACACCTTTAATTAAACACCCTTATAATTTTAAACGTAGTGCAAATCTTACTACACAAATGGGAATCACCTTTTCAAATACTTCCCAATTCTTGTTCTTCTTATTCTAATCCTCTTCTACCGCAAGGTGAAGAGGTTGAGCAAAGGTCTCGCCTCCCAAGTCACTCACTCGTCTCCGGCCCCTGGGTCTTCTCCCAGCAACTCTTGCCTCATACAGTTGTTTTGAAAGAGTATCCCCTTTCATCCTCTGAACGTGTCCAAACCAGCGCAACTGTGCTTTCTTTAATTTGATCTTTCAAACGTACTGTCTTTAAGACTCGCTATTGTAGTAGTGTTTCTGACGCGATCTCTTCTTGTCTTTCCTTCAACCTTACTGAGGTATCTCATCTGCATAGCTTGGAAAGAGTTTTTTGATGTTTCTCAGTTAGAACCCAGGTTTCAGCCCTATAAGTAAGAACTGACACGTGTTTTTGAAAATGGTCGTCTTAACTTTCTTCGAAATTTCTCTCTTTTGAATGGCACGTAACGGTAGTACGTATAACGCAAACATCACATGCCAGCAGTCCTACGCGGTCGTGGTGTGGCAATTTACTCAAAGATCTGTCGTTGCGACTAACCCTTTTCCTACCAATTTACTCAAAGATCTGTCGTTGCGACTAACCCTTTTCCTACCTGCTTGACCGGTGTGGCAAATTGCGTACAGTTCTAGATTCTTTGATGAAACGCTGTGGCAGCACTGTCCACTTGGACTAATCTTCCTAACGGTGCAAAGGCAATTAAAGGGACAGAAATTATCGCACGATTCAGTATTGATTATTTAACCGACACCTTATTGCGTTAATAGGGGCTTAATTAAACCTTAATGATTGACCACTCACTGAATTTATTTATTTTTTTTTTTATGGGTCATATTGCGGAGTGCGTACGAAAATGACCTCTTGTTTATTTTCACAGCAGTAAATCTGGTTGGGTGTATAAATTTGGTTGTACAAATATAAACTTGACAGCTTTATCAGACCACGTATCGATGAGAGATTTATCTTTTTTTATTTACTTCGTAGAACTGTAGTTTCCGATTGAGGAGATACTCTGCAGAAGCGGTAACATTGACGAAACCCATCGACACGAACGGGCATTGTTGTTGTTAGCAAAGAGAAAGTGATTTTGTTTGGTTGAGTTCACATCTTCTGGTCATTGTACTCGCCCAGCCGATACCAGATCACGTACACACACTACGTTGTATTTTGTACGTTTCCTCATGCGTAGAACCGTCGTCATACGTACTATTAGACCGTTAGACTATTCAATAGTTGATCTTAATACTTTGTATGTCGGTATGTGATGGTTGTGCAATATCGTTATATAATGTCACGTGTGCTTGTTAGCCGACGGTTTGGCACAAAGCTTCCGATGGACGTAAAAAAATGATTTCAGTGTAAATGATTGTAGTCCATCGGCTGAGAAGGAATGTTGGGAGAATTGATGCCCTGTTCGCAACTTCAGTGCATTACGGTGGTCGGAAGACGCAAGGAGTCGACGAGGGGAAGTTTGGTAGAGTATGAGGGTTTGCTTTAAAAAATTGTGCAAATAAGGTCTTAGCTGTAGTTTGAAGACAGCTTGGCTGAAAAAAAGGTCTTGTCTAGTGAAACACGTTTAACGTGAAATGAAAGTTCCTGTAGTGACAGTGTTCAAATCTTTTTAAAATAGTTGTCATTTTCTTTTGCACAAAATTTTGCACTACTCTATTTTTAACAAAAGCTTCTAACTCCAAGAACCAAATTGATGTTATATAAAACACTGATCAGACCTGTTGTTACTTATGCATCCGAGACATGGACTCTCGTAAATAAGGATATAAGTGCACTAAGAATTTTTGAAAGAAGAATTTTGAGACAGATATTTGGACCGGTGAAGAAAGGGAATACGTATAGGATCAGAAATAACGGTGAAATAAATGAGTTGATTGGTGGACAAGACCTGGTGAGACACATAAAATCAGCTAGAATTAGATGGCTGGGACACGTATTACGTATGAATGTTACGAGGATGCCCAAAACTATATTAAGTGGAACGATACTGGGCAAAAGAAGAAGAGGAAGGCCTCGAAGAAGATGGCAGCAGGATGTGGAAGAAGATCTAAGAAAGATGGGCATTAGGAACTGGAGACTGAAGGCAGTGGACAGAGATGAGTGGAGACGGGTCGTAGCGGAGGCCAAGGCTCACAATGGGCTGTAGTGCTGGAGAGTAGTAGTAGTAGTAGTAGTAGTAGTAGTACTATTTTCAACAAATTGTTTTAATTTATGAATATGATACAACACCATGTGGTTTCACCTTCCATGTTGGGTTCTAAATATCGACGAACACGGCTCAGAAAGCATATCAATAGCAGTAAGAAGAACTCGTCTTAATACGGGTACGACTCCGGTACGTAACAAATAGACGCAACCAACGTGTGGCTGGTAAACCATAACGGATTGGCGCGTAACAATACGTATATTCCGTTCGTATTGTTCGAAGGATTATAATCCTCCACTAAGAAAGGATCGACGAATACATGATCTTGAATATGCCTTATCCATATCGTATGCCCTGTAGTTTGGATACGTAAGAAACTGATTATTACTCTTCACGTCAGAGTGTGTATAATTTCATTTTATTGTGTCGAATTTTTATAAAATACTGTTGTGTGAATTAAGATAAATAATGGCGCCAAGAGAGGATCGTGGTTTTGCTCACGTCGGTTGTGTGTTGTATTGTAGGGCGTTTCTTTGTGTGAGAAATTGTCAGTTGTTAGTAGGAGGATGACAAAAACCTGTCGGAAGAAGTTTTCTTTTACGCCAGAATGCAGTGTACCGCCGGATGACAAATTGTATTCCAGTAGTTTTCAATACTTCATGTGGCGGACAACGCCATCAATCATAACCGGCAGCAATCAGCTGTGCAATTAGCCCCCGGTCGAACCGTGGTGATAAATGAACGGCCAGGCCAAGTCTAGCTAAGGAAAAACGTTCGTTCGTATAATTGAACGTAGCCGGAAAAAAGAACATGGTTGACGATTGAATTTGTATGCGCTTGTGATTTGTTTATGCGATCTAGCTGTGAGTAGCGTCTTCTTCGATCGCATATTGCTTTTGTTCGTGCAGCTTTGCGTTAAGTGTTTTTCCGTAGATTTCCTTATGCTTTGGCTGTCTTCAATTCTATTCATTTTTAATATATCTTCCGTGTGTGTCGTTCGTGTTCTTCACAAGACCTGCCTCTAAATCAGCAGTCGTTTAAAGATTAGGGCTTTATTGACGGTTGTTTATACCTAGCTTTATTGCCGTTTGTTGTATACCTATCATTTTTATATCTGACAGTTTGTTGCGTGTCTCCCCATTCCATCTGTAACGCGTAGTTTGCTAGGCTTTAATAAACACTTAAACATGTAGACCTGTTACACAGGCATTCTGCAAATCACAATTTACCCATAGAGTATTCAATAATACCTTGAATCCGAATGCAACAGGAGCAGTAAAATTCTTATTTAATTAAGTTAAAATTGTTACATCTACGGCCGTGGACCCTCGGCAAAGTAGAAAGTAGGAAGTTGGAAGCAATGGAAATGCGGGTCTGGAGGAGAACGACGAGGACGAGTTGGAGGGATAAGAAAAATTAATGAGTAACGAGTCCTCACATAAGTGACGAAGATAGCTCACTTTTAAAAATGATTCGACGAAGAAGGGCAAAATTGATCAGGCACGTGTTACAATACAATCAGTCTTAAGTAACGTTTTATGAATGAAAGGTGTTGGGGGGGGGGGCTAAGAGGACGACCATGGGCAGCGTTCTTTAAAAGCATGGGAAAGGAGAAGAACGCCGTATCGTACTGCGATTAAAGAGGGCAGTGATGGAGAGGGAGGGAGAGAGAGAGAGAGAGCGATGTAGGTAACTCGACAAGCCCTGGCATTTTAGGTGATGATGGTAATGATAGGTAATCTAATGTAGTTTCCGAAAGAAGAGAAAATTGTATGAAAATGGTGGTAAATGAAGCCAGCTCGTGACCTTTGACATTCCAGTTTGTTATATTGAATGAGTATAACTGTTAACATTAATTTAAAAAATATAGACATAAAGATCAAACGGTCGTACAGAGATGGAATTAGATTTGATATTGAGAGTTTATAGTACTGTATAACGTCGGTGACTGATTGCTGACGGATGCGATATCCTTGCTGCGTTGAACAAACACACGTCACATCGTATATCGATATCTGTAAACAGCCACTGGCAAGCGCATGCACATATAATTAATCATACCGATTATTGCTGCGAAATATGTTCATTGTGTGTCGATTAATCATATGCTGTGTTTTGTGTGACTAATTGATTTGTGTGTAGTCAGCGGAGATTATATATTGGAGGCGTGAAGTGATTAACTGCATTACTGATGCGGTGCGCGCTCGTGTCTGTGCATTGTCAAGTGCTATGTATTTGTGTCGCACACTGTTGCTTTTGATAACGTATTTTGTGTTTACATTTCTTCAGAGACAGTTTGGTAAGAATAAAAATGCCTCGAATTAAGGACAGAATAAAATTGTGACGTTCTTTGTTACGAAACGTATGTGGGGATGTAAAGGAATTGTAGCTTTTGTTAAAGGTGTGTGAAGAGTGGGACAGTAAAACGCAGTTTCGAAGAACTGCTTGTTAGGTACTGCGAAACGATAAGCAGGCATACACTATGACTGATCAAAGAGCGTGCGATGTTTTGTCCGTTGCCTCATATTGTGCAATTGAATATAAGATGTTATGTAATGTCACCAGTTTTTGATCATTTTCGTCACTATAAGAACATCTAAACTTGGCAGTGGAAAGTAATTCGTGTTGAAGATTATTAAGTACTTGTAGACTGCATATAGACATACTACTGTAGACTTGTTAGATAATCAGGTTTAAATTAGAGTAACGAACAACTCTATCGTGACAGTCGTAAAAACAGAATATATTAGTAATAATGTTGGTAATAATGTTCCCAATCCAAAGCCAAGTTAAAGAAGAATCCTAATCCACCCTAATTTAAAGAGGACAATGACGGAGAAAGAGACTTGGCTAACTCGACAAGGCATGGCCTTTAGATGATGATAATGAATTCAAAGCCGAACGTTCCGTTAATTTATTTAATCAATTCTAGAAGTTGTCTATCTGGTTATGTCACTAGTTTAGCCTTACGATATAAACTAGACCACCAGTTAACTCGTCATTATTTATTGCAAAGATCGTGCAGAAAAGATGCATTTTAGTTTATAGAATTTGTCAGCATTATAAAAGTTCTTAAATTAGACTAATCTTTAATAACAGTTCATAAGGATCACAATATAAACAATCGTTTTATTTAAAATGATAACATTAAACAAGTAAAAGACAAAAGGCGGTGTTTGTGGGTTTGAAAAAAATTCGTTTTAAAAGAGTGCGCTTAAGCAATTCAGAGTGTATCGTAATGAACACCGGTCCGTCCAAAATGACGCAACATACTAGTGTGAGCGTATTATTCATCCAGCACGACCATCTTAAGGTAGCAGGGCGTCTTTGTGCCCGTGGATTGATTGCAGCCTCCGGGACGTGCCTGATGACTGCCAGATGAAACATTTCCTCGATGTGCTATGTAGTGTAATGTCAGTCAATTACGAATTACCCTTTTAGAACAAAGATCGTGATTTAAAAACCGATGTATTAGATTCGTAAAGCGTGTCTGGGTAGCGAAACAAAAGTTTAAAGTAACGTGTTGCCGCTCGTTTGGTTTCTCTACTCGCGTGAATAATGGAAAACTGTGCGCCTGTAATAGTGAATACGTTAGTACGGAAATGCAATGAACTTGTGACAATCGTGATTGCTGAATTGTAATGCGGTAAGCCGCTAATAATGTGTTGTTGGCAGTGTTTATATATAGCAAAGTGCGAGAGTTTCTTGCCGTTTGCCTCTCTCTATTGCAAAACGTACTGTAATAGCACTAAAATGCACATCTGTTTGTTTAACAAATGGATGCTTTTATTAATCTGCTGTTAATGTGTCAGAAAAATAAAAACGTTCAAATGACGTTCATTGACTTATTGAATCGGATGATTTCCACATCGCATACGCCTGTCGATCTGTACCACTTATCGTAGCATCTGCGCGACATTCTGTTCCCTTGCTTCAAATACAGTATTCAGTACTAATCGCTGTACACACTGAGGACACAAAAAGTTGCAAATTTTTTTTAATTTCAAGAATTGTTCTATGTTCTTTGCTGTTGAGTTTGGTATAAAATGCATATGATCATTATGTTACGATAAATGTCCTAAAAAAATATTTAAAAGATGTTAAGCTCCAGCGTAACCAATAAGCAGCTTCATACGTAGCATATTACAGTCTCGTGCATATGCATATTTACAACAGCTGTTGTAAATTTAGACAGACTGAAGCAAAACGTTAGGGGTACAAACAGAACTACCATTTTCACCTCCCCATGGGAGTTATTGTTGCTGGTGAAACCCATCTTGAGAGACTTGGCTGAACCAGAGCTCTTGAAAAAATGTTTACCCCGCAGGAGTCAAAACCAAAACGAATTCGCAAATGCAGTTATTTGGGCTGAACACTTAGAAGTTTTCTGTTCCTGATGCTGTTGCAAGTTTCAGTATTGCTGTTATATTACTGGAAGCCGTATGCTCTCATGTGCTGTCAAACATTGAAAGCTTGTGAGCGGAGAAAGAAGTAAATGGCCACATAAACAAGGCTTGCAGAGCATAAAGGAAGTTGGGGGGGGGGGGGCTAGAAGAAGATGATACAGAAACAAGGACCTCATAAGCTTATAATAAAAGATAGGCTCACCTTCCCCTGTATTTTGAACTGCATGTTCCTTTTTTTCTCATGATCTACAACAGGTTGCATTTGAATGTTTTTAAAGTATCCTATGTATTTTTTTGACGTTTCATGTGAGGCTTTGTGGACATTCTCAATATTTTAAAATTTATAAAATATTTAGTGCAAAAATTCACGGGTAAAAAAGTACATTACTATATATTTTACAGAAGAAGATAAACAAATACTTAAAAATCGCTGATTTAAAATTGCTTAGATAGGAGTGTTCGGATCCCCTTAAGTCAGTGTGATGTGATAGTACTTGTCACCGTAATAAAATACAAGTTGTGTTCAGATTATATGCTGCGTACCGCTAATTTTCGTGGGGGGTCTCCTGTAGCAGGGGCGTTTGGGTAGTCTCCGGATTAACTGTCCCAAGTTTCGTCTATTCGTCGTCACATGTATTTTGCTTTTTAATCTTAATTCAGTTTCGATCTTATATGTTACGAGTAAGCGTAAGTAAAAATTTATTCATCGTTAATCGTGTTGTAGGTTAAATTGTACCAACTTATAGAAATACTTTGATACTGAGTTGGGAAGACTTGTCGAGTCGCTTCCAGCTAAGCAACAAGTGCGTTTGAGGTTCGATTGATTCAGCCCGCTCCCTGCAGAAGACTGTTTAGGCAACATCTGTTCTTTCCGCTGGGAATGACTAGTGTGCGTGTGTCAATAAAACTTGCATCTTTGTCTCCCTTACTTTTTTCGTATGCTCAAGATTATTGTCAGAACACGTGTGACGACAGTTACATCGGGGAAAGGAATAAACCGTTGAGAGAAGCGCAGTTCAGGACAAAAAGAAAACAATAAAAAATGTGAAAGCTGAAAATTTTAATTTATTCTGTCCTATATTTAATGGTGGATCTGACAATGGACAGTATGTAGTTATTCGTTTATTATTATTATTCAAGGCCAGCAGAAAATATTAAGCCAGACAGTAGCGTATCTAGAATTTGGCCTTGGGAGGGGTGTCCGAGGTTGGGTGGGCTTCATACAAAAGAAAAACAAGTTAAGACTAAGCAACATTACTACCTTTAAAGTGGTCCCATTAAAGTAAACGGTAATAACACAATCGAAATACACGTTATTGAAACATTGTTTACAAGATACTTATTGCCTGAAGATATATTATTTTCCTATGTTTCATCTTTCAAACGCATACGGTAATGGTGTGTAATAAGCCTGTTTGTATATTTAAAAAAGTGTTACTACTAAATTAGTGTAGACAGCTGAAAAAATAAAACAGCCTAAAAATTAAGATATTAACAAAATTCGTCAACATTTTCGACCCTGAGGGGGCTCCGGTCCCGTTCGTCCCCCTTCCCGTAAATCCGCCCCTGAAGCCAGAGACCGAAAGACTCGAAGTAACCTAAGATAAGACTGTTAAGGGATATTATAGTCGTACGTCTAGACCGTTCTCAACGATAATCAGTACATTGTCCCTGACTCGCAAATTACGCGTCTCATGTAATGTGAAGTGTGTACGACGTTTTTACTATGAAAACGTTTCTTTAGGATGTGGTCGAAGCGTCAGTTTACCCTTATTTAAACCGTTACACAAGTAACGCTGTTGTCGACATTCTAACTATCGAATTGGGTCAAATTGAACGCGGTGATCGAGTGATGTTGCTACTATTTAATCCCGTTTCTTTTAATTGCTTTATCCGAGTTGTTCAATTAAGATATGAAGCGATAGCTAAGGAAAGCGTATTTGAAAAGTAAATAATAACAGATTTCTTTTAGAAGATAGATGTAGATTCGAGCAAGCGTAGTTTTTAATTTCATGTGAATGCCGTATGGGTACATACTACTGGAACTCCCGTTGCCAAAAGCAAAAGTGTCTGGAACATACTATTCGTAAAGGAACAAACGGCCATAATATGGGACGATAAAAAAATGCAATTAAATTAGTTGGATAGCTTTATTCTGTTTACAGAAAATTAGATGGAAAGTAATCCCGAACAGTGGTTGAGTGTTATACGTCGCCTGTGTTCGGGTCGTCATACCCCAGTAATAACTCGGAAGGAATTAGTACACCTTACCAGTAATGCAGGTAGGGTCGTTACGTACAAAATGCAAGCCGGTTTTCTATTTCGTGAAAGCCGGTATTAAAATATGATTTAAGGAGAGAACCGCGACGTAAATGTCGTGAGAGAGAAGATGTCTGGTTTAATTTCCGTCCCCATTATACGCTGCATCATGTTTTTTCCCTAATAGGTTGAGAGTAAAAGCGAAAGTCGCGGTTGTTTTTCCTTCGTCAGCGTGATAACGTTTTTTTTTTTTGAATCGATTTAGATTAGATTAAATGTTCGTTTTTCCAACTAATGAGATTTTCTTCGTTTCTTTCGTGTCCCGACGCCATATACCGTAGTCTCCACCCAGTAGAGATGTAGCCTATTTGGAGATTGGTTGATTCATTAATCACTTTCTACAAATATTAAAAATTGTTTAACGATAATCGTCGTCAACGTGTTTGCCACACAAAGTCAGAGTTGTCGAGTCGTGTTGCTCAGTCTTCCTTTCCGAGTTGCAAGGTTATTATATGTTACGACGGTCTCGTGTTTTACGGTGTATCATTGTCATATTTTTTACGAAAAATGTTTCTAGCAGTAATATAACTCCGATGTGTGCCTGTGAATCTCTTTCAAGCATTGTGTATGAACATTAAGCTAAAAATCAAAAACCATTATTACCTAACCTCACAAATGAAAACGACTCATATTTCGCTTTACATTAAGAGATAGAACAATTAGTACAATTCTTCTTCTTCTTCTTCCTCCTCCTCCTCCTCCTCCTCCTCCTCCTCCTCCTCCTCCTTCTCCTTCTTCTTCTTCTTCTTCTTCTTCTTCTTCTTCTTCTTCTTCTTCTTCTTCTTCTTCTTCTATCGCATGTTGTCCGTATATTGGGATAGATCCGAAACCCGCTGTCTACTATCGTAACGTGCTTGTCATTTGCGATCTGTGACGAACTGTCGGTGTGTGAATAACGTACGTTATTGACATCACAAAGAATACATCATATCTGGTACGACTGCTTTAACTGGAAACGATTAAAATGCAAGGGAAAAGCCGATTGAAAAACGTTTCGTAGAAGAGCAGTTTTCGCTTCTTTGTGAGACGTCTAAAACGGGACGCACGGTTGCCAATACAACCGGCTCAAGATTCAATTAGAAACGTTAACTTTAAATATTCCCTAAGACTGTTACTGGTTCTGAAAAATTTAATCGCATGTAGGGTCTCTTTAGTGAAGAGAGACTGAAGTAAACTACGACCCTGATTTAACATTACACACCGGGTTGTGAGGAGTTTGATCGGACAGTGACATGAAACAGGAAAATTCGGAAATGTGAGAGCAGAGTTGGCATGAACCATACGACTGGAAGGGGTTCCTGGTAGAATGAAGACCCCCCATTAATGTGAATGAAGGAGAGACTAATTTAATGTGTAGTGCAGAACGCGCGGTTTTGTGTAGCGGTTATTATCTGTGTTTGTGCCAGACGAAACAGAATAAACTGTATATTGTATAGTGTATAACGAACACTTCTGCTGCTGCTGGCAACGATTAGAAATAAAAATAATAAATACCAGCAAGTCGGTCGTCGGTCAGTTTGTTTAACAATTGCTTGTGTTTCTGCAGATTTAATGAAAACTTGCATTGCACAGGAATAGGTGGGATGCGATGTTATGACGTCTGCCATTCCAACCGAGAGAGAGGTTCATAATCAATATTCTAGAGGCCGCGATTGAAATTGTTCAAGCAGGACTACGACACAGATATGTTCTAATTGTAAAACGTTGTTCCTTGTTATCCCTGCATGTTACGTATTGTATTGTAGTTGATAACCGTTTATCGTTTCTTTCTCATTGATTACAAACAACGTATCAAGAGTTTGAACAAAGTATCTTCTCTTTGTCGTCACTGGAGTCTGAACATGACTGCTGTTGCCTGTTCTACGCGTTATACCCCGTACCGTATTTGTGTAATGTTATTATTCTCAATGTTAATCTGTGGAAATGTTATATTTACGTTCGTATCGAAAGATTAATAGCATCAGCGTGGGTTTTGTTAAGCTGCAGGAACGTTTGATGATACTGAAGAAGCGAGTATTTAAGAGTGGTGTACACTTTGCTGACTGCAGAGTTACAGAATAACAAATAATAACTTGTTTAATGTTTTATGGAAATTTGAGGAAAGATTGTTAGAAGTGGAGGCGAAGATTGCTGCTTCAAGGCGATGCTTATAAATCATTTTCTATCAACAGATGATCTCGCAGGAGAATGTACTTGGCTTGGCACTCTGGTTAACGTGAATTGAGATCGAAAACTGAAGAACAAAACTTCGCACACGAACAAGATACGCTGATAAATTAGACGATCAAATTTCTAAACAATGTTACTGTGGGGCTTACAGATGAATAGACAGACATGAAACGATTCGCGCAGACCGTAGTGGGGTCCGGGAAAGGCAGTGCGGTGACCAACCGTGTGATACACCGTCCATGTTGCTGTTCTGAACAAAAATAATTGGTCCGAAAACAACGCGTTAAAGCTACGCACGCGCAGTGAGATCTTCTTGACACTGCGCAACCAGACATCCGCTTCATGGCTAATTATTTTAGCTGTAGATCTGTTCAAATGACGTGTAGCACATACATGCACTGGTCATAACTTGTGGGTCCTAAAGGGAAAACGAACTGAATGTTTGTTGTAACGCGTCTGGAAAAATGTAACTCAGCTCCTCGGTGTGATTATAATTAAAGAGAAAAAATGCGACGCTTTATATTATTGGAAGGATGGATTTGTTTAGCTGTCTAAAGCTTCTCTTCCTGCAGAACTAGTACGGAATAGGGAACCTGACGTCGTGTGTAATTGTTTATTGGCGCCGTCTCAACCGGAATTAAACGTTCTGGATGTATTGTTTGCTTGTTTACATTCTGCTCCAAGTGCATAGAAGTATTTACACGAACACTGGTTATAGTTTTTGTTATTACTGTTTCCAGATAATATATAGTAGCTTTTATATTACAGTATAATGAAACTAGCAGAACGTTACAAGTAACTCGAGAACGAAAAGTTATATTGTCCGTCTTTTTGTACGTAGTTATACTCTTCCTCGACCTGCGCCTCATTCTCACAAGTTTACTCTGTTTTCCTCTCTTAGTGAAAAATGTCTGCATTATTTGCTACACAACTATTTCATTTTCTATCGCAATGCTTTATGTATTGTCCAGTGGACAAGCTATCATAGTTATTATAACGCACTTTTCTTTACCAGGATTATTCAATCCGTCTTACTTATAGGGCGTCGGTCGACGGTCATATGACTCAGTTAATATTAACCAACATTCGTCGGTTTTGTAAAATGTGCGTCTCTTTAATTCCGAGATTCCGATTGATTAAATTATATTTTCCAAGTCTTAACCAGCGTACGTCTCGCTGGGGAACATTACTCGAACCGTGCACACGACCGATAACGTTATTCAAGGTATTTCCTCTGCGATTCGATATCGCGGATGTGTGCTGCGCGAGTGAAGATTGAGATTAATCCGTCGTTGGAAATTGAAATTGAAGCTGTCGGGTATGCACATACTTACGGGTAAGAATTTAAATGAATAAATATACCCTGATTCGCGCAAGAATCAGGTATTTAACTTCAATAAGAGTTGTACAGAAAGATACGTCTGACGTCACGGATTCCACGATCCAATCCAACTAATGGAACTTCCTCGTCTATCTGTGTCGTTTGTATAGATAGGAACAAGACTAGAGTGAGTAGTAGTATACCTTTGCAGCTAGTATTACTGTGTCTACAGGTGCATAGAATAAATAACTAACATATTCTCGAATTCGAAATTTTTGTAGATAAATCGGAGCGAAATATAAATACACAATGTGTTTTCTCTGGATGAAGTCAATACCGTGTCGGCGTCGTCGCGCTCACACACACAGATAACGAACTTTTACGGACGTTTCACCCGCCAGCGTATTTTTACCGTTTAGATACGATGTGATAAAATGTTATTTTTAACTCGTACTGTAACCTTGTTGTGTTAATAATTAATATAATGGAACAGACTGGTTTCTTAAGGCCGACTTTTATCGTGTACAGAGACACGCCAGCTACTACAGTATGCTGTTAAGAGAATATGCCTACGTATTTCGCACCGAGGCAAAGGCATATCCCCACGTACAGGGCGGTCTTTGCAAGTACCGTGTACGACCAGGTGATTCATGGAAACGGCCTCGGCAAATACTGTACTAGTACGAGCGTGCAGTTGTAACGGCCCCAAAAACATAAATATATTCCGTTCTGGGCCGGACCACATGGCAGGAGCTTCTGTCGGTAGCTCGCAACATGTAAACCATGGGGACGTACAGCCCTGAACGGCAGCATCGTGAGTTCTACCCGGGTAGCTGCGATATGTAACGCTTCCTGGAAGGGAAGTCAGATTTCGGCCGGGAGTATTTCCTCCTCCTCCGTCTAAACAAAGGTATGTCGCAGTAGACGCTTATTTTGTTTTGTAATCCATATATTCTTTTCGAATAACATCATGCTCCCGAACAAAGGATTTTAACACAGAAACGAAACGAGACCGTATTGAACAAACCGCAGTGAGACTTTTCATACGTGTAGTTTGTTCCTCCGTATGATCGGCTAAATCGGTTATAAGGATTATCATTTTACAAAAAATATTTAACTTTACGCAGTAGGTAGATTGAAACGTCTGGACAAAGAGATGACTCTCTGATACATAGTAATGTCGAGCGTCCAAAGAAGCGTTAGGCCCCTTGTGTGCATCCGATTTCGTACGATAACCTACGGTAAAAACTCGTACGACATGTAGAACAACAGAAAGAAGTGGGCCGTTTATGCACTCGCGCGAGTTTTGTATCCTAAATGACTTTCAGACATTAGTGCTACCAACCTTCCTGCCTAGCGTCGCGAGGCAGCTGTGCCAAGTAATCAGTGGTATTCACGTGGTAGTGTGATTTTCTTAATTTGTATTGTAAATATGGAAGGCATTAATACTAAAAGGCTCATTGACGAAATCCAAAACAGGAGAGCACTCTGGGATCCCGCTTCCAAAGATTATAAAAACGAACCGATAAGCGGCATACAACACGCACGGATCCATTTGCATTACTAATGATGGCAGCGCTGAGTTTGTTTACACCCACTTTCGATATTTTTTACCCACGACATAAATCGGATCCGTAAAAATCGCCTTAGAGAGACAGGTCTTTGGAATCCGATCGGTTGTGCCAGCAGTCGTTGTTTGCACATACATGATGATTATAGTGTGACGAGTTTGACAGTTTAAACGTAAAAATAAAAGATAATACAACTCGTACTTTACAAAAGACGAGTAAAGATGTATGTGCAAAGTAACAAATCAAAGCTGTTACATGCAACTGTCCCAGTAAGAATAGAAAATGTTCGCGATTTTTTTTTACTTCGTATCCGAAGAAAATTGCATCTCTATTCAGTAATGACTAAGGTGCTGTACAAGATTCGTATTGGGTGACAGACCGGTCGTACATTATTGGGAACGTAGTTTCGTGACACGTTTTACCCTTTAATTACCGGACACCGAAATCTGCGCTAAATCCGGGCTCCATATTACTCCCTGAAAGCATAATAACGCTCTCGCATATCCCGGTGATTCACATCGAGATTAGTTCGGTGACAGAGAGCCCCGCCTTACGTGGGCTGGCGCAATTCTGTCTTACACAAAATCCCACGTTAAAGGGATCGGTCTTTTTTAATTCGTTTAAGATTAACATTCAGTGCGTTCTTTACACGTGTTTAACTAAGCCCCTATTTTCAGCCATAATTAGCTGTTAATATGCGACTCCTTAATACCCATTATTCTCCTTTTATTGTTTGTTTGCCGTTTCAGCGTATTAGTATACAAATAGTGGTTCGTCTTTCCCCCAAGTGTTTTCGTCTTTGACTTTACTCGTTTTTCGTCTTCTTTTAAACGCAGCACAGTATTTGTCCGGAGTTCCAGCTCAGGGTTCAGAAGTCTTCTAATGTATTCTGATTTACGAAATTTCAAGCCGTTTAGGTAATTACATAAGTTGCCTGTTAACTCTACAGGCATTTTTGTTGAGGAATTTAAGCGAAAATTTTCATTTATAAATTATGTTCTGCTATGTAAGATTGCAATTTATATTTATTGTGACGGCAGTTTTTAATTGTTTATCGGCTTTGTTTTTGTACGTGAAGGTGGCTCGTATTTAAATCATTGCGTTCGGTTCCTAGTTCTAAAAATGTATAGATTTTTTAAGTTTTGTTAGTTGGCAGACCATCCTGTGCACGTTGACTCGGGTGTAGCCTTGCGTACCATATTGTATACCCTATGTACCTGGTCATTGTACTCGCTCAGCCGATACCAGATATAGTACATTATGCTGCGTTGTATTTCGTACGTTTCCTCATGCGTAGAACCGTCGCTAGACCGTTAGACCATTCATTAGTCGATTGGAATAATTTATATGTCGGTATGTGATGGTTGTACAATATCGTTACATAATGTCACGTGTGCTTGTCAGCCGACGTTTTGGCTCAAAGCTTCCTATGGACGTAAAAAAATATGATGAACGTGTAAGTAAATGTAGTCCATCGTCTCAGAAGGAATGTTGGGAGAACTGACGGCCTGTTCGTGACTTCAGTGCATAACGGTAGTCGGAGTCGACTAGGGGAAATTTGCGAGAGTATGAGGGAAATGCTTTAAAAAAAATTGTGTAAAAAACGCGTTAGCCGTAGTTTGAAGACAGCTTGAAAGCAGAACAACTTTGATAACAAATATCTGGAAAACGTGGAACGCGAAATGACGGGGACCACCTATTTTTTCGTGTTAAACGGACAAAAAGTGAAACAAAATGAGGTAAATGGTCAAATACTGAATATATTATTTACTGTATTTTGTAGTAAAATAAAGCATAAAAGAATTTTCAGAAGGTGCTTATATATAAACATTTTATTTATCCTCCTGGATAATTTCTGCTTAATTTTTGGAAACATTGGGTAATTACAGTATATACGTACTGTAGTTGTTCTTAAGTTATTCTCACGATGTAGGTTTTCTTGTACAGTAATGTAGCATGTCTTTTAAAGTTCCTATAGTGACAGTGTTCAATTCTTTTTAAAATAGTCCGTTATTTCTTTTTTCCACACAATTCTGCACTACTTTATTTGTAACAGATTGTTCTTATTTGGTCAAACATTTCACCTTCCGAGTTGGCTTCTTCTAAAACTGTTTCGTGTTAACCGTACTAATTGTAATTGTAAAATATAAGCATCGATTGGGACCTCAATCATATTTCGTTTTAAACTTTTCCATTGTAGTTTGACGGTGGCCTGTTGTATAGTTTTTATTATATTATCTATTAATTAATCTTTCGTTAATAACGTGGCATTATTCTTTCATCGGATTTATTTAACTATCATTGGGTTATTTTTATTTTTTCCGAATAGCGTTCGTGAACAACTGAATTTAATGCGGACACAGCGTTTCGGATTAATGAAACGAAGGAAACCCTAAATATTGTGTAATAATGATAAACTTTTTTTATCACTTAGGGAAAGTATTAAAATACACGGGAAAATTATTATTTTGATCCGGCTTTTGTAGTTGCGTGGGTTCGTGTTTCACTTACAGGCTGTTATATGAACGTAGTGGTGGATGGACAGTTATTCTGTTTGTTTCGTTTTGTTTTTGTGGAAAAACGCGTCTTTGATACTAAAATCTATAGTTTCGAAGCGGTGTAATGACACCCGGCCGATAAAGAATATCAGTTTACGTATCACGTATTTCCATAAATAATTTGTTTCTCCCGGATGGATAACGTTCTCTGTTACATTATTCTGTATTAGGCCTACCCATTACTAGAGGAACGCTACCAATTATGGTGACTTGTGCGCGCGCGTGTTCAGTTAACATCTAAACATTTAGTATGAGGAGCAAATGATGCGTTAAGTGAAACTAGTCTTGCGTTGGGTACGAGGAAGGCGATACTTTAATAAGCGTCATCGATTTCTGTTAACAAACAAACAGTAAACTAATCGGGGTTGAAAAGTTGTGCTACTGGGTAGGAGAACCGTTTATCCGTGATGAAGTTGTTTGTACAACATAAAGTCGTATGTGTATGTGTGTTGTTGTTTTGAGCGGTACTTAGAGAGACGGAGCAGAAGTCGTGTACGCCAGATCGAGAGATTTCCTTTTAATTGAAACCCTGTTTATTCAACTCTGCCTCCTCAAAAACTAAGTAATTTGTAACGTTGTTTTGCCAGAGGATTACAGCGATCCCTTACGTCGTGTTCCGCTCCGCAGATTTCCTTTTTCTATCCCCTTTTTGCTTTTTTGTTTTACTTTGAAACGCCCAAACAGCGTGTACGCAATGAACTGTGGGATTACACGGGACCGTGTGGTCGTTACACAGCATTGAGTTGTCACTTAAAACACTTTATATGGCGTTTGTTTTTCTGTCACATAATAACGTAATGTTAGACGATTATAGGCCTGATTTTGAATCTCCTACATGAAATAGCTCTTAAGAAATTTATTAAATTGTGTAGAAGATGTGGTATAGGTTGTGGATATGTTTTTATATTGCAACAACTACTTCGTTCTGATAGTTTTCATTATTTAGTTTAATTATTCATAGACGAGGTTATTTCTTGTGCAAGAACTACCTATTTTCGATAATCATATTTCATATTTAGTCGACGTATGA
Organism: Magicicada septendecula; assembly: GCA_034769895.1. Lineage (NCBI taxonomy): Eukaryota > Metazoa > Arthropoda > Insecta > Hemiptera > Cicadidae > Magicicada > Magicicada septendecula. Next base: position 68,072,081 of record CM068371.1, read on the forward strand.
GAGAAACGTTTTAGTATATTTTGGAACTGTATTGATGTATTGATTATTACGTTGCGTGCATGACGGGTGTGTCCATCATTGTGATTAGTCTGCCATCCGTATTATAGATTGTGTCGTCCATTGTGCGCGGGGTCCTGTCTGTTAATGCACGTATACTGTACTGAAGCCAGCGGTGTTACAGTATCCTGGATTTTCCTTTAGACCACATAATATCGCGATTACGCGACACATGGTGTTTGACACAAGTGTATATACTTTTTATAATCATATAAAACGTGTAATATCGTATTTACAGAAAACGCAAATAAGCCGTAAAAACGTAAAACGAATTTTGGGCGCTTGCAAATCACTGCAAAATTTTATTGTGCTCATCGCTGCTTCGTACGGGGGAGGAGGGTGGGAATCAAAAATTGTCACTTTAAAGAATGCCCCAAATTTAAAACGTCCGTGAATAAAGAATACCTATTGTGGTGATTTTACTCGAGCCCTTGTAACCAGATAGTATAGTTTTGTAATTAGTTTCGCCAAAATATAATTATTACGTGAATTGGATCGTTACTCGATTGCTTAAATTAGATACGGTAGTTTCTGATCCTTCAGCACCGTGTACATAGAGTAACGTATATTTCTGGATTACCCTTTAACGAGAAAAATTACTCGCGAGTTTTCGCGAAGTAATGAGCATGAGAAGACAGTATCTAAAAGAATCCTTCATTCCATTCCAATCAGGACTACGGTGGATATTTCCAAAGTTGGCTTGTTCACATACTTTTACACTGTTCCTTTTCGTACTTGTTTTGCCTGCATTATAGAATTACAGTGAAACTGGCGAATAACGAGCTCGTTTATAACAAGAACTCGGATGTAACGAGCAAAAGTACGAGATTTGTTTGATGTTGTATTTTAGTAATGATAATAATTAAACTCGCTTTTAACGAGTAGGAACGCATTAGATACTTGGTTATAACAAGCATTTAACGCAGGCTTGTTCATGGGTTAAGGTCTAAAAAAGATTACAAAACTCTTTATATATAGGCCTACTGATTCAAAATTACTAAACAAACAAACATAGATGACTTTTTTAAGGTTAATTAAGTTCTGTGTGTGAAATATAATTTTGACGATTCCATTTAGAACGTAGATCAAAAAGACAAATAAATTACAGTGAATTTTCTTGTAATTTAAAAATGAATATTGATATTTCGCGAATGCACTAAACGCCAGTATTCAGCAAAGAGTGTTTGCCTCAAAAAATAATGTTGAAGTCTAAATTTCACTTTTAAGCGTAGAATGTAAAACATGAAAAAATTTGATTGTGCAAAGCCTCTTCTATAGTAGACTTTTGTTGTTGTGTGTTCGATATCACGGTATACAAATTTAGGCTTACGAGTGGACAACTCGGATGTAGCGAGCACCCTGTTTGTCCGGTCTCTTGGAGCAAGTTCCACTGTATTTCGTTTCTTCGTACGTACTTACGGTTTGTTTATCGGTGACACCCTCCGTCATTGTTCTGCCTTTTAACAGCAGCTTTTATTTTGGACATTTCAATTCGCGTTGCTTGTTTAACAACGCTGTTTCGTACAGACGCCCTTGTAAACACTGAATACTTTCCATGTTGACCCGTTCGAGTTTCCACTAACTGTGTATAGAAGAAATATTAAACTATTAATTTTTTATCGGTTAAATAAATATTAATAGTATTACGATTTTCGTTGTAGATTTTTTTAATACGGTTCGCCGCGTTGTATGTAAACCGGTTTCAGCGGTAGTTGCGGATTATACTCGCTGACCAGGAACTAAGCTGATGACATTTTCTGTAGGGCTTATCGTAAAAAGTGTAATATCACGTAACGGGATTGTGTGTGGTGAAGTGAGGTCACTAATTGTGCACTACTGTCGCCGACGTCAGTTGTGCCTAATGCGATTTGGTTTCTTACGAGACTTTTTGCACCCCCACCCATCCCAAGGTCAAATATAAAAATATAATCAAGCACTGCTTCTGACTGGCTGCTTTACGTCAAGCGTCTGTTTTGTGTTTTCACTTTTAAGTAAATCGCTTAACCTTGTGTTAAAAGCTATTTACCGTAGATGTCAAAGAAACTACTATTTACGTACTTAAATCTAAGCGTTTCTTCTTAGTATATCATCTTTCGCGGCGTCTTACGCTTCCAGGCTGTTACCTCTACCTTGTTTGCTTTTGCAGCTAACCTCTCCGTCTTCTTGGCTTCCTCGAAGGATCTGCGTACTTTTGTTTGATATTCGGATACGTTTTACCAATACTAGCCTAGGATTCATGCTTTCTAGGCGATCTGCTCATTTTTACCTACGTTCTTTAACTCTTTCAGAAAGGAAACACCCAGGGTCACCAACGTGACCCGGGATTTCATACTTTCTGTGCCGTGTGTCATGTACCGTTTGCAGTTCATGTATTCTAATCGCATTTGTAACACCGTCTTTATATTAGTTATTTTGTTTTTATCGATTCTTGTTTGCAGCACGGAATACCTTTTATAAATCACAGTTCTGTTGTTTCCATCCTTCTTTATCTCGGTTTTTTTTCTTTAAGCTTGTGCGTCACTTTTGTACCTGACCATGACTTGTAGAATTTCATTGTCATATCTGTGCATACCTCATTTTTAAGTATTCTCTATAGTGTGTCGTTAACCGTCTTCTTATCTAGCGTTGTAGCCTTTGGTGGGCTTTAGCCTGGTCAACAATACTCTCCATGCTTCCCTGTTCCTCTCCACCATCTGATCTCCAAGAAAGCAGGACACACTTTTGAAACACAGTGTGTCTTTAATACAGGTGGATTTTCCGATCGTGTTATCCACATCGAACTGTAGTAATGTATATCGTAGGAACTTGAATGGATTCACTTATTGAGATTGTTGGTTCTTGTCGAATCCTTATGAAGTTTTGATCGCTGAACCTGTTCTGCGTCACCAGTGGCATTCCAATGTAAGCCTCACACTACGTCTTTTGGGATACCTGAATGACGTAACATTTTAGGTATGCGGTTCCCATCCGTTTTGGTCATGTGTTCTTAACTATTCGCATTGTTTCTTTGCATTTTCTCTTCTAGTGGTCCAACATTCAACTCGTTCCTTTACGTTTCTCCTTTCCCCCTCGTCCGGAAATACTATTCTGACGAATTTCGTTTCTATTCTAGTTTTATGTGGCTTTTATGTGTTTATAAGGTTTAATTCATGAATATTGTGTGTGTCTTTACGTTTTGTGTACCACACTGTACTGCTTTGTTTTAACCGAACACTGTAGCACTTTCCATTAACTCGCATCGTTTTGCTTACGTCCATGTGGTCTAGCGTTTAGACGACTTCAAAGTAATCACGATGGCGTCTTTTTTCATCACACTTTGCAAAATTTCGATTAACTCGATCGCGAACAACGCGACGTTTTCAGATCCCCGTGAACGTTGCTGCTTTTTGATTTTCCAGTGATCCTGTAATACTTTGTTTTCTTCAGTAATAAGTAACACTATTTTCATACTTAAGAAGACAAGATTGTGCTAATAAATGTCATGTTTGCCGATCACGGACAAAATATGATGCTTCTAAAGTTTTACGGGATGGTCGTCACAATCTCGCTTGGACACAACAAGCGGTTTCGTTTTCCTTTGACGTCGGAGAGAATCCCGACTGAAAATTGGTTTAACGACATCGGTTGTTGTACAGAATAGATTGAGGAAAACGCGCACTGCCCTTGAGTTTACATAGCGTTGCGTAATATTGTGATCGTGATTACGGAGTGTTCATTTGCGGTCAGAAATTAATTAATTGTCCCGAGAGAGTTTATTTATGTGTGAAAAATATAAATCGTGTAAATACTGCGAGAGATTTTTATAATTAAGGTCGGGAGAATTCAAGATTGTTGAGTTTCAGTGATATTTTTGAGCTAATTGAAATGTAGAAATAGTAGGTTAATGTTTATTTTGTATTTACGTACACAAAGCGTTTTGTGACTAGGTAACACCCAGCGGTGTGAAATACTGCATTTGTACTAATTAAAGTCAACCAAATAAAAATCCAAACGGAGAATTGTGCGTCGCACAGTGTTGGTGTGGGGGGGGGGGAGTGTCGGCGCGGCGTCACCTTCGGCTTTGTCTAGTGAAGTAAATTACATCATAATACCCCCAGTACCGTCGGTCTGAGTAATTGCTTCCGTAGAAGTTCCACCGGGAGCCTGATCGTACCGTAAATAATGGGCCACGCCGTAATAAAAATTGAAAACACAATAGTGCAGCATCTCAACCGGTGTATTAGTACACTATAAGTAACAACAATAAGTAGTGTATGTATGTGACAGGGAGTGCGAAGGGAGGGGGGCGAACGAGAGACAGCTTTTGCCCCCGCGTCTCTTGGCCTCGATCGATCCCTTCAGCCTCCGCGAGTCCCAGCAGTACCTCGCCCCAAACCTTTTGACGTACCCTATTTATTTTATTCATCTCGTCTTTGATCTTGAGTAGGTATCGTTGCGTTGGGACTGTCGCCAGAGATACGTCATTATTGTGGTGTCGCCAAACCACCTGCAAGTCTTGTAACCGTTCTCCCCGGTGAACAATTTTTCTTATATTTCAAAGAATACAAAAGTTTTTTATCGTCTTAATTACTGCAATTTATTTGTAGTATAAACCAAGTTAAGTGAAGCATAAAAGAAAGACCTTTTTCTTTTGTTGTGCTAAATTACTTTGGCGAAAGTCGCTTCGTTTTCTTCTTCTTCTTTTTCCTTTTTGTTGCAGTAACGATAAGCGGTTTTTTGTTACTCCGTACCAGCGTCTGTCCGAGTTCCCTCTAATACTTGTAACCGACCTTTTTGTCGCACGTATTCTCGGTCGATCGAGTCAATGTTTTTGTAAGGTTTCGTATAATCACCTAACATGTATTTTTTCATAGACCCTGGTTTTTAGACCTATTAAGGATGGTATAACGTAAATTTTTTTAAGCTAGTAAGCTTTTAGGTGCGAACTCGCCGAGTACTTTTACCAAAATACGTTTATTATTGGATAAAAAAAAAATTAATAAAATTTAAAAATTAAAAGTTCTTCAAATGTATGATTCTTACCGCGTTAGCCGAAAAACTTTACACGGTAGGAACCATACATGTTTTTTCGTTTTTAATTTGTTTTGTTGCTTTTTATGGGTTTTTGTACAAAGAGGTTGGAAATAATATGCTAAGTATCAAAATTAATTATTCTATATAGGCCTCCAAACAGAAATCGTGTAGGATAGTAATGCACTGCAGTTGCCATCTTTAAACCTAACTTTCGATGTCGTAGTGTAACTTTTTAACTAAACTAAATTTAACTTAACTAAATTTTAAAAAACTAAATTTAATTTTTTGATGTCGTAGTAACTTTTGTTGTCGTAGTGTACGTTTTGAGACGGACTTTGTCGCAACTGACCGAATTCGCAGCAGCTAGTAGAAGCGTTCCTGTTTCGAACTTCGATTCTGTTTCAGTTGTATAAGTTTTTGATTTGTGCGAGTAACCTTTTTCTTCCAGTATTTTTGTTACGTTAGGTTAGATTCCTCCTAGTTTAGGTTGGTTAGATCGGTGTCCTTTTAGTTTGTTTCCTGCGTCTGCAAGTAAGACGGATACTTATGAAGTTAGTGTATAGTGGGAAATTAGTTGTAACATGCATGTTACATGTGAATGAGATGTCCTAGCAATTATTGAGTTATATAGCTTTGACGAAATGTATTAATGTTGGTGTAGGTGATTACAAGTGGGGACGGTTGTACGGTGGATCCACATGTGGCAGAAACGGTGCCAAGCGGTGCCGTCTCATGCTTCGGTGTTTGTGACTCATGGGTGACGTTATTAGTAACCCGCCGGAAGCCGCCGTTTCGATGCCTATGTAGTGCTAATCAAGCGAGCAAGGAGTTCTGCCACATTATGGATTCAGTATGTAGAGTGTAAATATGCAGAAACTGCACAGAGAAAGTTGACTGGTCGCAACTCTTTAGGCTATATAAACGCTGGAAACAGGCGTACGTATTCCAGCCGTTAGCCGTCGGCACGCAGTCTGTGATAGGACGATGTTCTGTCCGGGTTAAAATTTTCACCTCGGTCTACAAGTGACCGGGTTTTGTACGGTTGGGTCGCACCGTCCAATCTATGATCCGTGTTCAGGTATTATAAACACTTTACCTAACGTGATTTTGGTCGCTGTACCCTTGTCTGTGTGAAGGGCGTAGGTTTGGGCAGATAAACTTCAAAGGGTCTGCTGTATGTCTCGAAGAATTTAATACGATAATAAGGAATAGGAAATTAGATGTACTGTAGTTCTTATTCAAGAACCATACTCCAGGCAGGGTAGGGTACCATATATGGAAAATTATCGAGTATATTATGTACCGGAAAATCCGGGGGCAATGGTAGTGGTAGTGAATGAGAGAGTGGAAGTTATATTTGTTAGAGAATTATCCAGTCGGAACCATGTATGTGTCAAACTGATATACAGAGAACAGGAGTGCTATGTGGTTAGTTCTTATTTTAAATATAATGAAGACATTAGAATACATGTCAGTGAATGGGAAAGGATACTGAGAGGTACGAGAAATGGAGCTGTCATCTTGGCGGGAGACGTGAATGCAAAGTCTACATTATGGCATTCTTCATCGAGGGACAACAAGGGAGAAGAAGTGGAGACATTTCTGCTGGCAAATGATCTAATTGTGGTAAATGAAGAGGGGAATCTGGCCACTTTCTCGGCGTTTGGTGAGATCGTCGTGGGACATGGACCAAGACTGATGGAATCCAACATTGATGTGACGATAAGGAATAGGAAGGCCAGAATAGATGGGTGGATGGATGGTATGTGATGAAGGGAATAGTGATCATAGATTGATCGTATTCAATGTTGGAGGGGAAAAAGATAGGGAAAATGACCTAAACAGGGAAGAAAAGGGTCGACTTATAGTTAGGCATGCCGACTGGACAGAGTTTGACACGAGGATAAAGGGATTTGTGAATGTAGAGTGCGAACAGACCGATGTTGATAGTGGTGTGTATTAGACCTTGCGACTTCGATGTTGGCATCAGCGGAATTCTCGATGCCAAGGGCAGTAGGGAAAGAGAGCAGGACGAGATGGTGGACAAAGGAATTAGAGTTAGAAACAATCCATGTAAAGAGGGCTCGGAGGCGGTTGCAACATGCTGGGGACCCGTCTGTAAGGGAGTCACGCTTGCGTGATTACCGGAGGACGAGAAACCGGTATTTTGCGGTTGTTAAAAGGACAAAGAGAGAGGCATGGGAAAGTTCGTAACGGAGGAAGGAAATAAGGATCCATGGGGGATTCCTTATAAGTAAAGCCCGGATTTTCGTGCAGTAAAAAATTCCAGAACGTGCAATAAAAACTTGAAATTAGGCAAAATCGTGCAGTAAAAATTTTAGATTGTGCAAAATAAAATGCAAATCATAAAATTGAGTTAAACTAACATGTCATTGGTCCCACGTCCTTAAAAATATGGAAATAATACTTTTCATCTTAAAACTTACTGATTCAGACCATAGTAAGAGGAGAATAATTTTGTCTAAAAAACAACAAATACCAATCGTTACCACTTACCACTTTGTTAGGTATATATTCTCAGATTTTACTTTTATTCCTGTTTATAATAGATGGCTGTTGAATTAAAGTTTACTAAACTTCGTTTGTCCAAAAGTCCAAATAAAGTTACTAAAAATATTTTTAATAAACACGAATTTACATTTAACTTACTTACTATTAAGTTTATATTCAGGCTTTTTAGCTTATCATTTTCTTAAAATTAATAATAAAAAGTTTAGCTTAACATTTTGTAAAATTAACAATAATGTATTTTTCAAAATTATCTTCTGAAAAGCTAAATCGTCGGTCACTTAACACATATATGAGTTGAGAAAATACACGCTCGACATCAACACTTGTCATTGGACACAGGTTGAAGCAGCTTAGGATTTTTGGATCTATTTTTAATGAAACATCTATTCCATTAAGAGCGTTGTAATATTTTGTTAAAGTATTGTAATCCGGATTATTTTCAATGACATTTTTGAATTTATTGTAAATTAGTAAACCTTTTTCATTATTTATTATTTTAAGCTGGTTTTCTGTTTTTTGTATAATTTCTATTTGTGAACTTAATGAAAGATTTCTTAATTGAATCTGAAAGCGTGGAATAGTGAGCACGAATAAACGCTAAATCGGAAGTAATGGAAGTTGTTTTTTAAAATGGCCTTTACTTTTGAGACAGATGAGCATCTTCCTCTAGTTCAGCAATAACTTGCTTATATTTTGAAAAATTATCGGAATAAAACAACGCGGCTTCCAACCATGTCCCCACCTAGTAATAACAGGTTCTGGTGGAAGAGGACAGTCCATTTATCTCGATACACTGATACACGATGGGGAGCTTTAAGGAAAATTTTTTCCCATTATTTATCAATTTATTTACGTCAGGAAATACTTCACGAATTTTCTCAGCTACACGATTTAAGGCATGTGCCATGCACGTTAAATGAATCATTTTTGAATGAAACACTTTTAATGTGGTTCCAGTTTTTACCATGTAAGGAGCAGCATCAGTAATGAAGCCAAATTTTATCTTGAAATGTAGTTTCTTCAAAAAAATTCATTAAACTATCGTTAATAAAACGGGAAACAGTTTCATGATTTGTTTTCACGAGTTCTTTAACTGAAATTAAAAATGAGGTTGGTATTGGTAGAACTTCTGGGTGGAGAATGCCAATTTCTAAACTACAAATGTATTTACCCCTAGGATCAGTAGTTTCATCAACCATTATGTAAATAAAATGACCTTGGATTTTCTTTCTTATTTCTGACATAGTTGAATTGAAACATGTATTTAAATAGTTCTTTCTGAGTGTGCTCTCATCAGGAATTTTTTTGGTTGTGTACTTTTCCAAAAACGATTTAGAAGGTGTTGACTGCAACTTACGGAACGGGATATTAGTAGCAACCATCGCGTAGCACAATTCCATCATGAATTCTTCTCGGCTATCGGTACGGCGGGAGCACTCTGCCAGTAAAGATTCCACGGGGCCACTCTTTCGTATTTTAGAATCTTTCAACTGTATGTGTCCACCTGTAGTTAAAAACCAGAATTAAAAATGAAAACGTACAGTTGAAAGAACCAGAATCTTTTTAGATCTAAAACACGAGGAGAGAAAAATTGAAAGCATTAACTTACTCGAATTGCAGTGAGCATCAACTTGTGATTTTCTCTCGCTGCCTACAGCCTTATCACAGGGCACACAGTAGATCGTCTTCCCATCAGCTTTCAGCTCCGGATATTTTTCAATCCATCTTCTTATCTTGGAGCTGAGACTGCTTGCCGTTTTAGGCATATTAATAGATTCACACAAAACGAAAAAACACGTACTGTTCCGGAGGCAGACAACTGAAAACTAAACAAATCACCGCTCCGAGAAGAGAACAGTGAGAAGGGGAAATAGAGTAATTCAAAAATTCTTGGAAGAATAAACCCGGCTCCTGCTTGCTCTGGGTCAAAATTCTAGGAACGAACGAAGCAGTTGAGCCATCTTTACTAGCAACCGAGCAAGTGAAAATTTTTGTCTATTTCTTTCGGTTGTTGCATGTTTACGTCATTTGATGTCCACGAATTTCTTCGTGCTGATTTTGTTCTCCACTTTGTTTACGATCTGCGTGTATGTTTCGCACTTGGCTATCGCACAGCTGATTTTCGAAAAACAGGTAAATGTGCAATTTTGTGCATTAAAACTACAGAATGTGCAATTGTATGCAGTAACCCCAAAAACGTGCAATTTTGTGCAAAATAAAATGTATGTTAAAATGACCTACACCTCCCGATTCGGATAAATAATTTGTCACTGGCCGTGTACGAACTAGCAAAAAAAAGATGCAATTGCACGTGAATCCGGGCTTTACTTATAAGATTCTGGTCGAAAAGCAAAAGAAAGAAATGTTAATATCGTCAATGAAATTTGATAACGAATATGAGCACGATGTAGACCAGTTAGCCAAGAAACTGATGCACGTGTTACTGCCGGACGATAGTGCAGAAGAAACGCAGAGCAAGCGGAAATTAGACAACAATCGGAAGTAATTGGAGCAACAGAAGAAAGCCAGCAGATAACAGAGGAGGAGGTATGGATGGCACTATCGACAATGGGTAGGAAAAAAGCTCCAGGATATGACGAATTGACAGTTGAGATGTGGATGAAAGCATGGCCAGTGGTCAGGCATAAAGTCCTGGACCTGATGAACAGAAGCTTAAGGGAAGGTAGGTTCCCTGCTCCATAGAAGATTGGATTAGTAAAGATCCTGTATAAAGGAAGTGAAAAGGACCCAGAGGATCCGAAGTCGTACAGGCCGCTAACATTGCTCCCGGTTCTGGGAAAGGTATATGAGAAGGTTATTAATAAGAGAATTTTGGGAAGCCTGGAACAAGGTAGGAAACTGCATGAAAGGCAGTATGGGTTTAGACCTGGAAGAGGTACTGAAGGGGCACTAATAGAAGTCGTGGGGAGGATTAGGTCTTCAGACAAAACTATGTGGCAGCGGTATTTTTGGACATAGCAGGTGCATTTGATAATGCTTGGTGGCCCAAGATAGTAGTTCAACTGAAAGACTTTGGAATTAGAGGGAAAGAACTAGAAGTGATCAAGGATTATTTTAGGACTGACACTCAGCGTAGCTAAGACGAAGACAATGCTAGTTAAAAGAGAAAGAGTATATAAAAGAGCAGGACGTAGGGCTCATGCACAAAGGCCGCCGACAATAAAAATGAAAGGAGAATCGGTCGGATACGTAAAAGAGTTTAGGTACCTAGGAGTAATATTAGACGAGAAGCTGAATTTTAGACAACATCTAAAGTACGTATCGGAGAAAGCAGTGAAGACATTTTGTATGGTTAGGAGAGCAGCAAAGGCTAACTGGGGATTCGGTTATAAGGCGCTGATAACATTATATAAAGGAGTTGGCGAGGCGATTCTGCTGTATGGAGCTCCTGTATGGGCCGATAAAATGAGACTTACATATGCTGATATCCTTTTGAGAGCCTAAAGAACAATGCTACTTGCAGTCACGGAAGGGTACACGACAGTGTCAAATAAGGGAGGCGTTAACAGTATTGGCAGGAGTAATGCCAATTGACTTAAAACCCCTGGAAAGGGAACAGTTATATAATATAAGAGCTGGAAGAGGAGGGAATAGGGCAGTAGTCAGAAGAGAAGCCATAAGGAAATGGCAGGTAACGTGGGACAGGGCAGAGACAAGAAGAAGAACACACCAACTGTTCCCTGATGTGTCGGAAAGACTAAAGATGAAAATAGAGATGAATTATTATGTGACACAGTTTTTGACTGGGCATGGTAATTTCGCTACGTATTTAAAGAGGTTTGGATTTAGAGATGACGAGTTCTGTCCGAAGTGTAAAGTGGTAGACTCTCCAGAACACGTTATCTATGACTGTATAGAGATAGGAAATAGCCGATCCCAGTTTAGATTAAAATTGATGGATATCGGGATGAGATTGGACCTCAGAGAGATTCTTCAGAACGCAGAGGCGACGACGATCTTAGTCGACTGGCTGAAGAAAGTGGCGTTTTCACGAGAGTGTAGGGAGAGGACGTAGACGAGGGTTGGCAAGTTACAACAAGGGGACTCATGAATGACGAACGTCCTTAGGGGGCGGGGGGAGGGATTTTTTGGGAATGAGAACTTTGGTAGAGTCCGGATCAAAGAACTGTGTGGTCGGATAATCTGCAATAGGGGAGCTGCCTGGGAGCGGGTACATATCTGATCACACAGTGGGGACGGGAGGGTAAGTAGATGGAGGTGCTAGTGCACGAGAGATTGGCTCCACCAAGGCCACCGGGTGTGCAGACCCGAAAGGCTGGCCTTTGGCCGCCGCTGGTAGACCAAGTAGCTTGCTACGAGGTCGATCCTTGGTCAGTGGGAGGCCTTTCGTTCTTGAACGAGAGGTCTAAACTGACTCCTCGGGAGACCGGGGGGCCCCAGGAGACGGGTACGCCCGTCTCTTGCCCCTGTCGGGTATGGACGGGGGGACTGGCAATGTCGGACCCTCGGCCATATTTGGTGTTGGACTCGAGGTGGTTTGTGGTTTTGGTTCGGCGGTATCGTTCCGGTATCCCTCGGGATTCCGGGGGGTTGCCGGCGGACTGGAAAATCCTAGATAGTGGATAATCCGAACCCCACGGAGGGAATAGAGCTGCACGTCTCGCAACCCAAGGGGTACCGACCATAACAACGTCGGGCGCTTTGTCAGCGTTACTATAGACTCCTCGCCCATGGGGGCCATGGGTGTAGATAGGACTATGTTCTTGGAACACATGTAAAACTACTATATATATGTACCCTTGCTGCGCGTCTGGTTTAGAGAATGTAACAGTTTGCGTTCGTCGGTTGTACGTTATAAATTGTTTTGTTTAAACATGTAACGATGTACGCGCGGGAAGATAGACCGACTATATGAAGGAATTATTGGCACACGGTGATTCTGCTGGCAGTTAATACTTTAATGGTTGTCTACTCGCTAAGCTGTACGTGTAGTGTGTACAACAATAAAACGAACATCCCGTTTTAATTAAACTAGCAAATACCGGCGTTATGATTGGTATTGTTGTGTTACTTTTTATTGTAACCGTCCGATGATTCGTGCGGATTATCCGACTGCTGAATTGTGTATATATGCCGCCGAACTAGCTTGTTGGATTTTTATCATTATTATTATTATTATTGTTATAGTTAATCCTTAGGGATGGTGCGATACACTGTATACGATAAGCCGTACAATGCATGGGGGTATTAAGCTGTATTTTTCTGCACATTAAATTCATTGTAATAATACTAGCGTTCGAGTGGACCGTCAAATTTAATAATACGTTAATGACCGCGCTGAGTTCGTATCTGATGCATCAGACCATTAGGCACGGTTCCCACTAGCCCAACAATTCTGCCGAACTACAGTTAGAAGCAGACGTCTCCAAGCGACCCGTCTCGGTGGGCAGTTTTGAGTGGAATCCACGAGAAGTACAGTATTTCTTAGCGTGGTATTTGTATATTTATTAATATCGGTGCCACATTTGCGTTATTTACACACACATGGAGAAAACATTAATATGGAAGTTTTCCTAATATAAATAGAAAAACGGCATTGTCCGAATGTAATGAGTATAGAAACCGGGAACATGAATAGTACGGTTTGGTATGAAATTCCCATTAAAAAAGGAATTCTTTTTGCAAGAAGCCTCTACTATTGAAGGAGTGAAGCGAGTTCTTAGTGGTAACTTCTTGACCGTTTGGCATTTGTTTTGTGTATTTAGGGCATGTTTCACAATAACTTTTTAATGCATCAACCGATTTTCGTAAGCACTAGTATGCGTCTCCTTGCGTTTACCCTACGGAACTCTATTGTTTTTGAGATTGATCCCAAATGTGAGGGAGTCAAAATTGTGAAAAAGCCGCAAAAACTCGTACGGCGTATCGGATTAAAGGGCATTTTAACCACAACCTGAATGTAGAATTCGTTTTTGAATATTTAAAATATTATTAAATGTAGTGTTCATCTTTAAAAAACGCATCTCTTAATTTTGGAAATGAGTATGCTTTTGAATTGTTATGAAAAATGAGCTATAGCAACCGTTAAAAAAATAAGAAAGACTGGATCGTCTCTGAACTTACAAAATCCGACTGAAACTATAAAATTGACTGAATTAATGTTTTTATACGTTTTGCTGTGCGTAATGTAATATGATTTATGAAAATGTCAATAAAACCGTGTTTATTAGTTTTGATAAGTCAAACCTTCGATAAAGACAACAGATCGTCGAACGTGCAGATGGATATTTTAATGTAATTAATTTAAAAAAATGTTTACGTCTTCTTTCAATTCAGTGGCAGTTTACTTGACGTAACCTATCTAATGACTGGATGGACCAAATTTTCTGTGCCTAGTGTTTTCTTTCGTTTAATGTTCGTAGTAACTAAATACGAAAGTACAACAACTATAAGTGGCATCATCGGTGACGAAAGTAGGGACATCGCGACATTGTGACGAACGCAGAGTCCGCACCAAACGTTACATGCACCCTTCTTGATCGTTGCATCGCCAGCAGCTGTACGACCGTTGTTATTCCATGGTTACACTGACAGTTTTAGCATTAGACAAGAAAACTGGATTCGTCTGTTACAACAAACCATCTTATAAGGCGGCTTGGTTATCGCTTTCTCCTGATAAAGTCAGAAAAAGTTTTATGATAAACCTTGTACCGTATACAGTTGGAGTAACCATAATCTTTTGATTTTCCTTGAACGTGACTTCAGCTACATCAGATTCGTGTCAACGATGTCGAGTTATTTAAATTCATAGCGTACTTTAAATTCTGCTCTGCTTCAGACGACGAGTTGTAATGTAGTTTTCATTAATGACGCTACACTTTGTAAACCATGAGATGTCGGTGTAGTTCGTAGTTATAGGACGGAATCAGCTGATTTTGAAAATAAGGTTCCCTATGTGGTCGCAGTGAAATTCGTCTAACAATAAAAGAATTGAATGGGAAGGTTTTTTTTGGCAGTTGTATTCAATGTTTCGCTCATCTTGTTATTTGAATTAGCAGTCTGTAATTCCAACTTTGTCATGTTTGCTTGCTGAACTGCTGTTTGTCATGTTCCGGACGAGGCCTCTCAGCGTTTCCACCATTTTCAAATGATTACTTTCAAGTGTTACCTTAGTCGTGGTTTAGGACTAGAAAATGGTAAAACACTGAAAGGCCTCGTCCGGAACATGACAAGTAGCAGTTCAGCAAGCAAACACGACAAAGTTTGTAATGTTTTTTTTTTACCTCGAGTTTTATTGTTTTTCGCGTTGTAATTGATCGTAATGTGGTTTTAATATGATTTTAAAGTTATGGTCTGTTTTATCCGTTTACAAAAATCATAATTTCTCACAATATTTTCATGATTTAGTGTAAAAAATTGGCGTACGTAGAATATTATATCTATAAAGTTAAAAGATTATTCAGAACTTTATCATCTTACATGTGAACTGTTCACACAAAGTACGAAACACTGATGTCATATGACTACATGAGATCAATTTGTCAAAATTTTCGTGTGCCGTTTAAAGTCGAACACTGCGGGTTGCAGGTTCTCTGTGCTGTCGTTAGTCAGTACCTGATCATTTACAGGTAATGCCACTTCTGTACAGTTGTTTTCCGCTTGTATTAGTACGTTTACAGCCGACGTACGTATTATTTCGCGGTCTCCGACTGAATTCGCCTCCTTCCCAACAGAAATTGTGGACCACCGCCTTTTGCCTGTGCACGGTAAATGTAAAAGTTTTTCGCATGGAGCTCTTAGGATATAGTTCCTCAACCTCCGGAACGAAGAATCTGCTGTCGCGGGGTTGGTTCAATGTTGTTATTACGGGGAGTATTGTCAGGATAACTTTAGTTTAGAATCTCGGTTTATATTGAATAGATTTTTCTAGATATCCGTAAGGTATTGTAGTATTTATGTATTAAAGAAATAAAATCATTATCGATTTATTACTTTTATGAAATTGCTAACTGCTATAATTAAAATTATAGCAGTTAGCAATTTCATAAAAGTAATAGAAGGATGGCTGCTAATTTAAACAATACGAAGAAGGAAAATCATTATCGACTGTCCGCCTTTTTCGACATTTTTTTTAAGTTAGACATGAAACATTTTGGTGCATTGGAAACGCTTATTGGCTGTTGCACATGATTTAATTAATGGCTTTCGTATTAAGTTGTAATTTACGTATGTTATATTTTGTGTTTGTTTTAATAAAAATAACAACCAAACGTTGTTACGTACCGCAAGTAAGTATATAATTACAATGTAATAACTTGTTGTTCTTGACAATTAATCTGTTTAAATTAATTTAATAATGTATTTGTTGTTGTTGTTATTATCATTGTAGAGATGTTTTTCCTAACATAGTGTTTACTTTTATGTTTTTATTTGCTGTTTTTGTTTTAATATATTAGTTTTTATAATTTTACTCTACAACATCCTACCAACACCACCATCACCACCAACCCAGTACATACACTGTCATTTAATTAGGGACGTCGCAGACACAGCAGGTACGTTTACATCCTACTCTACAACACTTGTCTTATATTATATATATTGTTTCAGCAGCAAACACAAGGTACACTACTGAGCGCACATTTCACACCGGAAACATCGTCTTGGCGCAACTACAACACGCTTACATTCCTTTAAACGTTTGTGAATTTAAGGGGACAGTGTTGCACGCACCACAGACAGAATTCTTTCAGCGTGGGTTTACCGACTCTTATGTTTTCGTAACAACTTGTTTATAATCGCATGTTGATATCGATGTAGGGTTTTCGTTGCAGACTAGAATATTGGGTATATCCGGTTATATTTGTGGTGTCTTGTTTGTAGACCAGATAACGGAGACATAAGAGTAATTGGATTGGATAACACAAATTCAATGTTGTAAAAGCACACTTTATCACATAGTGCGGTCTATATTCTCTTGTCGGGAGACAGACGCGACAAGAACTCTAACAAGCTTTAGAAGAAAAAAAACATTCACAACATAAGCAGCAATATTGAACACTAACAATAAAATAAAAGGCTTCGCTTTGGAATGAAAGACAACACAACATCGCTTGGATAAAAACATCACCACTTGACACGCCATGGGACCAACACCACATAGCGACATCAAGAAAGCAAAGTTTGAATCACAAAATTAAAAAAAAAAATTACATTGTTCTCAAAGTATATCAAAAAAACGAGATTCCATGAAGAGATAACAGTACACTTGAAAATCAAACACAGAACAGTTATTTACAGACAAGCAATAAACAGAACAGAAATAAAGAAGAGCGGAGAATGACACACAGGGCTACCAACACAACAAGTTGACACCTCAGTTTCACGGTACTCCTCCGTGAAATTAATTCAAACCTATACATTTTTCTTTAATTTTTTTTATCAAATGGCCGTCATTGAGACACGAATGCACACAGACAAACGAATCTCTCAAAAATATTGGTCAATCAAACATCATTCAATGTTAATAAAAATTATATTATCTCTTATGAAAAATCAGTAAAAGAAAGAAAAAAAAGACTGAATACATAGTATCAAATAAAATTAAACCAAGCAAAACGGTTCATTTTGTTCCAAAACACAAAATATACACCAAATAAAATATAAAGAAAGAAAGGAAAAATGGACTGACTGGAGGGAATGTTTGTCTATGTGCAGGAACTGTCTTGGCCGTCAATCCGCTCGGCACAAATCTCCGACAGTTCTGCCCTAGCCACCGCCAGCTGGCCGCACTCGACAAGGTAATGCAATCTTACTTGTTTTATTTGTTTGTAATTATTTTTAGCATGTGTACTACTAAATTTTTACAGAACCGGCGGAGGCTATAAACAAGTTTATCACGTGGGTGTCTGTTAGTTTGTTTCTCACTGGCTTGTGTCGGAGTAAATGTAAAACGCACAACTTCGTGTACAGTGTCTCCCCTCTCCCACCGTTTCTACCGTCTTGGTGTATTGGGACATACAAATGTTCGGTCTTTTCTTGTCACATTTTACGAGGTTTGACCAATATGTTAGCGCAATTTTTGTGTATTTGAAAAATTTAACATTGGTTCATCTATATTCACAATGCCCCTTCAACATAGCATCAATCGGTTATAACACTACTATGCTAACTTTTTTTTTTTCAGTTTTAAAAACAGTTCTCGAACGCACTTTTTGTGTAGCTTTTAGCTCGCTCAGCGATTTTATTTTCACGCCTTCAGGAGTCGCAAAACGTTGTCCTTTTCATAGTGCTTTTCATTATTCGAAAAAAGAAACGTGTTGCGGCAAATACGGTGGTTGCGGCGTCAGTACAGTGTTTTTTTACCTAAAATTCTTGAAAAAGCAATGACTGGTGCATTATAGGCGTGCAGTTTTCATAAACGGTCCTTCCATTTTGCTGTTTCCTGTGAATAGATTAAGACACGTGTGACGTAAAATATCAGAATAATGTTTTTTTATTATTTATCGTTATACTTAATGATAAAATTAATGTAAAACAAATCTACATTGATTATCATGATCTTCAATTTGCTCACGACCATCTTTGAAGATTTGAACCGCTTGTTCGTGTATAGCAGGCTTGCCAGAAGCCTTCTGCAACACTTTCTCCACGACAGAACAGTTTATCTAATTCTTTACACAAAATTGACTCCATATTTTCCAGTCTTGCGTTGCAGAACGTCAAAAAAATCGCCAAATACTCCAAAACATAGCTTACTCAATTAGTTCTCAGATCTAAACTGTTCGTCCAATAGTAAAAATTGTAGGCGATTGTGGATAAGATGGATACAAACGTCGATACAAACACGAAATCTCAAAAATTGCACGAGCTTTTTGATCAGACCTCGTATTTTGCGGCAATTATGTTTGCCAAAGAATCGGTCACGCTGTATTATCTTCCGGCGTGGAGGGGGAGCATTGTTAGTATTTTTAGTAGGCCTATACAATTATTAACAATAAACTGTTAAATGTTATCGCAATCGATGTTTCGCCTGTTTTGAAAATTATCTCAGTTCTCAGTCTACAACTTTTATTTTTTCGGATCTCGGGGTAAACTGTCCTCTTAATCGGTATCGAGTATTGATTTGGTCGTATACGGAGCAAGATAATCAAACTTACATTGGACGTTGTGGTAAGAATAAATTGGTGTCAAGAAACGATTAGTAAATTTAGATATTGAATTGTCGAAGATTCAAGGTTAATGTGAAATTAATTTCACTGTTTGTTAAAGGTACAGCTTTTAGGTGAAGAAACTATTAGCAAACACACTTTTATTAATACTTTATTGAATATGTGTATAAACGGATTAAGTACATATACTCATGTTCGTGTGCGATGCAGGAGATCCTATAGAACATTATGTTGAGTTTCGAAATAAAAGATACGTTGAGAACTTCTGTGACCACGGTGTCCAGAAATCTCTCTGATTTAACATAAGCAGGGAGAATTTTTAATCCGTCCCTTGTACGTATCCAAATTTAGATAGTATTGTTTTCCGTTATTTTGTATGGCGCTATTCATATAAACGCCGGTATCTTTGGATGCGTCACTTTTTCTCCTCAGATATAAACGCCGGCGATTGTTTCCGCAAATATCTGCGAAATGTTTCTTTGAAAAATAACTGTATATTGAGCCTAGATTTTTGTTAACTTGTTTACTCAATAATTGAGCTCAGCGTATAAACTGTGTTCGCATTGTTGTTGTTATTACGACAACTTTGAACTCCGTGTAGCTGAATGTTACTCGGTGGAAGAAACGGAATGAATTGGTAGTTCTAGGAATAGCGTGTTAGTCGATTGCCTATATGGCCGATTTTCAGGTGCGTGCACAGAATATTTTTTCATAGATAACTTAAAACGTCACAAATATAAAATTGTTTGATGGTAGCTCTATCTTAAGAGGCAGATAAATGTCTATAGTTTTGTGCCACTATTCTACCCAAGAATATTTATTTTGCTATGCAACGCAAATGCGAGTTCTTTTGTTAAATTTTCAGATTTCCGTTATAAAATGCAGCTGCAAGTAGAAGCATGTTGATTCATTCGGTAGGCTTCAACACGCTCGCTGTACGCGTACATATTCCAGATATCCGTTGTCGGAAATACAGATCGTTTCGCGTTCTCGCTGCCTCTTGAACAGATATGACATTAATAACGTGTAACGCATTGGTGTCAGAAGCCGGTTCCGCTTCGGAGGAATGTTGGTACGTATTAATTGCTTCTAGTAGGTCGATTACCCGTATGGCTTATTGCGAATGAAAGATTGATTTTATCAAACGGTTTAAAATGTTCGTAATACATCTATAACGTTGTGTATGTTATCGGTCCCGTGATAGAATGTAATAAACTCCTCGTCTCCTAATAATAAGAGCCGTATACTACAGAAAAGCTTTAAGGAAAATAATCTCGGTCACGTTGTGCCGTGATAAGGCGTGTGCGTGCTCAACGGGCGTACTGTCATCCCCTTCCCCAGGCTCTACACAACGATTTAGAGAATAGTTTTATTCCGTCTCGTTGTGATTAACCGTACAGTTTAACCAACAATTTATATAGTTTATTCTGTATTCACAGATGTGAATAAACTAATAAATAAACTAAATCATATCTGCCCGTCTAGATAACTATAAAGCAGTGGTTCTCAACCCTTTTTACTTCCATATTCCTTAAGGAATGGAAGTATGGTGATGGCAAAAAAAATCGTGTTCGAGATTATTGCAGATTCTGATTCTACTACACTCAAAACATGAAAAAAAGTCGTTTTCCGAAAAGTGTCTGTGTGTGTGTCTGTCTGTCTTAGATTTTTTTCTATGGCAAACGATAACTGCCGCAAATTCAAACAGAATCAAATAATTTTTTGCATGCAGCCCTGATTTGCCGAGTACTCGCGACCTATTGTTTTTGGTGAAGATCGGTTGAGGGAAAGGGGTAGTTTACCTGCAACGGTTTTTTTTTAGCAAGGGTAATTTTGTTTGTTTGGCAAACGATAACAGCCGCAAATTCAAACAGAATCAAATAATGTTTCGTATACAGCCCTGAATTGTAGAGTTCTCAAGAACTGTTGATTTTGGTGAAGATCGGTTAAGGGAAAGGGGTAGTTTACCTGTAACGTTTTATGTTTTAACAAGGGTATTTCCTATGGCAAACGATAACAGCCGCAAATTCAAACAGAATCAAACGATTATTTGCATACAGCCCTAAATTGTAGAGTTCTCAAGACCTATTGTTTTTAGTGAAGTTCGGTTAAGGGAAAGGGGTAGTTTACCTGCAACGTTTTTTTAACAAGGGTATTTTCCTATGGCAAACGATAACAGCCGCAAATTCAAACAGAATCAAATAATGTTTTGCATACAGCCCTGATTGGTAGAGTACTCAAGACCTATTGTTTTTGGTGAAGATCGGTTAAGGGGAAGGGGTAGTTTACCTGCAACGTTTTTTTATCAAGCGTATTTTCTATGGCAAACGATAACAGCCGCAACTTCAAACAGAATCAAATACTTTTTTGCATACCTCCCTGAATTGTAGAGGTCTCAATGGCTTTCGATTTTGGTGAAGATCGGTTGAGGGAAAGGGGTAGTTTACCTGCAACGTTTTTTTAACAAGGGTATTTTCTATGGCAAACGATAGCCGCAAATTCAAACAGAATCAAATAATGTTTTGCATACAGCCCTGATTTGTAGAGTACTCAAGACCTGTTGTTTTTGGTGAAGATCGGTTAAGGGGAAGGGGTAGTTTACCTGCAACGTTTTTTTATCAAGCGTATTTTCTATGGCAAACTATAACAGCCGCAAATTCAAACAGAATCAAATAATTTTTTGCATACGTCCCTGAATTGTAGAGGTCTCAATGACTTTCGATTTTGGTGAAGATCGGTTAAGGGGAAGGGGTAGTTTACCTGCAACCTTTTACGTTTTAACAAGAGTAAAGTACTTGAAAATTTATTTAAATTTTTTGAAACAATGGTAATTGTTAAAAATAAAATAATTTTGTTGCCAGGCAATAAAATTATAATTTTTTCATTTTAATGTAATATAATATTTTTCATTTAATACAGCAATAAAAAGGCAGGTAAGACACAGCCTGGCTGTTTGGCTGAAAATGATTTTAAATATAAATCTTAGAATATGGAAGTCATGTATGGTTCTCCATACCGATATTTTGTTCACGGCACACTATCCTATGTAGTGAGTTCCCGCAGCACACTAACGTACGAGGTGGCAACAATGCGAGAGTGGACTGACTAACGTACGAGTTGGCAACAATGCGAGAGCCTCGGTCTAGCGCGCGCACAGCTTGCCTTCACCCGTCAGTTGTTTGTAAGCTTGCAATCGTAAGGCTATTTTGTCCGTGTTCTGGCATATTTTGAGGTTTATTTTACTTCCATATTCCTTAAGGAATGGAAGTATGGTGATGGCAAAAAAAATCGTGTTCGAGATTATTGCAGATTCTGATTCTACTACACTCAAAACATGAAAAAAAGTCGTTTTCCGAAAAGTGTCTGTCTGTCTGTAGTTTTTTTTCTATGGCAAACGATAACTGCCGCAAATTCAAACAGAATCAAATAATTTTTTGCATGCAGCCCTGATTTGCAGAGTACTCGCGACCTATTGTTTTTGGTGAAGATCGGTTGAGGGAAAGGGGTAGTTTACCGGCAACGGTTTTTTTTTAGCAAGGGTAATTTTGTTTGTTTGGCAAACGATAACAGGCGCAAATTCAAACAGAATCAAATAATGTTTCGCATACTGCCCTGAATTGTAGAGTTCTCAAGATCTGTTGATTTTGGTGAAGATCGGTTAAGGGAAAGGGGTAGTTTACCAGTAACGTTTTATGTTTTAACAAGGGTATTTCCTATGGCAAACGATAACAGCCGCAAATTCAAACAGAATCAAAAGATTATTTGCATACAGCCCTAAATTGTAGAGTTCTCAAGACCTATTGTTTTTGGTGAAGATCGGTTGAGGGAAAGGGGTAGTTTACCTGCAACGTTTTTGTAACAAGGGTATTTTCTATGGCAAACGATAACAGCCGCAAATTCAAACAGAATCAAAAGATTATTTGCATACAGCCCTAAATTGTAGAGTTCTCAAGACCTATTGTTTTTGGTGAAGTTCGGTTGAGGGAAAGGGGTAGTTTACCTGCAACGTTTTTTTAACAAGGGTATTTTTTATGGCAAACGATAACAGCCGCAAATTCAAACAGAATCAAATAATGTTTTGCATACAGCCCTGATTTGTAGAGTACTCAAGACCTATTGTTTTTGGTGAAGATCGGTTAAGGGAAAGGGGTAGTTTACCAGTAACGTTTTATGTTTTAACAAGGGTATTTCCTATGGCAAACGATAACAGCCGGAAATTCAAACAGAATCAAAAGATTATTTGCATACAGCCCTAAATTGTAGAGTTCTCAAGACCTATTTTTTTTTGTGAAGATCGGTTGAGGGAAGGGGGTAGTTTACCTGCAACGTTTTTGTAACAAGGGTATTTTCTATGGCAAACGATAACAGCCGCAAATTCAAACAGAATCAAAAGATTATTTGCATACAGCCCTAAATTGTAGAGTTCTCAAGACCTTTTGTTTTTGGTGAAGATCGGTTGAGGGAAAGGGGTAGTTTACCTGCAACGTTTTTTTATCAAGCGTATTTTCTATGGCAAACGATAACAGCCGCAAATTCAAACAGAATCAAATAATTTTTTGCATACATCCCGGAATTGTAGAGGTCTCAATGACTTTCGATTTTGGTGAAGATCAGTTAAGGGGAAGGGGTAGTTTACCTGCAACCTTTTACGTTTTAACAAGAGTAAAGTACTTGAAAATTCATTTAAACTTTTTGAAACAATGGTAATTGTTAAAAATAAAATAATTTTGTTGCCAGGCAATAAAATTATAATTTTTTCATTTTAATGTAATATAATATTTTTCATTTAATACAGCAATAAAAAGGCAGGTAAGACACAGCCTGGCTGTTTGGGTGAAAATGATTTTAAATATAAATCTTAGAATATGGAAGTCATGTATGGTTCTCCATACCGATATTTTAGTTTCACGCGTGTTATATGCGTTATTGTGTAATTTTGATTTTTTTTCAATCTAACTTCAGTATGGATAAGTTTTTGATTAAAAGGAGAAAAATTGAAGATGAGTCAGTGACAGAATCATTTAACAGTAACAAAAGTGAGAACGAACCGATTCCAAGTGTAAGTGTCGTGAAAGCAGTACAGGGGGGCGTAGAACCATCAGTAGGTACTGGAACAGTCTGTAAGTACCAAGATAGTTGTTTAAAACTTTGGATTTACGTTCAGTGGACCTGAAAACCGTCCTGTACCAGAATGTGTCGTGTGTGGAGAAAAACTAAGCAACGAGTCCATGGTCCCTAGTAAATTGAAAAGACATTTGAATACCAAACATAGTCACTTATCTGGGAAAGATAAGAACTATTTTAGCCGATTGTTGTCATCAGAAGAAAAGCAAGCAAAAGCTATGGTACGGAGAGCAACTATTTCTGAAAAAGCACAAGTGGCCAGTTATAAAGTTGCCGAAATAGTAACGAAAAAAATGCAGCCCCACACTATCGCAGAGGACGTAATTTTACCTGCCTGCAAGGAAATAGTGAAATCGATGTTAGGTGACGGCGCCGAGAAGGAAATATCCTTGGTTCCATTGTCAAACGATACTATTTCTCGGCGGATTGATGATATGTCTTCAGTATCCAGTGCCATGTACATGAAAAGCTAAGCGACGGTCGAGTATTTTCACTACAGCTCGATGAGTCAACTGATATAATAAGTAAGAAATGTCAATTACTGAGTTACATCAGATTTGTTGATGAGGAATCGATTATTGAACAATTCCTTTCATGTACTGAATTGCCCTCAACGTCAACCGGAGCAGATGTGTATAATTCCATATCTAGCACCTTGGAACAAAATGGGCTGTCCTGGAAAAATTGTTTTTCTGTTTGCACAGACGGTGCACCAGCAATGACTGGAAGATTCAAAGGATTTGTTGCAAGAGTGAAAGAAGATTTCCCGAGTGTAGGTTCAACACATTGCTTCATACATCGTGAGGCTCTGATGGCGAAGACTATTCCAGCAGAACTTAAAAGTGTTTTAGACTCAGTCGTTAACATGGTAAATTTTGTTAAGTCTATGGCTCTTAAGACAAGACTCCACAAACAAATATGCCATGAAGTGGGATCTCGACATGAGACTTTGGTTCTTCATACTGAGATCCGCTGGTTGTCAAAAGGTAAAGTCCTGGAGAGATTTTTTGAGCTGAGAAAAGAGCTATTAAGTATGTTTAGCGTCAGAAAGCCAGACTTTGCAGCTCAGTTAAACGACGAGAGGAGTGTGCAAAGGTAGCCTACTTGGCTGATATTTTTCGCCATTTAAATTACCTAAATGAGAGTGTGCAAGGAAAACAAGAAAATGTGCTGACGTCAAGCGATAAACTCACCGGGTTCTTAAAAAAACTTAGAATGTGGAAAAGAAAAATCTTAAGATGTTTCCTCTGATTTTTGAGGTAGATCCACACTGGGACATAACATCCGAACTCATTTTAAATCACCTCATGGCTCTTGAGAATAACATGGCACAATATTTTCCCTCCATCACTGTCGACAAGTATGACTGGGTGCGCAATCCTTATGCCCCCAGAATCCACCACCGACCTTTCTCTGGAGAAAGAAGAGCAGCTCGCAGAACTTCAGTCAGACCGAACACTTCAACTGAAATATGGTGAACTACCACTTCTCAAGTTTTGGATGTTAGCGAAGAAAGAGTACCCAGTAATAGCAGTGGAAGTAGTTAATACCCTGTTAAAAACCACCTACTTGTGCGAGCTGGGCTTTTCGACACTAACAAACATAAAAAACAAGAACCGCGAGAGACTTCTCTCAGTTGAACAGGAAATGCGTGTGTGTTCGTCTTCAATTCCACCACGAATTGAACTTTTGTGTAAGAAGCGACACGCTCAAGTTTCTCATTAATAACTCAAATCTTTTGTTGTAAGGCGTAAGCCAATAAATCCCCTGTAAAATAAGTTTAAGTTCTTGAATATTATTCTCGTGTTCTTTTTTTAAAAATAAATATTGAGTGAAATTATTTTAATTACTTTTTCCAGCAATATCACAAAGACTCAGAAGTTTTGCGGCACACCTAACTAATCTCGCGGCACAGTAGTGTGCCGCGGCACACCCGTTGAGAACCACTGCTATAAAGGATAATCTTCGGGTAGAAGAAGTATGCGAGTTCAGACATAGAAATCCATTTTGAGAAAGCAAAAGACTATTTTTGACTGTACAGTAAGATGTGTGTGTGTTGTTAACAGCCTAAAAAATTTCTGTTGTTTACAAAATAAAAATTTAATTTGTTTTAATGATTTTTGTGGTTTGTAAATAAATATTTACAGTAATAAATATTTAGTTTGGTGTAAAAATTCAAATCTTATCTTTCTGTTTCTGTGTACTGTATCACCTCGAAGTTTAGAATTAACTTCCGCGTTAATTGGTTTATCTCCCGCACTAATCGATCGACGGTTCTTCTTAATGGTGTATTTTCCTTCCACTTGGTATAGGCCGCCTTTCGGATACTCCGTGATCTCAAATCTATTTTATTTTTATTTTATTTATTAATTTTATGAATAAATAGAAACCAATATGCAGAAATTCCAAATTTATTAACAATTGTTTATTATAGATCGAGTGTTAATCGATCATTCACAGTAGTATCGACTCTTTCTCAGGGCGGTCGATTAATTTTTACATCTGTATTTTATAATTATGAGGTTCTTTGAACGGTTATTTTATATAGTCAGAGAAGGGTAAGGCCTGTTAATTCTTGATACTATCACTAATCAGTTTTATAGTTTTATATTATCAAGAATTTTATTTATGGAGGACTGTTAAGATTTGTTTTTATTTCATTATACAATAACTTTTATGGGTGCACTTTCACTTATAACTCTAAACACTTTTGTTTACATTTATTTTACATTATTTCTGTTTTTGGGTGTTATACTTTCATTTTGTGACATTTAATTTCCTTTTGGGGTTTTGGTTTTTCTCCTTCCTGGGTCTCCTTTGGGTATTTGTTGTAGTCTTCTCCTCCTACTATCTTGTATCTTCAAACTCATTCCTATTTAATAGGTATTTTGGTTTGTTCTGGGTATCATCCTTATTCATTCTTGGTTTCTTCATTACCATATATTTATTATGTATGTTGGTTTTATGGAAGGTTTAATAAAATAAAAGCGACACTTGATGTAAATACAGGCGCTGATTTATTTAGTATACAAATACACAGAAACTGATACACTTAGTCTGACACACAATTGTTAACTGAACTGAACTGCTCTAAAGATCGACACTTTATATACCTTTTCTAAGACAACCAGAAAGATCCAGAAATCTCTATAGGTATACATACATCAATGACAAAAATGTTCCCCACTACAAAACTCTAGACACTTCCACACTACAAAGAAAAACGCCGGCCCAATCAGAGCCTCACGGCACGCCCACGCGCCATGCAAGCAATACAATAACCCTGTTTACAAATTTGTTTACTAGATGGATGGAGAGTTTTCGAGATCTTTCTCTTAACACCCTCCCTAAAACTCTGCATCCTTACAATAAATATCATCTTTATTAGTAAGTCCTAACTTTTCTTTGAAAAATTCGAATTTCGGTTTTGGCAATGCTTTCGTAAAGATATCTGCAATTTGCTCTTCACTTTTTACATATGTTACATTAATTTCACCCTTTTGGTAATTGTCTCGCACAAAATGATATTTAACATCGATATGCTTACTTCTTTGATGAAATTCTGGATTTTTAATTAGTTTCATTGCGCTCATATTGTCTATATATAAATTATAAGTTGTTATATTAATTTTACATTCATTGAAGATTTTCTTTAACCAAATTATTTCTTTTGTTACTGTTGCAGCACTAATATACTCAGCTTCAGTTGTCGATAGAGCTACGCATTGCTGCTTTTTACTTTGCCATGTTATTGGACCATTCGCAAATTTACATACAAAACCAGAAGTAGATTTTCTTGCAATTTTGTCACCTGCGAAGTCTGCATCGCTATAAGCTTCGAACATACCATTTTTACTATATAGAATTCCAACATTAATTGTACCTTTTAAATATCTCATAATTCGTTTGACTAAGAGCCAGTGTTTTTCGCTAGGATTTTCTAATTCACGTGATACAATATTAACAGCAAAACTAATATTAGGTCTACTTACAATTTGCAAAAACATTAAACTTCCTACTGCTTCTCGATAAGGCAGTTTATACATTACTTTTTCGGATATAATATCATAAAAACTACAATCAATTGGAGTGGAAACTGGATTTGCTGAGGACATATTAAACTTTTCTAAAATTTTTGCAATATAACTGCTCTGATGTATGAAAACGGAACCATCTTTTAATCTCGAGATTTCTATCCCCAAGAAATTTTTAACGTCTTAAATCTTCTATATCTATAAAAATGAATGTTTGTTTCTTTCTTTGTCCCGTATGCGTTCCTATACCATTCATCCGATTGCGATGAAACTTCGGTGAGTTGTTGTGCGCACGCCCGCGAAGGTTTATGAATTTTTTTCAATGGGGCCCTTTGGGGGGTTCTTGGGGGTCTTCCACATCTCCTCCTAAACCACTGGACCGATTTTAACCAAACTTGGCACAAATATTTTACGCAACGGGAGAACCAACATAGGACAGGTGTTTTTTTTCGATACGATCCTCTGGGGGGTCCTTTGGAGTCTTAAAAAACTAACTTATTAGATCTGGTTACTATGGCAACCCAATGGAATAGATTCTGTTCTAAATATATTATCGCATTAAATTGAAGACCACGCGAACGAAGTCTTTATATATTATATATATACAAAGTCTTTATATATATATATATTATGTATATAATATATATATATATATTATATATATATTATATTTATATATATATATATGCCACTTTCTTTCTTTGAGTGGCATTGCAACGCATCCCGGGTACTCGCTAGTACTCTTTATAGTAAACTCTTTGCTCAAATCATTTAATATTTTATCAATTAATTCAATTTTCGACGCAGCTAATAAACCATCATCTACATAAATTGTAAGTAAAATTAAAACATTCTCTTTTCTGTAAATATAGAAGCACGGATCAGCAGTACTTTGATAAAAACCCAAGTTTAAAATTAAATTTTTAAAAATGATCTGTCCAACATCTAGGAGCTTGCTTTAAACCGTACAAACTTTTCTTTAATTTGCAAACGCGATTTGTACCATCATTAAAGCCTTCAGGCTGTTTCATGTATATATCCTCTTTAAGATTACCGTGTAAAAAAGCTGTTTTCACATCAAATTGACCCAGTTTTAAATTAAAAAGTGCAGCAATACTTAACATGAATCTGATGGTATCAAATCGTGCTACTGGACTAAAAGTTTCATTGAAATCTACACCTGGCTTTTGGGAATAACCCTTAATGACTAAACGCGCTTTGTATCTATCAGTACCATCCGCATTGACTTTTCTCGTATAAACCCATCGATTATCAATAATTTTACGATTTTCTGGTTTATCAACTAGTACCCAGGTTCCATTTTCATACAACGAGTTTATCTCATCCTGCATTGCAGCTAACCAATTACCTTTTTCATCATTCATTATTGCTTCATTATAATTATTTGGTATATTTTTCGCGAGATGCGAAAAATGCGCAACAGGGAACCCATAAAATTCAGTTTGTTTTCTCTGAGATCTATTGCGCAATTCTCGCCCTCCCTGATTATCTTTCACTTGAACAGATTGTACGGGTTCTTGCAAAGTTTCTTCAAGTTTGTAATCATTATCTTCGCAACTGTTATTAGTGTTTTCTACAATATTACCATTCTCTTTTCATTTACAATATCTTTTATTTTTTCATTATTCAAAGGAACATTAACCGAACTATTAGATACTTTTTCAGGCTTAAATAAAACATCTCTACTTACAACTACATCTCTTAAACTTGGAACATACACTCGATAACCTTTAAAATTTTCGTGATAGCCAACAAGATAACCTTTAATTGCTTTTTTGTCTAACTTTTTACGTTTCTCGACAGGTATATGTACAAAGCATTCGGTTCCAAAAAACTTTAACTTATCAACATTTGGTTCTTTATTATACCACAACTCATAAGGCGATTTTTTATTATCATGTCTTGTTGGTGCTGTTCGATTAATTACAAATACGGCCATGTTTATTGCTTCTGCCCATAAATATTTTGGCAAATTCGCGTTCGCATGCAACATGGAACGAGCAGCTTCTACGATAATTCGATTCTCGCGTTCCGCAACACCATTTTGTTCGGGTGTATAAGGAGTATTGACTGTCACTTTAATGCCTCTTTCGTTCAAAAAACGTTTTACCCATTGATTATCATATTCTTTTCCGCCATCCCGATGAATTTCTTTTATATTTCTTCCGAATTGATTTTCAACTTCCAAACAAAAAATCTTTAATTTATCAACTACTTCCGATTTATGTTTGATAAAATAAATATATCTAAATCCGGAAAAATCATCTTTAAATGTAACAAAATATGACTTCTTGCCAAGAGATTCAACTTCCATTGGACCGCAAACATCTGTGTAAATTAACTCTCGAACTTCTGTCGCACGATCAGTTCTCGCGTGAAAAGGTAAACGGTGTTGCTTACCGTATGCACAGGCATCACAAAAGAAGTCATCATTTATAAATTTAATATTCGCATTTTTCAGAAAATGTCGTACATATTTAACGTTTTGGTGACAAAGCCGCTCGTGCCATAATTGCAAGGAATAACAATCATCCGATTTTTCTGTTTGATTTTATAATTTGTTCAACCGGTTCTATTTGTTTACTAAAATTACATGCTTTTGGAAGTTTTACACGCACATCTAATTTTAATAAGTTTCCAAATTCATGGCCTACTGAAATGATTTGTTTATTTTTCATTAAAAAGCATTGCTTACTCAAATTTGTTATCAAACAATCTATACCTTTCTTACCCGCACATTTAGTAGAAAACAAGTTATTAATTAAATCAGGAATATATAATACATCCTGAAGAGTACATTCTAATCTATTACCATCTACATAAGATTCTAAGTCTATGTTACCTATTCCATATGCTGCCATGTAATCACCGTTGCTTATCTTCACATTTACTGGATGTGCGAATTCTTCATACGATGAGAACCAATCCCTTCGATGTGTCATGTGATCCGTTGCTCCAGAGTCCAATGCCCACATATCTGTTTTTTGGTTTTCTCCTTTGACTCCTAGCAGTGCTATCTGGGAGATGATCCCGGATGCGATGAAGATACTTCATTTTCAACTTGTAGCGTTATATTGCTACTCTTCTTCTGGCGACAGTTGTATCTCCTGTGACCCTTCTTTTTGCATTCGAAACACCTGAAGCAATCCCTTTTCAAATGATTGGTCCTACCGCAGTTGGTGCAGAATAATCCTTCCTTTTTCTTCTCCGGATAATTTTTAATATGTCGATGATACTCATTTTTCTGTTTTTCGTTGCTAACTTTTAATTTTGACATCAAAGCCGTTGATGACACATGTATCGTCCTTTTCTTGAAGTCTAGCTTCTTCAGCCATTAATCGGTCAGTTAAATTTTCTAGATTTTTCTTACTCTCTTCGACTGAATCCCAGGCACTGTGAAAGTGGTTATACTTTTTGGGCAAACAAGACAAAATTCGAGTGAGAAGCATGCCATTTGGTAGTGAACTTCCAAGAGTGTGCATTTTCTTCGATAGAATTTCAAGCTTTGAAATATTTTGGGCAACACTTTCACTCTCAACCCACTTATAATCGAAGAACTGTTTTTGCACAATAGACGGAGTTTCATCGGATTTTCTATCGTATACCGAGCTTAATTTTGTCCACATTTCTCTGGCGCTTGTGCAACCCATAATCAGCTCCAATGGCTTGTCTTCGATCGTAGTCACAATCAATTTCCTGGCAGTTTTGTCAGCCTTCAACAACTTTTACAATTTTTCTTCATATTCATCTTCTTTTGGGTCTTCATGTGGTCTTTGTAATTTTCCTTCACAAACAGCTAGCACATCGTCGTCATCTTCTAGAATTGTTCTTATAACGAAGTGCCACTTGTGCCAATTTTCTTTTCAATTTTTAGATTCGAGATATCCATTTTGCTTCTTCAACTAGTTAGCACTTTCTTCTTTTTTTTATATATTTGTACACACACTTGATTTCACACTGCACTACACTCAAGCAAAGCCTGGGCCCATAACCTATGGAAGGTTTAATAAAATAAAAGCGACACTTGATGTAAATACAGGCGCTGATTTATTTAGTATACAAATACACAGAAACTGATACACTTAGTCTGACACACAATTGTTAACTGAACTGAACTGCACTAAAGATCGACACTTTATGTACCTTTTCTAAGACAACCAGAAAGATCCAGAAATCTTATAGGTATACATACATCAATGACAAAAATGTTCCCCACTACAAAACTCTAGACACTTCCACACTACAAAGAAAAACGCCGGCCCAATCAGAGCCTCACGGCACGCCCACGCGCCATGCAAGCAATACAATAACCCTGTTTACAAATTTGTTTATTAGATGGATGGAGAGTTTTCGAGATCTTTCTCTTAACCGGTTTGTTCTGGGTATCTTCCTTACTTACTCCTATCCTACCTGGGTATTTTCCTTAATTTATTTTAGTTCTTTGGGGTTTATTTTTCTTTACACATATTTGTTGAATAGTGGTTTTTTCTTTATTTTTACTTTTTCAAGTTATTATTGTATTTTATTGTGATACTTATTTGTTTTCATTTGGATTTTTCTTTGATAGTTATTTTATTTGATATTTATTTATGATCATATTTCATTCTTCATTAAGTGGATAATCTGTCATGCTACAATATATATATATATATATATATATATATATATATATATATATATATATATATATATATATATATATATATATAAGATATTTTATTTGTCAGATGGAAAGCAAACTGGACACCAGCGGTTGGACGCTGTTCTCGATGCAAAATACAGTAGAACCTCTCATATCGAGGCTTATCGTATCCGGAATCTCTCATATCCGAAAAGAACAAGAATCGGAAAAAATAAAATTGCAAAAATTTTGGACCGGATCATTTTGAGCTTCGTTAACGGTAATACGTATTTTAAGTCAGTTTTTTCCAAACACCCTACAATTGCGACCTATCAGAATGACTTTTCCTAAACTAGATACTGTTATTTTTGTTTTATTACTAAACTAGTAGCATTTAATATATTTCATTACTTATTCATTTGCATCATCAGAAATACGTGTGAACATAAATTTTATAATCCTTCAAGACAAGTACAAAATATATAGACGTATCTGTATACAAAATTACAAAGTATATTGATACAATCGCATATTAAAAATATTAAAAACTGCAGGAACGGATAAAAGTGCAGTTCCGATGCCGCTAAATATCATTTGTTTATTTACTCGTTACTATGGTAATTAAGTCTGGTCTCCATGGTGTTGACATCTTTATACGCCTCAACGAAAAGGAATAATTAAAAGGACCTAAATCGTGCGAACGGGGCAAAATATCAAATTCCAATTTAGACTGTTTTTTGCCTTGTGTCAAAGGTTACCTGTGCAAAATTTAGTGGCAATCGGTGTAACTGTGTGTATTTGTATTCAGTACATATAAATCCTCAGACTTTGAGTTTTACGGTATATAGCCTATATAGATAATAAAAGTTAGTAAAGAAACTACAGAAAATAAAAGTTAATAAAATCTTC
This sequence comes from Magicicada septendecula, assembly GCA_034769895.1. Lineage (NCBI taxonomy): Eukaryota > Metazoa > Arthropoda > Insecta > Hemiptera > Cicadidae > Magicicada > Magicicada septendecula. The sequence goes on from CM068371.1 coordinate 68,105,545, forward strand.
TGCAAAACCTGGTAGTGGGCAACCACAATGTAAAGTTATTAAGAACTGTAACTACCAAATTTTAAATGGTTTCTTAACCAAAAGAGAAAAAAGTGTCCCTCTGACAGGATCTGTTGTACACGATCTAAACTAGATGATACAAAGTTTTCTGTGCTAGATCTGGTTGGTTAAGACGGATGGAAATCTCGTTACGGCGGTAGACAATTAGTTGTAAATGGAGAACAATTTGTTCAGCGGTAAAAGTGGTTCAAACGAATTTAAAGACAATTTTAAAACGATAAAGTATACGAAGGATCCGATATAGGCTATAATGCTAATGAGACGGGAAACAAGAAAAAAGCGGCTGGTTACAAAAAGGGTAATAATACATGCTAAATGTTGGCTAGCTAAGAAAAGACAGTATTAACAAATATTTTGAATAAACACTGTATAAGTTAAAAAATATATTAGTTACTTATTTTATTTGTATCTTAATTGGTATTATACATTATAGCGTTATTTATTTAAAATACCGTCACAGCATTTTCTCTCATATCAGGAATTTTCCAGTATCCGGAATGCGGTCCCGCCCACATTATTCCGGTTGTGGGAGGTTCGACTGTATATCTCTCCAGTAGTGGTGTAACTAGGACCGGCTTGAAGGTTGAACTTCCCATTTTCCTCAGGACAAACGCGATATTCAAAATGCTGTACATACAATAAGGTCTATTTATAGCCTATAGTTATTTTTAAGACTTATTTTAACACACGCAACTGGCTTATAAATAGGCTTACGTTTAGTGTTAAGCCTATTTGAATTTCACTGAACTTAATGGGCTTTGGTGTGGGGGGGTTGACCCCCCTGAACCCCCCCAATCATATTTTCGGTACTGCCTCCACTCGTCTAGGGCTGTTGAAACGGCAAAAAATTTGCAAGTTTTCTCCATTGATAGTCTAGAAAATTGGTCCGTGTTCAGCACGAGATAATAGCACGCAGCTACTTAAACGCGACCTAGCCTGACGTAAAGATCCCACGAAGCCGTAATGTGCGACAGATAGGACGCAAGTTAGCACGGCCATTTCTAGCAGTGTATACGTACCTATATAACGGAATGTAATGTTAGCAGAAATAGATTATTGCTGGCTGGGCAATGCGTTTATCTGCATAAGCGATCAGGAACAGGTGTCCAGAATATATTCGCTGCAGGACCGGACTGCTGCACGGTGTGACAGTCGTGTTGGCGTGTGTGCACTACGCAACTGGAATTTAAAATAGAGCACCACTCTGTTGACATGTGATGGTTCGTGTTGACAGTGTGATGGTTCGGCAGTAAAGGAGTAGTGTCTTCCCAATACGAATAAACTTGTTTTCGAATAGTTTTAAAATATATTAGTACCAATGAGTAGCAATGGTTTGGCATCAGCCCGTTCAGATTTCCGTCACCTGTCACGATCTCAAGTAGTTCGATACTTGTTTAGAAATAATACGAAGGCTATTTTTTTTCAACCTCCGTTAAAGTGGGAATAAAAAACGAGAATAATTATAAAAAATGTATTATATACAAAATATTTTTACATCTCAGCTACTTTTCTACATAATCGCCATTTCGATTTAGGCACTTATCATAACGTGGCACGAGTTTTTCTATGCCCTCATCAAAGAAAGCTGCGGCCTGCTCACTTAGCCAACCGTTCATATTGGCCTTCAGCTCATCGTCACTCATAAACCTCCGCCCTGCTAACCACAGCTTCATTTGGGTGAAAAGATGAAAGTCGCTCGGCACTAAATCCGGGCTATACGGTGGATGTTTAAACACTTCCCATTTGTTAAACACTTCCCATTTGAACTTCCGGAGGAGATCCTGTGTCTGTGCAGCAGTGAGGGCGAGCGTTGTCGTGAAGAAAGACAATACCCGATGACAACATTCCTCTTATCTTGTTCTGTATTGCTCTTCGTAGTCGCTGAAGAGTCTCACAGTACGAAGCTGAAGTGACGGTCGTCCCCCATTCATTAAATTCAGTCAATAATACGCCTGTTCGGTCCCAAAACACAGTACCCATAAGTGTTTTGTTGCACCATAAGGGAGTGCACCTATTGGTGCGTGGTAGGGAATAGTCCAATGCGCATGCGCTGCGTATCTCCATTCCAATATCGCATGTGGGTCTCATCGGGTGGCATCTCGGAGGTTGAAAAAAAAATATCCCTCGTACATGTCAAAATTGTAGAAGCTTTCAGTTCTGTGTATTTTCTTTTATTCTGTGTGAAGTCATCCCTTGATACTAAGTTGATCTTTGAAGCTGCATCCCGTCCCAGCTATAAAGCATTTCATTACAGAGGCTTTTTGTTTGAATGTATTTCCGATTTCTAATATTCTAATCCAAATTGGTATCTAGTAAACTGTAATATAGTAAGTATATAAGTACCATTAAACAGTGACTTACCGACTTGAGTCACACGTCACTTCTGTAAAGACGATTATGCGGTTTCTGCAGTGGATACTCTTTTTAGTCGTTCGCATTGTTTTGCCAGGTGTATGACGCTTAAATTAAGTAAGTTGCCAAAATCGATGCAAAACATTCAGGTCACAATTTAAGTCTTACAAACAAGCGATTGCGGCAAAAATATTAACTAGACAGTTCATAAAAAACATACGTTGTAAAATCTAACGTTTATTGTTGACATACACTTGGCGCGCCCGCATATGTATAACATTCATATCAGAGTGTTTTTATAACATTTATAAAAAAGTCCGTGTTTTTTTTATAAAAACAAATTACTACAAATGTTATAAGCATAACAAATTAAATTGCTAACGAATTGTGAAGGCGTTTTTGTTTTCAAATTTTTTTGCCACAAAAAATATTCCCGCACTTCAGGAACGACTGTGACAGATAATCGAAATGCACAAACAACGAACCGAAATCAGTAATAATTGTTAAACTGTTGTTTCGTATGTCAGCTTTAGACGCAGATATTCTAATTCCATTTGTGGTAACAACAGTTGGGTGAATTGCACACATTAAGTAGACTAGTAATAACTTGAAAATTAGGTATACCAGACTTTAATAATGAGTATAATTAGTTGTAGCTTCAGGGCAACAAAATCTATTCGGTTGCTGTTCGTAAAATGAATTAATAATGGTCTACACGCATGCGCACTTGCTTCCCCCAACAGGAGGCATCGTTTGATTCGTTTCTGTAACACAAGCTTCATACTAATCGTCTACAGATGTAAATATATGTACTTGTAAGCCTCTGTAACGCGTTTCAGAAATGCATTTCTGTGTTCCAACAAATTTCTAACTTGGCTGGAATTTGGAAACGACGCTTTTTCTGAGTCGAATGGGACCCGAACGCGCAAAGCCTAGGCTATACGCATCATTACGCTGGAAAACAAATTGCGCTTTCCTCCTACAATCCTTTATCAGTAGAGCATTTGAATTGTTCATCATTTCTGTGTTGAAAATTATTATCCTCCCCGCAGAAATGGCTGAAGGATTGATTCAATATTCGCTCACACTACCGCGAAGATTTATTGTAGATTTTACGATTGTTAGGGTATAGTTTTGTTTTCTGCTTTTTGCTAGTTCGTAGTCGAAGAAAACAAACCTTTTGACAGAGAAATAATTAATAGTGGTTTTTATTGTCACTAGTTCGGTTTTCCTCAGTACGCTGTCATAGTTTTCTGTCATCACTTTACATTAAAAACACATGTTTGATATTAGGGTCCTTGGAGAGTCTGAAATAATTATGAACTTGTCGATTACACGAGTAAGCCTGTCAGATGTGTAGGCCTACTTACGCCAGTATTTGTGGTTTTTGGCATGCTTACCCTCGATTTGTCGACGAGTTACCATAATTATCTTATACCTATTTGTTTTATTGTTTATTGGGAAAAATATCCAGTTATGTAAAGGTCAATAAACATATACACTTATACGAATAACATTACACATTTTATAAATAATTCAACGTAATCCAAACCTGGTCTTCTACATGTATTTGACGTACGACCTTTACTATTGTGACAGCTAAGACTTTGCTTCCATGTTTCTTGTAGAAATTTTTAGTACGAAATAAAATCCGCTTTCCTCACGCCTGAACACTGGACCAGATTTTCTGTTTCTTTTTGAACTTGTTCCTAGTGAAAAATTGGAATTTTCTTGTTTTCATCTGTCGAGTCGTAGAAAAGATAAATTCTTTCTGTGTACGGTTCTTCAGTTCACCAACAATTCCTGAAAAATTTACTGGCTTACTTTTTTATCCTTCTAACAATTAAAATGTGAGTGTATACGTTTTTAATCAAAGATAGTGGTTTTTCAAGATGGCCTTAATTAAAACACCCAATATATGGAGGGTAGCGTCCGTCCATTTCTATCGTGAAGGTCAGACGTAGATCATATAAGATTCTTATAGATGAAAGTACTGTGTTGTTATTTTGGAATACGCAAGCAGACACTGTTATTTGTCGTGTATTAAAGAGACAAATAGCTGTAGAGGAAAAACGGTTTATTTAATGAGTATGACAATTACTTTTTATGATACTCCCAGCAACATTAATACGCATGTCCCATCTCTGAATAAGATTTTTTATGTCTACTATAAAGAAATCTTTATGTTGATGTCGGAGCCATTTTAGGACATTTTCTTTTACCTTCTCATTTTGAAAACATTGTAATATGTCTTTGTATAAATGAAATTCGTAGAATATCAAAACGCTAGGTGGGCGAGAGTCCTGTAGTCCAGTGTGCCACCTTCACGGTGATATTGTTTTTTCTGTTTAATTGTTAAATCGGGTGTCACGTTTAAAAACGTGCAGGACTCGTGTGAAAGTGAACAAACGGCGCACGGCAAGTAGAGCTTCACACCCCAAAATCTAATCCTCACCACCTTTTACTGCTTTCAAATAATCTACAGTGTCACTTTAGGGTGTACAAGCTAGTGAAAGTAAATCGATACGCATTACTTTGGCGCTTTGAAATAAAAAGACGTGCCAATGTAACACTAAATGGAAAACAAACTCCCAAATGGTTTTTGACGGTAAACCATGTCCACGGTTCGTGTATTTCACTATGAGAAGGCGGTTGGAGCTGAAATGTAAGCATATGCATTGGACTTTAAGAAGAATATTATTAACTGTTAATAGAGAACAAAGCTACGGTGGACATACAGTATCGCGTTTGGGGCTCAGGTAGCAATTCAACCGTTGAATTTGATGTGGTTAAAATAAACCCACTACTTCTTCCCCCCTTCTCCTCTTCCACTGCCTCTACAGCCCCTAGGCATCCGCTACAAACCTACCCCGCTTCCCCAGTACTCTCCAGCCACTTATACTCATTGTAGGAAAGTATCAAGTGACGTCGTCCATCCATATAATAGACAGTAGATTCGGCATAAACCTAACAGGCTTTCAACAAATGAGCAACAAGTGTAGAGACGAATTAGGGAACATCCTAATTAACACGTATCGTATTATTTGAAGAGTAAAATGTTCAGACGAGCTGGGAGAGTGTAGGTTTTCATGAACGTTCAGTAGAATTGTGAAGTTCAAGGCTGTTTGCTCTACGAGAGGGCATTCTAGAGTAAGCTTGCATACTTTGTAACTGTCGTCATATTTTGAAAGACACGTTAAAAGAAAAAAATGGAATTATGAAGAGATAACTTACTTTTACTTTAAGGGTTAGAGCCATGGGTAATGAGGACAAGGGATATAGACAAGAGTAAGGCGTTGGAATGTCTCACGTTCCAATAAGTGCCTACCGATTTCGCTCGGTAAACGAAACAAGTGATGAAGTGGTGCTCAAAAGATTCGAGGAGAGTAAAGATCTTCTGATGCCCCGTTCCACTGACTTTCGTTAAGAATTTAACGGCGGTAAGTCACCAGTTAAGGATTTAACGAGAGATAACCCGTTTCACGAAGCTGAGTTTAAAATCGTCGCCGGTAACTTAACGGGAGATGTTTGGCCTGTTAAGGTAACTAACGGCGAGAGCTAACCTTAAAATTACGTTGGCGTCATTTATGTACGTCAAGTTGTTAGCCATTCGTGTAATAAAATATACGTGCACATATTTTTTTGGTTTCTGTGATCAGAAAATTTGTGTTTTTTGTTCTTTCATTACAAATTTATTTTATTTTCAGTTATTGCGTATGCGTATATAGTACAAACTATTGTGACAGACAAAATTGGATTAAAAACAAAATGTTTACTCTTAAATATTGTTAGTATTAAAACGTTACTGAAACGATGATGAAAAACAATTACCGGTTCTATCATTTGGTCGAGGCAAAATTCTTGAAGAATTGAGGTTACACGGGAATATCCTCGATAACAAGAACTGAAGAAATGAAAACTATAATGAAGTATGAAATAAACAGGTACACTTTAGAAATAGAAAAGTCATGAAACAGGAATGGCACCCTACACGTGGTTTTCAAGTTATTTTATTTTTTCAGCCTATCTGAAACAAAATCGTTTCATCCTATCTGATTCTAATCGTTGTAGCATAGTCATATTAACGAGAGTTTTACTAACCGGGTCCAAACGGGCGTTGACAAAACTGCTATTAAGATAACGGCCGTTAAAAATTGTCGCCAGTTAAACCGTTAAGGGGAAAAAACAGACATTCGTGTATAAGAAATGCAGGAAAGAATATAAGAAATACATACACAGTTCTACCCTACATTTTCCTAGCCGACGATACTTTTCCTTTGAGAGTTAAAACCATTTCGACAAGCAGATTAACTTCCCCAGAGAGGAAAATATTTAATTACCTTGCATCGTAAGTGAGGAGTATCGTTCAGAATGTATTTAGGATTTTGGCATCGTGGTTAAAAATATTTTATACTCGTATAAAATGGTTTTGCGAGATTCATAAAAAAGAGAATGGAAAACTGTATGTAGGACAGTCGGATTACTAACTACGGTGCTCTTGGACGAGTAGCTCCGTATGAAGGCTCATCCCTAGAATACACACGTATGAACTCTGTAGCCTGCCACAACGTTATGTTGTATATTGGACGGACGGATTGTACTTGCGGACAGGGTGTGGGTGGGAGTTTGCTATCCGCCGGTGTTTGCACAGTAAACAGTGTCCAGTAAGCCATCTGTCTTGTCGGCCCATTACCGCGGTGGTGGTACTTGCTACGGTTTCAAAATAAACACAACGTCCACCGCCACATCACTTTCGCTGGACTTCTTCCGGGTCCCACCAACTCTTTAATAATAATAGTAGTAAAGTATTATACTGGTGCGCAATAAACTGCGTAGCTCTTATCGTCTTTGACTGACTGTTGTAGCGTGCACCCGTGTTCAGAAACCAGCTTAGCAACCAGGAAAGCCGATCTGATTCCGTTCACGTCGATAGTGGCACGTTTCTTCGTGACATTTCAAATGTCAGCGCTGCCAGTTTGATAGTGCTGCTTTGTTTTTGTTCTGTTTGCATCGGCCCTGTATGATGTTGTGGAGGACCCCATTACATTGAAACCAACCCATAGCTTCGCGCGCGCGTGGTTCTAGAACCCAGAACTACTATACTAGACCATGTAGTATTGAAACAGCTGATAGCAGCCTTGTCCGTAGTCAGTTCATTATATCAGTTGCCATGTTATTTTAATGAAGTTTTGAGTTGTATCAAGTCTTTCTGTTGCCGTATACTGTTATAGTTTGTTACACGAATCTGGCGATCGATAGTCTGATAATCGTCCCGGTTATCAGGTTTGCATAGCCGAAATTCTGTTCTGTCGCTAGTTTGTTGAAAAGTTCAGAATTCGACATCACGTGTGTTATTGATAATTAAATCCTCGTATTGCATTGTGAATTATAACATTCGAGAAACATCGGCGCGTTAAGAGTTCTCTTCGTATTGATTGTTGTTCGTTATTGAATCTAATTGTGTCTATATGTTGTATATATTTCTGTCAGCAATCGTTCTAGATACCCGTAATCGTTTGAGTGACGAGCGACATGAGCTGCAGATCTCAGAATGATGAATACCGACTGAAATACATATGGAAGGAAAGCGTAGAATGTAGAATTACGAATACCTTTAAGCCAGTAGCTTTTAATAATTTCAGCTAGTGTTTACACGGTGCCCCCTCTCCTCGAACATTAGGAGAAATTTCTTACTATCCCAGACGTCGTCCGGCAAATTCGGCGATTCAGACGAAAGCCGCAGGTGTTTCATTGTAAATATTATGCTTTTTATTTATGTGTACATTCTGCCTCTCAGCGTCGGGTTGTAGGGAGCTTCCGTGCATCGTCTCCATCGATTCCTGTCCATCCACATACCCTTCATTTCCTGTAAACTCTTCCCATGGCTCAGTCTCAATCTGACTGGGTGTTGTCGAGGAGCTCCCATTCAAAGTCTTTCAAGTTTTTAATTTACTTTTGAATAATATGGACTCCCCTATAATAAACAGTAGGATTATTTTAAGTCCATACAAATCAATAAAAAGAGTAAAATGTATTTAAAATACAATATTTTTATATTTTACATTTTTACTAAAATTAGTTTACTCTTAACTTTTATTTTTATTCATCAAGCCTTTTAGCGAAATATAGTATTTATTATGCCGTTTAGTCTTCCTCTATACATTCTTTTTTGAAAATAAATATAGGCCTATTATTAATATTATTATGCCGGCTGTACAGTGTTTACACATTTTCTGAACCAATGATTACACAAGTGATTGAATTCCCATTTACCTTTATTGAATTCATTCGTCTGCAATCTATTTGGTTTTTTAACATTTTTTTTTCAATGAATGGGGTGTTGGCCCATTGCAATAACCCCCAACCTGGAGGACCAGGCAATTTTTAATCAAGGTTTACTTCCTTTAGCATTTGATAAACCAATATCCAACTACAAGGGAGCAGCTGCTAGTTTTGGTCCATCCCGGGTATTTTATTTCCCCGGTACCCACCATATCTGATGAGCATACTTCTATCCGCCACCTGGGGAGGCTCCCGATGGGAGACTACCAACTCCACACGGGTAAATAAATATATTGGATGTAAATAAAACATGTACCTGATTATCCTCTGGCGCTGAAACGTTTCCGAGAAGTATTTGAAGTATAAAAGCTTCCGTTGAATAACCTATCCGTTTACACATTAAACCAACTGTCCCTTTATAATATCACTGGCCAGTATGACGGATATATTGAGCGACGTTTCATTCTTGTCAGTTGTTTGTTGCAGCCAGTGTTGAAAGCGCTCTGTCAATAAATGGAGCATTTTATGTACTATATATTTACATAAGAAAGCTTTTGTATGCTGTCCACTGGTTTGTTCTTTAAAGCTTCTTATACTGATAAGACGCGCATTTTATGAAATGCATCTTTGAAATCTGGTAAGGAGAATATTGCATGTAGAGGTTTTCCAAGAATTGTAGCCTTTTGTATCGACCGTTGAATATTTTATTGGATTTTAAGAGCTACACATTCAAATGTGAGTTTCTACTTGTACACTTTTCAAAGCAACAACGACTTCTTTTGGATATTAGCCTATCTGTTGTGACACAAACTCTGGAAATACCTGCGAAATGCGCTGACGCTAACTGTACGGGACGCTTCGTTTCCGGCCCTCTACCTGGCCTCTTTGACCACCGGCACATCTCGACCACTACCCTTGGAGAGTACTATGTAATCACAATCACTTTAATAATTCTTGATCGTAGGCGCACCTCGACCCTACCTTTCGAGAGTCCTATATAATCACCTTAATAATTTTATTTTTGACCGTCGGCGCACGTCGACCTTACCCTTCTGACTGATGTGTCATCCTTGGCTTTCCTTTTGGTCCGTCACCCACCGGCTTTACTTCAAGGTACTGTTTTATTTTTCTTGTTTCGTCTTCCCTACGTGCATATTCAAACCCCTTCAGCTGATCTTGCAACGAATCCATTAAGTAGACGTCCATTAATTACGTGAGTTTTTTTTTTTAAATTTGGACCCCCTCCCCCCTTGGTGAGATTTGGTGAGATGTGGTGGGACCCCCCTCCCCCTCACGTGAGGTTTACCCTATTATTTTTAAAATAATTAAATTTATTTGATATGTTCATGTTTTTGCTTCATACCACTTTAATATTGTCTATGCTCGGGATTAATTTTATAAAACAAAATGTTATCCGTTATAATAATGTATATTCTCTGAATTAAAAAGTTGACGTGAGATTTTCATTGGCCCCCCCCTCCCTTTAAATGAGATTTGGTGAGATTTTGCCGGACCCCTCCCCCCCATTTTGAGCTCACGTAATTAATGGACGTCCCCTAATGGGTTTACTTCCACATTTCCTCAGAGAAACGTCATCTCTGCTGCGTGTCTGTCAACGATAGTCCAATTACTGCTCCATACATTATTGTTGGTAGGTATACAGACTTATTTGCGTTCTTAAATATGATACTCGGTGTTAATATGTAGTTGTCGTCTTAAATTTCGTGTGTTATCGAGCGCCTGTGTACTTTCGTATAAATTCACTTTATGAAGCATTGGGAAGGCGTGATGCAGTAACAGTTTTAAATCGAAATACGTATCGTTTTTATTGGAGGTCGTATTAGAGTAAAGCGTTACTGTGTTTGTTTAATAACGCTGTAGTGATACACGCTCGACTTGCTGGTGGTATTAATGTTAGAATGCGTTAATGTCCGTATCTGACTTAGTGGTCCGTAACGATTTAATACTCAGTTGATTGCCACTATTTGCGCACTAGTTCAAATCGCTTTTATTTCAACATTTATTTGTCCTTTCCAAACGTTTCAACGCATTTGTTTGTCTCATTGCAGCACGTCCCACCCATGTACGATTGCTTGCGTGTCGTAAAGTCTCGTATTGTAATTACGCGTCCGAAAGTCATGTCTCTTGTGTCGCCGCGTGACAAGCAGCCTCCGGTTTTATGAAAAGTGTTCCCCCACCCACCCACCAAATCCTTACCCGACACTGGTGCATTATGCAAGACGGTGTTAAAAGACTTTTTAATAAAATTCTTTTGTTAATATTTCTCGTCGCTGCTTCAAAGCGGCCAATGAAAAAAAGGGTGAAAAGAATTAGGCTTTTTTGTTGAAATGACGAATAACTTGGAAACTAAACTTCTTACTTTTCTTGTCGTTAATATGTCTTTCTCTGGCGTTTGCTTTCTTTCTTTCTCGGGAGTATTCATCATCTCGCTTGGTCTGTTTGACACCGGTTCTCGGCCCGATGTAAATGTGACAGGGTTTATTGTTCTCTGTATTTCAGCGTTCCCTCAAGAACTTATCGTACAAATTAATTCAGCGGAGTTATGAATCCTGAAATTACGGATCATACGTCGTGCATTCGTTTAATTTATAAATGCTAGTAAAAGTTGAAAATTCTACACTTCTTTTTTATTTTCCCGAGTTTACATTTTTTTTTTATGCTTTCTATTCCATTGTTTTTATTTGTGCCAGACCGTACCAATCACGTCTGCGGAAGTTTTTCTGCAGTATCAGCGTGACCTTGCCAGCGGAACTGTAGGTACATAGTTGCATTAGTTGTTACGAAATAAGGATATTTAGACTGGTAGAAATTGTACAATATGTTTGGTGATAGTGACTCACAAAAGAGACTATGTTGATTCTGTTCGGACAAACAGTTCCAACACGTTGTCAGTACCTCGTGAACACGTACATAACAACAGCGAGTATAGTCATCATCTGAGGCAGATCTGAAGATCTCACACATCACCAAAGACACGGGCAACCCTAAGCAATAAGTTAGATTTGCTCCTACCACAGTATCGAGGTCATAATACTGTGTACCTAAAGGAAAAATCTAATGATGAAGTTTACTCTTTTGTACAACGCATCAGAAAAGTAAATTATAGGTACTACCATGTACATTATCGAGTCGACGCGTGCTTGAAGTGCTTAGAGGAAGTATAAAAGGAAGTATGGAAATTTATGTAATATGTTACTTCAAGATCGAAAACCCAAAAAAGTGATCGACTGTCTGAATGAAGGTCAGGACTGCCGAATCCGATGCCGAAAAAGTGGAAGACAGTAACAGTCGTCTATTGTGCCAAAATTATGAGTACAGGAGCAGATAATTTGAAGGAATTGTTTAGAAATAATAAAAAAGAACAAGAAGGAAAACAAATTACTGTACTGGTAGATGTCAGGATACAGTTAGATCTGAAAACAGGCTGAATGCAATAATCGTTGCAGTGACAAGATTGCGAAACGACAAAGAAGGTTGCACTGTAATAATACACGCAAGCAGCAGTTTTTTTTGTATGTCTAAATTTGATTTTGTTATTAATTTCGTATTGTGCCTGGTGTGTGTGTGTGTGTGTGTGTGTGTGTGTGTGTGTGTGTGTGTGTGTGTGTGTGTGTGTGTGTGTGTTTGTGTGTGTACGCGTGAAGAGCTAAAGTATAATGAAAAATTACTTAAAAGTGGGCAGTGTATATCGTTAATCAACTGTTGAAAATTTTATATCCTTATTAAAACTATATTCTTGGATTAAAAGTGTTTACTAATTGCAAGCATATATTGGGGATAGGCCGTATACTGTAAAATGCAATAAAATAGTCAAAATACTCACACACTGATAAGAAAGCCCCTTCTCTTTACGAATATTTGTTTAAATCGTACGAGTGAGCAATCTTGTCCCACTGTAGAGCGCAGTTGTTGTCTCTTCTCTAATCTGCCAAGTCTGTGTCTTAAGATCGTGGTACACTGTTGAATACCCGTTGTCAGTCGGTAAAAATCTAGATCGATCTGGTTGAAACCATAAATGTGCTAATATATTAGTATGAATATACTATAACTGCCCTATCCAACGCCCTCGGAAATTGCGAGTTCGAGTTACCACCATCGTCCACTACAGAAAGATCCGAACGAAGTCGCAACGGTTATACTGCGGTCGTCGGATCGAAGTCTGTCCACTACGTTAGTCAGTGTACAAAACCTAACTAACTGTTGTGTCCTTAACATTTCTTTCTCTGGCGATGTGGAACGCGAGTTGCACCACGGGTCCGGTGACGCAGCAGGCCCCAGGCTTAATGAGTGAAGGAGGAAGAAGAAGAAGAAGAAGAAGAAGGAGACACGTGCAGAATGAAAAACGCAATGCCTACTATTGGTGTAACAGCGGAACACTTAGAGATCTGTCCACTACATTAGGCAGTGTACAAAACCTACCTAACTGTTGTCTCCGTACCATCGGTACATTACAGCGCGTAGGAAAGTAGAGGAGAGGGAAAGAGATGACGTTTGTGTACCACGACTTGGTCTACCTGCTCCAACGATCGTATATATCGTATACCTGCCTAGTATAGATCGTTGACCTGCCCACTCCTGTCGCCACGATGGTACACTCACTACCACACACTACTCCCTCTGCAGCGTGCGGCTTGACACCCCGCGTGGTTATACTACATGGCTGATTTCTCTGGTATCCGGTGACGCAGCAGGCCGCAGGCGTAATGGTTGAGTAAAGTAGAAGAAGAAGACACATGTAGAATGAAAAACACAATGCGTGCTATGGTTGTCACAGCATAGAGCAGTTACTAACCACGTTCAGGAATGCTCGGCAGTTTAGAATACGTACCCAACTGTTTCCGTACAAAGTTACATTACAGCTGAGAGAGAGAGAGAGAGATGACGTCATGCACCGCCGAGAGAGAAAGTTTACGTGCAGGCACATCAAGTTTACCACCACTTACGGCCAGGAATTAGTCACTGCACGACTGCACCCCTCTCCTGTAATTTGTAGCTAATTAACGGATTTTGGTATGCTCTGCTCGTAGTTTGACCGTTTTTTTATTTATTATTTATGACGAGAAAATTTAATTGTTGTTTTAACGAGAATTGTTCTCTATACTGTTGTAGTACTTCAACTGTGATTTAATTTCAAAAGTAGTTGTTATTGTTTTTTTGTTACTATGTTACAACTTGTGGAACAAGTAGGTGTAGCTGTTGCAAAGACTTGTCTGCAGAATCTTTAATTAATGTTCCGATGTCAGCCGACGATGTAATTTACGTCCGTACACAACTTTGTTAATTAATTCCGTAGCAGTAAACGTGAGTTTGTGTGTTTTGGCACCAGTTGCATGTGTTGAGCAACTCTTTATTGTCTCGTTCTGTTTATTTACTTTTTTGCGTCATTCCTCCGTATTAAAAATATTCTCCATTTTTTATTATCCGTAAAACCTCGTACTGCGAGTAGAATAGCTACAACTGTGTTAACACTAGTTTTGAGCTCAGTGTACCTACCGTTCATAAAGATAATGTTTGCCTTCAGTGAGTCTGACGCTGAGTACTGTACTACTAAATTGTACTTGTTTTGATGACGTAGACCGCATACAATGATGCCAGCACGTATTATGTGAGCTCGCGAGACGAGCGGATTTATATCGTCACTCACAATGTTATGTAAGGCGAAACGCGAACATTTACAACTTTTGTTTCTCCAGTCGGTGTTATGACAGCGCAGATTCGTCTTAGCGATTTAAGCGTTAACGGTATGTAACCAGTTCGGGTGGTGTTTTATTTGGTTGAAATATTAATCGATTTTGTGCTCGTTGATGCTGCTTTTTGCGCTTTTGGTTAAGCTAGAAGGTCTAAAGAAAACAATAATCGCTCACATTGTACTGTATAATTGTTAATTAGCTCACTTATTAGGAACGTTAGGCTTTATGAAATCACACAAAATAGCGTGGAAAGAATTAATGGTAAATATAGGGTTCAGAACAGAGAAAGAGCTGCCGACTGAAATGGGTACAGTATTTCAGTACGCTTGATACTTTGTATAGAAAAACAACTTGACTTGCTAGAAACGGAGTGGGGAGCTGACGATTTGCTACCGTTTCCCTTGCCGCCCTCAAGGCCTCAAAGGGCTAAAACGTTACAGCAGTATGTCTGGCTTTTTGATATGTTCAATTTTACAATATAATAAATTTAAAAAATACAATTTCCAGATACTTTTTTCAGTTCCAAGTTGCTGACAGACGTTTTTAAAGTGCTGAAATACAAGTAGGCTATTATTATTAATGTTATAGCAGTAAAGCAGAATTTTATATATGTTTTTCGAAATATATTTTTATAACTTCTTGGAAATAGTCAGACAAATAATCCGGGTCGAACATCCAGCCAGACCACGTGAAAAGTCGACTGAGCGTGTTAAATTATTATGCGCTTCTGTGTTTGTGGCAGAAGGCATTTATTTATTTACTGCTAAATAAGTAATTTATGAGTTTATAAAGTAAATAGTTGTGTTTTTCAAAACCCAGCAGGCCTTGAGAGCGGCAAGGGAACCGGTAGCAAGTCGCCAGACTGCCCAGTCCGTTTCTAGCAAGTCGAGTTGAATTTCTATACAAAGTATCAAGCGTACTGACATACCGTAACCATTTTCGTCGCCAGCTTTTGCCTATTAGGATTTATGAAACCACACAAAATAGCGTGGAAACAGTTATAGTAACGGAAGATTCAGAAGACTAGACCAGAAAGTTAACAAGGCCAGAAAAGCAATTCAAGACAGGCCGCCCCGGGCCCCATATAAGGTCCAAGAGAGCTTCACTAGAATGCTTTATCAACATTTACGATCTATAGAGCCCAAAACGTTTTGTTCGCTTTGACCCAGAGAATGGGTTACGTCTAATGAGGAAACGATTCCGAATATGTATTTCACATCGTAGGGTCAAAAATTATTTCTAATTGATTGAATATCGTACGATCAAAGCTGTTGATAAAAGCTTGTGATAATGATATAGAATCGACAGTAGAAAGCTGAACCTTGTATATGATGACTTTGGTAAATTCAAGTGGTGCTAGAACTAAAAAGATTTCGACGACACGTAGCTACGCGCTACTAATACCACGGCAGAAGTTCAGTTTATTGTCAGATAGGAGTTCGTTGAATTCTTTCCGAATCTATGTCTCATCCTGCAGTATTTTTTTTAACAATTTGCATGTGTTTTTCTCGAATCATGTTAAAATTTTCTCAAATCTTAAATTAATAACAAATTATCATAAATGAACGATGAGTGATGAAAGACTGAAAAACTTGGCATTTTGTGTGTAGAAAGAAGACGTAAATTAATTGTAAGTGAATAAAGCTTTGTTTTGTATCGTTGTGTAGTCTACTTCTCTCTTTCGTTAGAATCTATAAATAAAGGGTAAAGTATCAAGTACAAGTTATTAAAAAACTATGAAATATTTACCAATATAAGAAGAATCGTGCGGAGGCCTCAAAAGCCCCCCCCCCTGGTGGCCTTGGTTGGTTGGTCCGCTGCTGTATGAATTGATACTCTAATGAAACATAATGGTAGGAGTAAACAGTTACACGTTCTTAAGGGTGTCTTAACAGCCCAGAACAGAATTGTGCTGCGACACAAGCTAAGGTCCAGAGAGGGCTGGGCCGGAAAGAAGATGAAGAGTACGGAATCTTGATACTGAACGGAGGTTTAGTGAGAATACAGACGTATTTTATAGGTTGTAAAGCTGCGATAAGCACAGGCTTTAAATCCAGTAAAACCTTTACACTACACATCACGTTCCTGCGGTTGGACGTTTTGGCAAATTGTGCTCTTTATTTTCGGCTGTATTGAATGAACGATGTATATATGTTACCGGCAAAGTATGTAATCCAGGCATTTTATAGAATACCTAGGCATTTCATACAATGCCTGGAGTTTTTTTGGCAAAATATAGAATAGAATACTTTTCAAATGTTTTTTATACTTTTCCCAGGTATTCTGTACATTGCCTAGGCATTCTATATAATGCCACTGATTCTTTAGGCAAAGTGTAAAATAAGCTTATTCCGTTCAAAATGAAAACATTTTATTACAAAATCACACACAATTGTTTGATTTTACACAAAGGAGGACTTGTATGACATTCCGAGATTATCTATTCTCTACTTAATTGTGTTCAGATAGGCTACTATTTTATTAAAATTATACTGAATAAGAACTTTTTTAACCAATCTGGTTAAAAAAATACACGAGATATTAGTAGTGTTTATTAATTCTAAATATATGGAATATACCTACTCTACTTATTACAAGACAGAGAGCTTGTGACATTTTGAAGTACACTTTCTTTTATTTTTTACACAATTACATTTTTTTAACATTGAAAATGTTTATAAGGACGTGTCGCACATTTGAAAACGACCGCTGGTGCGTGATCGAAAATGGGAACCGGGGAGATATTATCTCCGGAGTATACAATTACTTAATTTAAATATTCGCCGCTCATGAGACCAGCTGATTTGGACGTCTGCATCCAATTTGAGGTTAGATAAACACCAATTGTCGGTAATACTTTTCCGGCGGTTAGTGCTCTTCTTGGTTTCCTGAAACTCTGTAACAACTACCCTCTACAAATACACATTTTATTATTTATAACAAATTATTCAGGGTATTTATTTATTAAATACACTGATTTTTTATCTTCTCCCAATACAAAAAATTATAATCGATTCTCCCTGTCAACACCACATTGGTTCGATCTTATTTGGTAAACATATGAATAAACAAAATATGGTAAACAAAATATTTTTTATCCTTGATAAAATATTAAAACAATAAAGAATTAATTTATTAATTTCCCCAGGGTTAAGGGTAAATTCTTTCTGTTATGAGACGGTCAGAAATGAATAATAAAATACTACGCTTTACAAAGAAAAATAGATTATATTTGTTTTTCTGTAGGATGTAGTTCCGGGTTTATCCGCTGGAGTACAGGTTATGTTATTTACTACCAACACGAAATCATTCAGTGAATACTGAAACTGCACAAAGATTCGTTATGAAGGTTTTTTGGTTAACAAAATTTAATAAAGTTTGTTTCACCTCTTTTCTTGAAGTGTTTACTTGTATGGTGCTGTTTATAGTGTTGAAGTTATAGTTGTTTTGTAATTTAGTTAACTTTTTCTAAGATACAATCTCACCAAAATTCTCGAAGTGCCGTCAAACTAGGCCTGACCTGGTAGTTGGGTTATTTCAAATTTTCATCGAATAAAGAACGTGAATGTTGATACTTGAAGGAGTTCTAACATAAGGTGGACACCACTCGTTAATTTTTATTAAATTTAGCACCGTTTCCAAAATTATTCATTAGGTTTTTTTCAAATTTTTAGAGACATTACACTTTTTTCCAAACGTACGTTTTCCAATCGTTTTAACCATTAAAACCATTAAAATTATATCTTGTTAGTTGGTTACTGTTAGTAACCAAGAATTTTTTTATATCATATTTTATTGGTGCATCTATATACTTTTGAGTATATAGGCTGTTTTTAATTAATATAAATTTATTTCTTATTTATATAAAAATAATCCTTTTTAACTTTTGTTTATTATCCAATTTAATTTATATAAGGGTTTTCCTTCTATTTCCTCTTAACTTTATACATAGGTGTTTAATATTTTTATTTCCTTTAATAGTATTTATTTATTATTTATTATTTGCTTATAGTATCCTTACACTAAACTATTTTCTTCTGCCATTTTACTCATACAGTATTATTTTATTTTATTATTATTTTATATCTAACCCTGGGTTATCTTATATTCAAACACAATTATTATTTTAAACATAAAATTATACCTAGGTACAAAATCTTTGTGGCCTACACAATACAAATTATACAAATTTCAAACAAAATACAGAATTGGTCAGTAGTAATATAGTCTACTGCTACAATTAATTGTATCTCCATCTACAGCATAAGTCTGTGAGATGCTCCTTCTAAAACCACTTACTTTATCACTGTGTACACTACATCTCACTTTGTACCCTTTATAATCACTTAATTATAGTTTATAGTGTTTTGTAATACAAAGTAATCTATAGCTATGTATATTATACCCATTTCTGACCTTTATAGTGGGGTGATTACGTTATCATTTTTGGGACTGGGTTATGTAACGTTACAATATATATATATATATATATATATATATATTAGACTTATTGAAGCATTTTCAATGGCCTTCTCTGTACATTGCATTTGTGCAATGCCTGTACATTTTTTACATTTAGTCTTGCACACACATGTTACGAACTCTTGTCCGGATCCTGATGATTGGGCAGTAGCAGCAGAACGAAGTGCAGTTTCTTGTTCAGGAACATCTTCAACCCCCATTAGTGGTCTTGGGCATACGTGAACTGCGATCTTGCGTACAGCTGCTTTAACAATCCGTTATTGGTTCCCAGTTTGTAAAATCCGTCACACTCACGACGATTGGTAGGATGTTTTGAAGATCTCCCCGCCCCTTGTCTACTTCAGGAATTGGAACACGAACAGTCGCGCCCACAGGAGCTGGAGAAAATTTTTTGTCAGAATCAGGTTTCATCTTCTTTACCTGATGTTCTAGAAATGATTTTGACCGTTTTCATTTTTCAGTTGCAATTTTTTCTACTTTGAACCAGAGTCCACACGTACTATGCACATCTCTGCAGCACTCTAACACACTTTTCAGAACATGAAACCGTAGAGCACACATTGTCTTCTATACATTACCTAGAATACGTTAGGCATTCTGTACAATGCCTAGCCAATGTATGAAATGTGTTTTATTTCATACTTTGCCCGCTGAATTCAGGCATTGTATGAAATTCCTTGGCATTCTATAAAATGCCTGATTTTGTACTTTGCCGGTAACATATACACGTATGCGTCTTTCTGTTTTGCCGCTTTCCGCGGAACGGAGGTCTGTATTATTTGATGTGATCTGTGAATGCAGAACAACATGGTTGAATATCTGACAGAAATGTTTTTTGGACATACCCCCCTTTACAACTGGGCGACAGAAACATTTGTGCAATAATGTTAGCGATGTAAACAACGGTCGCGGAAACATAGACGTTCGTCATTGGTTGTTTTATTCCCGACGTTTAGTCGTCTGCGAACGTTGAAAGTTCACTATCGATTGTTGTCCGTTGTGCTTGAGTGTTGCCCACGTCGTAATCGATACTGACAATATTTGTGAACTCGTTAAGCATATTCAGCCCTTCCCTCATGTTTAGCGTGTAATGTAATTTCTGTTCTTGTCAACAGCGGTGTGTGTGTCCAGACAGGCAAAGTCGTGTCCCTATTTATGAGCTTAATTAATTAACTCGAACATAGCGAAGTTGCTCACCATGTTGACTCCAGCTTAACCACTCATTGTTGTAGACTTCCTTCCTCGTCGTCTCTTTAGTTACTCCACGCTATTATTTAATTACAAACAGAAAGTATAAATGTCTAATGCTGAGCGTGTAGAGATAAGGTAGGTAGGCTGACCAAATTGTGTGAGGCAAAATACGGAACATTTTACTGAATGTTTTTTTATTTTCATAAACATTCGTAATGAAGTATCATTTTATTGGAAATGTTACTGTTATTATCAGACGCATTTATTATTGTTGTTGTTGTTGTTGTTTCTCCGTTGCTATTTTTATTTTATTGTATATTATTAGACACACAGATACAATATTAATAAGATTTTGATGTTTCTGATGTGAAGGCTTCAGAATGAGTATTTAAGGTGGTGACTTTTTTAGAATTCGCTTTTTTCCAAGGAACCGTAATTCGACGCAGCAGTTGATTTGAAACTTAAACAAAACTTGAAGTATCCCAGTCAGTTTGCTAATTTCTGACACGCTTTTGTCATTTTATTCAATATTGATGTAGATGCCAGTTTTTCTATGTAGGCGTTGTCAGACTATTTGCGAATACATAGTTGTATGTATGAACTTCACTTATCTATGAAGTTCAGAGTACACTACTTGTACTTGAAAAAAATCCACCCTCTTTCCGTGACTGATTTTTATCGTTCCATTCATCTTTTTCCGCACTCGTTCGCAAAACAAAACTCGTGCCTTACAGTATTTAAAATCCGAGACGAATCCCGAATCTCGAAGACGATTGCTATCCCAGTACGCGTATAAGGTGACAACGGATCATTCGCGTGCATGCGTGTCGTGGGGGGGGGATTACAGGAATTTTAATTTCTCTACGTTTATTAAAAAATTATCAAATTCTAAGCCTGAATCCATCCGAAACTAAATGGTTTATTAAGTTGTAGTTACTTTATAATCGTTTTTAATTGAATTAATTAATTAACGCGAAGTGACGGGGACTATTCGCGACCATAAAATTAAAATTGACCCTATTTTAGATTAAACATGCAAAAATTAAAACAGAGTGATCATTTAGACGGTGATGTATAGTTAAACAAAAAATTAATAGGTACTTAAAAAAATAAACTCCGATGTAGTCATATCTAACATCGTCGCTAACAGAATTTGCTCCTTTATACCGAATTGCTTGTCCATAGCTCCCTCAGGTCGTTGAAGAGGATATTCCAGTCGCTTTTCCACCATATTCATCAAACAAATGCATTCAGCGTGTCGTTGGGAAATTCGCCCGAAGTTCGTTTAAAAAATAATATTGAAGACTGTATTTAGAACATCAGCTACATTACAAAGAACTTGGTAATGCGTTCGTTGGCAACATTAAAACATGATAGGAATTAAAAACTATGTTAGTGACATGGATTGTCGTTTTAGTTTCTCTTTATGCTAAGATTTGTTTGCGAATTGCCCAGTAGCATCGATTTAACACGTGAAATACGTATGTCAGAATGGGACTTTCATGTACTGAAGTAAAGGGTACACGGAATGTGAAACAACTAGTATTTTATCAACGTGGTTTGTGATAAAAATGAGTATCATCCAACATTCGCGTTGTGTATTATGTGAGTATTGTACGGAGGGAGTTTGATGAGCTGAACTCGCGGAGTGGAGGCGCCGTACGTTCAAATCTCGCAGACCCAAGAGAAGTAATTTAAAGGCTTACCAACAGTAAGTGCTAATGGATATGTCCCATTCACAAATAAGATTAAGTGGACGCTGCCAAGTTAGCATCAAGCCAACGGCCGACGGGTCACTAAATCACTCGGTACTGCTGCTTCCCTCCTCTCCGAATGCTGTGAAATCCACCAGATTGTTGTGCGCGGTCAGTGCCGACACTACATATCTTCAAGTGGGTTGAAAAATTTCATCGCTGGCCGTGAAATTTCGTCGGTACAGTTCTCTATATTGCTTCAGTGTGTAACACACATATTATAGATAAACCAATAATCGGAGAAATAAGAAAATGGTTTTTACTCTTTCATTATTTTTGCCACTCCTTACACAATGTGTGGCCTTGAATTCAAGTTTTACTATTTTGATACATTTTAATGCATTTCTATGTTGGCATTCACTTATAGTACTTTCTAGTATTGACAGGATTAAAATATGTATTTTTTTCACATAATTAATTAATGTAGTTCGTGAGAGGTTATTACACGTAATAAGAAAGAATAATAGGTACTGGGTAAATGATATTTGGGCATGTCAGTGTTGTAAGAGAATAATTTTACCTCGTAACGCTACGAGGATGCTGCTACGAGCATTCCCGCCGAAGATTATTGTCGGCGAAATTTGCATTCTTTTTCATTTTCGTACACACTGTTGGGTTACAGTGAAAATTATAGCTAGTTTTATTATACGTTTTTGTATGTTGTACATTCCGAGGCTGATTTATTCTGTGTACCGAGAAATGAGAATAGATTTATACAGAGATATTCTGATCGGCCGAAGATTGCGAATAAAACTGAAATCGTAGCATAGAAATATATGTGAATTGGAAGTAAATCGTATCTTAAACTTAAAAAAAATTCTAGTTATAATTGTGAAAAATAATAACTGTCTTAAAACTGTAGATGACAAGTGTACGATAGACCTAACTACTTAGAACAGTCAATATCTTTTCCAATCCGATGCTATTTAAATGGGAAAATTACCTAGCCGTAAGTACCATTATTTCAAAAACGGTTAATCATACCTATCAAATTTTCAACATTTTCTGTTACGATTTTAAAAAGAATTTAAACTTTTATAAATTTTATTCACGTAAAATTTTAACTTGGACATTTTTTTATTAAATGTTTTGCTAATTATTTTTTTATAATATTGGTAAGGCAAACTTGTGTAAGAGTAAATGACATGTCTGCAGAATATCAGGCTTTTAAGTTGTATAGTTTGTTTAGAAAAATGTGTCTAAAATTGAAAAATTGTAACTTTCGGAAAAGCTGGTTTGAAAATTGAAAACACTTTACAGCATTTTATGTCTCTAAAATCCACCAGGACAATAACTGTCATTTTCACATTCTTCGCTCTTCCTTTTTAACAGTCTTCTTCTCACTCTTTGTCTTTTATTTTGTTCTTGAGTCTCCTTATCAGCCTTTCGTATACGTTCTGCGTTATTCTGTTTGAGACCTTCAACCTTAAATTTCCCAGGATTGATCAGAAGCCTTTGAAGAACATTTGCCGTTCCAATACAATCTTCATTAAAGCATACAGTTCCATCTGTGACTCCAGGTCTGAGAGATTGCCGGCCCACAAATAGTTTTTTGGGGTGTTTACCAAATAGAACTATTGAAACTTTCGGTAGGGTTCTGAGTTTTCGCGGGAAGACAGCGTTTTTAAGAGATTTTCATTAGACAAGTCTCTATATATAGGCTTAATCGCCATGACTGCTTCGTGTTTTGTTGGCGATTATATGCGTTTTCTCACACAACAAAGTCACGCACGTATTGCTGCGCGTTCGTAGCATTCCTCGACGATTTAAGGACAGAGTGTCACTTTTTCATTCCACTGTAATTTAAGTGGCAGTTGTAGCTCTACACTTAGGCGTCATGTATTTTGAAAACTATACAGCTAGAACATTGAAATACACACGATCATAGCAAAACAATTACTAATTATACGTAGTAGAATTATCCAGATAGAACAGAAATTTCTAAGAAAGAAAAAAAAGTGTTATTAATTTTTAGTTTTCCCCATAAAAGAAAAAATACGTATTTTATTTATTTTTTTAATAGGCAGTTTAAGATGAATCATAATTCTACTACACTATATAATCATAATGGTATTACACACAGTTTTAGTGTTTGTAGCCCTACAATTTTTTCGTACCTTTTGCTATATGCAGTTATTGAAACTTTCGGTCAGATTTTGTGTCTTTTCATGCACTTTGCAAAATAACTATTTTACATCGAGATATATTATTTGCTTACTTGGAATGTGTTTCCCATCCTTAGCCATCTTAGTTTTTGATCTTGTTGAATATTTGTGTCAGGTTGGTTGTTACTATGGCTTTTATTCCTGAAGACAAATATTCAACAAGATCAGAAACTAAGGTGGCTGAGGATGGGAAAAATATTTGATTCCCGAAACAAGTTCCAAGTAAGGAAATAATACATCTTGATGTAAAATAGTTATAAATATTAAATAATTTATGTATCAAGAAATTGACTGTAGCAGGAAGTGTTTGCGCGCGCGCGCGTTTGTAATGGCTTTCATGAGAAGTGTTCTTATATATATAAGAAGTGTGTTTGTAGATTGTGCTTGATTATATTTGCAGAACATAAATACCATAGCACCAATATATTGGTGACCCTTTTTACAAAAGCGCGATACTGGCTTTTATATCTTATAATTTTAAACTATTTTCGGATCCCATAAGTCTATAAAAGTGTTAAAATATTATACGTTTATATAGATATTATTATGTTATATTCTATTTTAAAATATATTATATTTCATTTAATCACTTTCATAGTTTGAACCATTTTCGGAACGTATAAGTCTGTAAAACTATAATGTATTTTCTTAGTCAGTTTTATATCTTATAATTTGAAACCATTTTCGCAATGCATAGGCCTAAGTCTATAAACCTAAAATATATTTTCTTAATCAGAAATAATTAGTGCTTCTTTTTATGTAATAAAAAATTGTTTTTTGTAACCATAAAAATTGATACTCTGCCGTTAACCAAACGATACCCTCTGTAAGAACAACAAATCAGAATTCGAGGATTTTTCCTCGAGATTATCTTCTGGCATTTTGTATGTATCCGTCGTGTTAAACCTGTATAAAGCCTTTAGATCTTTTGGCACAAATTCCAGTATTCTGGTCACGGTCTGAAGTGCCGTTATTTTAACCGTGTGCAGTTGACAAGGAATAGAAAAGCTAAGAAAGCAAATGAAAGAAAAAAGGTTAGTTTTTTTTTTAAATAAATTAAAGGTGTCAGACCGAAGGAGGAGGAGTAACGGACAGTGTGATCGATAACTGTCTACGGCGCCGGATCAGCAATGTACATCAATCATTGGGTGTCACACACTGTATTACTGCTGTCTACCCTGTAATAACTTTAGATTTCTACACCTGCTTTGTGAAACTAACTGCATTTGGATTTTCTTTATTATAACTTGGTTGTTGTCCTGCTGGACACTGACCGTATTTTAATAAGAAATATTCCAGGTTAATATGTCTACCTTGTACCAGATTGGATTCTCTGTATCTGGTCGAGTGTAGCATCTGCTACGTGGTATTTCACCACAGTAATTCATTCGAAACAAAGATACAAAATAATACTTCAAAACAAAAAGTGGACGAAATTATTGCAAAATTACACATATTCTAGGTATATCTCATTCAAAAGAATATTTAAAACCGAAATAACAACATACACCACTTAAAGTTTAGACAATGACGTATTTCGACAGAGAGGTAGAGAAGAAACTGAAGTGACTATATAACACGACTGTAGGAAAGAAGGCGACTAGAATTGCCACTAGAATATAAACCAGTTGGTAGAAGAAAAAATATTGGCCTACCTAGAAACATCGTTTTTAGTGAACTCTGGCCCTCGAAGAGACTCGATACAGCGGAATAGAGAAGTCTTTCGGGTGGGAGGCAGTAATTGCTCTCCCACAACGGACGGAAAAGTCTCTGGAGGCTGCCGTCTCACTGGAGAGAGCAGAAGAGGAGGAAGCACTCACAAATAACTTAAAATAAACAAGGCAGTATTTAATTGTAACTAAGCAAAAAGAATATTTAACATATCTTACTACACATGTCTGTAACGGTACGGTCTTTTTTGTGTCAGTATACGTATGAAGGTATAAACATTGTATATTTACGTAACATCTTTAGTATGAAAATAGAGTCGATCTGCTGTAGCCGCTAAAGCGGTTTCATCGAGCTAAAAACACGTAAACGTAACTTTGAATAACAAATACGAGTGATTACGAAGCATATGACGACCACATGTGTTTTCCGTAGGTGAGGTGTGAATGTAGGTAGGTTGGATCTTCTAATAATGATGAAAATAAAAGAGAACCAGATCGAATATACATGCCATTAAACAAACAATGTGACATGTATTGTACGTTTGTTAGTGAATCCGTGAAACAATTTTTAATAAGTTCCTGATGCAAGACCATTCTCGGGTAAAATAATACTTTATTAATCGTGTACTTATTAAATTAAACAGAAAAATTATTAAATTCGTTTTCCAAGATGAAGTCGCGGACGGCCAGTTGGAAATAACTGATCCTGACCAACGCCATATACTGTAAACATCTGTTGATCATTCCCATGAAATGATTTTACTACCCCCGACAAAACTGTGAGCAGAATCAGAGACATGTCTGTAATAAATGATAGAAACAGAAGCGTCGTGTAGTGGTTATAAAGTTGTGTGTGTGTTTTGAGATTCACAATACAGCTGAAGGATGGAACGGTGTGAGCGCGCATGCACGTCTGGCACAAGCCATAATTGGATTATATAAAAAGTTTAGCAGGCCACGCTGTAACAAAAGTGCCTGCGCTAGGTTTATTTTTATAACCCTTGGAGAGACTCACTTTATGTGTAACCATTTATTGTATTGCTGTGTGACCGCATTTTGTTGGCTTCTTAAAGATACAATTGATTTCTCCTTTTCTCTCTCTCTCTCTCTCTCCCCCCTCGCCATTTGACCAGGTTTGAGGCTTTTTACGCTACAAAAAGTTTCGTTAGTATTGTAGCTGTACAAATTATTTTTACGATTGAGTCATTGCAAAATGGATTCAGAATTGTATTCTCGACAAGAACTTTATAAAAGCTGGAGGTAACAGAAGTCAGTTACGAGTCTGTAACGCGTAACGGACTGATTTGTTTTTTCAAACAATTATGGCAGGATTTCGCTGTATGTCTTCGGGAATACATCTGCAAGCAGGCACGGCGACAGGGGAGTTCATAGGGAACATCTGTACCCGGGCCCCGAGAGAGGGGGGGGATCGGAAGGAAAAAATATTTGTGAATAAAACGCTATTCTTTACGTAACAAAAACGGTATGAATGTGGTTTAGAGTTCAGTAAAAAACCGGAGTCGGTAATGTTTAGAGTAAAATTATTTTAATAATTTTGAGTACTAAAAACTTAGTACTAAAATGTTTACATTTTAAAATGTAAAATGCTGTGTAAATCTGCTTGGTTTCACTAGTATGATACTTTAAGTCAAGTTAGCAGCCATCCTAACACCAACTTTGTTGTCACCATTCATTGCAAAACTGCTAGTCGCTTCGCTCTCGACGAGTCCTTTTTGCGTTTAAGGGATAAAAATAATTGGTCGTTTAAGACCTGAAGGTGGTGGACACACCGAAAGGCCTCGTCGAGAGCGAAGCTGCTAGCAGTTTTGCAATGAATTGTGACTAAGTTGGTATGATATTTTTTTAATTTAATAAATATTGGACGACGTCACCCTCATTTTTATTTAGTACATCTTGTAAGGGTGGGCTGAAAGGGCCCATCAATTCTAGGCCTACCAGGCCTCACAATTGCTGCTGTAGGCTCTGCCTATAGAGCTTGGAAAACTGAATCGTAGGTTATAAAGCATAAAGGAAGAAAATTTATTTAATCATAACAAATGAAAGGAACATAATTGATATATGGATATGGATATATAATCACAAAACGTAGTAATAGTGGTTTTATGAAATTATGTTTTTTGTAGTGTGTGTGTGTGAGCGTAGAAGCTGTGAGTTTAATTATTATTGAATAATATCGTTCATATATGTGTTAAGTGAACTATCACCACATAACGTCAAATTTTAATTGAAAAAGTTTTTATCTTTACTTTGATAGTTTCTCCGAAACTTTTGAATCGTTCACCGTCATTTCAGGACGCTAATCGGTTTGTACAGCTGATAATATTTTAGCTGACATTTATTATGAACCAGACGGAATCAGTTGTGACGTAGCGGCTAACTCTTTTTCACTCGTGTATCCAGAGAGATTAGAAATTTTGCGTAAAATAGATTAAACCGTAAATTATCTAAACAGCAGCTCAATTTAAGAAAAGCACGTCTTATCTTGCTTACTTTGTGGTTTTTTTTATCATCAATTTCTATTAGTTTTATTTGAAAACTTCATCCGACGTTACCTGACTAGTTGATATGGTGGTACAGTGAATTCATGACAGTTATTTCTGTCGTTAAATTGTCGTCTGACATATCGTTATGTTATAAATGTCAGTGGTAGAACGATGCAAGATGAGCGGCTTCTATTATATGTCCTCGTGGCAACTTCTCTCCGGAAATTTTACTCGATGAATCGTACATTTTTGTGTGTGAAATAATTTGTGTTAATCTATAACGAATCTGTACGTTTTACGAATTATGTTAATACAGCTCATCTCACTTCCTTCGTAGTAACGCGCGGCTACGCGAAAACTGGTTAGTAGACCTGTTTGCCAACAGTTTGTACTGTCAGAAGCGTTGTTCGGTTCGAATGAAATAACATAAACGGTACTTACCCACTGTCAGGATGGAACCACACATATCCGCGACAAATATGTGCAGTCGAAGTCGTACAGTGCGCCGTCAATGATATCCTCTAATATGAAGTTTGAATGTTTAAACAGAGCTCAAGACGCGATGTGCTCGTTCTGTTGTGTACTGGCGTCATTTGTGCTTCGTTTGATTATGTCTTTTATAAAAATAGACTAATAATGCTAATATGCATTAATATAGACTAATAGACATTAATATGCTAATGTCTTGGCATATTAATTCGTGTAGTAGGTGGTAGGTCATCTTGTTCGATGAATCTGTCTGAAGACTCCTTCGCGAAGCTCCTATGTCTTAGTCACACATTTGCCATACCGAGATACGGAAAGTCTTTTTATGAAGTTATTTTTCAAATACTCGTTCGTTAAAGTGTGTCATAACCTGGTAGCGTTTTAATTCTCTGCAGTTTTTTTTTCAGTTTTCTGTATAAAATCCAGTGAAATTAAAGTTGTTATAAAAATGACCCTTCGGCATCACAGCCACCTGATTTTCAAAATAACTGTTTTCGTTCGTTTCACAGTTCGTTTTTACGAACCGTGAACTCTACCAGTCTATGCAATGTATTATGCAGATGTTTTGAAGAGTGCTGTACATTTTTATGCGCTTCCGTTCTGTGAACTCAGTCTTTACGGTATGCCCTTTGTTATGATGTCATCTCAATATGTAGAAGAGAAACTCGCTTGTTGATCCCCTAATAAAAGTACTCAGAAGTACGGAAAAGCTGCTTTTAATATTATTCAAGATTTTCATGACCTACGTCTGTAAAGTGTATTCGCATGAATGTTCGTGCGCGCACGTCAGATTATTACTTTCGTCCAAGTGCTCCTTTGTCTTTATTATAAGCTTATAGTACTGAAAAACGCTCGCTTAAGCCGGTAGAAATGGACTGGAATCTGTAGCGAAGTAAGTAATACAGTATTTGTTTTTCCATAAAACAGAGTTTTATGTATAGCCTACAGCTTTTCAAAGCCATCCATTAAACAAAATGCTATAGTTTGAACAAAGTCCAATAGTTGGAGACGTATACTAAATACCAGTTTCGTTTTAGCTTGCATATACATGACAATAAGCGTGCAAGAAGTAAATCAAGTAAATGGCGCGATGCGATGAGGAACCGCGCACCGTACAGAATGCATTACGGTTACGCAACGCGCGCGCGCGCGTGGTCACAGTGGCTTGATTTATGTGGACACACGTATTAGTCATGTTGCTAATGTTGTACCTCTTCTGTTTTGTGTTACAGTGAAGAATACTGAAGGACGTCCTGCCCCGCTGTTGCCAGAGCCCCCGCGCTTCGCCCCAGCCTACAGTAAGTACCCACCGATGTGCATGCTTTTTGTAGATATACAGTACGTAGATCTGCGTTTAAATAAATGTTCACCATTAGTTCTTACGAGTTAGAACCTGTTTGAATTCGTTCTTGTTGTTGGGTACACAGTATTACAACAGCGTTACCATATTTACTGTTAAAAAATCCTGCGATGCGCTTTTTTTTTTAAGTAAGGACCGTTTTGATATCATCACTCGCATGCCAATGAAGCGGGACAACGCGTGCACCTTGTTGTAATATGACGTAAACTCGTCTGTTGGCATCAGATGCGTAATTGTGATTACGTGTGAGTGATTTACTACAAGTAGCAGTTTTGAGGTTAGCCCCATGATATGTTTTTTGTTTGAAAAAACTGTTGTAACATACGGGACTGAAGTGTGGGAAACTACGGAACATATGAGACAAAGATTACCAGCCATGGAAATGGGATACTGGAGAAGCCGGTGTAGACTTACATTGCTGGGTAGGGTTGAAAATGAAGAAGTAAGACAAACCATGAATATATGTACTACCAACATGCATGACAAAATTGGTGCAAAAAGATTAAGATGGCCAAAGAAATTACTAAAATAGGCCCCCTCCTCAAAGAAGAAAAAGAGTAAGTAATGCAATGGCACAAAGAAATCTGAAGGATGATGATTGGAAAGACCGTAAAGTTTGGAAGCTAGATTGCGAAAAACGACTTGAAATGTTGTTCGAAAATCGCAAATAGCCTAGGGTATATACAAAAAAACAAAACTGCTGCTGAAATTCTGAGGCAACTTTTGTAATGTTGAAAGACCTAGCCTTATTTTTGACTGTGAAATTAAGTTATTGTATCTTTCGTTTACCGAAGGACAAGTGGATGTTCATGATAAAGAACACAGCGGTCTCTCAACAATAACCACATATGCTTAGGTTGGAAGGGGTGAATGCGAAAATTCGTTGAAATGTGTGATTTTTGTTTCGGTATTGTCTGTTTAATTTGCTAACGTTCCGTGAACAATAGTGTACGACATTTGACAAATAAACTTGGCTACAAAAAATTGTGCGCCGAAAATGTTAGTCGATACACGTTTAAAGACGCTGTTAAAAAGAATATGAAAAACACGTGGAAGTCGGTGGTGATTGTAGAAAAATAAGTGTAAATTTTTTTTGTTATAATAATTAATTGTCATCACTTAATGTCTCCTTGTTAACATCAAAACGAACCTTACTTAAAACACATACCTCGTAAGTGTGATTTCTTTCTCGAACTTGTTTACGTAATCTGTTTTGGTTAACTAGTTTTTATATTTGGGGAAATTGTGGTAATATTGCATCCTATCTGAACACTAGATAGACATCACCATCTGGAATAAAAGTTCAGAGTATCTTCACCGAAAGGAGTGAAGATTTCCGAAAAGTTGTACAGTTAAGGTACAAGAAAATACACACAGTTTAAAAGTTCCATAATGGTAAACTGAACAATAGAAAAGGCATTACGACGGGAAGTATTGAAAAGTCATAACTGTTGTAGAAGCTTAATTCTTGAAAACCGTTAAGAGGAAGGATTTGAAAATGTAGAACTTGAAGCGGTCTATGTATCGTATCTGCCGCTTTATGGGAATTTTCGGAGGATTAAAAGTTTAGTGTGAACGTTTAACCTCAATACAGCCCACTTTTGTGAGTGTGTGTAGAGAAACAGACTTCTGGGTATGTGAAGAAGTTCCATAAGCCGACTCTGTACACAAAAGAATAGTGTAACGGTGTCACGGAGAAACTTTTTTAATTTTAACCATCTCGGAATACAGACGGGGGACAGAATTTTACTTCGTTTGAAAAACTTTCGGTATATGAAAATGTCAAGAAGTCTCCTTTCGCCGATACAAAACTAATATAAACACCGACATTGGCGGGCGGCTGCCGGTCAAATAGTCGTTGTGACTTCATTTATATTTGAATTGTTTTCGTCTTTGTAAACAGAAAGAGTTTTTCACCGTGTTTTAAACTGTTCATTTTTTCTGCATTTAATTGCTGCGCCTGCAATTTGTAATTAGTACGCGATTTGAAAAAATTTGCGTTTTCGTTTCAAATTATCGTGTTTCCAGACATACAGCAGAGTGTAACGTAAAAGATGTCCTCACTGAACATATACGGATTCTACACACATTATTAAAAAAGTCTTGGAGGTGAACAAATATATGAATAATTGCTTCACTGATTCGCTAATAAAATAGTTTTCACTGTATTTTTTTTTAATGGAATGTGTATTAGTAGTAGTAATCTTTTTTACTTCCATGTTCCTTAAGGAAATGAAAGTATGGTGATGGCAAAAAAAATCGTGTTCGAGATTATTGCAGATTCTGATTGTACTATACTCAAAACATGAAAAAAAGTCGTTTTCCGAAAAGTGTCTGTCTGTCTGTAGTTTTTTTTCTATGGCAAACGATAATAGCCGCAAATTCAAACTGAATCAAATCATTTTTTGCATACAGCCCTGATTTGTAGAGTACTCACGAAATTTGTTTTTGGTGAAGATCGGTTGAGGGAAAGGGGTAGTTTACCAGCAACGGTTTTTTTTAATCAAGGGTAATTGTTTTCTATGGCAAACGATAACAGCCGCAAATACAAACAGAATCAACTACTCTTTTGCATACAGCCCTGAATTGTAGAGTTCTCAAGACCTATTGTTTTTGGTGAAGATCGGTTAAGGTAAAGGGGTAGTTTACCTGCAACGTTTTATGTTTTAACAAGGGTATTTTATATGGCAAACGATAACAGCCGCAAATTCAAACAGAATCAAACGATTATTTGCATACAGCCCTAAATTGTAGACTTCTCAAGACCTATTGATTTTGGTGAAGATCGGTTAAGGGAAGGGGTAGTTTACCGGCTACGTTTTATGTTTTAACCTTCATCGATGGATTTGAGTCTCTCTCTTTGATGTTTTAATTTCAGTCAACGTCGAGAAGCCCAGTTCACACAAATATATAATTGAAAATGGTAATAACACATTAACTGCCATCTCGGAGATAGCCGGGTATTCACTGCTTATTGACAACCAAAATGTTTCCAAAGGCACTTCGAAAAATTTTAATTTCAATGTTCTGTCTGCTTTCAAATCTGCCAGTTCCTCTTGTAAGCCTAAACTATTCGGAAGATGTTTCGAATCCATAATGAATGGATCACGAACCCAGTCAAAATCTTCAACACTCTGTCCAAAATATTTTTTGAAATTCTGCTGCAAGAGTACTAAATGTTCTTTAATTAAGTCCATCAACACCTTATTATCGTCAGCAAGGGGCCATACAGTTGGGAACATCTCACACGATCCATTTTCAATTGTCTGTATCCACAAATTTAACTTATTAATTAATAAATCCTTGAATCTTATGCATACTAGTCAGAATATTTTCGTTTCTACCTTGCATTTTTCTGTTTAGTTCATTCAACTGTACGAAAATATTGGAAAGATATGCCAACTTAGATACCGATTCATCATCTGCAAGTAAATCGCATACTCATGCCCCTCAATAGTCAAAAATGCAAGTACCTCCTCTTTAAGTTCAAACATTCGCGTTAACACTTTACCTCGAGATAATCATCGTACTTCTGTATGTAGCTGAAGTGTAGTGTGCTCTGATCCCATTTCTTGACACAAAACGTTAAAAAGCCGCATATTTAGGGGCCGCGATTTGATGAGAAAAAGTTCACGACTTTTACTACTTCGTCCATCACAATTTTCAGAGGAGATGTCAAAGACTTAGCAACAATGGCTTCGCGGTGAATGAGACAATGGTCGGTTCGTAAGTTAGGATTTACTTCGCGTACTTTACCCACGAATCCTTTCACTCGGCCTGTCATAGAAGCGGCTCCGTCTGTACAAACACTAACGCAATCCTCCCATGTTAATTCATTACGGACCACATATTCATTAGTCGTACGAAATATTTCTTCACCGGTTGCTCGCTCGGGTAGTTCTTTGCAAAAAAAAGAAATTAGTTGCATTTACATTCCCATCAACATACATTATGTAGGAAAGAAGTTGTGCGTGACCGCCAATATCGGTGGACTCGTCGATCTGAAGTGATAAATTTCGACTGCTCTTTATTTTCTCCTTCATAATGTCTCCGATGTCACTGGACATGTCACTAACTGATTGTGTCAGCAGATATAGGAATTTTTGAAATTTCAGTACCAGCTTCTAAACCCAGGACTATTTTTACCATTTCTTTACACGCAGGCATTAATAACGTTTCTGCTATTGTGTGTGGTTTTTTGGCCTTTACGATAAGTTCGGCTACCTTATAGCTAGCTTCCTGTACTTTTTGCGAAACACGTACCGACGTAGTCATGAGCGTCACTTGTTTTTTATTTTGTTCCAACAACCGACGAAAATAATTCACATCTTTACTTAACAGAGAGGAATGTTTTGTTGACAAATGTCGTTTCAATTTACTGGGAACCATAGCAGCATTACTGAGTTTTTCACCACACACAACACACTCGGGGATTGGGCATGTTTTGTCACCACACTGTAACAACCAAAAATTTAAAAATTTTAGTATGACTGGAAAGACGTTACATTCAGCATGACACACCTACTCAGGCCTCGAGCAATAAATAAAGAACTGTGTGTCGAAGTGTCAAGT
Organism: Magicicada septendecula; assembly: GCA_034769895.1. Classification (NCBI taxonomy): domain Eukaryota; kingdom Metazoa; phylum Arthropoda; class Insecta; order Hemiptera; family Cicadidae; genus Magicicada; species Magicicada septendecula. Next base: position 68,140,134 of record CM068371.1, read on the forward strand.
GAACGTTTACTTCAGACAATGCAAGTACGTTTCACATAGATGTACAATAGGGAACAAGGTTGGCCGTGACAGACTCAACTCAAACACGAGATTTACAGCCTGCAAATGTAAGATAATGGAAACTGTGTCAAGTACCAATTTAGAGGAGGAACTGTGACGGACACACTGCCGGTTATTTTGAAAAGTACTAGTAAGAATAAAAGGGTGTAAGTCACACAATAGTATATACCCTATACGAGGACGGACATCGATACCTAAAATAATAGAATCGAACTTGTAAACAGCGGGGGAACGACTTACTGGCGACAACGGATATTTACGACAGGCAGAAGGTGTGCCGTTTTGGAAACGACGTCACGCTGCGCCAGGATAGCGTTCTGGAAAAAAAGGGTCAAACACAGCGAACAATAACAAGATACGACACATTGTTTGCGTGAGAACTGCAGTGAGATTCGGAGTACGCTTAGACAATAACTTGATAGACAACCATGAAATTGCTCCTGTTCTAGGAAAAGAGTACGGAGGCTTTCGACGCGAACCCGTGGGGAGACAGGATATCCAATCACAACCCAGCATCTACCCAGAGAACTGGTGGAGAGGACCGTCGCCAGCATAGCAACGGGAACGTCGAATGAGAAGTGAAGAACGATGGTCTGGCTTAAGGGTAGGAGATCTTCTGTCCTATCATGTTCAACTTGAGGCGTGTTTTCCAGAAGGGTGCACTGTGGTACACGCTGTTTGATAAAAACCGTTTGCAGAGCACGCGGGAGAACAGTCTTTTCATAATTTTTAACTCATATACTTTGAGCAGTCAGTCAGTCAGTAGAACAGTCTTTCATATTTTCACTCAAATACTTTCAACAGTCGGTCGTCAAAGTTCGATTAACATACGGACGGCAGTGGGACTTTGAAACTTTGCCACGCGTCATATAACTAAGAGACTTAGACATTTCGATATTGGCGCGTATCCGGTAATAGTGTACTTTCAGTGTCTAAAAACATGCGACATACGCCAGTGCTTAACAATTATAGAATTCTTTATTATACTCTAATTCAGAATTGAACTAACCAGTCACACTTACATCAATAATCGACGCGTAGAACTATCGTTGATGTAATACCGGACGGCGAAATCATAACATTATACAGTGCTGCGGAGCGATACAATATCATGTGGAACAATTACATCGCGGCATCAAAACACTAACAGTAATGAACATACCAAACGTTGAACAATAGACAGACATATATATATACACCATAGTTAACGATGAACTTATCTTCACGACACATAATTTCATGACTCGAACAATAACAGCAGCATCAACAGAATACGCACACACAGCGCGAGTGAATCTGTTTCGCGTGTGTTAAGTTCAGTGACAGCACAGCTTCCCACATATGGACCACCAGAGAGGAGTTACACCGATGGAAATTTCGGATAATTCATCTAAACAAGTAATCTTTATGCTATTCTTATCATAAGGAACTCTACTGTCCTGTCTCTTTTTCAAGAAACACCCCTTGAGCATTTAAATTAAACATGACAAACATAATTAACGCCATCCATCCGAGGCATACGATGAACGCATTAGTATAGGATTTATTGTTTGAATATTTGTGTTTCTATATATCGATTGCATTATATATGTATGTGTATGTTTTTCAGCAAACAACGTATTGGCTTTACCTTGTAATTTGATGTATAAACATGTGTTCTTTTATGTTCTTTTCATGAGTTTATGAATGTATGTATTTACAGGGAATCATCCATATTTTATATATTGAATTTAATGAATGATATAATGTTAATAAATAAGTGTTTATTTTATCAATATGCGTTCATCATTGTCAAATTACCTCAGAACGAGAAAGTAATGGCATTTGAGTGATTTATGGTAGTTTATTTTATTTTATTTTATTAATGCAACAACTAGAGTCTCCATGCAATAGTTATGCTAACGTAAAGTAATTAACGTGTTATTTATTGATTACACGAGCTCATTATGCAAATTAATATATTCAATAGTTACTTAATCACAGATTAATTAATCCATTATTGTTAGCATAATTGCTTAATGACTGCCCAACACGTGGCAAGTGTAGTATTTGGCTCTCAAAGAACGTAGGGCTCGGCAATCGCAGATTAGTTAATTCAGTAGCGTAATAGCATAACACCCCACAGTGTTGTAACACCAAAAAACCCGTAAGATAAATAATTACCACTATATTGCCGGTGAACTACTTTGTTTCTTTTTTTCGGGCTCGATGGTTTCACTACTTGCACTCGAGGACGAACCACTCCGTACAAGGAACTTATCCATATCGAAAAAAAAAATAGTTTAATAACACTAGTGTATTATAGTCTAATAGAAAATAGTAAGACTGGTGTAGCAATCACAATATTCGCACTACTCCAGAGCACAGCTGTGATAGAACTGAACTGAAATCCTGTAATTGTTGTCTGATAATGTGTGGGTCCTTCGGCGAAGGAAAAGAGCAATAAAGTTTAAGAAGCGCCGACAAACAGGCACAAATATCAAAACAAGGCAATAAAATAATAAAAGAGAGGGAAATTTTTGCTAATCCCCGCAATTTTAGTTAAAAGCACGTACAGCCAGCCGTACACAGAAGATGCGGTGTTACAAAGAACTCTCTTGAATGGAGTTTAGAACGTTTAGAGTTTTGAACGTAAACTCTATTGTATGATTGGTGCGGGCCGCTAAAAGGCTTGCTAAAAGTCTTACGCGGCTTTCTTTGCGGTGAACACAAAGCTTGCCGCCCGTAACCCATCAAACCGGCCCAATATTTCAGGCGAGAATACAAATAACTTAAGATAAGCAAACTATAACAACAATATTGAGTAAATAAATTACATTTAATTTCTATGAAAATATATCAGTTATGAGCATGTATTAAAGAATAAACAAGCACCTGCTTACTTAAAATCGACAATTAATTTATTACAATAATAGGTAAAAGTTCGCGTCACACCTTTCACCTTGTGACGGCACACTATTGTACCGCGGCACACCGGTTGCGGAACACTGTTCCATGGGATAACATCAGACCTGTCTTGAATTTCATTTATTTCATCGTGTTTCACGGTAACTTTTGAACGCATCAAGCGATTTTCGTAAATCGTTACATACGTGTCCATACTTTTACCCAACACAACCGTATTGTTTTTTTTTTTTAGATTGATCCTACCAAAAATACGAAAGCGGGAGGCAAAATTGTGAAAAAATAGGAAAATCCCGTGAGAGGTATCAGATTAAAGTGAATTTTAACCTCAGTCTGAATATAGTGTCCATTTTTGAACATTTCAAAATTTTTGGACGTCAGTTCCAAAAACTGGATGAAATTTTGATAAAATCGCAAAAATTCGTCGGGCTCTCAGATTAGAGAGAGAATTTTAACTAACATCCGAATGTAGTGTTTTGGAAATTTTAAAATTTTTGGACCCCAGGCCGAAAAAAAGAGACCAAAAGTTTGACAACTGTCGTGAAAATCCAGCAGGGTGTCTGACGAAAAGGAATTGTAACCCAGATCCGACTGTTTCGAATTTTTATCGTTTATTTGTATGATCGTGTTCTCTACAATTGTTACGTTACTAAAGAAATAGTAATCGGGGTTTTTGTAATTTTTCCTATAATTGAAAAATTGTTTAATATCGAAATTTATGTAATAGTAAATGTAGATTCAATGTAATAACTGTATTCATTCAATATAGTGAGCGAGTTCTGGTTTAATTGTATAGGCCAGAGAAAGCGGTAAGGCGGTCAAACGTAGTGAATGGTAACATATACGGTAACGACTTGGTCGGATGCGGGCACTGTCACTAATAGTAGTGTGCGTCTCGACAAATATTTTATGCTTCCACCAACGTTACACAAAATACTCGTCGTAGTGTGTGTAGTTTGGTAGTGTGTGTAGTTTGGTTTGGTAAAACCCTAGGGTATCGCTTTGACAGTGCACCTGCTCTGTATTAATGGATTATTGAACTATTACGTAGGAGCAAAAGACGACAGTGTAAATAAACCTTGTGACGGAGTTGCTTTGTACCAGCTGCAGGCATATAGTGGACGTTCCCCGCACAACTCGTCCGATTTCGTTTTATATATATATATACACACACACACACACACACACACACACACACCCACCCACCAGTGTCTAGAAGAAAAACGCCCGAGCCCTTCACAGTTACGGAATGTCAGATGTGTAGGCGACACCACTTGCACTTTGTTGTCGTTTCCAAAACACTTACGTCGAGGGTCTTCATCAGCGTAGTATACGAAAACCTGTCTCTAATATTACTTCACACGTTTTCCATCTATTTTATAACCTACCACAGTTTTCAGATCCTATGGGTTGTGTGTGTATTATGTTATTCTCCACGGTCGCGCTTACAGAAACTGAATATTGGAAATTCATATGCAATTTGTTATTCCACGTGTTTATTAGTATCAGTTATTTATTTTTCGGATTCGTGTTACAAGAACTGTCTAAAAATTAAATACAGTTGTAACGTATTTTGCATATGTGCGCAGTCACTATGACGTTTACTCCGATAATATGTCAGCATCTTCCCGTGGTGCGCCCAGACTTCCTCCAATTGAGTCTCGGCGTCTCACCAAACGTTGTTCAGCCAGCGTGTAATTGGTTTTCCGGTGACCAGCATCTGTCTCTTCGTATCCTGGTGTCGCTCGTTCGCTCAATTTGTCCTGCCCATATTAGGCTACGTGTTGTGCCTAATGTATTGCACGCGTAATTCTTCGTTTAGTTGTTGTATACTGTGTCAGTATAAGACAGCATTAACAACTGTTCCGACATTTTTGATGACAAAATATTTCGTTTTCATCTCCTCTGTTTGTTGGGACGAGTTGCTACGCAGGTAGTTCGAGTTCAGACCCTCAAAAAAAAGGTAGTTTTCGCGTACAGTAAAATTGAACCGATGAGTAGAAAAAAGGATCCCTACGTGGAACCCTACTTTTCAGGAAACAGAAAAAAAATTCTACAGCTTTCCCCCATCCGTTTGATTTAAATGTTGTCAATAGAGAAAATGTTTACCATTGTTTATAGAATATAACATTATACCAAACTTTATACGTTTTTGAAGGCTTCATCCGGTATGGACCGCGTCAGAATGTCTTGTGTGTCAACGTTTCACTCATATTACAATGAGTATCCTCAGATCTGTGTGATAATATGTAATATTAGCGAAACGTTGACATACAACACATTTTTGACGCGGTCCGTTCCGGAAGAAGACTTCATAAACTAATGGACACCGGCCGCGGAAGCCTACGTGAGAATATAGTAACTTTATATAGGCCTACCTATAGTACGCTGTGATTTTTTTTAAGTTATTCCCTTTTTCCACTCGTGGATAATTATTTTTAATTTATTTGCTTCCTAAACTTTTCCCTGTACATTTTTCTTTAAGGATATATTTAAAAGTGAAATAAGTTTATAACACTTCTCGAATTATTTTTTACAGAAAAAAATATTTTATTATTGTAGTTGTGTTACAGTGGTTTCTGTAGTTACAGTGGCGTACTTGCTTACAAACAAAGTAAAATGTTACATCTGACCTTATCTTTCGATTATTCACCTTAATCGTCTATGTGTTGGGTCTGTATCTTCTGTGCCATCCTTAGTTTTCCATGATAAAATACCGTTATCCGGTTCCCTATACTCCTCTAGAAAGTGTTTCATTGTCTTCATAACGTCATTAACGTTTTTCATGTTCATGCACACTGTACTGTCATACGGTTTATCAGGTGGAAATTTATGATCATTTACATTAAGTTTTAGTAAATACAGTGTCCATCGTAAGATATTCTCATTCACGTCAGAAACTAAGTTTTACTTGTGTATTTTTATCGCACATCACTAGTGAATAATATTAAACAGACTGACCACACTAAAATTTTGTACATAAACACGACTATATGTTAAATTTCACTTATTTACCAAACTGAATACTTCTACAGAATAGTGAAATAAAGCTGTATACATTGCAGTGGCGTATCTAGAATCTGTGTGTGATAACGTCCTGAATTAATCACATTAAAGTACACTGTTTACACAATAAAAGCACGTGTTATTTAAATATTAATTACAAGATGTTTACTGACATTTTACATTTAAAAATATAAGTAAACATTTCATATTTAAAACAAGTAAACCAAGAAAATTTTATACGTCAAAAAAGATGCGTTGTTTCAAAATGTTTTAAAGTTTAATTAGCCTTGATTTTAGCAATTTTATTAACAACGTCTTCCGGGGTTACTGAATTTATTTTCCTGTATTTATTTTCGTGTTTCAAACGTATTTGCAAATTCTGTGTAATAAACCTGTTTGTGTGTTTGAAAAAGAATTACTACTGAATTAGCACACAGCTGAAAATATACAAAAAATAGCCTAAAAACTAAGACGTTAATAAAATTCCTGGTCAACTCTTCGACGCACTGAGAGGGGGGCCGTTCGGTCCCGTCCCCCTCCCCCGTTAATACGCCCCTGGTACGCAGCAAGAATGCCAACTGAGACTTAGCAGAGCCAGCGTTGGCGCAACCTTAATGGAAACGGAAACTACTGTGGCAGTCAACACTGATTAACCTGGAAGTTTAGACTGGCTGGATGTATTATATCAGTAACATTCCCCTTTTTCGACCCACTCTTTGCGGCTGTCATTCGTCAACACAGGGGTGCCCATCCCCCCCCCCCAAGATCCAATGCGCAATCCCCCCCAAAAGTCTCAGCACTTTACAATGTTCTAACCACTTGTCTTTTCGATGAGTTGTGTTACACATAACCTCCATACACTTATACTTAAACGATTGTTTAAGTTTTTTCGGCATTTTGACAACTATCACGAAACACGAGATTACATTCCAACCCCAACTCACACAACAAAGCACCGCACTACAGAGTACAACTCACGGGCAGACTGCCGGCGCGCGCGGCTGGTCGGACCAGTGATAAGAACTGAGGACCCGCCCCCTTTACTCCACTGCCCGCTGGTCTACAAGCTCAGCACACGCACACATTTTTACATTCACGATTTATTATTCACGGACCCTCTGACTCATTGACAGGATGTTGCTGCAGGCTGCCAGGGTCAGTTTTCCAAATTCCAAAACAAAATTTACTACTAGTTGTACTGGTAGAGACATTTATGCCGCCAGTTCGTTAAAACAATCATAAAGATATGCAGTTGCTTTAGGTTTTTACAAATAGCTTAGTTTGTTGCACAAACACGGTTAAAACTTCCATCAGTGTTGGATTTAAAATGTTATTCTTGAAAAAATCCCCCCCAAAAATTCTCAATGTGCAACTTGCGCTATGATCATCCCCCCCCCCTGTGGGCACCCCTGCCATCAAGAGAATGGCTTACCTCAGTTTGATTTATCAAAAAATTGTAGTTATTCCCTTTTTCAACTCATCGGGTCATTTCTTTTTAAGTAAAATTATTACGCGTTTTTTGATACCTCTTTCAAACCGTGTAACGAACAAAATGTGTGCAGGCTTTAATGTTGCGGGTTCGGGTCATACGGTGTACACTATCAATCGCTATGGTGGATGACCCCACCGGATTTGGTATTGTGTATCATAAGCGTCATATAAATGGACGTCATAGTGTCACATCGAACGTGTATTAAAACAAAAACAAAAAATGCGGGGCGACGGCGTTAAGTAATGTTTCCACGTGCGTTTGACAGTGTGCACTGTGATTTATGTTATACATCACTAATAGTGAAACATAAATCACTAGACTGGAACGTTCGATTCGGGGCGAAAAACAATAACTTTGCGCAAACAAAAACAAAACACAGTTTAACGAAATGTAACGTCGGATTTGTCTGGCTGTAGGTTAGGTCATTTATTATACATGCCTCGGGCGGAAGGTAAACCATTGGCGCGATCCCGATCCCGTCCCACGGGTGCTCGGCTCTCGTGTCAGAGATAGAGAGAGACCGTAAGATTAGTGCAGCCGTGAATTAATCATTGCTGGGTTGCTTTTTAGTGCTGGTGGTGAGAATGTCTTAATTATTTCGCGCGCCTGCTTTCCCATCTGGTTAGATTGATAATAATTGGATATCGAAGAAATGACTTGGGAACTTCTCTTAGTAGTTCTTTTTTTGCGAGAAGCTGTAATAATTTAATTTTTCATAAAGCTGGAATAAAATTTTGAGAAGTTCCTTTTAATTTTTTAAAGTGTACAAAATCATTCAGTTTTTTGTCAGTTGAGTGTAAAAAAGTCCAATTTTTATTAAAACCTGCTAAGAAGTGTCTACAGACCAGTACAGTACGCCAACTATTCTGAAAGTCAACTGTTAAAAAGTGTAAACAGTTTTAGTCGTACGTTATAAAGACAAAAATAGGTTATGAAACGATTTCAGTAGTAGGCTACAGTAATCCCCCGTTGTAACATACTAATAGGGGCTCTGAGGTGCCCGTTGTAACAGTGTACGCCTTATAATATGTATATGACTCGTTCAAACTACGTGGATAAAAATTGAAACTATTTATTTTACTGTGTTTATATAAAATAGATAACAGTAGACCAATAAAAAAGACAGTTATATCTTACACAAATACTGTATACATAATTGTAATAAAACTTAGTCCACTGCTTAAGGAACGGTTTATGTTTTATGCAAAGTATTCATAATTATAATGAATACTTTGTCCAGTGTCTGTCTTCTTCAAAAACAAGATAGCCGTTTGTCACAATCCCTTTCCATATTTACTGGCTTAAAAAAAATTACTGATTTTTGTTTGAGGTTGATTTCAGTTAATTTCTTTAAACAGTAAGGCACAAAGGTATCTGGGTGATCATAATGAAATACGTTTCCATTTTTTGATTCCTGAACATACCCAATGGAACAGTTCAAGTGGTATATTGGAAATTATATCTAAAAACCGGGCTGTTAGGTTGCATCACGTCGGCAACATCGGTAATCTTGCTCAGAAAGCGACAGATGTACGTCGAACAATACCCGATACGATATCTGTATCAGGTAGAAGCAAGAATAATATAATAAAACCGGGCTGTTAGGTTGCATCACGTCGGCAACATCGGTAATCTTGCTCAGAAAGCGACAGATGTACGTCGAACAATACCCGATATCTGTATCAGGTAGAAGCAAGAATAATATAATAAAACCGGGCTGTTAGGTTGCATCACGTCGGCAACATCGGTAATCTTGCTCAGAAAGCGACAGATGTACGTCGAACAATACCCGATACCTGTATCAGGTAGAAGCAAGAATAATATAATAAAACCGGGCTGTTAGGTTGCATCACGTCGGCAACATCGGTAATCTTGCTCAGAAAGCGACAGATGTACGTCGAACAATACCCGATATCTGTATCAGGTAGAAGCAAGAATAATATAATAAAACCGGGCTGTTAGGTTGCATCACGTCGGCAACATCGGTAATCTTGCTCAGAAAGCGACAGATGTACGTCGAACAATACCCGATATCTGTATCAGGTAGAAGCAAGAATAATATAATAAAACCGGGCTGTTAGGTTGCATCACGTCGGCAACATCGGTAATCTTGCTCAGAAAGCGACAGATGTACGTCGAACAATACCCGATACCTGTATCAGGTAGAAGCAAGAATAATATAATAAAACCGGGCTGTTAGGTTGCATCACGTCGGCAACATCGGTAATCTTGCTCAGAAAGCGACAGATGTACGTCGAACAATACCCGATACCTGTATCAGGTAGAAGCAAGAATAATATAATAAAACCGGGCTGTTAGGTTGCATCACGTCGGCAACATCGGTAATCTTGCTCAGAAAGCGACAGATGTACGTCGAACAATACCCGATATCTGTATCAGGTAGAAGCAAGAATAATATAATAAAACCGGGCTGTTAGGTTGCATCACGTCGGCAACATCGGTAATCTTGCTCAGAAAGCGACAGATGTACGTCGAACAATACCCGATACCTGTATCAGGTAGAAGCAAGAATAATATAATAAAACCGGGCTGTTAGGTTGCATCACGTCGGCAACATCGGTAATCTTGCTCAGAAAGCGACAGATGTACGTCGAACAATACCCGATACCTGTATCAGGTAGAAGCAAGAATAATATAATAAAACCGGGCTGTTAGGTTGCATCACGTCGGCAACATCGGTAATCTTGCTCAGAAAGCGACAGATGTACGTCGAACAATACCCGATACCTGTATCAGGTAGAAGCAAGAATAATATAATAAAACCGGGCTGTTAGGTTGCATCACGTCGGCAACATCGGTAATCTTGCTCAGAAAGCGACAGATGTACGTCGAACAATACCCGATACCTGTATCAGGTAGAAGCAAGAATAATATAATAAAACCGGGCTGTTAGGTTGCATCACGTCGGCAACATCGGTAATCTTGCTCAGAAAGCGACAGATGTACGTCGAACAATACCCGATACCTGTATCAGGTAGAAGCAAGAATAATATAATAAAACCGGGCTGTTAGGTTGCATCACGTCGGCAACATCGGTAATCTTGCTCAGAAAGCGACAGATGTACGTCGAACAATACCCGATATCTGTATCAGGTAGAAGCAAGAATAATATAATAAAACCGGGCTGTTAGGTTGCATCACGTCGGCAACATCGGTAATCTTGCTCAGAAAGCGACAGATGTACGTCGAACAATACCCGATACCTGTATCAGGTAGAAGCAAGAATAATATAATAAAACAAATTTTGCCTAACAGCCCGGTTTTCAGATATAATTTTCAATATAATGACACCGGCCGTGCAAGCTTTAGAGAAAGTTGAAATAGTGTTTTACTTCGCTCACATTATCCAGCCTTGCTAAGCGAAGAAATCATTTTTGAGCCCGATTGTCTTTGATTTTTCAACACGCCATGTTTCTTAGAGTTGTCCGTTATAAGCGGGGCTGTGGGCTATTTCGTACAGGTATTTTATACAAAACGAGTTATACAGCGCCACGGGTCGTGTGAAGTGGGACGGGATTAGTGCTGGAATGAGCTTGTGTGTTGTTTGTTCGCTCGTGTGTTGTAAGTATTCCCATCCATATATACTTGAGTAAACTTGTGAGTGAATTACTGTTATTATTATTTACTTAGGTTTCGTGTTTGTATTGCACGCAGTTTGTGAAATCGTTTGCTTAATATCTATATATATTTATGTGTAGGCTATGAATGTGGTTTGGTGGTATCGATCGAACTATATTCGTGTTTGATCAGTAATTTAGCGGCGTTTGTTAGGATACGGTTTACGGATGGCATAACGACCGGTAAATTAAATTCCAATGTAACAGTGGCTGGCGTAAAAATCCTGGCGTTCGTTGCTTCGTTTGGTGCGTTAATGCGGCGTTGCGTTGTGCGGTGTAAACAAAAAATAATTCAGCAAACAGAAAAGCTAATAAGGATGGGTACGGTATGCTCAGATAATTCCCGGTAGAGCCGCAGGCTTTAAATGTTACTTTAACGTACGCACAGACCGCCCTTGATTTATTTATTTATGTCCATACACTGATTTATACCGGTGCCTGTGTACGCTGTTTCCTTTGTACACAGTCCTTTTTTTTTTTGTAGACAGTCCTTTTGTGTTTTAAATGTATGTACGGAGTAGGCTTCCGGAGCTTCAGAACTCGCTCACTATTTTGAACGAAGTACATTTATAATTACATAAATTTCGATATTACACGATACGTCAATTATGGGAAAAATATTTTTAAAATCCGATTACTATTTCCTTAGTAATATAGCAATTGTAGAGCGCTGTCATACAATAAACATTACAAATTTCAAACATTCCGATTTCGGTTACAATTCTCTTTAGTCTGACATCCTGCTGGATTTTCAAATTTTTTATTTATTTATTTTTTTTTTTTTGACCCTGGAGTCTGAAAATTTTGAAATTTCGAAAACGTAACACTACCACATTTTTTAGTTGCGACTTGAATTTCTCTTCAACTTGATACTCCACATTAGTTTTTGCGATTTTATCTAAATTTTCACCCTCTTTTGGGGACCAGACCTCGTAACATTTTTGCCTCCCGTTCCCTTCTATTTTTAGGTTATGTAGAGTATCTCAAAAACAATAGGGTTACGTAGGTTAAAAGTATGGACACGGGTGCCAAGTTTTAAGAAAATCTTGTTCGTGCGTTTAAAACTCAGTTCTCAGTTTAATGCGTCGCCTTGCTGTAGGCAGTCTAGAGAAGGGGCCTAAGCAGGCCGATTTTAATTAAAATTGTTATCCTGGAATTGTCGTATTTTTGCAGCGAAGGCCACGCTTTAACACCGCAATCGAAAATCAATTTTGGAAGCATTTTCAACGAGGTTTCACAGAACTTCCGCCCAAATGCCAGTTGGGTATGCCGTCTTCACGAACCCTCTCGGTAAGTGTCTCACAGCAGCGGCTCAAAACCGACACTTATCTGAAAGCGCCTGCCTGAACTTTTGAAATCTTGCCATGTTGTTGACAGAAGTGAAAATTCAGGCTTCAGCCTTTCAGCTTGCTGAAATCGTCATTATGTGTTTAATACAGTCCTCTCGTGTTTGAGAGAACGTCGTTCTCAGTCTTGTTGGTATTTTGGAATGTTAGTAGGATATCAGTGAATCGTGACAAACATATGGGTTAATATTTGATGACGTTAGAATAGAGTGGTAATTGGCTTTTACAAGCATTACGCTGAGGTCTGTTGCGCCCCCTGACCGCAGTACAACTCACTTTCCACCACCGCCAAAGAGAATTTTTAGTCATTTAGTAACCACGTTCGTTGGTGTGGCGCACAGTGGTGTGTGAGAGGGCGGGTGAGAGGCATAATGTAAGTGTGACTAATGTAGCTCAGACAAGACCGCTATATTATCCCTAGCGATAGCGGTGGGCGGGCAGACCTAGTTGTGGCCTTGATTAGGTCCTGCTGCCGTTGCGATTGCGTACCGGCCCGCGTCATTCATTTAAAGTAATCGGTAAAATTACTATTGAAAACGTAACGCAACACAGTACAAACCAGTCGCCGTAAAATTCAACAAATACAGTAAACGTTTATGGTACAGTGTATTAACTTACGACGTCGCTCGGTGTGCGTATCTCCCGAACGTTTTAATTAAATTTTGCAGCACGGGGCCGTGGCGTTTTAAATCATGCAGCACAAGACAAAGTGCGCCAGCCAGTCGGCTACAGGTAGATTATCCAGGCGGCGGCGGCGGCTGGTGAATGCAATTAACGGTAATCGGGAACCGATAATCCATAGTAAAACTGGTTACTGCGTGCGTGTCCGTTGATGATTTAATTATTGGCCGTTAAATATGCAGTGCAATATTGGCGTTGAGCATTCACCGCATTGTTGATACGTAGGTTGGGGTGAAATTCAATCAAAACCTGACCCAGTAAAACCAACGCATACTTTACTACATTTGAAGCCATATTACACTATCTTCGCTTTGAATTTTAATATCCCAGTAACCACTGTGCGTCTATAATACGTACTTATTTAATCCCAAGTCTTTGTCGTGAGGTGTAACGCTATAGTTAAATTTATTTTGTTTTTATCGTTTGTGTTAGTGATAAGCTGTTAATCTCGTACCATTGAATATTTGTTACGTGAGTCGCAGGTCTCGCTTCCTCTTGTCGTTTTTCCCTTGACGTTTCAATTTCTTACACTTCCGTGGTGTTTTTTCTGCGATATTCCGATTGGTCTTATTTTGTCTTCAATTATCATTGCTTTCATATATTTTGTCTTTAACAATGTTCTCGCAATCTAGTGCCAAGCGACCTGCCATCATCGGTTATCATCGAGCTCAACCGGCCCCATAGAAAAATACTGACTACCCTACCGTTCGCCGTCGCGTATAGACACGCGGTAACGAAATGAGAGATATTAAATGAACTGATACAAAAACATGCAACACCCCGAAGAGAAAGAGATTTCTCTAAATCGGTCTAAATAAAACAATACGCGAAATTATCGTGGTAGGTTAGTTATCTAGTCAGTGCGCGTGTATACTAATGCACTTCCTCTTAAACGTATGTTGCAAATCGTTACGCGTATGTATAAAATTTATGCGAAACGGGACTAATTAAAATTGTCCGCCTTCAAATGTAGCTAGTGTTTTATTTTCAGACCATGATGAATACAATGGCCCGGCAAAGAAAATAGACTCACTTTGTTGCGGTTTGGAAGCTCTTGAAGAATCGCGAGTTATTCCAAAGACGCTAATAAGGAAGGCTGGATTGTTTGTTAGAAAGAAGTGGACTGTATTTGAGATATTGAACATGCGTTTATTGAATAATTTGGTTTGTTAGTTACGATCGCCACGTGCGGAAGCATTTGAGGCGATAATGCCCGAGATTAATTTTGAATGAAATCGTGGTCCATTGCAGATGGACGCAGGTAGACGATTAAAGTGAAATGTTATAAATGCATGCTGTATAATAGCCAAAAGCCGCGGCTGTAAGAGAAGTGTTTAACGAGAGTTGCGCTCGGAGTCGTGTTATAAACTAAACTAATACTGGCTTGCAGTCGGCTAGGCTGGCCGATTGCAAGGTTTGATAAAAGCGTGACGTCATCCGCGCGTGCCGTGCAATGTTAGTAGGCTGCTTACAACTGACAACACAGTACAAAGTTTAAACATACTGCCCGCCAAAATCGGGACGATTTTGTACATTAACGGTTAAATTGAACAATATAATAATTAGACTTACATGTCGTAAGCGATACAATAATTGGCGCACTGGCCAGAGAGCAATGACATAATGGACATAATATAAATTCAATTAACAATCACCAAGCATACAATAAATTGATAACACCATAAAAAATACAATAATTTCCCCATGATATTGACATAACAACCCCAATGAATTTCATAATGTTTTGACCCTTAGAAAATACAATACATATATAGAATAATTGCCACTATAACTGACACTTGTGGTTCTCAGAATTTGAATCACACAAACACATTAACGATACACAACATTCATAATAATTGATAGTACATATGAGACACAGTCACTATTTCTGTAATAGCTAGCGACACTTAACAATGTTACGATGCTTATGATACAATTGACTTGTATGCTCGCCCCGGGGAATGTCCCGGGCGTGTTCCATGTAATGTGACACGCGCACACCCATGCATACACACACACACGCACACACACACACCGTAAGGCACGCAAACGACTAGCTTGTTGCCACCGGAAGGGGGCATAATTTGTGGATGGGTCGGCGTAAGATACCTAGCGCGGTGCGTACTTCTGCGACGCGTACTAAGGAATCTTGACCCGGAAAAACATTGGTAATTACCCCACGCTTCCATTCTAGAGGGGGGGAATTGTCATCCAAAATGAGGACAAGTTGTCCGACCTTCAAATTTTTAAATGGGGTGCGCCATTTGTTGCGCTGCTGCAGCTGGTGCAGATAATCCCTAGACCACCGTTTCCAGATGGTCTGCGTAAATTTTTGGAGCAGAAGCCATCTGCCCAAATGAGTATTATTGCCTTGTGTATAGTCGGGTTCCGGAAGTGCCGTCAGTGGAGCACCGACCAAAAAATGAGCGGGTGTTAAGGGTTCAGGGTCTCTAGCATCGTCGGACACGGCGCATAACGGGCGTGAATTAAGGCAAGCCTCAATTTGAGAAAGAAGGGTAGAATATTCCTCAAAATTCAAAATCGTACTGCCAATTACGCGACGTAAATGGAATTTAACACTCCTTACACCACTTTCCCACAAACCACCGAAATGAGGGGCTGAAGGGGGGATAAAGGACCATTTGATGCCGTGGAGACCGCAAAACTCCAGAGAAGATTGTTCAACTTCCTTGGAGGTTAAAAATTTGTACCAATCATGCAACGTGTGGTTGGCACGACGAAAATTCGTGCCATTATCCGAAAATATTTGCGCGGGAATACCTCGGCGCGATATGAACCTTTTTAAAGCCGCTATAAAGGCGTTGGAAGTAAGATCCGACACCAATTCTAAATGGATGGCCCTAGTACACATGCATATAAATAGAGCGATATATGCCTTGGTCGTGGACTTAGAGCGCTGCCCGCCATGGCGCAAAAACACCGGACCTGCGTAATCCACGGCCGACTGTGAGAATGGCCTTGACGGCGTGACCCTAGAAGAGGGTAATTGACCGAGTAATTGATTCGCGCCTTTAGCCCGGAAACGAAAACAAGTGACACACTTATGTATCACTGAGCGGATATAGGACTTATCGTGTATGATCCAATACTTACGCCTAAGCGAAGCTTGAGTTGATTGCACTCCAGCGTGCAACAAACGGATGTGTTCGTATTCAATTATTAATCTCGTGAGATGAGAGTGCGGGTGTAAAATTATTTGGTGTTTAGTCTCGTAGCTAAGTGGGGAGAATTGCAAGCGTCCACCCACTCTTAAAATGCCTGATTTATCCAGGAATGGGTTGAGAGCAAGAATTTTACTACTGCGTGGAAGGCACCGGTGTGCCTCAAGTTCCCTAACCTCTACGTCGAAATGCAACTTCTGAGATTGCCGGACAAAAACCAAGAGCGTGTCAGACAATTCTTGAGCCGACAAAAAGGACGTGTCTCTTTCAACCACCGCGAGCCTAGAATTGCGAAGAATTCGACGGCAGTATGCGAAGACGCGAATAAGCCTCGTAAGAGATGAATAGTTTTCAATGTAACTATGTGTTGAGGACGCGACAATTAGTGAGGTTTGAGCCTGCTTGCGACGTTCCTCTTCAATGTCGGGAAAGGTACAGGGAGTATTAATGTCGAACGCGCTGACCGGCCATGAGGCCGCATCACGAGCCAACCAGGAGGGACCATGCCACCATTGAGCATGACAGTGCAGACTACGAGGGAGGCAACCGCGCGATAAAACGTCGGCAGGGTTGTCATTCGATACTACATGACGCCAAATTCCCCTGCTGCTAACAAGACGCTGTATTTCTGCGACACGGTTAGCCACAAATACCTTCCAGCGGGAAGATTGCTGATGTATCCAGTACAACGCTATCATCGAATCCGAATAAAGATATAATCCGTCAAAATTGTAATCGACGGCATTTAAAACCTTGGACGTTAATTGAGCCAACAATAAACAAGCACAAAGTTCAAGTCTAGGAAGCGTTATCTGTTTCAGCGGAGCGACCCTAGATTTAGCACACAACAAGTTTGATGATATGGCGCCGTTCGAATAGACCGCCCGCACATAAATGCAACACGCGTAACCTTTAACCGAAGCGTCGGCGAATCCGTGCAGCTGCAATGAACTAACTGGGCAACTGTTCGAACTCTTAACCGACCTCGTAATCTCAAAATGAGTGTCGGAGACTAATTGGGTGTATAATTCCGACCATTGATTGGCTAGTGACCCGGACAAGGGTTCGTCCCAATCAGTGCCCGCCAACCACAACTGCTGCACGAAATGCTTGCAGCAAAATGTGATGGGAGCAATTAGACCTAGTGGATCATAGATCCCGGCAATGATTGACAACACGCTTCTCTTGTTGAGAACGGTTAGATTGTCATCACCCCTAACGGTGTACAAAAAGTTATCCCCCTCAACATTCCACTGTATGCCCAAGGTACGCACGTTTTGACCCTTGCTGAAGTCACGGGTTACTTGGGCGCGAAGAGTCATAATCTTATGGTGGTTAGAGAACCATTTGTGTAACGAAAAACCATACCTCCTCAACAACTTCTCGATCTCGCCTTTCATTTCAGCTAAGCTGTTCGGATCATCCGAACCCGTTATGAGATCGTCTACGTAAAAGTCATTTGCTATGGCCTTAGCAGCGGTAGGGTAGTCGGCTTTGTTTTCATATGCTATTTGAGCCAGACAACGCGTAGCAAGGAAGGAGGCACTAGCAGTGCCATATGTAACCCGTCCTTAACGCGTAATGTCGCAATTCCTTATGCGGTGCATCACGCCAAACAATGCGTTGCAAGTTTGAATCCTTAGGATTAACAATGATCTGGCGATACATCTTTTCAATGTCCGCAATAAGTACGTATCGGTGGGTGCGGAACCGAACCATTATCGAAAACAGATCCTGCTGGATCGTAGGACCGACCATTAAAGTGTCGTTAAGGGACAAATTATTGGTGGTTTTAGCGGATGCGTCAAATACCACGCGCAATTTAGTGGTTAAGCTAGAGTCTTTGAAGACTGCGTGATGGGGCAGATAAAAGATCTCTGACCTGTCAAGCGACAGATCGTATTCATTAAGCGGCGACATGTGGCCAAGTCCTAAGTAGTCATTCATGAACTCACTATAATCCTTATAAAGGGTAGGGTTCTGCTTGAATTTGAATTCTAACGATTGGAATCTTCGTATTGCTCCGCGGAGAGAATCTCCCAAATAAGATTTATCAGATCTGCGGGGCAGGGCTACCACGAATCTCCCGTCGCGATTGCGGCTAGTGTTTTTCACGAAATGCCTTTCACACGGTGAGTCCTCAGATCGGGTTTCGCGACTAGAGATTTCCTCCAACTTCCAAAATTCCTTTAGTTGCGAGGAAACCTGATTATCATCCTTACAGACCATAAATGAAGAAACCGTTCTAGTCATGTCGACGTTGAATGGTAAGTCACCGGCCAAAATAAATCCTAACTTGGTTTCCTGAATTATAGGAAAGTGTGGTCCGCGCGTATATTTCACAGGTTCAATTAATTGTAGAAAATATTGAGCGCCGATTAATATATCGACTTGCGATGAGCAATGTAGGTGAGGATCCGCCAGGAATATGGGCTTGGGTAAATTTAAAGAGGTAAGATTGAATGACTCCGCCGGTAAATTATTAGTTATACTGGGTAATACGGCACAATGTACGTTTAACGTGAAGGGTTTATAGCGTGAATGTAGCCTTACATTAGTGCTGAAGTCAGCCTGGGAAAGCGAGTTGTTTATACCCGTGATGGGCAATTGCGATTTAACTAATTGGAGGCCCAACCTGCGGGCGAAATCCATTGTGCAAAAGTTCGCTTGAGAACCGGAATCCAGTAATATCCTAACGGGAAATTTTTTGCCGACCTTATTGTATGTCATACAGACGGCGGTAGATAACAATACCGATTTATTGGTCTGTGATTTCAGTGAGCACTGGTTGTTAACAGAAGTTACGTCCCTGTTGGGGACATGAATCATGGTGTGGTGACGCCTAGAACATTTTTTACACGAAAATTTGGAGGGACATTTTGAACCCTCGTGTCCCGAACGGAGACAGTTTAAGCAAAGTTTGTTTTTTAGTAACGCATTTTTTCTATCAGGGATAGACAGCGATATAAATTGTGGGCAATCGCTAAGTCTATGCTCACCGTTACATAGCCTGCATAAATTATTTCTAATATGTGAGTGGAATGCGCCCTTTGGATTGCTTATCTGTTTAACTGCCTTGCGATAAGGAGACTTATCGCTTTTGTTCAACCTGCTCGTTGGGCTAGTCGCGTTATCGATATTTTGCAGTAGTTTCCTACGTGAATTTAAAAAATTTGTAAAATTATTAAAATCAGGGAGTTTATGCTCCGATAAACTCTCTTTCCACAAACGTAAAGTATAACTGTCAAGTTTTTTGGCTAGATAATTTACGACAATAATTTCAAACGTGTTGACTGGCAGTTTGAGATTATTTAAAGCGTTTATATTTGCAGAGATTTGATCAATAAATTGCGATATGCTACCTTGGGATTCCTGCTGAACTAATGGTACGTCTAGGACATTCCACACGTGGTGAGCGGAGACAATCAGCTTACTATCATATCTATTCCTCAACAGATCGATAGCCACCGCGTAATTTTCATGTGTTATGGGTAATGATTTTATTACGTTAAGCGCCTCGCCATGTAATGACGAGTGTAAATAATGAAGCTTCTGTATATCTGTCAGGTCTGTTCTGACATGAATTAGTTCCATAAAAATATGGTAATAATGTTGCCATTCCACAATACTACCCTCGAACCGTGGTAATTTTATTGGTTCCAATTGAATGGGGGTTGTTTTAGGCTGTTTACCATCAGTATTAATTAGTGGTTTTTGGTTCAAGTGCTCAGATTGCTCCAACAAGTGTTGCAATTTACATTCTATAGCACAGAGATCGTCCTCCGTTTGCACTCTATCACTTGTTGACGCAACGTCTGCTTCCTCAGCCTCGATTTGTGACTGTATCTCGTCATATTTTGTGGATAATTCCATCAAATGACACAGTTTTATTTTGAGCGCATGAGGATCGCTGTTTAACAAATCAAAATTATCCGCGAAGGTATTTATTCGGGATATTGAGGCCTTAATTGTACCTCGTTTTTTTATCAGAGCCCTTACATCGGCCATTATTACAGTTTGAGATAAAAAATGGAAAGATATTTAGAAACAATTGAGCATCGAGCATGTGAACCACAAACTTAATTTTGAATGAGTTTAAATACGTTTGGTAGCTAGCGATCGTTGGTTTGAACATAAACTTACTCTCTCTAACTAATCAAACTCGTTGGCAGTTAAATTATTGAAATTATAAATCTAAATGATTACAAAGTATAGCTTTATCTTTAAAGTTCTGACTGATAATGAGCTGCCAACCATCTATTAATTTATATTGTGTAATAAGTTAATTGTTTATATAAATATGTCAAAAAACACACACTGGGTGAAATATTATTAAAAATAAATCAAATATAGGTAAAGTTTATAGTCACGTGGCCGTCGATCCATTCGTGATGAAGCTGGCTTCGATCCCGTTTGGAGCTGCTACACCTCCTGTCTCTGCCGGTTAGCCGTTGCCTCATGTTGTACCCTCCATCATTTAAAGCTGTGGAATCTCGAAAATGTTGTCCTGTTTCGTCCCGTCGTCTCTGGTCTACTGCTTGGCTGAATCTTGTCGAGATGACTGCTACGTGCTTCACGATAATGGTGTCGCTCAGGACGAAAATGATGCCCGTCTGTCGTGATTAACTTCAGATTGGTTTTTCCAGAAATGATGTATATAAATAAATGTTGTCGCCTGTGTACTCAGGTATGAGAAATCTGTGCCGTTGGGACCAAAAATGATGTAGTTTGTTTTGGCCTGAAAATATGAAATCCTGCCTGATTGGACCAAAAATGATGTCGTTTTTGGCCTGAAATGTGAAATCCGGTCCGGTGGGACCAAAAATGATGTCGTTTTTGGCCTGAAATGTGAAATCCGGTCCGGTGGGACCAAAAATGTTGCGGTTTGGAAGCTCTTGAAGAATCGCGAGTTATTCCAAAGACGCTAATAAGGAAGGCTGGATTGTTTGTTAGAAAGAAGTGGACTGTATTTGAGATATTGAACATGCGTTTACTGAATAATTTGGTTTGTTAGTTACGATCGGCACGTGCGGAAGCATTTGAGGCGATAATGCCCGAGATTAATTTTGAATGAAATCGTGGTCCATTGCAGATGGACGCAGGTAGACGATTAAAGTGAAATGTTATAAATGCATGCTGTATAATAGCCAAAAGCCGCGGCTGTAAGAGAAGTGTTTAACGAGAGTTGCGCTCGGAGTCGTGTTATAAACTAAACTAATACTGGCTTGCAGTCGGCTAGGCTGGCCGATTGCAAGGTTTGATAAAAGCGTGACGTCATCCGCGCGTGCCGTGCAATGTTAGTAGGCTGCTTACAACTGACAACACAGTACAAAGTTTAAACACACTTTGATATCCAAGAGAGAAAATATTGAGATCCATCACTTCAAATGGCTTCCGATCAAAGCTTTATAGTATTACCTATCTTCAGATCGGACCAGTTTGCCTAAAATCTACATTAAAATATGTCATTGGTATTGGTGTTGTCGCATTATAATATTCGCGTAGTGTACAGAAGTAAAAACGTCCATTGGCTTGCATAACTCGCGCGAGGAGAGGGAAGTGTTGTTTACAAATAGTGAAAATTCAAAATACTAACCGGCTGCTGGTCTGCGGTACATTGAAGAATTCGTTTCACGCTTTGTGAGTCACCGCAATGAATGTATACTGTACCTGTGCAGTGCCAAATATCTGCGACAGCTCCGCCTATGTCGCTGAATGTTAATGTGCATCGAAACCTTTCTCCGGACTCTGCTGTACAACGGATTTCTTAATGAAATGTTTGTTTTGTCTAAGTATTAAATACTTCGTGCATGGACCGATGAAACGGATTACACTTTTGCTATATTCAGAATTTCCCCGATCAAATTTTTAATATTATTATTATTATCGCCAAGTCGTTTCGAAAACCAAGTACTATTTTAGTAGTACTTACTGAACGAGCGAGGCGAGTTCTCAGTTTTAATTCGACCGTGTGATATTTGTCTGTCTGTGTGGGGGTATGCCTCACGATACGTATCTTCTGAACGCATCAACCGACTTTCGTAAAACTTGGCATCCATATCCGTACTTTCACCCCCCTCCCCAAAATAGGAAGGCGGGAAGCAAAATGTGAGGGGATCAGAATTGTGAGAAAGTCGCAATTGCCCATGCGAGGTATTATATTAAAGGGAATTTTGACCTCGGTCTGAATATGGTGTTCAGTTTTGAAATCTGTTCAATGGTTTTACGTCAATTTCCGAAATTTTGGTAAAAATACATATAGCCAAATATATAATAGGGTTGCTACAGCTAGTGCCGTCTCCCTTCCTTCAACCTGGCTTTGCAATTCTCACGATGTTCCCATTGTCCTTCCTCAAGTCCTATACGTTGCATAGAACCAAATACGTTTCTATAGCCAAATATACATAGAAAATTCGTCCGATTTTTTTTTACCTGATGCTTTTCCCAGGACACGACGATATGCTTTTGAGTTCGGAACGATAGCGTATAAAACGGCTTCTGTCGTTGTACATGTGGTTTGGTATGGTACAAAACGGATGCTTAAAAGGGCTCTAAAGAGGTGGGGTCTGTGGGTGTGGGTTAGTGTTCTACTCACGGGGCAAGTAACGCGACCCGTCTACCAGATGCAACACGAGGAAAGCGTGACAACGTAGACAAAGAAAACGTCTACGTTTTCCAATTTCTTTTCACAAATAAAATATTTTTGTGTTCATTGGATGTGTTATCGTTCAAAACGTAAAGTCCCAACTACTTTATACTTTAAAAGTTTTGTGTATATACTGAACTGCTGGACACATCAATGCAAGCCTGTCAGGCATAACAACAGAACAAGCTACGGTACTTCAGAGCAGATTGTATTACATCGATATCCTGGGCATTGCATATTTGATTTTTCTGTTCTGTCGACTGTACGGTCGACAAGCAATACAAGCAAGTACGGTTTTAAAATTATATTTGGATTGTTGATAACTGAAAGATTAATCAAATATTGTGTTGCGTTAATGTTTAGCTGTGATTAATTAAAGTACGACATAAAACCCCCGTTCGTATTGCTACAAGCACTGGGAGAGTATTGGAGTTACGGTATACTCGAAGTATTTTTTCAAAGTAAAAAGATAATTTTTACCTAGAAAGCAAATTGATGAAATCGACCCACAATTATACCAACAGAAAGTAGGGTTACATAAAGTAACGTAGTTCAGTATGGGGGTAGTAACATTAAATATTCCAGTTTCTTAATATACGAGGGTAGGGTGAATAGTTGCGGGTCTAACGCAGACGTAGCGCTACTACGCTCATTGTTTTGACCGTGTGGTATGTTTCATGTTTTGTAGGGCTACAGTCCACCGTTGTAAGCGCTTCCAGCATCATTGGATAGACTGGAAATTCGTGCTGTGATTCAATTTTGTTTTCATAGATTTGCCTGCAACCGTTATAAAAAAAAGGAGCTCTATTCAAAGTTGGGGGACTCTTATCCATCGAATACAATGGTTGAGCGCTGGGTTGCGGTATTTAAATGGGTCGGGCAGGCAAGCACAACTGACGACCCACGTGTTAGACATCAATTGAAGTGACTGTGACTGTGACTCTGCCAGCAAAAATAGAAAGAATACATAAAATCGTTTTGGTAGACTGTAGATTGAAAGTGAACGAGATAGCTTGAGACTGGTGGTATATCAACGGAGCCTGTCCGCAGTATCTTACACGAACATCTGAGTATGACAGCTGTGCGCTAGATGGGTGCTTTGTTTGCTGACACTTGACCAACAAAATTGTCGAAAGGATGTTTCAACCGATTGTTACGATGGCTAAAATCAAAGAACTGAAGTTCCAATTGATTCGTCAGGCACCATAATCGCCCCATTTACCATGAGTGACTTCTACCTGTTTCCTAACCTCAAAAATGACTCGCTGGGAAAAGATTACTAACGACATTCAAGTCAGCTACTTTGAGGACCTCGAGAAATCGGCTATCAGTCTGGAATAACCGCTTTATAACATCGTTGGAAAAAGTGTATAGAGCTAAATGGAGATTATGTTGAGAAGTAAACGCAAATTACTCCAGAAAAGTGTACGTTTTCTTATTCAGGCCCGGCACTTTTCATCCTACCCTCGTAGGTTACCTTTATTGTTTAGAAACCTGTCGTTTTCTTTTGTTTTAGTACTCCTGAAGCCTTTTTACAACAGTTGTATCGCATTTTCTGGTTTTAATAAGCTATGTCCACTTAATCTCGGGATATTGTAAATTTCCAAAATATACCGTAAAAATATAGTTCGGTATAAAATATAGCGTTTAAACAAAAATTTGTGTTTGCAGATCCATCGTCCTGCTATAAATACCTGACAATCGAATCGTTGTTGGTCCTAAATTTTATAATAATAGGAGTCTCGGTTTTGTCTTTTGTAATGTCTCTCGAATTGAAACGAGTCGAGAATCTTCGTGACGGTTCATTGATCAGATTAAAATTGGTGTAAGTTGAGAGCAACAGGTGTAACACGAGTTCACTGAACACTTACCGTTCCGTTACATATAGCCGGATCAGTACATTAACGCAGTAAACAGAAACCAAAGTTTATTTATGTAAACACTTTAGTGTAAGATAAACGTCCGTTTCATTTGGTACATTCGATTTGCTCGCGTCCTTCAAACTTTACAGAATGCGTTACAATTTGTGAGAGACTGGGGGCGCCGGTCGGAGTTCTTTACTACAGCATTCGGCGCCAGCGGACCGAGTGTCCCGTGTCGTATTTTAATAAAATAAGTGTTTGTTTGTGACCAGAAAATGTGTGTGTTTAAAGTATGCCAATGTTTCGGAAACTTTGCTTAAAGAAGGTATTTCCGTGCGCTCCGCGCGCGCGCGTTTAATTTAGTGGAAGAGTTTCGGTACAGCAGACAAACAAGTAAGGCAACAAGACTCGAATGGCTAAATTAGTTGAGGTCGGTAAGATATTGGATTCGTGTAATGTCGCCAGTTCAGGCGACGTTTTTCGAACCCGTCCGTCCATTTTGTAAACGAGAGAGCGACAGGTCGATGGGGAAAGTTATGGTTAGTGACAGCAGTACACCTTTTGCGCATACGTTAAAGCAACCTGATACAGGTATCGGGTAGTGTTCGGCGTACCCGCGTACATCTGCCGCTATTGTGATTTTACTTTCTTTCGCTTTTTGGCGGCCTGAGGAAAATTCTCGAAACAAAATCGAAACGTTGCCGACGTGATGGCGTTTAATAGCAACCGACCACGGCCTAACAGCCCGGTTTTTAGACGTAATTTTTAATTTAATGTCAGTTACGTTGGATAAAGTGGGGTCCGATATCAGGGTATAACGACGAGAGAAGATGTGAATAATTTTTCTATTTATGTTTTTTCATATAATTTTTCAATTAACATTTGTACAAGGCTTATCCAGAAAGTAAGTACCGTCTGCGCATATATCCCGCGCATATTGTAGTACGAAGATCTACGCGCATGCGTAGTTACTTCCTTCTATTCGACGACGAAGTAGCCAAGCTATATTGTGTTTGCTTACGTTCCGATTTACGTTTACTACACATTGGTAATCATGTTTAAAAAAATCGATCGGCCTGCCAGTTGTGAAATAAGAACAGTTATTAGGTTTTTGAATGCGAGAAATCTTCGTCCTTACGAAATTCATCGTCAGATTTGTGAAGTATGGACAGAATGCGATTAGTGAAAATAAAACGTAAAAGGTTGCAGGTAAACTACCCCTTCCCCTTAACCGATCTTCAGCAAAATCAAAAGGCCTTGAGTTCTCTACAATTCAGGGATGTATGCAAAAAATTATTTGATTCTGTTTGAATATGCGGCAGTTATCGTTCGTCATAGAAAAAATTACCCTTGTTAGTAAACTACCCCTTTCTCTTAACTGATCTTCACCAAAAACAATAGGCCTCGAGTACTCTACAATTCAGGGCTGTATGCAACAAATTATTTGATTCTGTTTGAATTTGCGGCTATCGTTTGCCATAGAAAAAAATTCTACACACACACAGTTTTCGAAAAATGGCTTTTCTTCAAGTTTGGAGGGTAGTACAATCAGAATCAGCCCTTATCTCGAACACGATTTTTTTTCACCATGCCCATACTTCCATTTCCTTATGGAACATGGAAGTAATTAGTGCCAAGATACGACAAATGTCTCAACTTGCGGAAATTACTTTCTGGATAAGCCTCGTATCATACGAACGTGTATGTGCAGGTGAAATTTCCAGAATTTTACTGTTTTAATGCTTTATGTAAAGAAATCCATTTAAAAGAATTTCGACTACTTAATGTAACTTTACCTCTTCAGAACTTTCTGAATGCCATGGTTCGAAGTTTTCTCAACAAGTATCGGCAAGTGACGGGGAGGAGACATGCTACTGGATCATATTCTTCAAACCGAGTCGGTTGGGTGGACATGTTTTCACCGCGAGGTTGTACCATCTACAAGTGCATTCAAATCCGCATAATTTGTTCCGAGTTAAAATTAAAAAAGTCACGTTTGCGTGTTTGAGTGGAACAGGGTCAAGGCTGCTTGCCAACGAATGTTACGCGTTTTATGCGCGCGCCGCCACCCTCCTTACACACCTTTTTTCTGTTTCTGTTTTGTGTGAAGAAGACGACGCGGTTGGGTCGTTAAAATAATAATACCGACGTTTGGATTTCATCGTCTGGCATGAGTCGCTGTTGGCCACATTTCAACGCGTTCCACTTCTTTTCAATGTAAATACGTCGGTACGCGTATAATCTTCAGTACGAAGCGGCAATAAAATCGTTAACGGCCAATATGTAGAGCAATTATGAACATTTTACGGATAATAGCGTGTCAGCTTGTTCGTGTCGGTTTCCCATTTTGTCCGCTATTCAGCCAGTGCAACAAGTTGAATTCTGTTCATCCAGTACAGGTCGGATATCGATAAAGAAAGTCTCTGTTTAATTCTGTTTAAATTGTAGTGAGCGGGGTCAGTCTGACATTTTGGATTAATTGAGAGAGCGGACGACTGAGTTTTGAATTTCGATGCTCCTACCCTTAAAAATAATGAAAACCAGCAGAAATAGTGTGGAAAACTTATTCCGTGATGGTACTTGATACGGGACAATTCGTAAGTTGCAAATTTGTCAACTTTCGAAGTAAATGGTGCGTGGCGGCGCTTATCGATTGTTCCCATAGAGAAGCCGGCATTGTGCGTTAGATGGATTCTCTCAAAGCATTGAAGACTGACGAAGACGCGAATTAACGTGATCGATAAACGTTGTAGACTGGGTGTATCGCAGCCGACTTGATGTACCAGAGTCTGTTGGTTCAGTACTAAACGTGAACCATCATACAATATTAAAATAAAAAACGATAATTTTTGGATATGCAGTGATAGAAACCTGACAGCCTATCTAGAGCGGTGGAGTGTACGTTTATTCACGAAAATGTAACTCTACCATCGTGCCCCCCCCCCGTATAATACAAATTTAATTAAATTCAAAAAAGAAGGTGGTGAATCGAAATTGGAAAAATGAAGTCCTTCATTGGAAAAAAATGTCTCATGAAGTTCTTGTCATTTTCTTAGTTTGTTCTGTAATTATCGTCATCATTAGTACTTTCGCAGTGATCTGTTTCCCCGTTGTGTGTAGCGTGTTACATAAGCAAGTCATCTCGCTGTCTTACAAAGAGGTTCGACCGAGCCTGCGTCCACTACCTGCCATGCGTTTGATACTTGCCGTGGTAACTTAAATTTTACTTCCATGTTCCTTAAGGAAATGGAAGTATGGTGATGGCAAAAAAAAAATCGTGTTCGAGATTATTGCAGATTCTGATTGTACTACACTCAAAACATGAAAAAGTCATTTTTCGGTGTGTGTGTGTGTGTGTGTGTGTGTGTGTGTGTGTGTGTGTGTGTGTGTGTGTGGATTTTTTTTCTATGGCAAACGATAACAGCCGCAAATTCAAACAGAATCAAATAATGTTTTGCATGCAGCCCTGAATTGTAGAGTTCTCAAGACCGTTTGGTTTTGGTGAAGATCGGTTAAGGGAATAGGGTAGTTTACCTGCAACATTCTGTCTTAACAAGGGTAATTTTTTCTATGAAGAACGATAACTGACGTAAATTCAAACAGAATCAACTACTCTTTTGCATACCTTTTTGAATTATACGGAGCTCAAGGTCTGTTGATTTTGTTGAAGATCGGGTTAAGGGAAAGGGGTAGTTTACCTGCAACGTTTTATATTTTAACAAGGGTATTTCCTATGGCAAACGATAAGAGCCGCACATTCAAACAGAAGCAAATGATTTTTTGCATACAGCCCTGAATTGTAGAGTTCTCAAGACCTATTGTTTTTGGTGAAGATCGGTTAAGGGGAAGGGGTAGTTTACCTGCAACGTTTTTTTATCGGGTGTAATTTTTTATTTCTATGGCAAACGATAACAGCCGCAAATTCAAACAGAATCAAATAATGTTTTGCATACAGCCCTGAATTGTAGAGTTCTTCTCAAGTCCTATTGGTGTTGGTGAAGATCGGTTAAGGGAAAGGGGTAGTTTACCAGCAACATTTTATGTTTTAACAAGGGTAATTTTTTATATGACGAACGATAACTGCCGCAAATTCAAACAGAATCGACTACGTTTTTGCATACCTTTTTGAATTAAAGAGAACTCAAGGTCTGTTGATTTTGTTGAAGATCGGTTAAGGGAAAGTGGTAGTTTACTAGCAACATTTTATGTTTTAAGAAGGGTAATTTTTTTACGAAAGATAACTGCCGCAAATTCAAACAGAATCAAATAATGTTCTCCATACACCCCTGAATTGTAGAGTTCGCAAGATCTGTTGTTTTTGGTGAAGATCGGTTAAGGGAGATGGGTAGTTTACCTGCAACGTTTTATGTTTTAACAATGGTAATTGTTTATATGACGAACGATAATTGTCGCACATTCAAACAGAATCAAATATTTTTTTGCATGCGTCCCTGAATTGTAGAGGACTGAAGGTCTATTGATTTTGGTGAAGATCGGTTAAGAGAAAGGGGTAGTTTACCTGCAAACGTTTTATGTTTTAACAAGAGTAAAGTACTTAATTTTGATAAATAATGTATCCTAATAAGAAGCTCATAATAATCCACTGTAGAAACGTAGATGAAATATCTATAAATGAAGAGGTTAGGTGAACGGGGTGGGGGTAATTTTCTATTAATGAATGGGGAGGGGAGAATTTTTTATGTGTACTACGTTATCGGCACCAAAGAAGTAGTTCTTTGTTAAAATTGCTTCCCGGGCTGTTTAGCCGTAGTCCAATGTTTTCTGCAAAACCAGACTTTTCGGCAGTCCATCGACTGCCATCATCAGTGAAAATCAAGTGCGAAAACGTGAGGTGGTATACGTTAGTGACCACAGTACCGTGGTTAAGGCTGAAGCAATAATTAGAAAGAAGTAGTTTCTATGGTAACATTTCATTTCGAATATGTTTTTAAATATAAATCTTAGAACATGGAAGTCGTGTATGGTTCTCCGTACCGATATTTCATTAAGTTATGCATATTTGTTCCGAGGGGTTGTAAAGTTACCCAAGTCCATATAGGTGAATTTACGGAAACTGAAATTAAAGGTCTTCAAGTCCCAATGATAAATAATAAAATTATTAAACAGATTATCGGCCATCTAAGGACCACATCCTAATTTCAGTTCTTTGTTCTTTTCTTTTTCTCCAATATTCTTTTACCTTTTCACTGTGTCTCTTCTTCTTGTCTTCAGTCCACTTTGACCTGCGTTTTTCTCTCTCCTACCTTGGACTCCTTCCATTTTCAACACTTTTGCCCAAAAAAACTTCTTCAATTGCTTGTTCTGCGTGTATATTATTTTTTTCTATATCCGTTTGGACTTCTTCCGTCACAGATATTTGAAAATCTGCTTTGTTAACCTATTGTCGTCCATTCTGTATAAATGTCCAAAAAATAATAGTCTTCTTTTTCTCATGGCTTCTGTTATATTTTCTATACTTTGATATATTTCATCTTTACTTCTTAATTTCCAACCTTCTGATGTTTTTCGTGGCCGTAATATTTTCCTAATAATTCGTCTTTCCAATATTTCTAGTTTGTCTAAATTATAATTCAGTGCTAGACATTCACTTGCATATAGTCATTCTGGATTCACTACTGTACTGTAATGCCTTATTTTCGCATTTTTAGATATGAACTTTTTATTGTAAATATCTTTAGTTATACCAGATCTGCCCTTTCCATTTTATGAATCCTTTCTTCTATAGCAGATTTTTCTAAACCATTGTCTTGAATTATTTCTCCTGGATACTTAAATTTTCTCTATTCGCCCAATATCTGTTACCAGGAATTTTGGCGCATTTTTATTGTTCGTGAGAAATTTGTTTTTTCTGCAGAAACTCTTAAGCTTGTTCTACTGGCTATGTCCTCTAAAAAATTAACTTGTGTTTAATTTTTGTTATTAAAAAGTTAATTTTTTTCTGTGTCGGCCATCTAAGTACCACATGCCAATTCAAATTCTTTACTCTTTGTTCTTTCCTTTTTTTCCAATATTCTTTCATCTTCTCACTGTGTCTCTTCTTTCTGTCTCTTGATCCTGTGTTTTTGTCTCTTCTACCCTGGACTCCCTCCATTTTTAACACTTTTGCCCGAAAAACTTCTCCTTCAATTGCTTCTTCTGCATGTATATTATTTTTTTCTACATCCTTTTGGACTTCTTTAATCCAACTTGATGTTGACTTCTTCCCCCACAGATATTTGAAGATTTACTTTGTCAACCTATTGTCGTCCATTCTATATAAATGTCCAAAAAATAATAGTCTTCTTCTTCTCATCGTAAAAGTTAATTTTTATATTAATAGTTTTTGATTTATTAAATAGGGTTTAAAAAAGAAAAGCAAAATAGAAATTAATAAAAAAAATAAAATGTCTTTTTTGAAACATCAGTGGTTAGTTTTGCTACTAATAACCTCACGGTTTATTCTGTAATTCCGGAAACTTTTATATACGTACCATTTACTTTTTGAAGCTTATTTTGCGAACCTTTGTTACGAATCCGAGTGTATGGTGTGGTATAGATAATTTTTTTCAAAAATCGTAGTTACATCCGCAAGTAAACATTTCAAACCACAGTACAACATATGCTTTACAAATTGCACTTAAATTGACTCATAGAATCGTGTTTAATCATGTTCAAAATAAAAATAAAAAATACATTATTAGTGGAGTTTGTGCGCGGAAGGTAGGCATTGACACAGTAATGGAGAGCCGTCTTGATCATGTCACGGCTGACCCGATTAACCTGTTTACTTCCACGGTTACCGTTTATACCGGTGTGCTTACATACTTGGGAAGGAGTTTGTTTACACACAGATGCCCCCGGTTGGTATGTGTAGTTGGCGTTTGCTAAGAAACAGATGTTTCACTTAACGCACGAGGAATTTTTATAACGCCGAGTGGCGCGTGCCGGTCGAAATAATACTGCCGCGATATTTATGTGACGTTGCCTACATAAATATCCTAGTTGTGTTGTTTTACAGTGTTTACACGGGAGGTGGCCTGGCCAGCTGGAGACTTACATTGCGTCACCGACCAAAGGTGGAATACACGTGTTAAGTACCTCATTCTAAACGTACCCGAAATTAAGGCAACGCTAATATAATTATATATTTCTGTAGGTCTATTTACGACCGGGATTGGCGTTTTGTTTTCCTGGTGTTAGCGAAGTCACTACGGTGGTGTATGTGGAATTGGCCTTTGGGTTGAGGGGGTCGAGTCGGCTTCATACAAAAGAAAAATCCAGTTAAGACTGATCAACATTACTATGTTTAAAGTGGTTGAAAACGTGTGATAACAATCCTAAATCAGTCCCATTGAAACGGTAATAACACAATAAAAATACGCGTTATTGAAATATTGTTTGGTTGATACTTATTGACTGAATTGATTTTCTGTATTTCAATTTCAAACGTATACCCAAATGCAGTGTAATAAATCTGTTTGTATATTTAAAAAAGAGTTTCTACTCTATTTTAGCGTTCACAGATGAAGAAAATAATAAAATAGCTAAAAATTAAGAGATTTTTCGACCATGGGGGGGTCCGGTCCCGTTCGCCCCCCCCCCTCCCCGGTAAATACGCCGCTGATTCACTATTGTTTCCAACAGGCTGAAAGTATCGAAACGTTTTTATTATTT
Source organism: Magicicada septendecula (assembly GCA_034769895.1). Lineage (NCBI taxonomy): Eukaryota > Metazoa > Arthropoda > Insecta > Hemiptera > Cicadidae > Magicicada > Magicicada septendecula. The sequence goes on from CM068371.1 coordinate 68,172,628, forward strand.
GGAAGTGCATACTTTTCTACACCCTAGAACATAGAGGTTTACTTAAAGTAATATTAATTAATGTCTTGGGTGTAAATTGGTTTGAACTACATTGAGACTAGTTTGAATTGGGCCCTCCAACAACTTAATTGCCTGCATTTCCCCCTCAAATTATGTTTTAAAATATAGGCTCTTCTCCACAAGAGTGCTGAGTATCATGACATGTGTTTCTCCAGTTTGCCCCACCCAGGACCAAATTGTGTAATACACAATTATTCCATCAATTATTTACATGCAACCCCTCCCATTTTCCATCAGCCCCTCTTTCACACAAACACTATATCATGAGTATAGTTTCTTCATATTTTAATTACTGTAATATATAGAGTGGTGAGCGTGTGCATACTTTTCTAAGGCAGAGTAACGTGACCACAAATCCATTTCAGGATGGATACACCAGGCCTCATGAACGTGTGCAATTAATGCAGTTTAGACATAACACTAGTCACATTAACCTTCTTCCAACATGTACATTCCTGCCAACACTTTCAATTTTGGGGGAAATTTACTACATAGTGTGATTTACTGGATTGTCTTAATGCCTTCTTACGAATTTTTGTCAAACTCTAATTAGTTTTTAGAACAGTGTGTACATGAGTTAACTCTCGTGTGCAAGGCAGATGGTTGTAGGACGATTCATTCTTGATTCTTAAGTTACTGAAAGCATGATTTATCGTTAAGTAGTCAATAAGGTATGCTCTGATAAAATTTGCAGGAATCACAGTACTGAAGTCACACAAATCAGAATTTTGTTACACACAGGATTTCGCTACTGGATTTAAAAATAAACAGAAACAAAAGTAACAGGATGATTGAGTTTATCGAATATTTAGTGAACCTGTAGTGCTTCAAAAAAGTAAAATAATTTTAGTAATTCTGAAGATATTCATAATGTCTGTTTAATTTTATTTGAATATTCTGTATATTTTTAATGACATTTTTATTAAACAAGCTGGAAATTGTGAGTAGTGACTGTGTGAGTGGATGTAGACAATACGAGGGGAAGCACGTGCACATAACATACATCACAAGGTTTGACATCATTCTGTACAAACCAACAATTATTCGGATCAGACTCTGATTATGAATGAAGACATTTTTAAGTTACAGTACCCAGGCTGACAAACTGTTGAGTCTTGTAGTGAGTCCATGATTATGGTGGGTAGACAGTGAAGTCTTTCATTGTGGGTACTTTTGAAGTCTTTCATTTACTCTTTATGCTGGTGGCATTGTGTGGTGGTGGTAAATAAACTAGTTAATGCCGAAGTGTATTCGTGGGTAGTTAATAATGGATCTCTTTCACACATGCGCACACATTTGCAGTTTCGATGTGCCATTACCTGTATACAGGTCCTATGTCTTATTAAAATTACTTCCAAATGAGTGTAAAACTTTATTCAGAATATCAAATCGGTAGTCCCACGTTTCAGCCTACCCTGCCTGTGTCGCCAGTACACAAAGGATCAAAAGAAAAAGTTTAACTTTCCAAGTAATTAAGGTTGCCATAACTTCCATCTAAGAATCAAAGTAACTAGGCTGATTTACATTGTACCTGAAAGGCTTTGTAGTGCAACCTAGGCACATTCATACTTCACATCTTGAAAATTGCCTTAAGAGAGAATCGTAGTTGTTAAAAGGTTGTAGGCTCTTTGGCCGTAGTTCCTGTTTTTATATGGTTTGTTAAAGTTTCTGTCATACATTTGTGCAGGTCCTGCATCAGCCATCTTCAGTTGATAGGGACTCGATGTGTCAGTCTTAAAACTACCTGAATTAACAGACAAATTGTATAGTGGAAGTACAGGAACTTTAGAAACTTTTACAACAATCAACCAAGGATATGAAAGCCTTTGTAATTTGCAGAGAATTGTTTCAGCTTCATTTTGTTTTGCTTTTGCTAATTTACTATAGCAATAAATATTGTAGTTCTTCTAACTCTAAAAGACTTTCTTATAATTTTTGAATATGTTATCTGTATCTCAAAATGGTCTGTTAGTTTTATTCCTTGGGCGTCTAAACCATTTATAATTTGGTAATGTTTATTCTCCGAGTTTCATGTGTAGTAGTGAGTCATAAAATATAACTTTGAATGAAGATATGTGGGCGCAAGAGTCCAGAATAAAAGCTAGAAGCATGAGTAATCCAAATGTCAAATATCCGAACCCACTGAAACAGAAAAAGTTGTAAATAGGAGATAATTACAGCTGTTGACTATCATGTGCATGACACATGATGAACTTCTGTCCACTAATCAATTCAATTTAACTGTAGATTTGTGTTAATTACATCCCATATTCTTGGTTTGTATAACCGAAAAGGAAAGAAAATTACTTTCTTTTTTTAAGTAGTAACTGAATGTGTAGACGTGAATTGACTTAGAAATAATACGAGTGATAGTACAATACATTTTGGTAGTATTGGAGGCTTCCTGTTTGCATGACTTAATGTGGTGACATAAGACATTTTGTATTTAACCGAATGTGATCAGGCAAACAAAATTAGGACATTTACTGTGGGAGAAAGCATTTGATTTTAATAAAATTTAGGTGGTATACGTGACTTTAAAGAAAACTAAAGGTGGTTGAAAAATTTCAACTCACTACATGAGAATTGAGTATTTAATGACAAATTTTAGCTAATGATTGTTAAACATCTAAAAATAAATTTCATAATGTAATAATATTTACAGCATTTTTTGTATATTTTAAACTCTAATGGAGTCTACTTCACAGTGGTGTATTAGAATTATTTTATGTGTTTGCGTATCAGGATTTTTATACTCTCAGTCCCAGTTAGTTTGGATAACTGACATTTTGTTTTACTGTCTGTACATTTTTTAATGTTGTCCCTCTTCTAGGATTGTATGTGGTTATAGTTTTTTTAATGTGTTTATGGTGTACATCAGTAATGATATTAATTTTATATTCAGTTTTATGTTTCTCCGTGTGAGAATGTGGCATGTGTCTGTGTATAGGGATGGGATGGCAGTATGACAGCCAGTAGTGATCCAATTTAGAGACAGTGTATGTAGTAGTTGGTCCTGTGAGAACTGTTCAGAAGAAACCCTAGAGAGTACGTTGTGACAGGTCAAGTCCGAAGGGATAATTGGTGTCATTGGGCATTGACAGTTGATTTAATCATTAATTAAATAACCTGGTCTGCCTGTCATATTGTGCTGAGAAGGGAATTTTGTATAATGTTTGCTGTGTGCCATGTAAATACGGTACACTCCTGACTGGGTAAACATCACCAATCCACATTCACTACTGGTTATTTGATTAAATCTCGGTAAATAGTTTTCTGTGTATTTAGGATGGTGGCACGATGATTCTGTGGTTGAATAATTAATATTTTTGAAACATCTGACATCTCTATTTGTGTGTGGTCTTTTTCCTTTATTTTCCAAACGCAACAATCAGTTTTATGTGTTTATCGTTTTCATTCATTTCAGTTTGACTAATTTTCATTCATAAAGTAAAAGAATCACTTGTATAATGCATTCGGAAATGACATTATAGCTTGGAACAAATGTGAAAAAGTAGAATATATAGTGTAGATATATTCACTATCATGTAGATATATTCACTATCAACTTTAATATTATGTAATAATATCAAAGTAATAATATGTAAGAAAAAATACAAAAATTAAATAAATTGTGGTTTTAAAAAATAAACCAAATCTAATATAAAACTTTAAACTTATGTAGTCATTTTGAAGAATGTTTAACTTGTTTATTAATATATAAAATTGAAACTTATTAAGTAAACATAATACATTGTTTCAGTTAATACTGGTTATCTTATACAGTTAGTTTAGTAATTATATATGTTATAGTAAACCATTTTTGCATAAAGGTAAATGGAATCTTGCTATACATTTAGAGCCCCTTATTTAAATATTTTGTGTATGTTATAAAAATAAATTGATTCCTCCATGTTCTCTTTGACGTTTAAAGCATGATACAAATTGCATGTGTTAAGAATATAAAATAAATTCAAACTATTATTTGTAACATGCTGCTAAGTGTATAACTTGCGCCCACTTCCACCAACTTGCCACTTAGTGATTTAAAAATGTAACATGATTTTAACATTACAAATAACAAGTCGTCTTCAGCAGTGGCGGATTAGACGCCCTTGGGCCCCTAGGCCCGATTTGCTTTGCCCCCCCCCCCCCCAACAACCTCATGTACAACAAGGTTTTTACATTGGCCTTTAAAAATAGAAATTTGAAATGAAAACAAAATAAAAATATTTTTAAAAAAAATTACAACACCAGATTAAGTTTCAAGGAATTAGTTTAAGTGTTAATTGAATAAAATTTGATCAGTATTATGAAATTATGTAAAAATATCGGTATGGAGAACCATACATGACTTCCATGTTCTAAGATTTATATTTAAAATCATATTCGAAATGAAATATTACCATAGAAACTACTTCTTTCTACTTATTGCTTCAGTCTTAACCACCGTTTTCGCACTCTATTTTCACTGACGATGGCAGTCGATGGACTGCCGAAAAGTCTGGTTTTGCAGAAAACATTGGACTACGGCTAAATAGCCCAGGAAGGAATTTTAACAAAGAACTACTTCTTTGGTGCCGATAACGTAGTACACATATAAAAAATTCTCCCCTCCCCAATCAACTATAATTTTCATTAATAGAAAATTACCCCCACCTCGTTCACCTAATCTCTTCATTTATAGATATTTCATCTACGTTTCTACAGTGGATTATTATGAGCTTCTTATTAGGATACATTATTTATCAAAATTAAGTACTTTACTCTTGTTAAAACATAAAACGTTGCAGGTAAACTACCCCTTTCTCTTAACCGATCTTCACCAAAATCAATAGACCTTCAGTCCTCTACAGTTCAGGGAAGCATGCAAAAAAATATTTGATTCTGTTTGAATGTGCGGCAGTTATCGTTCGTCAAGAAAACATTTCTCTTGTTACAACATAAAATGTTGCAGGTAAACTACCCCTTTCCCTTAACCGATCTTCACGAAAAATTGCGTTCTCTACAATTCAGGAACTTATGCAAAAAATTATTTGATTCTCTTTGAATTTACGGAAATCTTTCGTAAAAAATTACCCTTCTTAAAACATAAAATGTTGCTGGTAAACTACCCCTTTCCCTTAACCGATCTTCAACAAAATCAACAGACCTTGAGTTCTCTTTAATTCAAAAAGGTATGCAAAAACATAGTCGATTCTGTTTGAATTGCAGCAGTTATCGTTCATCATAGAAAAAATTACCCTTGTTAAAACATAAAATGTTGCAGGTAAACTACCCCTTTCCCTTAACCGATCTTCACCAACACCAATAGGTCTTGAGAACTCTACAATACAGGGCTGTATGCAAAATATTATTTGATTCTGTTTGAATTTGCGGCTGTTATCGTTTGCCATAGAAAAAAATTACCCCCGATAAAAAAACGTTGCAGGTAAACTACCCCTTCCCCTTAACCGATCTTCACCAAAAACAATAGGTCTTGAGTACTCTACTATTCAGGGCTATATGCAAAAAATTATTTGATTCTGTTTGAATTTGCGGCTCTTATCGTTTGCCATAAGAAATACCCTTGTTAAAATATAAAACGTTGCATGTAAACTACCCCTTTCCATTAACCGATCTTCAACAAAATCAACAGACCTTGAGTTCTGTATAATTCAAAAAGGTATGCAAAAGAGTAGTTGATTCTGTTTGAATTTACGTCAGTTATCGTTCATCTTAGAAAAAATTACCCTTGTTAAAACATAAAATGTTGCAGGTAAACTACCCCTTTCCCTTGACCGATCTTCTCCAAAAACAATAGGTCTTGAGTACTCTACAATTCAGGGCTGTATGCAAAAAATTATTTGATTCTGTTTGAATTTGCGGCTGTTATCGTTTGCCATAGAAAATACCCTTGTTAAAACATAAAACGTAGCAGGTAAACTACCCCTTTCCCTTAACCGATCTTCACCAAAAACAATAGGTCTTTGAGAACTCTCAATTCAGGCCTATATGAAAATAATCATTTGATTCTGTTTGAATTTGCGGCTGTTATCGTTTGCCACAGAAAATACCCTTGTTAAAACAAAAAACGTTGCTGGTAAACTACCCCTTTCCCTTAACCGATCTTCACCAAAAACAATAGATCTTGATTACTCTACAAATCAGGGCTGCATGCAAAAAATTATTTGATTCTGTTTGAATTTGCGGCTGTTATCGTTTGCCATAGAAAAAAAATATATATTAACAGACAGACACACACACACAGACACTTTTCGAAAAATGATTTTTTTTCATGTTTTGAGTGTAGTACAATCAGAATCTGCAAATAATCTCGAACACGATTTTTTTTGCCATCACCATACTTCCATTTCCTTAAGGAACATGGAAGTAAAAATCAATTATTTATTAATTTAAGCTATACAAATCGTGAAACTTTCCTTTGAAGCATAGTTTTTGGATTGGATATAAAAAATAGCCTAATCATTGCTAAATAAAAGATATTTTTATTGAAATGTAAAGACAGTTAATTAATAATTCGTTATAAAATCAATAAGGAAATCAAAAGTACATAGCAGTAGCTGAAGTTAATGTGCTAAAAACAGTTTATTAAAAAATAATAATAAACTACAAATCAACTAACTTTCCGTGCTTTCATTAAAGAAAAGTCCTTAATAATATCATCAAAGTTCATTTCTGACAATATTTCTGCATTTGCTGTGAAACTGGTTAAGCTTGAAAGTCTGGAATCTGTGGTTGAGTTACGAAGATAATTTTTTTACTCGTTTCAAAATACTCAAAGATCTTTCACCAGATGTATTTGTTGACATCATACACATAAAAATTCTCAAAGCTGTGTCAATGTTGGGGAAAAGAGTTGTCAACTGTTTTTCACGTATAAACTTCAAGAACTCAGCAGGCAAATGGTGATACTTTACGTTTAAGTTAAGAGCCTCGATAAACACCTTAAAATGAACAAATTCTCCACCAAGATCTGAGGTAAGGTCAGCAGGATATTTCTGGGCCAAAACGGAAGCTTTTCCCGAATTTCTTCATTTTCCAAGGTAAAAAGTTTGTATATGAAACCAAAAACTTCATTCTGATCGAAATAAATTTTCGATCTGTTTTTTAGCTCACTGGAAATGTTGTCAATTATGGGATAAAATTTATTTACAATCATGTCTTGTCTCCCGTCAAGTCTGCAGGTGCTGCAGGTATCATTATCATTCTTTGATTCATCATGAAATGTTTTTCTCTTTCTTGTCCTCTTTGAATCTAGATCGTAGTCAGCAGCCTCACTTTTGCACAATTCCATACCCTTCATCTCGTAATAGTCAAATCGTTCTCGTAATCCTTGTACATATTCTGAAAGGGATTTGTATAGATTGCAAATAATTCCTAAGTCAGTACTAATGCTTTGCATAGTTTTACTTACCGCATTAAAGCGCTCCAGAATATCATTCCATAATACAAGTAATATCGCTATTTCTATTCTTCCAAAAAAATGACATAATCCTTCTGCTGCAGCTCTGGATTCTGGCTTTTCTTGTGGGTTTTCAGAAATATCTTGAAGTGCTTTATAAAACTCCCAGTAATGAAGTAGTAAAGCTCTTGACGCATGCCATTTGGCTGACCATCTGGTTATATTTAGTCTTTTGGGCAAGAGTTTTTTCTTGATGTTACTGTCTTTTATCATGTTTTCAATTATTGCCCATCTTGAAGTTGATGTGCTGAAAAACACATATAAATCTTGCATAAACATAAATAGTTTGGTTGCTTGAAGGCAGCAGTTAGCTGCGTGCGTGCCCACCAAATTCAGTGAGTGTGCTGAACATGGAATGAATTCTGCAAGAGGGTTGCGACTTTTAATTAGAGCTTTAAGTCCTGAATATTTCCCAGACATGTTTGCGGCATTGTCGTACGATTGACCTCTCATATCATCAATAGAAATGTCTAGTGACGAAAGCGTGTTCAAAATTAATGCTTCCATTTTAGCAGCAGTGTGGTTTTCCATTCTAATAAACTTAAGAAATCTCTCTGTTGGACATCCATTATTTAAAACATAGCGAACAGTAAAAGTTAATTGGTCATGAGTTATATCAGGTGTTGAATCAACACTTATAGAGTAGTATTTGCTTGATTTTAACTCCTCGACAATTGTTGAAACAATTTTATTGTACATTGTTTCAATAAATTCATTACAGATTGTTTTTGACAAATAACTTATCTTTCCTTGCCCAGGATTGCCATGGTTTTGTATGTGGATCTTTAAAAAATCATCGTATTCAGCTATTACCTCAAAAATTCCTAGAAAGTTGCCATTTGATAGAGATCCAAAAACTTCATTTTCAGAACCCTGAAAGGCTAGTCCACGAGCACCAAGAAATTTAATTACATGAACAACAAGAGTTAAAGCCTTGTGCCAATAGTTCACTTCTATTAAATACTTTTGATGAAGAGCAGAATCAATTTTTCCAAGTACATTGCCTCTCATAACGTAAGATTGCGTGTTAACTCTGTGTTCAGAACTTTTTTCATGTTGTAAAAGTCTAGAACTATTTTTCCAATCGTTAAAACCATGAATAAATGCGTTTTCAGTATCATTTTCATTTGTATGGAAAAGCTTGCACGGTACATAATAACCTTTAGAGTTCGAATATTTTAACCACTCTATTTTTTGTAATTGTCCATTTTGCAAACGAGTAAATAACATAGTTTTGTTGGCATATCTTGTCTTGTCTGGATAAACACGTTTAGATTTTGAAAAATCACAGTCAGTTATTTTTGACAAGTCCTGTGGTAGGCTTTTAACAATTTTATCTTTTAGCTCATTTGTTAATGGTCCCCAAAAATTTGGGTCCGTTAAATCAAATTCAAGAATTTGTCCTTGCACATTACAGTTAGACTGTGCTCGTCCTTCTGAATCTAACAGAATATCGTTTAAAACAGTATTTTCAGGATCAGTACTTGTATTTTGCAAAACCGTTACAGAATCTGTAACTTCAGATTCGTTAACGCTACAACTAGGCTTATCATTTAAAACAGTATTTTCAGAATCAATACTTTGCAAAATCATTGAAGTTGTAAAAAACTTATCTAACTTAACTGTTTTTTGCAAAGATTTCAAATGAGCATCGTCTTTAGCTTTTTTTAACTTACGTTTGTAAGCTCCACTTGCAGTGTGTAAATTTTTACTCGTGTTTGAGTTTGATTAAGATGCCTACTGTAAGCGTTTAGCCTCACACAGAGTTGCACTTCTCACACAAAAACATTCAACACTAGTTAATACAACGCACTTGTCACATGTAGACTTGTAGAACTAAAACTTTCCCAACTTTCTAGGCTAACCAGTAACAATAACCTCAAAACAAACAGCTGCTGTGTTGTTCAGGCACACGGTCGTACATACAGGTCGGGACCAGGGTTGGAGAATGATGCCATGCGTCATACCCAATGACTGTTAGCAGCTAGTGGCACCTGGTAACGCAATAGAGAACGTTGTTTAAATGATGGGAAGAATTTTAGACATTTAATTAGTTTTATATAATTTATAAATTAACATAAGATTGAAATTGCGATTTGCAACTGTAAAACGCTGTTGTTAAACATTATGAAAAATAAAGAATCTATAAAAATAGTTTAAGCAAAAAAAAAGGCCTGCGGCCCCCTTAAGCCTGCAGCCCCTAGGCCCGGGCCTACTGGGCCTAATGGATAATCCACCGCTGGTCTTCAGATAAACACAGTTATTTTAAAAGAGAATCAACTAGAACCCAGAGTTGTTTTGTACTTGTTTTCTCGTTTACGTTACTTAAAGATGATAAATGTATGGAATCAAAAGTCACTGGGTTCAAGTTTGAGTTTTTTTGTAGTGCATATTGGTGATAAAAGAGAAGAAATTATGAACTTAATGCACCAGAACTGCAACTGAAGAGACATACCTATTGATAAGGTTCGATTTTACAGTTCGTTCTAATGAAAACTTGTGAGTCGCTCTTGTAATGTCTTGTAATCTTTACATGTTTCCATTTTCTGTGCCACTGCAGGTTGTATGTGCATGTGCGTGCATACAGACTTTAATATAATTATTAGTATGACTTTAAAGATAAAAAGTCTTACAATTATTTTCAATACTTCATTTTGTACTTCATTCTATAAAATCATCGTTTCATTTACTTGTTACACTTTTTAACATAATTTTGTAGACAGACAAAGGTAAATTGGTATAAATTAAGTAAGTTCAAACCAGTATGAACAGTAAGTGTACTCTTTTTCTTGAGTGTTTATTATAGTAATTGTATTTAATTTTTTTTTTTTGCAGCAGGCGATGGAATGCGAGGTGGTGGACCAGGATATATGGAACCCTATGATGAATCAGGATATCAGAATGGTCCTGGAGGTGGTGGATATGATCACTTTGGTGAACGGTACCCACCTGGACCCATGGATGGGTATGTAGATTTCCCTTGTGTATTACCAGTAACTGTTCTGTGTTACTTAAAAGTGCTATGTATGTTGTTCTGATTGTTATTTTTTTTCTGCTTTGCTTTATCTAAAGTGCGAGAATGTTGTTTTCTAAAGCATATTGGCTCAAGTAGTACAAAAACAATAGTAATTGCCTGCCTTTTGATGTAAATTGTTAAGTCATCTACTTTGATAGTGTAACAGTATCCGCTAAATATACGGATTTGTTTGAGTTTATGTTACTGTTACGTGTAAATGGTTTTATAATCCTTATTAGATAAATTATTTTTTAGTATTAATAAAATAATTGTTAAGTTTTGGTGGAACTTTTATTTGTTATCTGTGTGCCAAGTGTGCTATATTTTTCATACATTAACCTTGAGAGATCAGTGCTGCAGAGACAAATTTACGAAGATTGGAAAGGTTTTGGTGTGGCAGCCCATGCTTAGTTGCTGCTTAAATTTAATACGTACCCATTTGACAAATTGTACAGAAGCATGTTCATACATAGTGTTGTTACAACTTCTGAGCTGGATCTTGATTCGTAAACAGCATTTGCATTAGCAAGACATAAGAGTACAAATACTGCTATTTGGAAACTGTCTAAAAAGCTTTGTTTGTTTTTGAGAGTCTTCTACAACAGGCTAGGCCATAATTAGATTTTGTATGATGTCATTTATCAGTGTGAATTTAGAGATACGTTATTGATTCATATGTCTGTTTCAAAATTCTCCACTCTTTCATTATTTTATGAAATAAATTAATAATGTCTTGTTATGAAGGAATATTTTGTGTTCAAATCAAAACATTAAGCAGGGTCTTACATTTGTAAGATATTAGGAATTTGCTAGCGAGTTAATAAGTACATGCCAGGACCAGTTTAGTGTTCATTATTTGTCTTTGTTATCTATAACTAATTGGTTGTGACATTGTAAGTATTTGGCAGAGACAGTAGTTACTAGGAAATTGTACTGGGGAATTCAAGAATTTCAGTAATATTACTTAAGTGTGGTATATAAGAGGAAATATTCATGTCTCTGTAAAATTACTATTGTCTATATGTTAACTGCATGTCAGGTTATTTTGTTTTATGGTTTGGAGCCATCCATCAAATTATTTTATTTCATTCCATTTTTGTATGGCAAATAGTGTCATATTCTATCACAGATAGCTTATTCAGTTAACCATAATTTGTCGCACTTTACAAGGAATAGGGGAAGTATGTTAATCATAGCTAAATTAATACTTTATAATCTGTTTTTTTGAAATTTAATAAGCATGTGCAGAAACCATTATACAAGAGTCATAGTAAGTCATCTTTAGTATGCATGATGTACTGTTTGCAAATACATGCTTTCTAATGGAATAATATTCATTACCGTGAGGTTATTTTGGGGTTATTAGAAATATATTAAGATTGGATTGGATTTTTCTGTCTCCAGCATCTTATAAAAATTATACTATTGGTTTGTCTTCTGCTGGTGATTGTATACTACCAGAAACAGTCCACTGGTTTGTATCCTCTTATTAGTTCAGGCTGTCAAGAGCAGCAGAATTTTATCCCGAATTCTGAATGTTTTCAAAAAATATTCAAGGACAGAAAATCAGTTCTCATGTTCTGTTTATGGGGATATGCTGAGTAGTGTAAACATGTTTAAATATGTTTATATGTTAAAATTGAATACTGAATGTTTCAATATAATTATCTTGTTTTAAATTATTTCTGATTAGCAAAATCAATCACAACATAGCATTGATATATAAGTATATATAGTGAAACTCAATCTGTAACAGACACTTAACCAGATCAAAAAAAAGTAATCCATTACTAAGACCAAGTATCCTGCTACATGGAAGTTCAAGTTATAAAACAGAGTTGAGTTCCAAGAAATAATTCTCTCTTCAAATTTAGACACTATTTGGAAGTCTGCACTCATCTTACAAAGTCTTAAAATACATCAGTATATGTGTTAAAATACATTCATGATAGTAAACTTTAAAATTGTTTATGATTTTTTGGTGTAATTACGGACACTCATGTCATATAAAGAAGTAAACATGTTCTAATATGAATGAGCGGATAACATGCAAATTTTGATTTTGTCTTTAGTAAATTTGTAATTAATAAATTCTATAGCTTTTTACAGATTACTGTAACTGATACAGAGAAGTTATTTGTTATTAATTTAAGAAATATGCAGACAGCATTGTATTAAACAATAGAACATTATGTGAAAAAGCAACCCACAAGATTACAGCTGTCCAAAACTTGTGTGCAGCAATACAATTTTAGTGTCCATGTCTCTTATTGGGAAGTATTTAATCATTTCATCCTATAATAAAATTATACCTAGGATATTCAAAATATTCAGTATTGGGAAACATCTTGTAGGTGAAGTGTCAGTGTATGTTTTTGTTTGAGGTGTTAGTGTTTAAAATATTTTTTTATTATAGCTCATTTTGTAACAGTAATCACATATTTTATTATGAAAGAATTAGAATTGCATTCATCCATACTAATCATAACTTCTCATTTGACAAATATATATATGTTGACCAAATTTGTGTCTTCTTTTTTTGTATCTACTCTGTAATTCAATACATTTTGCATCTACATTGTACTCTTAATATTGTAATCACATTAAGTTCAGTTTGGTTGTATTTAAAGTTTTTTTTTTTCATAAATATATTTAGTGAATATAGTAAAACTTAATATACAAAAGTAATTAATTTATTGTTCCTATCGTTTTAATAAGTGGTATCTTAAGATTTTCATGTTTCTGTTTTATGAATAACGTTAGTGTAAATTTTTATAGCAAACAATTTTTGTTGAAAAATTTTGATTAATAATAAATAATAATAGTAAAATATTGTGTAATGTAAATAATAGGGTAAAAGTGACAAGTGTGGAGACAGAAAGTATTTCTTAAGGGAACAATTAACATGCAATTAAATGAGTCTGTAAAACATATGTCCCACTGTTATTGATAAGGACATGACAGCTAATGTCAGACAATTCACGCTTGCAAACTTGAGAGCATCATTACACATTTACAGCACCAGTGAACTTGGTCGAATGCTTGGATGGATGTTTTGCTTTTTGTGTTTACTCATTTCGTTTTTCAGCATTGATAGTGATTATAAAATTGTAAGCCATTTGCTGATAAGATATGAGATATTCATTTTCACTTCATGTTCCATAAGAAAATGGAAATATGGTCATGGCAAAAAAAATGTATTCGAGATAACGGCTGATTCTGATTGTACTACCCTCAAAACATGAAGAAAAGTCGTTTTACTTCCATGTTCCTTATGGAAATGGAAGTATGGTGATGGCAAAAAAAATCATGTTCGAGATTGTTGCAGATTCTGATTGTATTACACTCAAAACATGAAAAAAGTCATTTTTCGATGTGTGTGTGTGTGTGTGTGTGGATTTTTTTTCTATGGCAAACGATAACAGCCGCAATTTCAAACAGAATCAAATAATTTTTTGCATACAGCCCTGATTTGTAGAGTACTCAAGACCTATTGTTTTTGGTGAAGTTCGGTTAAGGGAAAGGGGTAGTTTACCTGCAACAGTTTTTTTTTTATCAAGGGTAAGTTTTTTCTATGGCAACCGATAACAGCCGCAAATTCAAACAGAATCAACTACGCTTTTGCATACAGCCCTAAATTATAGAGTTCTCAAGACCTATTGGTTTTGGTGAAGATCGGTTAAGGGAAAGGGGTAGTTTACTTTATATTTTAACAAGGGTATATTTTCTATGGCAAACGATAAAAGCCGCAAATGTAAACAGAATCAAATAATTTTTTGCATACAGTGGTGAATTGTAGAGTTCTCATGACCTATTGTTTTTGGTGAAGATCGGTTATAGGAAAGGGGTAGTTTAACTGCAACGTTTTATGTTTTAAAAGGGTATTTTCTATGGCAAACGATAAGAGCCGCAAATTCAAACAGAATCAAATAATTTTTTGCATTCAGCCCTGATTTGTAGAGTACTCAAGCCCGATTGTTTTTGGTGAAGGTCGGTTAAGGGAAAGGGGTAGTTTACCTGCAACGTTTTTTTTATCAAGGGTAATTTTTTTCTATGGCAAACGATAACAACCGCAAATTCAAACAGAATCAAATAATGTTTTACATACAGCCCTGAATTGTGGAGTTCTCAACACCTGTTGGTTTTTGTGAAGATCGGTTAAGGGAATAGGGTAGTTTACCTGCAACATTTTATGTTTTAACAAGGATAATTTGTTTATTACGAACGATAACTGCCGTAAATTCAAACAGAATCAACTACTCTTTTGCATACAGCCCTGAATTATAGAGTTCTCGAGACCTGTTGGTTTTTGTGAAGCTCGGTTAAGGGAAAGGGGTAGTTTACCTGCAACATTTTATATTTTAACAAGGGTATTTTCTATGGCAAACGATAAAAGCCGCAAATGTAAACAGAATCAAACAATGTGTTGCATACAGCCCTGAATTGTAGAGTTCTCAGGACCTATTGTTTTTGGTGAAGATCGGTTAAGGGAAAGGGGTAGTTTACCTGCAACGTTTTATGTTTTAAAAGGGTATTTTCTATGGAAAACAATAAGAGCCGCAAATTCAAACAGAATCAAACAATTTTTTGCATGCAGCCCTGATTTGTAGAGTACAAAAGACCTATTGTTTTTGGTGAAGATCAGTTAACGGGAAGGGGTAGTTTACCTGCAACGTTTTTCTTATCAAGGGTAATTTTTTTCTATGGCTAACGATAGCCGCAAATTCAATCAGAATCAAATAATTTTTTGCATACAGCATTGATTTGTAGAGTACAAAAGACCTATTGTTTTTGGTGAAGATCGGTTAACGGGAAGGGGTAGTTTACCTGCAACGTTTTCTTATCAAGGGTAATTTTTTTCTATGGCAAACGATAACAGCCGCAAATTCAAACAGAATCAAATAATATTTTGCATACAGCACTGTATTGTAGAGTTCTCAAGACCTATTGGTGTTGGTGAAGATCGGTTAAGGAAAGGGGTAGTTTACCAGCAACGTTTTTTTATCAAGGGTAATATTTTTTCTATGGCAAATGATAACAGCCGCAAAATCAAACAGAATCAAATAATGTTTTGCATACAGCCCTGAATTGTAGAGGACTGAAAGTCTATTGATTTTGGTGAAGATCGATAAAGGGAAAGGGGTAGTTTACCTGAAACATGTTATGTTGTAACAAGAGAAATGTTTTCATGACTATCGATAACTGCCGCAAATTGAAACAGAATCAAATATTTTTTTGCATGCATCCCTGCATTGTAGAGGACTGAAGGACTATTGATTTTGGTGAAGATCGGTTTAGAGAAGCGGGTAGTTTACCTGCAATGTGTTATGTTTTAACAAGAGTAAAGTACTTAATTTTGATAAATAAAGTATCTTGATAAGAAGCTCATAATAATCCACTGTAGAAACGTAGATGAAATATCTATAAATAAAGAGGTTAGGTGAACGGGGTGGGGGTAATTTTCTATAAATGAAAATTATAGTTGAAGGGGGAGGGGAGAATTTTGTATGTGTACTACGTTATCGGCAACGAAGAAGTAGTTCTTTGCTAAAATTCCTTCCTGGGCTGTTTAGCCGTAGTCCAATGTTTTCTGCAAAACCAGACTTTTTTGCAGTGCCATCGACTTCTATCTCAGTGAAAATCGAGTGCGAAAACGTGAGGTGGTATACTTTAGTGACCACAGTACTGTGGTTAAGGCTGAAGCAATAAGTAGAAAGAAGTAGTTTCTATGGAAATATTTCATTTCGAATATGATTTTATATATAAATCTTAGAACATGGAAGTCCTGTATGGTTCTCCATACCGATATTGACAACAAAGAAGTATTTTCTGTGGAAACATTTCATTTCACTTTAACAAAATTCTATATTTTTCATTTTAATTTAAATCACGTATGAGTGAAAATATATCGTTCCTGGCAGGCAAGCATATCTCAATTATGTAATGTTTACTTTTCCAAAGTTTTATTATTCCTATTAGCGCAATAAGGCCGGCAGGACACACACACACACACACGCACATACAAAATTCGCGTTATTTCTGGCCTCACCCAAGTTTATTTTATTATGTTTGCACGCTTTTTAAATGTAAAGTGCCGAAACCCACACCAACACAACGCGTGCAAGCCGAAAAGGTGGACATCGATTTGCTTCCTGTGGATCGCTGGGCAGTGTTGTTGTATTAAAGCAATTAATACAATCTGTGTACTTATTTCTATTATGATATGGGAATTATAAACTAATATGTGCATGTGTGTATGTATGTATAAAAAATATATAAATATTTGTCTCCTTTGGAAAATTGTTTGCCCCTCCTTGAAAATTGTTTGACCTCCCTGATGGCTAGTTATTTACCAGCCTGTGTGGAATACTGTATAGCGTTATGACATGGAGCAGAATGGTGGGTGTTAAACAGGAGACACAAACGTATTAAGGAAGAAATGTTTTGCTGAGAAATTTATAATTATACGAGTGAACAGAATAGTCTTTCAGGAAATCAGAAGACAAATGTAAAGAAAGAAATCAAGACTCAATTTAAAAAAAGAAAAATGACTAGTATAGTATTGACAGGAAAGACTTTGATAACACTATAGACATCCCTCGGCCCCTCGCAGCGAGAGTCCAATTTCATTATAGGAATCAGATTGCAGCTACCTTTAGCTAGCTCTTCGTTCGACCTACAGACATTTTATCCAAAAGTACAGTCCTTCCTCACGAAGGTTGAGGATTGTCTTAATCCACCTGACGTGGTGGTACCATTTTAGCTGCTACGTAATTTTTTTAGAATTCAAGCATCACCTATTTAATTAATATTTAAATGATTTTAAATATAAATTTTAGGACATGGAAGTCATGTATGGTTCTTCATACCGATTTTTTTCTATGGCAAATGATAACAGCCGCAAATTCAAACAGAATCAAATAATGTTTTGCATACAGCCCTGAATTGTAGAGTTCTTCTCAAGTCCTATTGGTTTTCGTGAAGATCGGTTAAGGGGAAGGGGTAGTTTACCAGCAACATTTTATGTTTTAACAAGGGTAATTTTTTATGACGAACGATAACAGGCGTACATTCAAACAGAATCAACTACTTTCTTGGATACCTTTCTGAATTATACAGGACTCGAGGTCTGCTGATTTTGTTGAAGATCGGTTAAGGGAAAGGGGTAGTTTACCTGCAATGTTTTATGTTTTAGAAGGGTATTTTCTATGGCAAACGATAACAGCCGCAAATTCACACAGTATCAAATAATTATTTGTATACAGCCCTGATTCGTAGAGTACTCAAGACCTATTGTTTTTGGTGAAGATTGGTTAAGGGAAAGGGGTAGTTTACCTGCAACGTTTTATGTTTTAACAAGAGTAAAGTACTTAATTTTGATAAATAATGTATCCTAATAAGAAGCTCATAATAATCCACTGTAGAAACGTGATGAAATATCTATAAATGAAGAGGTTAGGTGAACGGGGTGGGGGTAATTTTCTATTAATGAAAATTATAGTTGATTGGGGAGGGGAGAATTTTTTATATGTGTACTACGTTATCGGCACCAAAGAAGTAGTTCTTTGTTAAAATTCCTTTCCGGGCTGTTTAGCCGTAGTCCAATGTTTTCTGCAAAACCTGACTTTTCGGCAGTGCCATCGACTGCCATGATCAGTGAAAATCGAGTGAGAAAACGTGAGGTGGTATACGTTAGTGACCACAGTACTGTGGTTAAGGCTGAAGCAATAAGTAGAAAGAAGTAGTTTCTATGGTAATATTTCATTTCGAATATGGTATGATTTTAAATATAAGTCTTAGAACATGGAAGTCATGTATGGTTCTCCATACCGATATTTTTGAAAAGTGTCTGTGTGTGTAGAATTTTTCTATGGCAAACGATAACAGCCGCAAATTCGAACAGAATCAAATAATTTTTTGCATACATCCCTGAATTGTAGAGGACTCAAGGCCTATTATTTTTTGGTAAAGATCGGTTAAGGGAAAGGGATAGTTCACCCGCAACATTTTATGTTTTAACAAGAGTAATTTTTTGCATATATCCCTGAATTGTAGAGGACTCAAGGCGTATTGATTTTGGTGAAGATCGGTTAATAGAAAGGGGTAGTTTACCTGCAACGTTTTATGTTTTAACAAGGGTAATTTTTTCTATGACGAATGATAACTGCCGCACATTCAAACAGAATCAAATGTTTTTTTGCATACAGCCCTGAATTGTAGAGGACTCGAGGCCTATTGTTTTTGGTGAAGATCGGTTAAGGTAAAGGGGTAGTTTACCTGCAACGTTTTACGTTTTAACAAGAGTACACTGCTTAATTTTGATAAATAAAGTATCCTGAAAAGAAGGTCATAATAATCCATTGTAGAAAGGTAGATGAAATATGTATAAATGAAAAGGGTAGTTGAAGGGAGGAGGGGGTAATTTTTGTTATAAATTAAAATGGTAGTTGATGATGGATGAGGTAAATTTTTATAAGTTTTATATGTGTACTACGTTATTGATAGCAAAGAAGTATTTTCTATGGATACATTTCATTTCACTTTAACAAAATTCTATATTTTTCATTTTAATTTAAATCACGTATGAGTGAAAATATATCTTTCCTGGCAGGCAAGCATATCTCAATTATGTAATGTTTACTTTTCCAAAGTTTTATTATTGTGATTACCGCAATAAAAGGCCAGCAGGAGACGCAGACACTCACATACATACAAAATTCGTGTTATTTCTGGCCTCACTCATGTTTATTTTCTTATGTTTGCACACCTTTTAAATGGAAAGTGCCGAAACCCACACCACACAAAGTGTGCATGCCGAAAAGATGGACATCGATTTGCTTCCTGTGGATCGCTGGGCAGTGTTGTTGTATTAAAGCAATTAATACAATCTGTGTACTTATTTCTATTATGATATGAGAATTATAAACTAATATGTGCATGAGTGTATGTATGGAAAATATATAAATATTTTTCTCCTTTGTAAAATTGTTTGCCCCTCCTTGAAAATATTTTGACCTCCCTGATGGCTAGTTATTTACTAGCCTGTGTGGAATATAGCGTTATGACGTGGATCAGAATGGTGGGTGTTAAACAGGAGAGAAACATATTAAGGAAGAATTGTTTTGCTGAGAAATTTATAATTATACGGGTGAACAGAATAGTCGTTCAGGAAATCAGAAGACAAATGGAAAGAAAGAAATCAAGACTCGATTTTAAAAAAGAAAAATGACTAGTATAGTATTGACAGGAAAGACTTTGATAACACTATAAACATCCCTTGGCCCCTCGCAGCGAGAGTCCAATTTCATTACAGGAATCAGATCGCAGGTACCTTTAGCTAGCTCTTCGTTCGACCTACAGACATTTTATCCAAAAGTACAGTCCTTCCTCATGAAGGTTGAGGCTAGTCTTAATCCACCTGACATGGTGGTACCATTTTAGTTGATACGTAATTTCTTCAGAATTCAAGCATCCACTTATTTGATTAATATTTAAATGATTTTAAATATAAATTTTAGGACATGGAAGTCATGTATGGTTGGTTCTCCATACCGATTTTTTTTTTTTATGACGAACGATAACTGCTGTAAATTCAAACAGAAACAAATAAAATTTTCACATATTTTCCTGAGTTGTAGAGGACTGAAGGCCTATTGATTTTGGTGAAGATCGGTTACAGGGAAAGGGTAGTTTACCTGCAACATTTTATTCTTTAACAAGATTAAAGTACTTAATTTTGATAAATAAAGTATCCTGATAAGAAGATCACTATCCACTGTAGAAATGTAGATGAAATATCTATAAATGAAGAGGCTAGTTGAACGGGGTGGGGGTAATTTTCTATAAATGAAAATTATAGTTGATGGGGTAGGGGATAATTTTTTATGTGTACTACGTTATCGGCAACAAAGAAGTAGTTTGTTGTTAAAATTCGTTCCCGGGCTGTTTGGCTGTAGTCCAATGTTTTCTGCAAAACCAGACGTTTCTGCATTATTAAATTATTTACCTTAAATTATCCGCCGTGTGATTTCTTGTGCTTCGTCTATGACGTGTTTCAGAGCTTATGCTCCATCATCAGATATTAAAAAGTTAAAACTATCACTCTTGCGAGATCGTTAAGAAGTTAAAATGTCAAAATTTGCATATGAACCGTACGCGGATTTGGGTGCGCACCCGTTCAAGTTCATTCTGCCACTGAGCGGTTGCTACCTTATCATAGCCCCAGCAAGCAGACTCAAGGTGGTATCGTACAATCGGTTGGATACAAAGTTCAGGTGGTCATTTAATACGATATCGGGACTCCTTGGGTTTGCATATGCACTGTAAATTTCAAATTCCTCCAAGGCATTCATGAAACGGCCCTTCTTACACACATGTAACGGTATTAAATTGGAACTAAAATCTGTGTAATTATGATTGTGTGAAGTCAGGTGTCGGGCATAATTTGATTTGATGTTGTCAGTGTTTCTTATTTTCTTAGGTAAATGTTCTCGAAATCGTTTAAGGAAACCTCTCCCAGTCTGTCCAATGTAGAAGCACTCGCAATCATTGCATGTTAACTTATATATGCCAGTTTTTTCTTCTGGAGGCGTGTGTTTTTTCGGTTTGAGAATATCCAGTAACTTATTATTAGTCCTGAATGAAATAGTGAAACTTATTATTCAATATAGAAGACAAAACCTTAGGCATAAAGCTAGTGTAATTAGTAGATATAAAATTGTTTTGCATGTTGTTGTTTATTCAGGGTTTAAGCATTCTTTTTTCATGTTTTCTCAACAGTTTGTCAATGGTTAAACTATTGTAACCATTGGCAACCGCGATATATTTTATGACATTTAGCTCATCAGGGAAGTCATTATCATCCAAAGGAATTGTCAATAATCTATGAATGAAACTATTGTACGCTGCCATTTTATGTGAAAGAGGATGATGAGAGTCTGCGTTTATTGTGGTGTCAGTGGTAGTCGGTTTCCTATAAATGTTGAACTTTAGTTTATTCATCTGTCGAGTGATGGTTAAATCTAGAAAGTTTATCTTGTTATCAACCTCTGTTTCAAGAGTAAACTGGATGTTTCTATTTATATTATTTAAACAGTTTTTAAATAATTCGATTTGTCTTATAGTACCATCAAAAATTAAAAACGTGTCATCTACATACCGTGCATAAAATATTATTTTATTTGGATATATATTATTGTTCAACAAGTGAGTATTCTCATAATTCAAATAAATATCGGCCAGTAGGCCGGAGAGGGGTGAGCCCATAGCTAGGCCATCATTTTGAATGTAAAACGAGCCATTAAAAGTGAAATAGTTTCGTTTCAAAATAACCTCGAGTAAATTAATTAACTCATTTATTGTCTGTGTGTTCATGCAACTATTGTCAGATAAATTGTTTCTCAAAATCTGTAATGTATCTATGACTGGGATGTTCGTGTATAAATTAGTTATGTCGAACGACGCCAATTTGTAGTTAGGTTGTAGTTCAACAGATTTAATATCATTAATAAAATTATTGTTGTTCTTAATACTATGATTATTACGTAATTGTAAATTATCTTTTATCAAACGAACTAGTGCTTTTACAGTTTTGAAGCCAGGAGCAGTAGTAAAGTTCACGAGCGGTCTGATAGGTATGTTATGTTTATGAATTTTAGGCAGTCCTGTGAATATCGGGGCTTTAGCGTTGATGGGCTTTAAGTAACGTCGTGTGTTTTCATTGAATAAATTGGTACATTTATTAATACAATTGTTAAGTTCCCTGACGTACAATTCAGTGGGGTCAGAGTTTAATATTTTAGTGTTGTTGTTAGAAATAAAATCAAGAACTTTATCACTGTATGAATCAGTGTCCATGATGACTAGCGTATTTCCTTTATCTGGCTTAACGATAAGGGCATTGTTGTCGATTAATTTTGTTTTCATGCGTTTTAAAGTTTTATATTCACTAGAGTACCTAGACTGACCACGTGAAACGAGAGGTAGATTATTGTTTAATTTAATGGCTCTATTGAATTTATTATTTATAAGTACACGTGCTTCATTTTGTAAGTGTGGGTCTGAAATAGATTTGACGGCTGCCTCCGCTTCAACGATGTCATAGATAAGTTTGTTTTTACCGACGGGTGGGAGATTATAATTTGTCCCTTTACTTATAAAAGCTTCATTTCGTTATCATCGAAGACTATTGTAGTTAAGTTCATGACTCTAGGGTAAAATGTGTGTTTACAAACAATGGCAGACTCTTGGCGATGTTTATGTTCTAGCCTAAGAAGTTTGCGTGATTGATTAAAATGTGTACGACGTACAATATTATATATGTATCTGTATACGGAATCTAAAACTTTATCGATAATGACAGGATGAATATTGTTAAGAATCTGCAAATGCAGGTTTAAGCAAACGAGTATTGAGGAGAGATTTTTTAATGTATAACGCTTTAATTTCTTCCTTGACGGGAAATCGTTCAGCGTATTGTTGTGTTATTTTCGCGGCCTTGGAAGAGCAATTAATTTTCACAGTAGCATACTTAGGAGTTATGTTCTTTTGTAAACAAATTTTATTGAACTTTATATGCAAGTTAGTTTTTAATAACTGGATTTTGACATTTTGGAATTTAAATACCATGCTTGCTTGGCTAGGCTCTAATTTAATATTCATGTTTAATATGGTAACCAAATCACTTGTACGAATTAATAAATTATTTACCTTAAATTATCCGCCATGTGATTTCTTGTGCTTCGTCTATGACGCGTTTCAGAGCTTATGCTCCATAATAAGATATTAAAAAGTTAAAACTATCACTCTTGCGAGATCGTTTAGAAGTTAAAATGTCAAAATTTGCATATGAACCGTACGCGGATTTGGGTGCGCAGCCGTTCAAGTTCATTCTGCCACTGAGCGGTTGCTACCTTATCGTAGCCCCAGCAAGCAGACTCAAGGTGGTATCGTACAATCGGTTGGATACAAAGTTCAGGTGGTCATTTAATACGATATCACGACTCTTGGGTTTGCATATGCACTGTAAATTTCAAATTCCTCCAAGGCATTCATGAAACGGCCCTTCTTGCACACATGTAACGGAATTTAATTTAATACCGTTACATGTGTGTAAGAAGGGCCGTTTCATGAATGCCTTGGAGGAATTTGAAATTTACAGTGCATATGCAAACCCAAGAGTCGTGATATCGTATTAAATGACCACCTGAACTTTGTATCCAACCGATTGTACGATACCACCTTGAGTCTGCTTGCTGGGGCTACGATAAGGTAGCAACCGCTCAGTGGCAGAATGAACTTGAACGGGTGCGCACCCAAATCCACGTACGGTTCATATGCAAATTTTGACATTGTAACTTCTTAACGATCTCGCAAGAGTGATAGTTCTAACTTTTTAATATCTGATCATGGAGCATAAGCTCTGAAATGCATCATAGACGAAGCACAAGAAATCACACGGCGGATAATTTAAGGTAAATAATTTATTAATTCGAACAAGTGATTTGGTTACCATATTAAACATGAATATTAAGTTTCTGCATTGCTATCGACTGCCATCATCAGTGAAAATCGAGTGCGATAACGTGAGGTGGTATACGTTAGTGACCACAGTACTGTGGTTAAGGCTAAAGCAATAAGTAGAAAGAAGTGGTTTCTATGGAAATGTTACATTTTGAAAATGATTTTAAATATAAATCTTAGAACATAGAAGTCATGGATGGTTCTCCATACCGATATTTTTCTATTATATATTGTCATTATAAATTTACAGCCAACATTATTCAGAGTGGATATAAATGTCCCAAGTGCATGTACGTTAATATTTGGTTTGCTTGTATGCATGTATTCTTGAATCAGTACTGGACACGTGTAATTATCTATATACTCTGTACACATTTGCAGCACCTGCTCACCATATTGCAATGTAATGCCTGTATGTGCTCGCATATGCCCACTGCTGTTTACGCATGCACAATCAAACAATCTAGATGTGTGTCAGATGTGACGATTTGTACTTGTGTTGTTTAACTTTTATTTTTTAACTTTATATATTTTTGGTACTTTATTATTTTTTCTAAAGGCTTGAAAGAGCAAAGTGATGCTATTTTTTATGTGTAGACATAAACATACAGACATGGCTGCATTTAAATTTCACTGTTTATATTCAGTAGCAAAATGTATTCATTCCAAAGTCTGGTCATCAGTCTTCAGTTTTTCTCCATATATTTCTCTTCAGTTTTGGCCATAGACACAAAGGCTTTAATGATTCATTGATTCATAGACCGTTTTCACTTATGTATGAACCCAGATTATCCAGAGTACTTCTACAAGGTTGAATCAGTTAATTGCATAATTCTAATCCTTTCTATTGGATATAATTCTATAAAGTTTAATGGGAACCATACAGCATTATGAAATACAAAAATTCATTATTGATGTTAATTTCCATCTATTTTATCAAAATTATAAAAAGCTACGTAGTGCAGTATCAAACACAAAATTCTATACAGTAGTAACAAAATATAACAAAAATATCCATCAAGATTTACGTATAACAACCATCAGATGTTACTGACTTTATGAATTTTTGAGCATAGAAAAATAGATTTCATGTTTAATTAAAGCAAGCAGTATTGCTTAAATATTTACATTTTTTCCGAAAATACACCTATTGTTTTTTTCATTTGCCAATTGCAGATCTGAGCTATGCAGGCAATATTGTGTTCTATCCATATTTCAGTCTGTCCAAGTACTCATGATTTTCACTACCACAGATTATTTGATAATAATGAAGAAATTGTTTGTCTCTCTACCTAGTTTTGGGGATTTAACTCGTATTCTGTTTCAGTTCTGTTTCCCCAACCTCAATTGTCTGTAAGTTATTGTACAATGGGTGAAATGATTACCATTTCAGAAAAGTAAAAAATGTGTTGAACTCCAAATAGTCTTATTCTTAACACGAAAGATTGTGTCGACGTGAGTCAGATTCACCAACTGATTCTTTCGTTCTAATGTACACCCACTTTAGCAACCAGTTAGTAGCACATGTCTTTCAGTTTCATAGTGTACATATAAATTTTCTTATTGAAT
This sequence comes from Magicicada septendecula, assembly GCA_034769895.1. Taxonomy (NCBI): domain Eukaryota; kingdom Metazoa; phylum Arthropoda; class Insecta; order Hemiptera; family Cicadidae; genus Magicicada; species Magicicada septendecula. The sequence continues at coordinate 68,198,259 of CM068371.1, forward strand.
AGCAGGTTGTAGATCACTTGTTTAGGTAACTAGTTGTGTTATGTCCCAAAAATGATGACTGTAGGGGTAAACATTAAAGGACATAAATGGCTATAAAAATGTTACAGAAAATCAGAACCATACACTGGGGATGTGTTGTTCACTCAGGCAGTACTTTCTGTCCTCAGATAATATTTCACTTTTATCCAAATAATTATGCTGTAAAAGTGTTGATAATGTATTATATGTTAACACAGGATATGTTCTCCTTGCCACTCAATGACTGAACTTGATGATTACTATATCTCACAAAGTTATACAAGCCTGGCTTCAGGTGACTTGTAAGTCAACTCTGAACAGAAACTAGACAAAAAATATTTAAAATTACATTTAGTTTTTAATATTTTTATTTAAGTTAATTTGACACTTGATATAATGGCTATAAAAGATAGCAATGTTCTGTACAGACACGGCATAAAACATTTTTTGTTTCAATTAATCAACACATAAACAAATCAGTTTTCTCGACACAATTTGTTATATAAATAAATAATTCTTGAAATCACTGTTTTAACTGCACCATTAAACATTAGATAAGTGAACCTTTATGTTTCTGTAATGTTTTTTGTTTTGTTAAAAAGGCGATACATGATGAAACCACCAGGCCCACCTGGACGTGAACCACTACACAGTGGCCCTCCACCTCGTGGCTTTGGAATCCTTCACAGCCCGCCCAACGGAACACAGTCAGGCGGTTCAGTCATGATGGTATATGGGCTAAGCCCTGATAAATCCAATACAGACAAATTGTTCAACCTGTTTTGTCTGTACGGAAATGTTGTAAAGGTAAGTTGAAACATTGTTATGGCAGTTATATGTAAAGTTTAGAGTGACTGTCTCCTCCGTTATATTTACAGTGACAGCATTATATAGTAACAGAAATTTTATTTATTTAATCTAACGCTTTCTTACCATAAGGTGTAATGCAAAAATCACTAATAATATAACTCAGTACAACAAGTGGAATAGTATTATCAGCATATTAACCAGAGTTATATTCACCCAGCAGTACAAAATAAATCATAATACAGGGTGATTCAAAAAGGACTTTACAACTTTGAAAGGATATAGAAATTTATTCAGATGACTTACAGAGTTGGTTGAGATGTTATTGTAAAAAGCAAAACACATCAAGTTTGGCTCACATAGTGCCATAGTTCCAAATACAGCCACCAAAACCGACAGCACCATTATTGTTCAAAATGGCTACTTTAATTGGTGCAGAACTTGCTCGTTGTGTGTTTTGGTTTCATGAAACACAAAGTCAACTACTACAGACCAATGTAATTTTCATGCTGAGTACGGTAAATATCCTCCAAGTAGGCCTACAATTTACTTTTGGCACCAAACCTTTTTTGCTGAGACTGGTTGTTCTGTACAATAAGCAAAATCAGCAGGATACCCACAAGTTTCTCTTGCTGCTGTGTAAACTTAGAGAGAGCTTTGCCCATAGCCCTAAGAAATCAACACAACATTCTTCTCATGAGACTGGCATACAACAACCGACCATTTTGCGCGTATTATGCATATGTATGCACCTGAAAGCATATAAACTTTCAGGTTATGTTACAAAAAATAGTGAAGTAAAAAGTCACTCGTCAGCACATCTGTACAGAAATGTTGGATCGAATAGGAGCCAATGAGACATTCCTGGACAGTGTAATCTATAGCCATGAGTCAACATTTCACATCAGTGGCAAGGTGAACACCCTCAACTGCAGGATCTGGGGTAGCGAAAGTCCACATTCAACATGGCAGCTTGAGTGTGACAGCCAAGTGGTTTTTTGTGTGGCTTCAGCAGTGTGTGGCCATTCTTCTTTAATGAATAAAAACATAAAATGGTATCGTATATCTGGATAAGCTTGAAAGTATCCACGAAGATGACCTTGAATCACCAGCTTCAGTACCAGCAAGACGGGGCACCGCCTCTGTTCAGCTTACACGTCCAGCATTTCCTTGAAACTAGTTCCCAGGTCATTGGATTGGTCGTGCAGGGCCTATTACATGGCCACTTCACTCCCAAGATTTGACCCCTCCTGACTTTTTCTTTTGGTGTTTCATTAAAGATCGAATGTTGGTTCCACTTTTACGCGCTAATCTCCCTGAGTTGAGATTCACATTTACGCCACAGTTGCAGAAGTGACACAGGATGTACTGGCTCAGGTGTGGAATGAAATTGAGTTCAGGTGGGATGTCTGCTGTATCACAAATGTGTGTCATATCGAACCAAAGTGACTGATGTGTTTTGCTTTCAAAATTGTAAAGTCTTTTTTAAATAACCCTACATAATGTTTGGAAACCCTTACACTGTGCTCCTACGCTACAATCATTGATATTTTGAACTATTTTCCAATCCAGTTTCACCTGGATTTTTCTCTTTTTTTTACTTAATATATTCTCCTGTTGGTTGTGTCTTGTTGTGTATAGCTTACGTGTTTCTATCCATAGCAATTTTTCCACTGTTGTACCCTGCATAGGGACCTTATTCAATTGTTATGTAAATGCTTCTTTCTAAAGCTTTCTTACCATAAGATGTAATGAAAAAAATCACTAATTACTGTAACTCAGTACAACAAACTTTTAACAGTGTTATCATCAGATTCACCATAAAATTGTGCACCCAGCAGTGCAAAATAAGTCATAATATAATTGGAAGCTCACAACTGTAAAAAGGTATTTTAACATGATAATGTTTTTAGGCTGGGGGTCATTCCACAAAAATGTAACGTCATCGAAAAATGTAACACTTCCACACTTTCGATTCCCCACAGTCTAGAAATCTTCGGTTTCTGTCGTTTTAACATGATAATGTTTGTTATGTAGTCAATATATTTGTTATGTAGTAAATATTTGTTATATGCACATTATACGTTTCAAAAGCCTAAAAACATTATCATGGTTCGATTTTTCGGTTTCGTCAACACTTTTCTTTACATTGAACATTCTTTCTCTGTTTTCAAAAATTTATCAATTTCCTTCTCCATTCTAGCATGTTCTCTCAATATTGTCTACTCTGATATTTAAGGCCCTTCAGTTAGACTTCCATTTAATTTTACATAATGTTCGATTATTATCAGTCTGTGTTTCTCTTATATGATCATATTCATTTTAAGTCTTCTGTAAGGACATTGAAGTTGTAAGGTAAGGTGTAGGTTCTTTTTGTATCATTTGCATAATACCAAGTCGTTTTACCCTGCTTTCAAAAGTTGTAAACAGAGAAAGTTCATACAGTATGAAGTATGTGTAACCTTCTGTCAATATAGTTATAACCACGGATACTAGAATACACGGTAGGGGTCACGCGCAGGTGGGCTGTGAGCGGTGACGTCACCGCGTACCCACTCGCCTCGCCCCACCACATAGAATCTTATAGGCACACCGCGCGCACATGTTTAACTCATTCACGTTTGTGAATATAATCGAGATTTTTCATGTTTTAGTGTATTATTATTATTACTAAGTTATTTATTAGTTAAATAAACAAATATATTTTTTCTATGGTCGGTGAAATGCTAGTATAAAGCTTCCGAAGGACGTCAACCTCTTTCACCATCTCGGAGAGCACTACTTTTTTTTGCTGGGGGAAGAGGCTCGCACAGGCTTAGACCACATAGACCTGTGGTACGGAGAAACCCCCAATAATGTCATTTTAAACTCTTTAAAACAGTAAATTGTAATTTATCTTTACAAATTGTACATATCAATTATATTTATATACATAATATAAATCAACTTTTCTACTTTCACACCAAAGCCTTTAACTGTATTAGGCTAACGTGTTTCCTTTTCTTTATTCTGGAAAGTTATGTTGCAACTTCTTTCATTTTCTTCACTATTTGTCTTTGTTCGCCCTCAGTTCGCTTATTACCTTTGCATTTTTTTTTCTTGTTGATAGCTTTCATTCTGATGAAAGTGCGGGTCCTTACAAAACACATCACAGCAAAGTCCTCTATTCCTGGATATTTCGCGTTTATAACGTCCTTTAATCTTACAAAAACTTTTGGGTTACCATCAATGGAATTGCCGTGGAATCGTTGAAATTCTCTTTCCATTTTCAAAGCGAATTCCATGAACCGTTCAGTTGGCTTCATTAAAGATCCTCTTGAAATTGTTTGAAGCCAGTTCTTTCCTGAAAAATTTACGTGTTCAGTTGTGTTACCATACAAATGTGCTAATTTGGGGTGTTTACGTTTAACTCTATAAGCAACATATCCTGCAATCATCTCTAACAACTCAACATTTTCCTTCAAATCTGGAACATTTTCCGCTTCGTATTCGGTGGAATTCTCAAAAATGTCGCCCACTTCTGAAATGATTTCTTCAACCTCCTTGTTCTCGCACTCGCTGTCTAAGCTTTCCTGTAGACATGAAGTGTCTTGCTTCTTAGAAGATGACGGTTCTACAGTCGTATCTTCAGTTTTCGACAAAGTATTAGCACTTAAAATATCAATTTCTTTCTCATTCTTGCATGTGCCACCTGATATGAGTTCCCTCGCATTACGGCTCAAAATCAAAGACTTGATTCTTTCGGAGACGGTGGTAGGCAAAGGGTGATCGTAGAATCTCCCCAATCCTCTTACTTTAGAAAAGTAACTCTCAAGTATATCCTGATTGCATCTTGATGACATGACGTACGTGTAGCCTTCCAATGTTAACTCCTTAAACAAAGAGCGTAGACTGTTTATAGACATTAAAAACCCCTTCTGAAAAGGGAGCAAATCATCAGTAGGTTTCTTTTCTTTTTTTTGGATTTACTCTTTTCTTTCTTCTCATTTCCTTTTGGTATGTGTTTTATTACTTTCATTGTGAGAATGAGGTCATACAGCTTGTCTAACGCGCCATCTTGTTCTGGTAAACAATTTCCGTATGCACTTTTTAATTTATATCCATCAACAGGAGCTCTGGAGTTCAGCACATCAAATCCATTGTTTATGACCTTTACAGCCTCACCAACATAACTGAACTCAGGAAGGTTATGACAGATGGCTTGTCCTACAGTGAGCTCAGCTGCTTTCCTTACATTTTGCCTTTCCGTACCAGCAACAAGCAAATGGTTCATGGTTAGTTTATGAGCGTATTGTAAATCTACGCCGGTGTCTTGAAGTTCAACTAACTTAATGAACAGAGTTAGCAATGAAAAAGTTTTATGAGCAAACTACCAGATTTAAGTCGATAACCATCGTCAAGCAGATGATTCCTTAACAGTTTTAAGGCATGAGGCACATCACAAAAAACCCATACTTTTCTGTTTTGATTTGATGGATTTTCGAATCCTGAGTCATCAAATGTAACCTTTAGATTCCCTATAAGTTTTCTGTTTGATGGCCCCATATCACACACAATTGCTTTCACTTTAAATTCAACATTTTCTATGACTTTAATCATTTCAGTCAACAAGTCCTTAGAAACGGCCGTGTCAAAGTTATAATAAATGGGCTGCATCCATTTTCCTACTAAACTTCTGATGACCGCAACTTGAGCATTGTTGTGGGGACCTCTGATAATCTCCTCTACCTGGTCAAAACATAAGTCACTGTTAACTTTCATTTCATCAAAGCTAAGAATTACGTCTTTTTCAAATGTAGTTAGTAGCTTTGATTGGGTTTTCATGACAGTAAGGCTTAAATCAATAAAACCTGGTGGAACGCTAAACTGCCTGAGTCTTCTTTTAATAGTGACTTCACTAGGAAGAGGATATTTCAATACATCCCTGCCAAAAGATAACGCTTTATAAGATATACAACGTAAAGTCGCAGCCTTTGCAATATCTTCAGATGACCAATTAGTGCACCGCCCTTTCATAACCACTTGTTGTTGACAGTCAGAAAAAGAACCCTCAACCACTTTTAGCGAATGTTTTGTTTTAAGTAAGTCATCATTACACCGAGAGAGACGATCCTGTAAATTTGTATTCTTTTGCCTAAGTTCTTTTATTTCTTTCTCCATAATTTCTAATTTTTGACATAAGCCCACAGTGTCGCATTTACAGCATTGTTTGTTTTCATAGTTGATGTTTTCTCTACTAGTAGTTTCTTCATTAGTTGGTAATATATTTACCTGTAAAATCTCTTCTACTTCTTTACGGTAACTTCGTTTTTGTGCCCGAATTTCTCTCTGATTATTAGGCTCATTACTACCCCGTAAATCAACACTGGAGGATGGGAGATGTAAAGTTGGAACAGCATCAGGCTTCAACTTGCGTTTCGGAGGAAGATTCAACAGTTCACTTTTCAAATCCCTTTCATAATCAGAATCAGCAAAATGTATTGAGCACACACGAGCATTATCAACTGAAAACGAATCGGCACGTTTACAAGCATTTATCCATTTTTGTTTCGTCTCATTGTTCTTAGGAAATGTATGAAAATTAATTCCTAACTTACTTCCTTGTCTGCCGTGGTTAGTACAACTCGCGATCGCACAACAAACCATTATTTTTCACTCAAAACAACTTCAAACTTACTCTCAAAAACCCCTCAATACACTGATAACTGCAGCGTAACTCTGCACTTAATCGTCAATCACCGATAAGAATTTACACTCACGTAAACAACGTTGTATTCACTCATAAACGCAGTAACAACACAATAGGTTAAGGCAGTGGAGCGGTGGCTGGGTTCGCGGTGACGTCAGCGGCGCGGCTTGCTACTGCGCACACACCCCGTGACCCCTACCGTGTATTCTAGTATCCGTGGTTATAACTGTAGAAAGTTCTTGTGCACTGAAAACTAATGACCCTTAAACAATCGTGAAGAAATCCGTAGTGTTTTGTTGTGTAACATCATCATTCAATCTTGTGTATGTATAACTTATTCATATTCTTTGTTATTGATATAGATAAAATTTCTGAAAACAAAAGATGGATGTGCAATGGTTCAGATGGGAGACACTATCTCAGTGGAACGATGCATATCTAACCTGAACAATGTATCACTTGGAAATGATGTCAAGATTCAGTTAGGGTTAGTATAGCAGTAAATACTGAAGTTGTGTGTACAGATAGCATTTAAATTATCCTGTAATTATTTTGTGTGGGTGAGTGCAGAGAGGTTTTATATTTATGCAGACTTTTAAGGAAAAGAAATCCATGACTATGCATTGCAGTATTATTTATAGTATTTGTTTATAAATTTCTGCGGATTTGTAATGAATGCTTCAGTTAAGTTTTATTTGTTTGGTATGATGATTTTTTGAATATTGTGATAAAACTATAATACACAAAATATTATTGTTTAATAAATTGTAATGAATATAACACATTAGGGTGTATAGTAAAATTTTTGATTTGGTATATAATCACTTGCAATTATTTATAGTTTCAGTGTTGTAGATGTTTCTATATTCAACTGCAACAACTGTTAGACAGTATCTCATACACATTAATTACATACTAGTGGTCGCCCAGTGGTCGAAATTCGACCGTAATTCATTAAATTTTTAAGTTTGAACGTTATTGAGGTTCTTTTGTCAAAGAGTATACCTCTATAATCATTGCATATAATTTTTTTGAATTTTGTTCTATTACGTCAGCTGCGAGCGTGTACAAATACGTCATTAGCATGTGTTGTTTGCCTTAATTCCCTGCAATACCTATGAAATTTAAAATTTAATGTTAGTAACAGTTGAAAAAAAACCAATTACAGCTTGTATTCGTATTTATTTTTTGATATAATTCATTGTCAGTTTTAATTTTTTCATGTTATTATTGAATCAAATAAACGCTAATAAAAATGAGACTTGACATTCATAGAAGTATACGATACATTGTTTTCAATTCCAGTGGATTACATTTCATTTTTGGTAAGGTACAAAATTCGAAAACAGTTTGAAGATTATCTGCTACAAAGCTTATATAATTTTTTAATTTTTTTTTCTATGCATTAATTTTCGAGTTATTTGAAAAATATGAAAGATAGGAAAAATGAGGTTTAGCTTGGCTAAGCCATATTTAAAAAGCAATAACGCGTTTTTTGACATTTCCTTGGTTTTTTTTTATTGCCATACTGACCAGGTTTCGCCAAGGCTACACAGTTATTTTGCCTATCTTTTTCGAATTATATAAAATTTAAATAAAAAATTAATACAAAATAAAAAATGAAATAAAAAATACGTGCCTCGTATTTTTTTCATATATTTTTCATTAAATCAAAAAACCGGGTGGTTAAAAAAATAAATGTTGTCCATTGAACTTAAAATAGTTTGAAAGTGAATTTAATGATTCAGAACTTCTGTGTAAACGATGTTTTTTGTAAAAACTCTTTCATCATCTGCTAAATGCCCTTGGCCATTATATTCGGAAATATAAAATCTCAAACCATCGAATGATCGAACTCTACTTGCTGCGACGTACAATTGACCATTTGTAAAAACTGGCTGCCTCAATAAAATTCCAATTTTTTCGAATGTTTGTCCTCGAGACTTATTTATTGTCATCGCAAATGCAGGTATAATTGGAAATTGAGTTCTTTGAAAGTTAAATGGTAAAACAGTACCGGAATATGTTAAATTTATACGTGGAATCAAAATTCTCTTATTGCGTGCGGTTCCAGTTAAAACTTCGCAATCAATAGCATTACGATGCATACACTTGATGCGCGTTCTTGTTCCATTGACTAATGCTTCCTTTGTATTTAAGTTTCTGATCAGTAAAACGATGCAATTAACTTTCAATACTAACTTATGTGGTGGCAAACCACTAATAGTCAAAGAATTCAAAAACTCTACTGGATAGTTATTGATTTCATTGTCATCATCACAAATTATTTTATCGTAGCTATGATATGTTTTCTGTTCACCTGGTATTCGATTAAGTATATCAGTATTAATAAAAGCACAATCATCATTTTTAGGTGCTAAAATAACTGACTTCAATATGTTATCTGAGAGTATGTTTTCGGAAATATTTCCATACACCTCATTAATAATATTATTTTCATCTCCTATTAATTGCTGAGGTATTTCAATAATATTTTCACCAAACTGAGGGAATTGTGGGGCTTCATCATTACCAATTGTTTTCAAGAATTCGACAAATTCTATTTCACTTGGTAAGGCTCTCATATTTTGAGTAAACGATACTTTATGAAAATAAACAAATTTATGCCAACTCGTGACACAATTTTCAATTAAAGTTGCACGTGATCCATGTGGGACAACTGGTAAGATTTGCCGAAAATCACCGCACAGAAGTATCGTTTTCCCTCCAAATGGTTTATGTTTATCATTTTCATCGCATAGATCCTGCAATAATCTATCTATGATTTTCAACACTTGCAGTGGGCACATAGAAATTTCATCAATAATATTATCAATGATGATGAATTTATGTAACGTCCATAGCTACTATTTGCGGTAATATTCGCTACAGAATTTTCCAAAATGGGTATAGGCAATTTAAACACATTGTGTAAAGTTCTACCTCCAAGTAATAGAGTTGAAGCTATGCCACTGAACGCTGTTGCAATGCAACAAGATTAAGCGAATTTAATTTGTGAATGATTGCTGTTCGTGTGAGTGTTTTTTCACAACCTGTATGAGCGGTTAAACAAAAAACATTAGATCCAGTATCATGACGCAAAACTTCACGAATCACACGATCAATTAGATTACGCTGTTCAATATTTGCAGTTTCATAATTCTCAGAAAACAGAAACTCTTGTTCTATTGGATCAATAGCATTTGCTTCGTCAGTTCTCTGCGAATACGTGGGAACTGGTAAACCAAGTTCTTGACATGACAAATTATGAACATTCAAAATATCTTCAATTTCTAATAGAGCTGTATTAAAGGATACTTCTTCGTTGTAATCTCTCAAAAAATCTTCACTAAGATATACTTTAAATTCATTCCATAACGCCAATGCATTGGCTGGCACATTTAATGCACAAATGTAACCAAATAAATTTCGCATTTGTTTTGGTGAATGTAATTCTTTTGCTTCATTTAAACATTCGCGCCATTCATTATCATTTGAAGCAATGCCGCGAGCATGGCACGCTTCAACAAAAGAAGTGTGTATAATTCCATTGTATGTTCTAACATCCTCAAATGATTTTGGACCACAGACATGTAATAAAAGCAATCGTAAATGGAAAAGTTCAATGTCTTTTGGTGATACTACATATATGCGTGTAATGATTTTATCACCTCCACGCCTTCTCTTCTTCCATTTTTTTCGGGAATCTTCCCACACATAATGCAAAGGAATTTCAATATACTTATATTCATGCGCTGATGGATCTGATCGATTCAATTCAAAAAATGCTAATAATTTTGTTTGTCTTGCATTTTCAATTGCTTGACGTTCTTGCCCTTCTCGAAAGTAAACATTCTGTCTACGCGGTAAATGAATGTCAAGTCTAACGATGACATGTGATTGAAAATGCATTGGTAATTCATAGATGCGCCATACAGCTTCAGTTGGTTCGACATAACGGCCATTTAAAAAATTTTTAACTTCATCAATTTGTATTTCTTGACCTGGTTCATTTCTCTCTGAACCTAATTCAACAGATGCACTGTCATAGCCATTATACACGTATTTATAAATGTACTTAACACTTTTAACTGTAGTGCATACTTCAACATTTATATGGCAATTAAATTTGGCAAGTAAATACGGATTGTATGGTACAACATAACGATTGTCGAGGCAACTACCGCGAACTTCAGCATTAATACCATTATCACGCCTTCTGTATAATGGATATCCATTTAATGATTCACATGTAAATTCATTAAATCGTTTTGGATAATCTTTTGTGCATTTTCCATCTCTCACACATACAGAATTTGGATTAAGTACACCGCATGGACCATGCATCATGTGTTTTACAACATATTCATGTAATGTAGGATGTGTTTGAATGTTAGGAATGTCCGCAGATACAACTTTATCAATATCGGTAGCGTTAACAATTTTATCTTGCTTATTTAAAGAGAGTAAAATGTGAGCATGAGGCAATCCTCTCTTTTGAAACTCAATTGTATAAATGAGTGCTTCAACTTTACCGAAGATTTTTTTTAGTGTAAGGCCCTCAATTAATGCTTTCAGTTTGGACTTGAATACACGCACAACAATATCAGGTCGAAAATTAGCTGACTCACCTACACCAATATTGCTAACTATTTCAAGCCAACTTGGATTGCAAGTCATTGTAATAAACAAAGAAGGCTTTCCGAAATGTTGTACAATTGACATTGCATCTAATAATTCTGATACATATTTCTTGGAGATCCATTGAATGAAGATGGTAAAATTACTCTACGGCCAACATTATTGGCATTGGGGTTCAATTCTAAATAATCTGTTAAATTGTTGTAAACTTCAGACCTAAGACTTGTTTGATTTTGTCGAATGAAATGTAACCTTGTGCCCTCTATTCTCACATACATATCACAACTATCTACTGCAGAAATAATTTTTGTGAATGGTGCAACATGCTAAAATCTTCTCTAATTGCAAGTCGATAGGCTGCATACTGAAGCATGGTTAATTTATTTGAATTAGATGCAGTTGGTACATTATGAGAAATATTGATATGCCACCCAGTATCACCATTTGGAAAAAGTAATGGATACGCTAAAGGGTCCAATGATGAATCCAAAACAGAGATATTTTTAATGGTACCATTAACTTTTGAAAACGAAACCATATTTCGTTCAAAGGGTGGCTCACCATCAACTGTACTAAATATTACTGCTACATCAGTTTGAACTGCATCATTATAACGGCGTAGATCTAAATCACGATTTACTTTAATGAGCATACAAATTTCTTTATTTTGATTTGCAACTCTGACAATGATCTTTCATTGCAATGAATGACCGAACGAAAGGATTAATGCGTTCCAATTCAAGAGAGAACTCGCGCATTATATTGTTATTGCATGTTTGATTATAGTGTTCACGTAATCTATAATTGACAGCAGTGTCAACATCATAAAAATATAATTGCGCATAACATGGTAAGTGACCATATCCAGCAGTCATTGGACCTGATCTGTGATAAAAAAACATCATGTATATTAAAATGATACACTCCACGCGTAACTGTATCCGAAATTTTAGCTTCTGAGCTAACCATAGCAAATGATGAATTGTATTTACGAATGTTTTCAAAATAATTTTTTGACTTTCTTTTTATTGAAGGTTCATTTGAAGTAAGTCCATCATACAATGATTTAAAGTATTCATTTTGACTTAAGGCCGGTAATATTGCTTTACCCTTATGACAACATGAAGTGAATGCAGTCCTTTCACCTAAAGTGACCTCAGATTCGAAATGTTTTGCATTGTAAATCCATTAATCCACAATCAAAAGTATTAAAATTTCTTGGAATGACATTCAGTGCGCATTTAAATGTATCCCTCAAAATAATTTCATCATTTTGTATACTATTTACACTATTTAAATTTGCATTTGGTCTATTATCATTTTGACTTTCACGCGAATATATATTCCTTCTTCTTTGTCTCTCACTCCGACCCGTCAATGTTCTATGTCGAGGCATAATGGAAGTAGTTGCGAATATCTGAATGTAAAAAAAAAAATGTAATGAAATTGCTGAAACTAAGATTAGACAGGGTTTAATTTAAAAATAATAAAATGTACTCACTTTTTTGAAACCACCAGTAATAATTAGGCGAGAGTAAGTCAATTCAAATTGCTGCTACAAAATTTTCCTTTTGCAACAGGTGTATATTAAGCAAGCTGTATTTCACTTTCAACTGCACATTAATATATAAAACGCAGATATCTAATATACAAAATATAAAATAAACGCTTTTTTGCCTTGACATACACTCCACAGACTATTGAAAAAGGAACATTTGAAATCACACAAAATTCACAGCTCATTCAGTCAATCTGTCAGTATTAAGCAAGCTGTATTTCACTTTCAACTGCACATTAATATATAAAACACAGATATCTAGTATACAAAATATAAAATAAACGCTTTTTTGCCTTGACATACACTCCACGGAGTGGTCGTGGCGTAGTGGGCTAGCGTGTGGCGCTGCTACGCTGTCAGCGCGGGTTCAATTCCCGCCGGGGGCCATCTGATTTAGATACGACCGTTCCCCTTCGCAAGGCAATGGTAAACCAGCGAGAGGTATCCTGCTTAGTATAAACCTTCCCCAACTATGCCGTTCGGATCCGGCGTTAAACTGTAGGTCCCCCCATATACCTGTGAGAGAATCAGTACCACACGCACCACGGGTATATGCGGGGAGGGTACAAACCAGTCGAAGACTGAAGGGCTACGATATACACTCCACAGACTATTGTTGCCTGGCAACAAAATTATTTTATTTTTAACAATTACCATTGTTTGAAAAAGTTTTAATGAATTTTCAAGTGCAAATGAATGTTTTATTTTATTTTATTTAATGTATTTGTAACATATTATATATAAATTTTAGCTTTCTGCACTCCTTCTCCATATAAACTTTAACTATGCCAAATCTCACACTCCTCCGTGCGCGCTATATGTTTAAAAAGGGGTACAAAGTTTTCTCTTCACGTATTAATATATAGATAACATGTCATTATGAGTATGGATGCAGTGGCAGCTGTTTACCGTGCTGACAAACTGCAGCTCACAAGCATGAATGTACAGAGTCTCTGGTGACGCAGAAATGTTTTGAGTATTCCCTTGAGCAGACACTTCAGTCGCCAACTGAAAGCCACTTTGTTGTTGATAAAGTGTTTACATAAGTTTGATTCCTAGGGGTTGCTGATAGTTGAATATTAGAATTGTTTCAGAATTGTATTAGAACACTCAATTTCCCATTGTGTAATGGAGGTACAGTGATGACCATTAAACCCTTTTCTGAATTTGCATCAGAGCATGTAAAATGACTCATAGTACTCTGTATACAATATTTGTTAAAAAGGACTTGGTTAAACAAGTTAGTTGGGGGGTATAAATTGGGTCAGATAACCAATAGCAGAAACTTGAGATATAAGAGATTTACCTTCTTCACATATACCCTTATAAAACTAGAAAATAAATCAATGACCATAACATAAAAACAAACTGATTTTAGGTGATTTTTTTTAATGTTTGCATTTTTGTGGCTTGTCATAAGTCTAAGGGTTCCTGCTAACTTTTTTCTTCCAACCAAGTCTAGACATCAAATGTTGTATGTTTTGGTAATGTAAGAAAATGCTTTGTGTATGTTTACACACTGACGCATGTGTGCACAGAGAGAGGGGGGGAGTAAATTTTAGTCATCAGTACACACATCATAGTTGATAGTACATATAATATGAGTAACTGGCTCCCAATCACCCCAAAAAAATCGTAGTTTTGTGTATGCTCGTGTATCCAGTGAGTTACTACAGGCACAACAAACAAATCTGTCTTGAGCAAATTTACCAAGTAAAAAAGGATATATGACTTAATTTATCTCGAGCACTGCAAGAACAAAAAATTCCGCAAGTGTGCTCACCCAGGATATCAGTGAAGCTAAGCAGTTATTGATCGGTAATTAGATCATAAGAAGGAGTATTTGTTCTATGTATTGTGCTTTATTGACTTTGTACGTACACACTTTTCTAAGAGTTTAAAATCTTTCAGATTGCACTAATAGCTTCTAATATATAAGTACTCGTGCTTCTACTAAATGACTGGCTACCAGATAATCCACCTTTCACTCATCATACCAAGGCTTTGTCAAACACACTGTATCTACATAAAAGTTCTGTATGGTAGATATTGCCCCCTCACATTGCTGTATAAACAGGTATTATTCTGTACTGATAAGGAAAAGTACAACTTGAAGTGGACAAAACAACGTCCCAACAGCTAGCCTTGTTGGGAACTGGTACTAATTTTATATATCACTACTGATTCCATGTTTGGCATTCATTTATTCTATTATATTGTCCACATTCAGAAACAACATGAACTTGAATTTTTTGGAGCTCAGCCGTTTTATTTAGCAGGATAGCTTGTTATCATGGTTGTCTTAAAACCGATAGCTGCCTCTTGCCTTTCCATAAACCTGACATGATGTGGCCCCAATAAGTGTATTTATGATAAGTTGTATTTATTTGTAAAGTGTATACACTGTACACATTATAAAGGGTTTTGTTGCCTCAAATTGATAGCAAGGATGCAGTTTAGACTAAACAAACTGGACAAAAGCATATCTTGCGGCAGTCCGTTAAAGACATAATGTTATCTTCAGTGTCTGTATTATAATTCTAGAGAACCTACAATTAATATTAATTGTGTTAATACATTTTTATTTGTAATCTATTTCATTACAATGTTTAAACATACAGTGGAAACCATTTAAATGAAATGACAGGGACCAGCTGGGGGTTTTTTTTTTTTTTACATGCGCAAAACGTGAAACAAAATGAGTAAATACTGTATAGATTACTTACTGTATTATGTAGTAAATAAAGCAATAAACAATATTCAGAAGGTACTTACATATAAAGTTTTATTTATCCTCCTGGAAAAAATATGGTTAATTTTTCTTAAAATATAGTATACACGCACTGTAGCTGTTCTTAATTTAGTCTTAATCATTTAGGTTTTTTTGTATTTAATGTCTTTTGAAGCTTCTGCAGTAGCAATTCTTTTAAAAACAGTCCGTTATTTTCTTTTGCACACAATTCTGCATTACTTTATTTTCAACAATTTGTTCTAATTTATCAGTGTGGTCAAACATTTCACCTTCTGAATTAGCTTCTAAATATCAATGAACATGGCTCAACTAGCGGTAGGAACTCTTAGATTTCAATGTCATTTTCCATGTCAGGTCCATCCCATCGGGGCACACTCATCACTCACAGTTTTTAACTTGCACTGTTTCTACGCATCACTATCATATTAATGTCTGTCAGTACAGGAGCTGTAGTTACGTTCTCATTGACAGACATGTACTTATTTAGAGAAACTGAAACATTTAAATACTGATAAACAACTAAACGTATCAGACAGCAAACGCACAATTTCATTTTTTTTGCATCCAGTTTGTTCAATCTCTGAATTCATAATGATTCGAGTGAAACAGTTTTCAATCGTTATGGGTGTCACGAGGTTCTGTGCTGTTAGTGGCCAAGTACTTTTTTTAAGAAAATTATTTTATGTCAACGAATATTTTGTAGGTGAAACTTTCATGTTAAACCAATGTTTTGTGTTAACCGTTTTCATGTGAAATGTTTTCTGGTGTATTTTATTTTCACTGCAAGCTTCAGACATAAAAACTCAGAAGATGACAGTAAATATTAAAGAATTCAAAATATTATAAAAAAACATACTCTTGTAAAAGTATTATTTTTTAATGTTATTATTAAAATATAACAAGAATACTGTAAGTTACTTTTTGATACTATTTCACTGGATATTTTTTAGAATTCAGTGTTTTACCAATTTCTTTTTAAAACGATTAAAACTTCTGTGTCATGACAAAAAAATAAAAAACATTACACAATTTAACAAAATTAAATAAATTTAAGAAATCGATTATCATAGACTGTCACTGAGTCTGTCATTTTCTTGGAGTTATTTAAACATAAATTATGTAAAAGTGGTCTTAAAAGTATAAATAGTATCACACATATAAGGACACATCTGTACATTCTAATCAATTTGACGATATTAACCAATGCAGTGCAGTAACAAACAGGAAAATAGTTGGTTACTTCCATTATTAGAAAACTTACATCTAACTGTAGGAAGAGTTAAAAGGCTTGTACATTCGACACCAAAAATTGTGGAAAATAACGGTCATAATACATTAGCCGTAACCCTGTGGGTGATGTCAAGTAATGTGGGACAACGTTTAGTGTGTGGTCTTGTTGACAAACCCTAGCAAACGAAACATGTGCCATAATGAATTATGAATTATTATACCGAAGCCTAGTGCAGTGTTACAAGACAATTGGGATAGTATTCAAGGATGTGCTGTTGGATTGTGGTAAACAAAAATTCAGGGGTATTTTAACACATATGTGTTTATCAATTTAAACAGTATGCGTTTTTACTTTTAATATTTCACGATTAGTGCCAGAAAATATCGATTATTGATGGACTCCTTCATATTCAGGTTATGCAAATTAAATATTTCATCCCCATAGTGTACCATTTAATATCCAGTTTTCAGATTGAAAATTGTTCCTTTCTCAGAGAAGTATAAAAAGTATTTTATTGACAAATACATCTTTACTAATTATTGTATAGCATACATAAAATAAAGTAAAATGTGGAAGATGGTTCCTTCATAAGAATAAATTAATCATTACTGCGGCATAAAAAAATGATTGTAATTGTAAACAAACAATACCAAACGAATATGTAGTGGGTATTATAAATAAAACATTGACTTTTTGTAAAGCTGTCTTACCAGTTTGAATGTTTATGTACATATTTCATTGTAGCAATTTATGAGAGGCAATGCGTTGGTAACCTATTTTAATTTTAAACAACCTGAATCGGAGACACACAACACCTTAAATGATTTTTTTTAGCTGCGACTGACATGAAAAATAATCAAATGTTTGCTGCATGTATAGGTTTTCAAAACAAGCGTACCTAAGTGATGTAGCACAGCCATATACTCTGCCAGACAACAGTCTTTCCTTCAAGGACTTTATGGGAAACAAAAACAACAGATTTATAAACCCAACTATGGCCAGCAAGAACAGAATACAGGGACCTTCCAAGGTATATACAGACAACACAACACATTCATCCATTCATTCACACCAGTTCATTACTAACTAGATTGAATTTGACACATTTTAATTAGTTTTTGTTGTTTTATTTGAAAACAAAACAAGTAGTGTTTGTTATATCGGTTTTGTTGCAGACATTAGAAATTTGATTGGTCTGTTTGTTGCAGGTGTTGCACTTCTTTAATGCACCACCAAACGTGACAGAAGATCAGTTGAACGAAATATTTGAAGAGAAAAATATCCCCAAACCTAATGCACAGTTATTCCCAATGAAAGGTAAGTTTTCCTGGCATGGAAGAGATGCACGTGAAATGTTGAGGAAAATTTTGAAACTGACTAATCTGGCATTTTGTAGTTTTTACGATTCTTTATCTTTCAACATTCATTGTAATTTGAATACCAACAGGTATTTGGCTTCAGCCACATTTCTTACTGTTACGAAAATATATGAATGAACACTGACTAGAATAAGTTGGTAATTTAATAGTGAACATAAATGGAATATTACACCAGCTGTGTCAGATATAGTCTACAAAGTATTTATTATATTGAAATACATGAAACATTAATAGACTTTAGTATTTGGTAAACTTTTAGAGTTAGCAATAAAATTTACATTACATTTTGTTTCCATTTCCATTAACTGACATTCAAGTCGACAAAGGTCTGAGTTACTTCAGATGATACAATTTATGAGTACAAACATTTTATATAACCATTATCGTATATAAGTTTGCTTTATGTAAATATCATTTATTATTGCTTTGTCCAAATTTTGTGATTTTTTTTAAGAAAGCGGTGTATCTCATTTGCAATTTACATGGTAAATCTACAATAAACTATTCAATAATTTAATCGTATTATTATTGCTCTGCCCAAATTTTATGATTTGTCAAAGAAACCAGTTTATCTCATTTGCAGTTTCTAACCTGCACAAAACATGTAATTATTCAGTAGTTTAATCGTTTTCTCACATATTACAAAACAATAGTGTTGTAGGTATCAAACATATTAAATATTAATAAAAGTGAAGTGCCATACCATATGTAATGCTATGTAATAATAATATACCAAATCCAATGTATGGCAGAATTATTTTTGTTATCAACATATAAAACATGGACAGTACATTTATAAATATTTTGTATATTTGGAAATACTGTTGTAGGTGATCGTAGTTCAACAGGGCTGCTTGAGTTTGACAGCGTGGAAACAGCTCTGAATGCTTTGATGGAGTGTAATCATACACCAATTAAAAATCCAGGTAAAACATACTGCAATTTTTGGCGGTGGACAGGTATCAGTATAGTGTTTCACTGTCAGTACATTTTACATGTTTTGTAATAAAAGTATAGTGAAAGTACACATACTCACAATAATTAAATGTAACAGAATTCTTTATGAATGAATAAGAATCCTAGAAATAGATATCGAATAAGATTAACAGGTTATATATGATACCTGCTTTGAAACATAAAGTCAAACTATTAAGGTATTGGTCGTGATTGTAAAATAGGGTTTTGAGCTTAAAAAACCTTTCTGGTCTAAACCCGAGTATATGTCGGACAGTATACTTTTGCCTAGTGGACGCAGCCCAATCATATCTCGGGCCGTTTATTCGATTGCTTTACTGTCACATTACAAGTATGTCTCAGGTTTAGTCATCACAAAATGCTTTCGTGTTGATATACGATCGATTGTATACAGTGCACTCTGGTTTCAATTTTCATAAATATAATCAATTTTCAAACATCTGATAGCATAGCATTTGTTTGTTATTGTTTTTCTAAATAAAGTGAGCGAAGTAAGTGAAATTAATATAAAGCCTTTCCAAATGTTCCACGGAGTTGCCAATTACATCTAGAATCTGGGCATTCCAATTTTTTTATTTTATAAAAAATTGACATTTTGAAATACGTAGTATTATATTAGTAACTTTGTGTATATATTAAAGTAATATTTTAATAAAGTAATGTTTTATATTTATTTACTATATAATACATATAAAAAGTGTTAAGAAATACAGAGCCAGGAAAGTTGGCAAAATCAGCCAAACTGGAAGGACTATACAGGTAACTATACCCTCAGACTGGAAAGTGTTAAAGTAAACTTTTTCAATTTTGCTAAAAATCAGATTGAACATTAAGTATATATAAATAATATGCTAGTCACATACATAGACTATCTTAATAAACCTTAGTAAAAAATAGTACTTGATTAAAACATTAATGTTTATGTTTCAGCTGGCAAGTTCCCATATGTGCTGAAGCTGTGTTTCTCGTCCAATCGCTTCCCTGTGCCAATAAACAGCGGGCACAAATCCTCCTACACTTCAGAGGACCAACCGATGGAGTAGGCTCCTGCACCAGTGGCAGTTTCTCTCACATTACACGTCAATTATTAATTATAAGCCCCTAAATCATAAAAAAATATATTAAAAAAAGAAATTAGATGTTGTAAAATCTTATATTCTTGTATCTATTTCACACTATGTTTTGACTTCACTATTGTTAAATTATATATATGATCATAAGAAACAACACAGCTTTTACTGCGGACAGTAAAAATTCTTTTTTTTTTATTAATTTAATGACTTAAAATTCAGTGTTTTGTATTGTTTTAGGTAGAGAAGTTTCTATCTAATATTTCATCGTACTTTAATTTTAATTTATTTGTTGCGTTTATATTTGCTGTGCAGTGTATCTGTAATTTGTTTATTTGTTTCCTAGCTGTCAATGTTAGAACCAAAGTGAGTTCTGAGAAACTGCCACTGAACAAAATTTCTTGAGGCGGAATAAATTCCATGTATGTTAGATTTAGATTTTTAGAATTTATGGTTTTTATTGTTTCCTTTCTTTTTTGTTGTAGATTGTAAGAATTTGAAGTAAATATTATATAAACAAATTAAACTGTAATAAATTACTTGTCTAAATAATTTTGGCATGGGAGAATTAAAGAAATTTTTAACTTGTCTTTGTTTTTATATTAATAATAATATGAAACATAATGTGTTTATAGCACTTTTATTATATTTTCACACAGTATGATAAGAATAAGAGATTACTTATTAGATGAATTATGTTTGCTGGTCTGCCTTTTTGTATTTGTACGTGTTCTAGATAGCATATAGTTAACATATAATAAACAAAAAAAAGAACCAATTAGAAATTAAATAGTTGAGCCTTATAATTTGACCTGTTGTCATCAAGCTGTGGAAAAAAGTTCAGATCCATATTTCTTTGTTTGCAGAGTATTTTCATAAAGTTACATTTGTTTCCGCAGAAAGCACTAATTATTGCCGACAAGCCAGTACGCGTATCAGACAGATGCTAAAAAACTATTTACCTCAACTGTTGTTCCACCATTCTGTGTGTGTGTCATAGGTTGATTTCCAAATGCAATAATTTTGAAATGCCCTTTAAAACAGGGTACAAAGAAAACAATTTGATGTAATTATTTATTGGCATTTTAATGTTTTTTAGCTCCCATAACATTAAAAAAAGTAAAAAGACAGTATAATGTAAGAATTATATTAACCTCTACTAATGAAATTTCTTCTTGTGTCATTTTCATAATGATATTATACTTTGCCTCTTTATCTCCCTTAGTTAATTAATTAAAATTAGTTTTTAAGGATGGCAAAAATTATTCCCTCTAGGTTAGTAAGTACAAGTTTTACTTTTGTGTATTTGGAGATGGCTATGTGTTTTGTTTGTAAAAAGCTGAATTTTTTAATAGTACAAAGGAAAAAAAGAACTCATTGAGCATGTTCTATGGGAATTCTCCCAACGTCTCCTCATTTTACTATTGTTTGTATTTATTTTAAATTAAGTAGCAAATTGGCTTATTTTGACAAAAAGTACATTCATTTTTCTGAAAACTTGCAGATTGTATTAAAGAAGTAAGTATGTAAGTACTCTTAGCATATGTATATTCTCAGAAATTATAATTTAGTTAGGATATTTTTTATCACATTTGCTTAAAAAAAAAGTAAATACATGAGATAATTTGAAAAGAATTTGTGAATCGTAATATCCCATTTTAATTATTTATTAGACTATTGTTTATGTAGTAAAAGTTCATTTGTACGTTTGATGTTTAGCCGTACAGGTTGTGGATGTTTGCTTCCTTGTTTCCATAGAGACAGCACACTCGACTTGCGCGGCTGTGTGTTTGGTAAAAAAAGAAAAAAGAAAAAACAAGATTTTTGTATGAATGACCAAATAGATTTTAATTCTTAAAATTAATTTGCCTTTTTATTTCGAATCCTTTTGTTATTTATCCTGTGTGCATTTGCATTTGGTTGTTTATATGCATCTTAGTAGATTTAGTGTCTACTATAGATTTTTTTTTACTGTTAACTGTTTTCCTTTGAGTTGCAGAATACGTGAGCGTTTTCAGTGACTGTGAAAGCCAGTAAACTTTATTTTCTAATATTTGTATACATTTAGTAGGAAATGTTAATTAGTTACAGTTATTATTTTCTTGTAACAGTAGCATTGAGGCAGTGGAAATGCTTCTAAACAGTGTTATGTATACTGATAAACAAAAACTAATATAAAGCAAGGTAAAACACCATTTTTAAGACACCAATAGTATGTTAAACTTATTTTTATATTTGCTGCAGTGAATGTGATTTGATTTGATATGCATTTTTCTCTTGTTTTATGAGGTCTTAACGTGTTCAGAATGTGGAATAAAATCTTGAATTAATGAAGTTTGCTTTTTAAAAGTAGTCACATAGATTGTTTAAATTGTTTTAATGGAAGTAACATATAAAGTAAGTACTGGACACCAAATCAAATTCCGCCCAAGAAAGAACATACCATTATCAGCAATATACATAATCAGTAGAAACAGCAACAAGCTTTGTGAATGCTTTATTATTAAAAATAAATTATACCCATGCCCTTAAATGGTCTGCTTTCTTCAAGTAGAACACAATGTAGAAATGCAGTGTATAATTAAACATATAGTTTGTTACGTTTTGTACCGTTACAAGTTTGAATGTAATACAGATGTCATTAAAATAACTTTTGTTGTTATTGTTGTGGTTTTATTATTTTGATTGAGTGTCGCTGTGCGTTATTGTTTGTTGATTACTTGTGTATAAGCATGTCATAAGTGTACACTCGCATGCACACATCTGTGTCACAGATACATTGTGTGTTAGTCAAACAGCCCTATACTTTGAGAATAATAAAAAAAACTTGTAGGTTAGTGTGACATTTGTATAAACCTTTGAATTTTTGTTTGTGTTTATTGCTTTTGTCTGTCCCAGAAATTTTATTTATTACAATAACCTAAATGCTACGTAAAAATGAATCTGCTTTGTACTTTATGTTTGTGTGCTAAACTCTTTCCTACACAGTTATTAATGAGCTTTGATGTTGATGGTTTAGTTGGTTAGTATTTCGTTTGCCTTTTTTAATCATAGTGGTTTATTATTCCGATGATAGTCGTAATATATTGTCAAGATTTTTGCTGTTAAACATTCATCAGATGAATTAGTCGATTTGAAATCTATTCAACCTCATAAAATGTTTTTGGTGTAACCAGTTTCTAACAGCAAGGAGATAAGGGATTGACAGTTGCATGTCAGAATATGTTTACAACAAATAAAAATATTCCAATAGCATGCTCTTTTTGCAGTATGAAACATTACGTATACAGAATGATTTGTTCAACATATATATGTAGTAACAGCAGGAACATTTGTTGGTAACATAATGTGCAGTTAGTATCAGAATATTTTTCTTATTGCTAATCACATCCTAACAGTGTCAAAATGAAGTAATATTACATTCATTAAAAAGGTTTTCCCCATAGTCGTAGACACCAATTTCTGTTAAGAATCTCAGTTACAAAACAATGATTTCAAGAATAACTGTGTCTATGTTTGTGTGTTGTGTACTGCTATTGATATAGTTCTGTATGTGTGTACTTGTTGGCTGCATTATCTCTGTACTTGTATATCACCCATTACACCTTGAAACCTAACTACTGTATGGTTTAGAATAACATTGAATTAAACTTTAATTAAGGCCTGGGCTCAACGAGCTGTATTTTTACTGCTTGTACCCGCTGTATTTTACGGAAAGAAAATAGACAACGTTGGTAAATGGAAATGGCTTCACCCGCTGTAAGTTACAGCGGCACCAAGAATCACTTCACAACTACCAAGGTCATACTGCCGCTGTATAGAATATGTTCCATTTTTCTGGTCATAGTTTGCCGCTGGTACCTGGCTCCACACGTTGTGGTTTACTGGTCTTTCATCTTTCCATTTTCACGATTTGTTTCTTTTGTTTGTTTCACTTTGTTGGGTCTACCAGTAATAGCATAATTTTTGAAATTGAGTTAGATAGTGAACAAATCCTTGTGGAAATAGAGAAATATCAAGAATTATGGTCTAGCATTTTGTCAACCTATTAAGTGTAACTTAAATGTTTTATTAAATAGAATGATTACACAGTTAAACGATTAAATAATTGAAACCATAATTAAAACAATTACTACCAGTATTTCATTAAATATTTAATTTCTATACACTCATGTACACAATGTGCAGTGCAATTACTGCTCATGGAGTCAAGCACCTTGGAATGATAGCGGCAAATTACTGTTTTTAAGCACTGTAATAATACAGTATGTGGAGCCACCTCTTTTTTAGATCTAGCTGTAAAGTATCACTTGTACATGCCGTAATTTACAGCTCGTGGAGCCGCAGTCTAATACTTAATTGGGTAACCAGAGTTCTCCCCTCACTCTAAAAAAAATAATATATCTAAAATGTATATATCACTTTTATGCTATCACTCTTACCAAAATATACTGGAGTAGCGATAATTACTCTGAAGATAAGATCAGTACTCTGGACAATCATATTAAACATATTTTTTATTTTACAAAAGGCAAATAAATTGCAGGTAGCAGAAAAAAGATTGGTAACGTTCGTGTGGTGCTTTAATGCATCATCTGTTGTTGTACTTTGAAAACGTGCAATATTTGTTTATAAACATTTATTCAATTTTTTTAACTGAGGAGACTTTGTTTCCATCCAGTTCCAGACTTCTGCTTGTGCATCCAACCTTGTACTAGCGAGCGGTACAAATGTCCATTAACATTGAAACAGTTGTCTAATACAAAGTACTGTTAAGGACATCAGGGCCTAATATTTCTCACAATAAACAAAAATTGTATATAGATTTTATGACATTTTGCTGTCGTACGGAAGCAATGATGGTGTCGTACATTAACCTGGTACGGCAGTTTGTATGTTCTGGACTTGTGGTCACTACCATGTATTTATTACAAAGTTAATACTTTGAAATATTATTAACATTCTCTGTTCATGAATGTCAGCCATTAACCTTTCCTTGCCATGTCTCGTGATGCATTATGACAGTTTCAAGTATTTCCAAGTGATTTTTATGTTTGTTTTTCTGCTGTGGATGGATGATTCTGTTTGTGTAACCTGAATATAGATTCTTGATCATGATTGTGTGAACTAAGTGTGTGTGTTCTGTCTTTTGTACTTTTCATCATGTTTACCAAACATGCTGTCCTTAGGGGACTGCAAATTTTTATTATGATTATAATAATTATTATTATTATAACATACAATTTTTTTGGGTTGTACTGAGTATAAACAATAAATAATATTGTATTTAATGTTATAATAAACAGTTTATGAGAAGATACGACAGTTAATGATTTTGATCATGTTTATGTGAATTAATAATAGTATATTATTTACTTTAAACATTTGTGGTTTTTTCCTATTCATAAATATAATTGTTCTAGTGAATGTGATTTAATTTGTCCAATTCAGACATGTAATTTGTACATTTTCCTTGTTATTTTTTATCTTTCACATGACCGCTTACATCCATTGCCTTCAGCAAAATAGAAAATACTTTTTATTTTCAAGTAATGAGTTCACTGGCAAACTAATTGTTTGTTACACGTGCACATATTAAATAATATTCAGACATTTTTAGTTACGTCTGGATAGTTTGTTTTATCAGTGTGTACAAAAAGTTGTATTTTCCAGTGAAAGAAATTGTCCAACACTTTTTCAATTTAACATCAAACTTTTTTGTAGAATCGAACATTTTACCAATTCTACAAGAAGCAGTTGACTTACTAAAGATTCCGCATTGTAAAATGGATAGGATATGTGGTGCCAGGAAAAATAAAAGTCGTTAAACTGAAAGAAATTTTTTTTTTATATAATCAAAAACCACTAAGGTTTGCAAGAAAAATTCATTATGTTGTCAAGAGTGTGGCCATCAATATAATTATATGGACATTGTATAGGTTGGTTATTAATATAGATGTAGACATATGTATATATGATGAAATTGTAAATTTTTGTCTTACATTTTTATGTACATACCACATGCATACTCTTTGTTTATAACATATAGTCGTAAGAGAATGTCTGATGTAAGGATGTTTGCGAGTCACAGCAAGATCAGTTTGTGTTTGTATAATATTTCATTCATGTAAGTTTTAATTGCA
Organism: Magicicada septendecula; assembly: GCA_034769895.1. NCBI lineage: Eukaryota > Metazoa > Arthropoda > Insecta > Hemiptera > Cicadidae > Magicicada > Magicicada septendecula. The sequence goes on from CM068371.1 coordinate 68,224,522, forward strand.
TGTATACATGTGAAAGTATTAAAAACAAACTATTCTGTATAAGAAACACGTGATGTGTTGTTATCACTGTCCTCTTCTTACACCATTAGCTTTTGTTTTTATATTTTTCAGAAAATATTCAAACAGGGCCCCGCATTTATTATCAATTCTGCGTGAAGCAATAGTTTAAAAGTTATGTAATTTATATTGTGCTTATTATGAAGAATTTTCAAATCCTATAACCTAAGACTTAAAAAAAGCACATCAGAGAGTTGGTGGGTCAGGTAATTTTTAGTTATCAAGGAAAGGCAAAAACCGTAGTGCAAGTTTGTTTAGCAGTGTCTTAAGATAACTCAAGATAATGTGTGTGATAACATGCATTTGAAAGTTTTTTAATTTGGTTGCTTTTTATTGCTGCTATAAAATTTCTGTTGTTTCGTTTAAGAAGAATTGTTTTGTTGTGTTGTATAGGTAAAGGAAGCATAGAGCTAAACTAGTCATAAAAGGTTTTGTTAAGTTTTCATATAGTTTTTGTAATCATTTGAAATCATTGGTCATGTTTTTGTGCATTGTTTTCAAGTCCTACGCAGTAACTTGTATGTAGTACGGTCAGCAAGAGGATATTTTTATTTGTCAACAGCAGTTTTTCTGTTGTGTTAGTAAAACTGAGAATAATGTTGAGTCTTTAATATTATCGAAAATTTACAGTTTTTTGGTTTGATCCAAAAGCACGAATACATGTTTTTGCATCATTATGTTGTAATGGAAGTTATTTTGAAACTTAATTCCTGTTGATAAGGGTTTCAGCTGTTAGCATTTCAAAAGCCTGACTTCTTTAGAATACATGTTTTTACATCATTATGTTGTAATGGAAGTTATTTTGAAACTTAATTCCTGTTGATAAGGGTTTCAGCTGTTAGCATTTCAAAAGCCTGACTTTCTTTGCCTGTAAGGAATTATTTTATTTATGAACGTGTGGTAAAAGCAAACGTCATGGTTCACTTGAAACTTGGACTTCCAATAAAAATAATACTAAACAGACAAACATACCCCTGGCCGTTTCAGTATTGTGAATTAAAGATCATTTTACTCATTGGTCTGTGATGATCATATGTCTGATATGAGCAATAGATTTATGTCATTGGTGTCGGTGTATTTTGAACTGTCTGCAGAGTAAATATATCATTAACATGTTTGTATCTTCCAGTCTGTCTAATTTAATTATACCTAATTACTATTAACGAATAACATTAATTAATTACCGAGTTAGAGATTCATACACTGGTGCGTGTTTTTTGGAAGCATATTTATTTGCATTTGTATTTATTTTTTGTGATCTGCTCTTTCCTTTTTTTGTTTTATTTTTTTATTGTTTGTTCTTAAGCTAACCATATATTATTAAAAAATATCATAAGAATTAAAATTACTGACACACTTTGCTTCAGTTGCAACTATTTGTTTTATGGATCTGTGATGACTTGTCACATCTTTTGAATAAGGATGTCGGTACAAGCAATAATTTAACGTAGTGTAGAATAAACAGTATTTGTCACGTGGGAGTGAAATAATAATAGTAACTTTTCTTACTCCCCCAATATAGTGTTTATGTAATTTAAAAATTATAGGAAATAATAATACTGGCTGGTTATATCCCCTGGCATAATCTGTAAACGTGTAATTAGGCGTGAGTAAAGACTGTTTTAATAGACAGTCAATAGACACACACATCTACATGGGGATCAGTACAATATATTATACCACATTCATCATAAGTTTCCATAAAATTGACTTTGCATACACATTACGTTTCACAGTTGTAACATTTTACAAAAGATTTAGTATAAACAGAAGCAACATCTACTTTTGTAATTACTGCATTTTTTAATGTATATTTATTACAGTTATTTTTTCTCTTATAATCTGTGTATTATTATATAGTTGGTGGAAGTATTTCATGAAATTAGAGGTTAGTATTGCTGGTAAGCAAATACAATTCTCAAGTTTCTCATATAGAAATTTTTGAAAGTTGCTTTTGCTTGTATATAATATATGATACAAACAAAATATGTATATTTTGTAGCGATATACATATATTTCATACATAAATTGTAGCGTAAATAACACCACTAATCAATTGTAGTCTTATAGGAACACAGAACAGTATTAAATAGGAAAAAACATGCATATTATTATTACACTATATAACTAAATAAAAAAGATAAAATAGAAAGTATAATTTAAGCATTGATTGAAATTATTAATCACATTCTTAGTAGTAATAAATATATGACATGTATAAGTGTTTGCAAGATACAGACGTAGTGCTTTTGCTTATAATTACTCTTATATACTACATACATATTTGGTTTGCATATGAATGTTGTAAAACACATTGTCTATCTATTATATACTACTTACTCTATATATATATATTCATTAATGTATTTGGAAACATTGTAGTGGAAATAAAAACATAACAAACATACATACTTCTTTATTTTCAACATAATCAATACACCTTCATTTTACTTTACAGAAAACAAAAACAGGCAGGTCATGGAATCGACTCTACAACACTGCATGAACAACAAACAACAGATGCATGCAGCATTTCAACACTGAACAATATGCGGTCACATTTAAACACAACATTGAACAGTCCATTACTGTTCTAGAATAGGTGTCACATACGTGGACTCACATGACTTTTTAGGTTCTTTGACCAATTTGTTTTTTAACTTCTGTTGGTACTTCTACAACTGTTTCAACATACACATAACACAGAAGTTATGTAGAGACAGTATGTATACTGGGAGGATATTTTCACAAGACGTATATGCCCTTGATATGACAGTAATTTGATACACAGCTTATGTAGCTATTGTAGTAAAGTAATACAACATTTATATCATGTTAAAAGTTATTAGTAAATTGTGAGAATCAAAGGACATCATAAATGCTGTAAAGATTCAAAGTGTTTATTATTAAAAAGTACTGGTTCGCTATTCGAGAAGGCAACTAGCTACTCGGAGAATATTATTTAAACAATGTCATTCTTACAAGAAAGGCTTTTCTTTAACCACTTTTCAACATGGTTCCACCAATATTACAGAACTTTATACTGTTGAACAAATTTCTGCATCTTTTCTTCATAGACCAAAGCTGTCTGAGAAGATTCACTGCTGCAAGGTACTGCTTTAAATGCAGTTAGGCATTGAGTCTGTATTGTGGGAGGGGGGTATGATGTGTGTGTTCTTGGATTGGCACAACATGGGGTCAAGCATTGTCGTGAAGCAACACGATTTGTTTTGGATTGGTCGACACAGTTTTGTTACAGCTTTCAGTAGAATGCTACTTTAATGTTGGGCATTGTTTGTTTTCTAATAACTTTTCTATTTAATTAAAATGGGTATATAATAACTGGTATTTCTTAAACTGAAGTAAATATTTTTAAAAATATTACGAGTAAACTTTGTCTTTGATGTAATAATAAAAATATAAATAGTACTTTTATATATTGATTTGCAACATTTTAAAGTAATTTTAAATTCTTTTCCTTCGTAGCTCAAAATAGCAGTGTTGATTTTTTTTAGGGAGATTTAGTGTGTCTCCACTTTGTGAATTACATCTGTTTCAGTTCTTGCCATAACATGATTTTCTCGCTGTCACCAGTGATAATGAGACTTGAAGAATCATCTGTGTATCAGATGATAAAGAGCCAGAGCTACTGTCTAAACATTTGTTTTTGTTCACTTCAGGGGGCACTTTGGAACCCAGTATGAACGTAATGTCAACTAGTGTAATCTATTTGTTACATACAGAACATTTCTTAGTGTTTAAGGAAATTCACAGTAATGTGTTCTTCCTCATTTTCTGTACCAAATCATTATGAATGGCAGATGTCATTAATTGTCACGTTTCATCATTTTACAATAAATTTCACTAACCTGCTAATGAATCTCATCATGTTTCATGTTCTTACATTTAAAAAGCAGACAACAGACCTTATTTCATAGTCCATGCGTCCTTTAGTCACACAAAGCATTTAAAATGCACAAGAAAAAGTAAACCAGTCTGCTCGTCTTGTTTCACTTAAATATGAGGATAATCAGTTTGCATGAACATTACCAGTGACCAGAATGGTTTAATAGTGTATTTGGAAATACTACTTACTTTCTGATGAGGCGTCATAATGAATATGTTCCTTATCTGTTGTTTGCATAAGATCAGAAAATGATTGTTGTCTTTTGGTTAATTTTATTGGTTTTGAGTTCCCTTAGTTTATAATAGGTATTTTATGTTAAATTGAAGATAAAAGATTTTTATATGTTAAAACTTTCCCATCATATTTTTGATAGTCTAAAATTACTGTAACTGTAAAAATTGAAAAGTTGTAATGTTTATAATGTATGTACAGTGTATACACAGATAAATAGGCAATTGATAACAATTAGAATTGCTGTGTGTGAAATTGGAGTCCCCGTCTTTATTCTTATTGCTCTGGCTATGTTTTATATTCTTTTGAAAACTTAAATAATGGCATACATTCATTTCTACTAGTAATTTTATACAAACCACTATGTTGTATTTGGTACTGACGAGCGCTTTCGGCAGTCAAGCCATCTTCAGGTCATTTACCAACAGAGAAATATGAAACCACTTCTTATATACCGTTTTACCGGACCTATCTAGCCTCGCCCCCTGACAAAGTAACTTCGTACTTAGCTCCACCCATAGTGGGTTGTCTTGCATTACCAATTTCGTAGCCGTTACAATTTACGTTTAACTTACTCTTTTTTGTTCTCTAATAAGCTGCTAAATATTTCTTCATTTTCAAATGTGGTTTTTATATTCATAAGTCGTTTATCATCTTTATTTCCTATTTTTAATATTTCCACTTCTTTTAATTTCCTTTCTCTTTCTTTACTCATCACTTATTATTATCTTATAATTTACGACGGTCTATGAATTTATATGTCCTTCTTCTATAAAATGCCTAGCGAATGAATTATTCGTCGTTAACTCTCCTTCACCCCTCCTATGTTCTTTAAATCTCTGGCAAAATTTATGACCTGTTTCGCCCAGATACACTTTTTCACATTCCCCACAACAGCATATATACTCTACTTTTCTTCAATGTGTCTTCTTCTTCAGAATTCGTAGTTTTTATTATATCAAACACGGTTTTCGATTTTTTAACCCCTACCTCTATATTATATTTTCTAAAACATTTTTGTATCTTTCTTGTGTTATAACCTATATAAGATATGGATCCCTTATACTCCTTCTTTTCTTTACTATTCTCATTTTTTGTTTCTTCTCTTCGTTTTATATTATTAAATATTTTATCTACTACATTCGTATTATACTTGTTTTTTACAATTATTTTTATTCTTTCTATTTCTTTCTTTCTGTTTTCCTCATCTTCTATACAACTGTTTATTCTATGACAGAAATTATTTATCGCTGCCATTTTATACTGTATTGGATGGTATGAATCATTTGGTATTATAATATCCGTATATGTGCTTTTCCTATAAATGTCAAATTTTATTTATTTATTTTTTTTCTTATGTTTAAATCTAGGAAATTTATTTCCTTGTTTCCTACTTCCATTTTAAATTTTATACTCTCTTCTAATTTGTTAACCTTTTCAAAAAATACCTTTAATTCTTCATCATCGCCCTCCCATATTAACAAGATATCGTCTACATACCTCATCCATTTCTTAATTTTGTCTTTATTTTTCACTGTTGACATTATTTTATTTTCAAAGTAATTCATGTAAATTTCTGCCATTATCGGTGACATTGATGAACCCATTGGTAGTCCCTTCTTCTGAACTTTACATTTTTATAGTAAATAATGCTTGAAATGTCCCGTGTGGTCAATTATAGCTTTGACTGTCAATTCATATTTCAGATAAAATACAAACTAATATACAGATCTTCTGTCCACTAGCAGAAATGAATTGTACAAGTCGGTATTGAATGTAGTTATGCAGTGGGAAGCATTTGAAATAACAAGAAACTTCCTGTTACATTAGGATACCAGGATTCTGATGTTAATTCATAATTTGGGAATAAACAAATTATTATAGATATGTTAACTATTATGGTAGCCTTTTGTTGTGAAAAGGTGTATTGTAGGTGTAGTTGCTAAAGAGTAGGAAGAAACAACGTCTACAAAGTGCATTTGAGTCTGATGAAGTACAGTATATTCAGATTTAGCCAAATTTAGTACTTCTCAGTATTGGATGTTTAGTACTTATTTTGGGTTTATACATCAAATGTATCATACTTATATTCTAACAGTTTGTATAATTTCATTTTCTGGATTACCTTTTATAAATGTGGACTGATGGAGAATGTTTTTCATTTCTTCTTTTTGAGGAAAAGTACTGCATATTTTATTTTTCTGTTTTATACAAGCTCATAATAGCATTGAACTTGGATCAGTGACATAATAACATTCCTTAATGTTCTTTGCTCTTTCACTATCAAATTATTAAGCATTGCACTTTTTTTGTCTGTCCATAATTTTTTTTTTGTGTGTTTGAAAAACAGTATATGTAAGATGTCTGATTTCTTTGAATATACTCGAATGCTGTACATAACTCGTTTTTCTATTCCATTAACACTTTAGGTCATGTTACTTCTTTATCAGATTTCATTTTTATAACACTAATGTATATTGTAAAATTAAATTAAAAGTTATTAGATTGATGGGAAACTCTGTATTTTTAGAATTATAATTTTTATCACGGCCATTGTCAAATTTAAAAGCTGATTTGTTTGTATTTGTAATAACACCACTTTAGTTATCATGTGGATAAAGTTAAGTTTCACGAGTATACATTATTGTCATGTTCAATAGGGTTTTGCCATAAAATCGCAAGAATCTTGCTTTTGTTAAAAAAAATTATCCCTGTCCTTGGAGGCCCTCCCTGTTGTATCAAGATATGCTATTAAAGAAATCTCAATACTTGATTCTTTTAATGAATCAAGTTCAAAATACATTACAATTTATAGTAGCAGAACAATAATTGCAGATAAAATTTGTATGTGATTAACTGTGTCATTAGTAACACCTGAACCTAGTGTGTAAATGACAATAAAGAAAACTAAAAAGAATTAAAAAAGAAAATAAATAGAAAAAAGATATTCCAACAAGGGAGATGTATATAATCAGAAATTTGAAAGTATTGTATCTAAAGCGATTAAATTGTCTATATGAGGAAAAAACTTCTGGCAGAATGTAGACCTACTTGGTAAGAAAAGTTGGTTGTATTAAAATTAAACAGTTTTTTTTTATTTGACAACTTCTGGACTTGTCAGTAAGTAGAAAAGTGCTAGTGAAGGAATTATTGAATGAGCAAATCGAGTTCTCAGTTTTAACTCGGTCCTCAGATTTGCCTATTCGAGGTATGACTTACAAGAACATTTGAATGCATCAACCGATTTTCGTAAAAGTTGGCATGCGTGTCTACTTTAACCTAAAGAACCCTTTGATCTTCCCAGAAACAGGGAGGGAGGAGGCAAAATTGGCAACAAATCATAAAATTGCATGTGGGGTATCACGTTCAAGGGAATTTATCTGAAGTCTGAGTGTAATGCTCATTTTTGAAAATTTTGGGGCACCAAGGGTCAAAAACTGGGTCAATCACAAAAATCTATGTTGGTATCAAATTAAAGACAGTTTATCCAAAATGTGAATATACTGTACAACTTGGGAAATTTCAAAATTTTAGGACATCAGGGCCTAAAAAAACGGACCAAAAATTTGAAAATATTATAAAAACCCAGGTAGTTGTCAGACTAAAAGGAGTCTCTACCCAAGTATAAATGTAGCATTTACTACAAACATTTTTTAAGAGGCACCATGGGCCAAAAATGGAACTCAGAATTTCAAGAAAATTGTAACAGTCTGTGGAATCAAGTTATCAGGAAGATTATTTAAAGTACAAACTCTGTATGTTTAGTAATTATTCAACAGAATTAATATCTAACACCACTCAGTTATCAAGTATTGAAGTTCACTCAATAAATGTATTTCATTCAAAGTAGTGAATGAGGTCTGCAGCTTAGGGAGCTTACTAGTTTTAAATTATTGCTACTAGTGTTCACATCTTAGTGGGTGTCATCACCATGGTTTAGCAATGGCTTATTGCTATCAGAATGTACTATTTCAGCATGACTATCTGAGTTACAATACAACTTCATGCACATTGTTGTTTGTGATGTCTAGCTGTCAATCTGCAATTACATTCAGGAACTTACTGGTGTCAACAGCATTAAACTTATTCATGATCTGTAATTAGAAAAATGTACAATTATATTTTGAATAGTCAGGTAACATTAAAAAAAGAAATGAAAAACAAACTTCAGTTGTTGGTTAGAAAAGAAATGTATATTAGTTTCAATTAGCTTCGTGTTTTGACACAAGATTAGAAATAAATCGAGAAATGGACAAAAAGGTGTGAAACTTATAAATGTTGACTGTTTCATTAGTGCATTGATCAACACTTCATAAAAATTGGAATGATGCTCATAACAAGTACAGAAGAAAGCAAGAGTGTAGGACACAATCTGTAAAATACATACAAGCATGCATGAATTATGCATATACAGTAAACTCCCGATTATCCATGGAATTGGGTAGCGCAATCGCCATGATTAACCAAATTCCACAGATAATCCACAATGTGTAAATGATAAAAGGACAAAGTAATGAAAATTTTTCATTAACCTTAGTTGTTTATTTAAAGTAAAGCAACGCAGTAAAACTACGTTAAAATGTCCATCAAAGGACCTTGTGCCCATATTAAGGAGGGTGTTACCAAGTAGCATATATTCATACAGAAAGTGTGTAACTAATCACATTTTCTATGCAGTTTAAATACTAATTCACATGAACTGGCGTTTTGTCAGAAGAAGAAGTACTGATAATTGTCTTAATGTGTATCATCTACACTGAGTATTTCTGAAGGTAATACCTTATAAGTATAAAAGTTATATAGGCCTATACAAAACACCCACGTTTTCATGCGGAGCACGGATTAGATTCAGGAATGAATTGCTGCAAACATACGAATTTTAAAATGTCAGAAAATGCATATCATTGAAGTCGCCTGTCAGCAAATATAACAGGTCAACATCAAATTTTTCATATCTGTTAACTAAGCTAGTTGAGTACAACAGCTTTCATTTATACCGCATAAACATAAAAGCAAACATACTGAGAAAATTAAATGTTCTTGCAGTTTTAACTTCTTGTGGTAGAAATGTCCATACCATGGAGGTAGGTAGCTATCATAGGATTCTTCCTTTTTTTATGCGTTTGGGTCATTCTGTAAAGGTGGGTCTGTGAAAACAAAAGTCAATAAATAACTTTTTACAACTCGGAGATGTTTTTTTACGTTGAAAAAAAAAATACTTGCACCGTATTTTTGTAACAGTAGAAAATTTTCTGAAGGTGAATAAAACTATGCATCATTTCTAATAGCAGGTTTTTACAGTTTTAATTTTTCATAAAGCAACCAAATTTGAATAGGTGACTGCACGAAAATAACCCGCATATACAACTTTTTTTAATTCTAAAATTTTTTATGTCCATATAAATTGCTGGTATTTTCTACAATTCCGGTGTAAAATAATGTTCATGTATTTGGTCACTGATTAAAAAGTGAAGATAAATAGTTGAATTAAGCATATCTTATCAAAGTTTAAATGTTCTCACTTTCAGAATTATTTTTTAGAAATTGCTGTATACTGATCTGATGTTGAAAGTAATTAATTGAAAATCTAGTATGCTAACATGAAACGTTTTTTTATATACAAGATGCTCATGTTTGTCATAATCAAATGATACTAATATCTGCAATTTGCATGCTTATTCTGGGGCGTTTTTAACTTGTGTTAATGATATTTGTACTGAGTTAAGTGTCAGAGCAGATACACTTTTTTTCTAAAGAGAAATTTGTAAGTCTGAAAAATTTTTATTTTATAATGTAAACATAAGTTGCATAATGATTAAACAAACACTTCTCATGGTTGAGCATTTTACACAACTGTTGTTGAAAGAGGAAATAAAAGACACCAAACAACAGGTACAAGGGGTTGGTTAGGTCAGGCGTCACATTAAAAATTTTTGTATCAAATGATACATTTAGCATGTGAATATATGACACATCTAGGACTAGTTTTATTGAAGGCGTTTTTTGAAAAGAGGCTGTTCCAACAAAAAAGACATTCAAGATTATTACAAATAATTAAATTCAGCATCAGTCTGTTTGGCCATTACTGGCAAAGACAATGGTACACATTTATGTTGGTGTATTTTTAATTCATTTCATAGAGGCATAACACTTACATCTTCTTACAAACATATAAATATTTCAAGGATTTGTGTGTGAGAGGTTGAGGGCTGTGCAGCGATGGGCAAAGCCTGTCGTCCACCTTGATGCCATGTTCCGAGTTTCTAGTAGAGCTCCCAATGTGGAGATCAAGATGTATCCTGGGTGTGACCTGCTAAGTCAGGGTCAGTGTTCACCGAGGCCAGGCCCAAGGTTCACATGGTACAGCCAGATTTTGATAGAGTGCACTAATGAGGAGATTGCCCTGGAAGTGGGTACAGCAGTGGTAAAACTTTTGGGAAAATGTCCATATAGTGGCATTCAGGGAACAGAGACCTAGGGAGTTTTGGATGCTGGTCAGGTTTGAAGTTAGATAATAAACTTTGGAGACCCAGGAGAAACTGTAGCTTTCGCTTATGGGTCTTTGGCAAGTAGCCCCACACTAGGATCATGTAGTAACCAGGTGATTTGCATAGGCAGCAGGTTATTGATTTGCTGCAGACCAGAAGAGTTGATAACAATCGACTGGCAGTTTTGCAGGATACCTATTCGTAATGTGTCTGCCAGGTGAAACGTTAATCGAGGTGAAGCCCTAGGTACTTCACACCGGGAGACCAAGGCAGCGGAGTTATCCCCTGTGTATAGACGGGTGTGTAAGAAATGGTCAGTACATGGGAAATGATGTTCGTCACATCTTATGTGTAAGTCAAGTAGGGTGATGCACCAGACGTGAAGTGTAAGGATCTATTACTCACTAGTTCTTCCTTACGATTTTGAAATTAGAACATCTAAATTGTTAAAACAGTTTCCAGATAAAAGATCAAACCTCACACTGTACTAATGACATAGTGGAGCAAGAGTTTTTCAGAGTATCATTGAACATACAGAATTTTGTGGAAATATAAGTAAAATTGGAACTTTATTAAATTTCCTTTAATGAATTTCAAATTTTTTTTCTATAAGGTATGTATGCCCTTTTTAATTAAGAAGAAGACATTAAATGATGAAAGTGATTTATTGTAGCAAAAAGACTTTTTATGAATAGATTCTTCATTGACTTCTACAGATTGTTCATGGGTTATTTATTCCAGTCTTGTAAAAGTCCCCACCTGCATCTTGAACCAGTTAATAATATTGTTAACTTCGTTATTTATTTATTTTTTTTTTAACAGAGGCTTTTTCCTTCCATGTTCCATAAGGAAATGGAAGTATGGTCATGGTGAAAAAAATCGTGTTCGAGATAACTGCTGATTCTGATTGTACTACCCTCAAATCGAGTTCGAGATTATTGCAGATTCTGATTGTACTGCACTCAAAACATGAAAAAAAGTCATTTTTCGAAAAGTGTCTGTAGATTTTTTTTCTATGGCAAACGATAACAGCCGCAAATTCAAACAGAATCAAATAATTTTTTGCATACAGTCCTGATTTGGAGAGTACTCAAGACCTATTGTTTTTGGTGAAGATCGGTTAAGGGAAAAGGGTAGTTTACCTGCAACGGTTTTTTTTAAATCGAGGGTAATTTTTTTCTATGGCAAACGATGACAGCCGCAAATTCAAACAGAATCAACTACTCTTTTGCATACAGCCCTGAATTATAGAGTTCTCAAGACCTATTGGTTTTTGTGAAGATCGGTTAAGGGAAAAGGGTAGTTTACCTGCAACATTTTATATTTTAACAAGGGTATTTTCTATGGCAAACGATAAAAGCCGCAAATGTAAATAGAATCAAATAATTTTTGCATGCAGCCCTGATTTGTAGAGTACTCAAGACGTATTGTTTTTGGTGAAGATCGGTTAAGGGAAAGGGATAGTTTACCTGCAACGTTTTATGTTTTAAAAGGGTATTTTCTATGGCAAACGATAAGAGTCGCAAATTCAAAAAAAATCAAATATTTTTTTGCATACAGCTCTGATTTGTAGAGTACTCAACATCTGTTGTTTTTGGTGAAGATCGGTTTACGGGAAGGGGTAGTTTACCTGCAACGTTTTTCTTATCAAGGGTAATTTTTTTCTATGGCAAACGATAGCCGCAAATTCAAACAGAATCAAATAATTTTTTGCATACAGCATTGATTTGTAGAGTACACAAGACCTATTGTTTTTGGTGAAGATCGGTTAAGGGAAAGGGGTAGTTTACCTGCAACATTTTATATTTTAACAAGGGTATTTTCTATGGCAAACGATAAAAGCCGCAAATGTAAATATAATCAAATAATTTTTGCATACAGCCCTGATTTGTAGAGTACTCGAGACCTGTTGGTTTTGGTGAAGATCGGTTAAGGGAAAGGGGTAGTTTACCTGCAACCTTTTGTATTTTAACAAGGGTATTTTCTATGGCAAACGATAAAAGCCGCAAATGTAAACAGAATCAACTAGTCTTTTTCATACCTTTTTTAATTATACTGAACTCAAGGTGTGTTGATTTTGTTGAAGATCGGTTAAGGGAATGGGGTAGTTTACCTGCAACCTTTTATGTTTTAAAAAGGGTAATGTTTTCTATGACGAACGATAACTGCCGTAAATTCAAACAGAATTAACTACTCTTTTGCATACCTTTTTGAGTTATACAGAACTCAAGGTCTGCATATTTTGTTGAAGATCGGTTAAGGGAAAGGGGTAATTTACCAGCAACGTTTTTTTATCAAGGGTAATATTTTTTCTATGGCAAACGATAACAGCCGCAAATTCAAACAGAATCAAATAATGTTTTGCATACAGCCCTGAATTGTAGAGGACTGAAGGTTATTGATTTTGGTGAAGATCGGTTTAGAGAAAGGGGTAGTTTACCTGCAACGTTTTATGTTTTAACATGGGTAATTTTTTCTATGACGAACGATAACTGCCATAAATTCAAAGAAAATCAAATATTTTGTTGCATACCTTCCTAAATTGTAAGAGAGATCAAGGCCTGTTGATTTTGGTGAAGATCGGTAAAGGGAAAGGGGTAGTTTACCTGAAACATGTTATGTTGTAACAAGATAAATGTTTTCATGACGAACGATAACTGCCGCAAATTGAAACAGAATCAAATATTTTTTTGCATGCATCCCTTCATTGTAGAGGACTGAAGGTCTATTGATTTTGGTGAAGATCGGTTTAGAGAAACGGGTAGTTTACCTGCAACATTTTATGTTTTAACAAGAGTAAAGTACTTAATTTTGATAAATAAAGTATCTTGATAAGAAGCTCATAATAATCCACTGTAGAAACATAGATGAAATATCTATAAATGAAGAGGTTAGGTGAACGGGGTGGGGGTAATTTTCTATAAATGAAAATTATAGTTGAAGGGGGAGGGGAGAATTTTGTATGTGTACTACGTTATCGGCAACAAAGAAGTAGTTCTTTGTTAAAATTCCTTCCCGGGCTGTTTAGCCGTAGTCCAATGTTTTCTGCAAAACCAGACTTTTCGGCAGTGGCATCGACTTCCATCTCGGTGAAAATCGAGTGCGAAAACGTGAGGTGGTATACGTTAGTGACCACAGTACTGTGGTTTAAGGCTGAAGCAATAAGTAGAAAGAAGTAGTTTCTATGGAAATATTTCATTTCGAATATGATTTTAAATATAAATCTTAGAACATGGAAGCCATGTATGGTTCTCCATACCGATATTTTTCTATGGCAAACGATAACATACGCAACTTCAAACAGAATCAAATAATGTTTCGCATACAGCCCTGAATTGTAGAGTTCTCAAGACGTATTGTTTTTGGTGAAGATCGGTTAAGAGAAAAGGGTAGTTTACCTGCAACGTTTTATGTTTTAAAAGGGTAATTTTATTTTTATGACGAATGATAACTGCCGCATATTCAAAGAGAATCAAATAATTTTTTGCATACATTCCTGAAGTTTTAAGTACTCGAGGTCTGTTGATTTTGGTGAAGATCGGTTAAGGGAAAGGAGTAGTTTACCTGCAACGTTTTGTTTTAACAAGGGTAATTTTTTCTATGACGAACGATAACTGCCGTAAATTCAAATAGAATCAAAAAATAATTTTTTGCATATGATCCTGAATCGTAAAGAACTGAAGGCCTATTGATTTTGGTGAAGATCAGTTTAGAGAAAGGGGTAGTTTACCTGCAACATTTTATGTGATAACAAGGTTAATTTTTTTCTATGACGAACGATAACTGCCGTAAATTCAAACATAATCAAATAAGTTTTTGCGTACATCCCTAGATTGTAGATAACTCAAGGCCTGTTGATTTTGGTGAAGATCGGTTAAGGGAAAGGGGTAGTTTACCTGCAACATTTTATGTTGTAACAAGAGAAATTTTTTCATGACGAACGGTAACTGCCTTGAATTCAAACAGAATCAAATAATTTTTTACATATGTGCCTGAGTTGTAGAAGACTCGAGGCCTATTGATTTTGGTGAAGATCGGTTACGGGGAAAGGGCAGTTTACCTGAAACATTTTTTGTTGTAACAAGAGTAAAGTACTTAATTTTGATAAATAAAGTATCCTGATAAGAAGATCTTAATAATTCACTGTAGAAACGTAGATGAAATATATCTATAAATGAAGAGGCTAGTTGATCGGGGTGGGGGTAATTTTCTATAAATGAAAATTATAGTTGAAGGGGGAGGGGATAATTTTTGTGTGTACTACGTTATCGGCAACAAAGTAGTAGTTTGTTGTTAAAATTCCTTCCCGGGCTATTTGGCCGTAGTCCAATGTTTTCTGCAAAACCAGATGTTTTGGCAGTGCCGTCGACTGCCACCATCAGTGAAAATCGAGTGTGATAACGTGTGGTGGTATATGTTGTGGCCACAGTACTGTGGTTAAGGCTGAACCAATAAGTGGAAAGAAGAAGTTTCTATGGAAACATTTCATTTCATAAATGATTTTAAATATAAATCTTAGAACATGGAAGTCATGTATGGTTCTCTATACCGATATTTTCGAAAAATGTCTGTGTAGAATTTTGTCTATGGCAAATGATAACAGCCGCAAATATAGAATATATTTCTATGGAAGTTTCTATGGAAACATTTCATTTCATAAATGATTTTAAATATGAATCTTTGAACCTGGAAGTCATGTATGGTTCTCCATACCGATATTTTTATAGGAGAACTGGGATTCATCTCAAGTGATGATGGGTTCAAACAGCCCATGCCTTTCATTTTCAAACCACTTCAGTGTTTCAGATTAAACCGGACAGTACTGTTTGAGTGCACTGGAAACACTTTTGGCACACAAGTTTGTCACAGTGTCATGCATTATTGACCATGAAACATGAGAAAATTTGGTTGACCATTCCAAAACAAAATATCGGTATGGAGAACCATACATGACTTCCATATTCTAAGATTTATATTTAAAATCATTTTCAGCCAAACAGCCAGGCTGTGTCTTACCTGCCTTTTTATTGCTGTATTAAATGAAAAATATTATATTACATTAAAATGAAAAAATCATTTTTGAAATAAAATATTTTCATAGAACCTACTAACGCTGGGGAAATCTGAGGAGCCAATCAGAGTTGGGCCTATCTGCTGAATTTGGGCCTACGTCACTCTGCTGAATTTGGTGGAAAGCCCTGTCACTGTCGTCAAAGTATCAGCCTTGACAGAGTCCTCTTTTTCTGCAAAATGGGAGAGGCTTGAGATGGAGTGAGTGACATGGTCCCCACCTCAATGAAGAACCCATTGTTTTATAAAAATATCGGTATGGAGAACCATACATGACTTCCATATTCTAAGATTTATATTTAAAATCATTTTCAGCCAAACAGCCAGGCTGTGTCTTACCTGCCTTTTTATTGCTGTATTAAATGAAAAATATTATATTACATTAAAATGAAAAAATTATAATTTTATTGCCTGGCAACAAAATTATTTTATTTTTAACAATTACCATTGTTTCAAAAAGTTTAAATAAATTTTCAAGTACTTTACTCTTGTTAAAACGTAAAAGGTTGCAGGTAAACTACCCCTTCCCCTTAACCGATCTTCACCAAAATCGAAAGTCATTGAGACCTCTACAATTCAGGGACGTATGCAAAAAATTATTTGATTCTGTTTGAATTTGCGGCTGTTATCGTTTGCCATAGAAAATACGCTTGATAAAAAAACGTTGCAGGTAAACTACCCCTTCCCCTTAACCGATCTTCACCACAAACAATAGGTCTTGAGTACTCTACAAATCAGGGCTGTATGCAAAACATTATTTGATTCTGTTTGAATTTGCGGCTGTTATCGTTTGCCATAGAAAATAAAACGTAAAAGGTTGCAGGTAAACTACCCCTTCCCCTTAACCGATCTTCACCAAAAACAATAGGTCTTGAGTACTCTACAAATCAGGACTGTATGCAAAACATTATTTGATTCTGTTTGAATTTGCGGCTGTTATCGTTTGCCATATAAAATACCCTTGTTAAAAAAACGTTGCAGGGAAACTACCCCTTTCCCTCAACCGATCTTCACCAAAAACAATAGGTCTTGAGAAATCTACAATTCAGGGCTGTATGCGAAACATTATTTGATTCTGTTTGAATTTGCGGCTGTTATCGTTTGCCAAAAAAAAAAAAAATTTCCCTTGATAAAAAAAACCGTTGCAGGTAAACTACCCCTTCCCCTCAACCGATCTTCACCAAAAACAATAGGTCGCGAGTACTCTACAAATCAGGGCTGTATGCAAAAAATTATTTGATTCTGTTTGAATTTGCGGCAGTTGTCGTTTGCCATAGAAAATACGCATGATAAAAAACGTTGCTGGTAAACTACCCCTTCCCCTCAACCGATCTTCACCAAAAACAATAGGTCTTGAGTACTCTACAAATCAGGGCTGTATGCAGAAAATTATTTGATTCTGTTTGAATTTGCGGCTGTTATCGTTTGCCATAGAAAATACCCTTGTTAAAAAAACGTTGTAGGTAAACTACCCCTTTCCCTTAACCGATCTTCACCAAAAACAAAAGGTATTGAGAACTCTACAATTTAGGGCTGTATGCAAATAATCTTTTCATTCTGTTTGAATTTGCGGCTGTTATCGTTTGCCATAGGAAATACCCTTGTTAAAACATAAAACGTTACAGGTAAACTACCCCTTTCCCTTAACCGATCTTCACCAAAAACAATAGGTCTTGAGAACTCTACAATTCAGGGCTGTATGCGAAACATTATTTGATTCTGTTTGAATTTGCGGCTGTTATCGTTTGCCAAACAAACAAAATTTCCCTTGCTAAAAAAAAACCGTTGCAGGTAAACTACCCCTTTCCCTCAACCGATCTTCACCAAAAACAATAGGTCGCGAGAACTCTGCAAAACCGGGCTGTATGCAAAAAATTATTTGATTCTGTTTGAATTTGCGGCAGTTATCGTTTGCCATAGAAAAAAAATCTACAGACAGACAGACACACAGACAGACACACAGACACTTTTCGGAAAACGACTTTTTTTCATGTTTTGAGTGTAGTAGAATCAGAATCTGCAATAATCTCGAACACGATTTTTTTTGCCATCACCATACTTCCATTCCTTAAGGAATATGGAAGTAAAATTGCCGATTTTCGTGAATTTTCACAATTTACTCCTTCCAACATCAGTCACTGCTGTTGGGTGACCCCTGTATTCTTCATCATGAATATTTGTTTGGCCTTGCCTGAACAAATGACACTAATGCCTAAATGGACTGTCACTCATAATGCTGAAAATAATGTTTGGTGTATAAACCTGACAAATGTACTTCTGAGTTTCAGTGGCACTGGTTTTTACAAAAAATCATCTTGGAGCAAACCTCATAGTTGGAGAGATGATCTGTCATAGAACTAAGTGTAAATCGCTCACTCATCACCACACTCGTGTATCTAATGCCAAGAGCTTGAGTATTGAGTCATTTTACAACACAGGGCAAAAGCTACCGTGCTTCATTGCCTTTGTTAGCAACACTATCAAAACAGATCTTACTTAAAAACACCTCATATTAGTCTGAATGATCACAATTGGAGGTGCATGTTTTTCTGTAACCTTCAATTTTATCTCTGAATTACTTGAAAACAGATGGTCTTTTAAATGTTTCTGACTAAATGCTTCAAAAGTTCTTTATTTGTTGATGTTTATTTTTCGGCCAAGTTATGTATAAAAGTCCTTAAAATTGCAGTAAACTAAAATGATGTTAGACTGTAAAATTTTGTAATGTAATCTTGTTATCTCTTAGACTTATCAATAAGTAATAGGTGCCTCATCAAACTGGTGCTATTGGCAATGAAAGCAAGTGTTATCAATTGTAATTAATTTTTCATCCCCACCCAGTGACGTGTCTAGAATTTAGCTTGGGGGGGGGGTTCCAGGATTGGGTCAGCTTTAGACAAGAGAAAAAAACAAGTTAAAACTAATCAACATTACTGTCTTTAAAGTGACTGAAGAACGTGTGACAACATCCTGAAATTAGTCCCATTAAAGTAAACTGTAATACACAACACAAATACGCGTTATTGAAACATTGTTAAAAGATACTTACTGCTTTTCCTATATTTCAAACGTATACCCTGATGCTGTGTAATGAATGTGTTAGTATTTTTTAAAAAAAGAGCTACCACTATATTAGCGTACACAGCTGAAAAAAATAAAAACAGCCTAAAAATTAGGAGATTAACAAAATTCGGCAACATTTCAACCCTCTGGGAGAAGGGGTCCGGTTCCGTTCATCCCCCTTGTAAATATGGCCCTGTCCCCACCAGTGTAGTAGTAGTTAACGGAAATAAATTCTCTGCGACACTAAAATGACAAGCTAGGTTGGCTTCATTGAAGGATATAAGTTGTGGCAATGCCTCATCCATGTGGTCTCAACACAGTAATGTGATTGTGATTGCTGCATAGAGACAGTATCATGACAGAGGGCTTACAACTGGCTGAGACATCTGTGATTAAGAGTATCTGTGACCTCGTCCATATGTATAATGCTGTGAAAAAAGTAGGTTTTGTTTATGTGGCATAGGTAGATTAGAATGATTTACAACTGATATGTTGGGAGATATTTAAGTGTAGTAGACATCATTAAAAAAAATTTGAATTTAAGGATATGATTTTGCTAATCTCATATAACTGAAAATGAAGACACTATGTAAATAGTTATGGAAATTCACGAACTTGACGAAAAAATACTGTCTCTCCTGGAGTTTTCTTCACCTTTAACAAGTTTAAATTACTGCAGTATATGGTGAAGATGTTGAGCCTCAAGTTGAATAAACAATAATGTTATAGCATTCCTCATGTTTCTAAAATACATTGTCCAAAATGTATGAGCACTCATTTCACGTCAACTTGTTGCTGAGATTTTCAGTGTTTATTTACATTTGTCAAAGTCATGAAACCTTTTCATTATTTCCCGTATAACAATTTATTTTCTTTCTGTCCAGTCTGGGACAAATTATTCCTGTGATTTTCAACTTTTGGAAGGTTTAATTTGTAATTAAAACAAAAACAAAAATCATCGTCACCACTTTCAACTGACCTGACAATCCTGCCTCTTAGACATTTTTTTATTCAAGTGTGTCTTAATTTGGTAAATAAACAGTACTACCTGCAGAACTGTAAACAATAATGGGCTTAATAACTAAAAAATCTGTTAAACTTGTTTTACACAATTCCCAAATCTTCCCAAAGTCTGGCAACATCTCTTCCATGATTTTCATATGGCATTCACATTTCCTTCTCGAAGGTAATATAACGGTAATTTAAATGTTAAAAATACCCCATACATTATAAATATATTTGATAATTTTATGCCCAAAATTTGATTGCTGTGTGTTTTTAACTTGTGTCCGGTATGACAATACCCTGTTTGTTCATTATATGCTGACCTTACTAATGGAGCTCTAAGTTAAAAGATTAAAACCACACACAACCAGTACAGAATCCCTTTATGGACTCTCATAACTTTACGTGTGTGTAACTGTCTGGAGCCCCAAATGGTCTAGCAGTGATACTCAGTAATAAATCTAGAATTTGGTCTGGGGGGAGCCCAGGCGAGTCGGCTTCATACAAAACAAAAAACAAGTTGAGACTAATCAATATTACAACCTTTTTATTACAAGTGACTCAAAAATGTGTAATAACGTACTGAAATCAAACCCATTAAAGTAATAACAAAATAAAAATAAGTTCTTGGATTTCGTTGGCCATGACGTGTCCGTTACTTAACTAAATATAATTATTTCACTACCGACTCGGAACACAAAGTTTTTTATGGGTAAACATGTAAAAGTTTTACCTTTAAAAGTGAAAACCGGTTCAGGCTATAAGGTAAAACTTTTACGTGTTTACCGATAAAAAACTTTGTGTTCCCAGTCAGTAGTGAAATAATTATATTTAGTTAAAAATAAATGCTGTTGAAACACTTTATAAGATGCTTATTGACTTAATTATTTTCCTATATTTCAAACATACACGCAAATGCTGTGTAATAAACATGTTTGTAGACCTACATTTAAAAAAAGGTTACTACTGCATTAGCGTTCATAGCTGAAAGATTAATAAAACAGCTTAAATTTAAAAGATCAACAAAATTTCTGGTCAATTTTCGACACTGAGGGGTATCCAGTCCCGTTTCACAAATCAGGGATACGGATGTTTTAGAGGTCCAGAGGTGTGGTGTCTCTAAAATTGAAATTTGGACAAGATGAAGGAAAGTTAGGAATATTTCTTGGGCACATAGAAAGGAAAGGCAATTAAGGTATATCTTCTCCATGAAGTGAGTATCCATGACCTGTAACAGAAGAGATTAACAGAGCATGTCCAGTTGGTCCCTACTAGTAATAATGTAGAAGAAGAATGGAGTAAAACACAGAACCTTTGGGAGAAAGTGGGTAATGAAGTGTTTGGAAAGATATGAATAAATACTCGGAAAAGAGTTTTAAAAATATGGAACTAAGAAATAGAAAAAGTGATACAAGGAACGGCTTGTCACAAGAACAGTGAAGATCTGAATATTTATAAGCAGAAACAATGCTGTGAAATACATTGTCTGGGAAGTGCCTGGCAGATTATCAAATAGATTTATTAGTGCTATAGAAGACAACATACATGGATTCCAAATAGTAGCATACAAGTTAAGAGAGATAGTACATCTGAATTTCGTTGTAAACAACAAATGGCTTGAGCATTACAAGGAACTATGGTATGATCCCAACGTTTCCCAGAAGACTGGAGAGGGAACAGATGTATGGGACACAAATGTATTTAGTAACATTTAAGGAATTAGGAGCACTTTCATCCATGAAGAATCAGAAAACAGCTGATCTGGATGGGACAAACTCAAAACTGCTGAATTACTATAGGACATTATTTAAGTTTAGACTGCTATATGTGTTGGATGAGGTTCATGATTCAACATGAATGTAGAGCAGCAAAGGTAATTTATATTTTTAAGAAAGGTGATAGAACTGTGCCAATAAATTATAAGCGGTATAAGCTTGATAAATATAACTTGCAAGTTATATGGTTCATTATGTATGTATAGTCTCCAGACCGCATTAATAATTGTGAATTTATATAAATATAAATACCTTATAGTCTGTCTTGCGGTCTTGTAGTTTTTCAATATGTATCACAAGTTATATGGGAAAATTATTAATGAAAGATTCCATTCTATTTCGGATATCTTGAAGAACAGGTAGAATTTTGTAAGAGCTGATCTTACATTAATGACATATTCTCTTTGAAAATATCGATTGAGAAAAGAAGAGAATTTAATTTGGAGACACCTTGCCTTCATTGACTACAAGCATTTGATAAAAGTTAACAGATCCATTCCATGGGACATTATGTGTAAGAGGGGTTATCCTAAACATCTTATAGACACTGTAAAGATCTTATATTATCATACACTGTATTGTCTATAGGAGAGGATTTGACAGAGGAGATATACAAGATTGTTTTGGTCAGGGAATGCACCAAGACTGTAGCATATCTCCAACATTGATTAATATCTATATTGATGACAGAGAGTGGATCCAGGGGGAAAATAAATAATAAAACATACAAAATAACAAGTATGAATAACTTGATTATATACCAGAAGAGATGAAGTTGCATTATCATCAAGAACAATGGAATTAGCAGTTTCAAACAAATTCATCATTGTTTTAATCTTCATTCTAATATGAAAAGAGAAATCAAAGAAATATATTCTGCATGAGAAAACATTTGTAACAGTTTTTTTTTTCTCAAACTGCACAATTGCTGATAAATCCAAAGTATTTAATTTAGCAAAGTATTCAATTTACCATTTTTATTTCCATCTATCCATTTGCAGATACTCAAGTTAACATCCAAAACAATTAACATTCTTCAGTCAGTATGTGGCACAATTTATTAAGCGTTAACTAAGAAAGAGACACCACTAAAATGTTATAAGGAATCAGCTGTTTCAGTGTTGTATGGTTCTAAAACTTTGATTCCATCGAAGAAACGTCTAAATAGGACACAGAATTGAAGGTGAGATTCTTGTGATCTGTTAAAGGCTGCACACAAAGAGGTAGATATATGCAAAGAGTTGAAAAGTTATTATTAGCAATATCATATTGCAGGAAACAGACGGATTGCTCATCTGAATAGGATGCCAGATGGCAGGTTGCCTAAGGAAGTTTGGCAACACAAGCTTATTGGACAAAGAAGTATAGGAAGAGCTAGAAAATGTTGAAGTGGATGCACATCCTTTGGGACTGGAAAAGGCAATTTAACTATTCACTGATGGAAGAAGAAAAATTGTCTACTTCCTGCAATGACTCACAGGTTAGAAATATGGACAATAAAAAATTATGATATTGAAAAAGCTGTGAATTGTAACGTTCTGTGATTAATGGAGAGGTACATAAAACCATTAACTGAAAATGAAAGCAAACTAGAATTTAATATAATTTACAGAATTTCATAAAATAAAATGAAGATGAGCAGGATAAGAAAGGAAATGGCCACATAGGTTAGTTGTTTAAGAACTAAACAGACAAAAGCTCCTTCACAAGATGAAGGGATGAATAGTTAATTCTGACTGTGCAAAGTCTAGGGATGTGTTATAAATGTTGAATAAACGTGTGTGTTTATTCAGCATGTCACTGCAAAGTCCAAATAAATGTAAATAAATGATATAACACTTTCCACATTATAAGATCGAAAAATTTTTTAACAGTTTTTTGGACTCCTGAAAAAAAATGTCTGACATTTCTCTGTATGTAAGCAGCTTACATTAGGTTTTATGATTAAACAAGGAAGAATATTTATCGTATATGTCTGTAATATCAACAACAAGACTTCGTTTACTTTATGCATCAAAGAAACAGTTAAAATGGTACAAATCATGTTGATTAGGAAGTTGACATTGTTGACTTAAAAAACAAGTGTGATATAAAAATAATCATTTTAAAAGTGTATGACAAACTTACTTCAGGACTAGAGGTAAAAAAAAATTCAAAACAATACTTACTGTAGCAGAAACATTCAAAATCAAATTTTTTAATCAGTAGTGTTTTCTGCAGTACCTCCAGTACTGTTTAGAATCTGTCGAGAGCAGAAGTATCTTTGAAGAACGAAACACAGAATGTTAGCTAAACAGGTTTAGGAGTTTCAGTTAATGCAATATGTGATACTTGTAATTTTTGTGGTGTTTAAACAGTAGTTGATCTTCTCATAAAAGATATGCAGAAATTGTAACATAACAAAACAGAAATCCATTTGTTTAATTCTACAGGACAGTGTTTTAACGTTTATTTACTGGCTTGCTAATGTTAGTTATTTCAAAGTATTGTGGACGTTAGGACACGATGTTGCGAATGAAGTAAACTTGTCACAGTAACAGTAAACATGATTTGATTTAGAGCTTATAACTAGTTTGTTTATTGATACATTGATTAGCATGTGGAATTTCATGTATGATCAGTTTATGCTTGATTCACACTATGTTACAACATGGACGTTAGGACACGATGTTGGAAATGAAGTAAACTTATCACAGTAACAGTAAACATGATTTGATTTAGAGCTTATAACTAGTTTGTTTATTGATACATTGATTAGCATGTGGAATTTCATGTATGATCAGTTTATGCTTGATTCACACTAGTTACAACATATTTTCTAATTACATTTTATTCAAGTACATGTGTGTTTCATTACAAATCATGTAAGTGACATGAGTACCATAACATCAAAAATAGCATTTTGAATTTCATAAGCATACATATATGTGTAATTTACATTATGAACAAAAATTTTACGAATAATACAAAAATATTTGTAGTGTATAATAAAACTTTTTGTGTGGACTGTGCATCTTAACATAAAATAATGAAATATACTTTTACACAATACGTGGTGTCCTTTGTAATAAAGACAACTCTTCATTTTTGGAGGTGACTATTGTAACTATTAAGATCTGTGCTTACCTGTAAAATGTACACCAATTTTGTATGTGTAATAATGATGAGTGCGTTCGTCTCGCACCGGGGTCGTTACATTTATGACGATGTCCGTAGCGTTGCGGTAATCACCTGTATAACACGGCAGTAACCTTACCTGTTGTTTATAGGGGTGTGTTAATCCCGGATGGCGCCAAGTTGTTATATAAAACAACTAAAATTATTATCTGATGAGTTATCAGTGGTGACGGTCGGGGCATTCAAATAATTCCCGCTCGCACAGCCGTCTGAATTATCGCTGCTGCTGTGCAAATGACAACTTGTTCACTTCACGTCAATTCTATTCTTAACTAAACACTAGTAATATATAAAACACTCCCTATAAAATAATAACGACGGTTACTCCCTGTAATAGTTATTTTACTTCCATATTCCTTAAGGAATGGAAGTATGGTGATGGCAAAAAAAATCGTGTTCGAGATTATTGCAGATTCTGATTGTACTACACTCAAAACATGGAAAAAGTCGTTTTCCGAAAAGTGTCTGTGTGTGTCTGTCTGTCTGTGTGTAGATTTTTTTTCTATGGCAAATGATAACTGCCGCAAATTCAAACAGAATCAAATAATTTTTTGCATACAGCCCTGGTTTGTAGAGTACTCACGACCTATTGTTTTGGTGAAGATCAGTTGAGGGAAAGGGGTAGTTTACCTGCAACGGTTTTTTTTTATCAAGGGAAATTTTTTTTTTTTGGCAAACGATAACAGCCGCAAATTCAAACAGAATTAAATGTTTCGTATACAGCCCTGAATTGTAGAGTTCTCAAGACCTATTGTTTTTGGTGAAGATCGGTTAAGGGAAAGGGGTAGTTTACCTGTAACGTTTTATGTTTTAACAAGGGTATTTCCTATGGAAAACGATAACAGCTGCAAATTCAAACAGAATCAAAAGATTATTTGCATACAGCCCTAAATTGTAGAGTTCTCAAGACCTATTGTTTTTGGTGAAGATCGGTTAAGGGAAAGGGGTAGTTTACCTGCAACATTTTTTTAACAAGGGTATTTTCTATGGCAAACGATAACAGCTGCAAATTCAAACAGAATCAAATAAGTTTTTGCATACAGCCCTGATTTGTAGAGTACTCAAGACCTATTGTTTTTGGTGAAGATCGGTTAAGGGGAAGGGGTAGTTTACCTGCAACATTTTTTTTTATCAAGCTTATTTTCTATGGCAAACGATAACAGCCGCAAATTCAAACAGAATCAAATAATTTTTTGCATACGTCCCTGAATTGTAGAGGTCTCAAGGACTTTCGATTTTGGTGAAGATCGCTTAAGGGGAAGGGGTAGTTTACCTGCAACCTTTTACGTTTTAACAAGAGTAAAGTACGTGAAAATTCATTTAAACTTTTTGAAACAATGGTAATTGTTAAAAATAAAATAATTTTGTTGCCAGGCAATAAAATTATAAATTTTTCATTTTAATGTAAATTATGTATGAGTTAATATCTTTATATATACAATTCTTCTGTACGTGTGTATGTCACTGAACTCCTCCATGTATAAAATAATATATCGTTCGTGGCAGGTAAGCATATCTCAGTTATGTAACGTTTCCGTTTCCATTTTATTATTATGCCTACAGCAATAAAAAGGCAGGTAAGACACACACACACACACACAATTCACGTTATTTCTGGCCTCACTCATGTTTATTTTCTTACATTTGTACGCTTTTTAAATGGAAAGTGCCGAAACCCACACCAGCATAACGCGTGCAAGCCGAAAAAATGGACATCAATTTGCTTACTGGTGAAGCTAGTAGTTAATGAATGGGTAGGCAAAAATCTTATCTTAAATTTTTTTTAAGGAATCACTAAAAGGACGGTGGTTCAAATCGGACGCTGAGGTAGAGTTTGCTGTAACCGAATGGTTCCACAAACAGCCGTAAGAATTTTACTAGCAGGGGATCTACAGGTTAGCGCAACAGTGGAACTCATGTCTTAATGTTATTGGAGACTTCTTTTAAAATCGTTGAATAAAAAATGCTTTACAGCTCTATACGTGTTTCTATTGAACAATCCTTGTATTAGTCATACACAATAATACAACTGATTGAACTTCAAATTTTTAAACTTGATTAGTTTCTATATATATATACGTTTAATGTTACAAATAATTAAAATAACAATCTTGATCATCTGTTAGTTCAGCAGAATAACAGTGACACTTTTAATAACCGCATAAAATAAACACTTAGAAACAACACAGGCGCTTTAACTTAACTGTTTGGACCACAGAAGTGAGGCATGCCTCAATGCTCTATGTGTACAGCGCGGGACAATCCCCCCTCCCTTCACTTCCCTATCACACCTCTACATTGCTTACATACGATGTATACAAAAAACGCTGAGGCAAGTTCAGGTTGCCTCATTCGCTTTAAACGAACTATGCCGAATCTCACCTGTCACCATCTAGCGGTCGCTCAATAAAGCACGTTTCGGTTTAATAAATTTGACAGTCGCAGTAACAATGTATAATCTTTACGTTATGTAGTTTATACGTATTTATAATTTTTATTCTACAGAATTTTTTATGGTAGGCATTGCCTCAATTGCCTCCATGTAACTTCACCACTGATATATATGTGTACAACGTTATCGGCAACAAAGAAGTAGTTTTTGTTAAAATTCCTTCCCGGGATATTTGGCCGTAGTCCAATGTTTTCTACAAAACCAGACATTTCGGCAATGTCATCGACTTCCATCATCAGTGAAAATCGAGTGCGATAACGTGAGGTGGTATACGTTAGTGACCACAGTACTGTGGTTAAGGCTGAAGCGGTAAGTAGAAAGAAGTAGTTTCTATGGTAATATTTCATTTCGAAAATGATTTTAAATATAAATCTTAGAATATGGAAGTCATGTATGGTTCTCCATACCGATATTTTAATAGGTGATAATTAAAATATTCACATTGACAATTATATAATGATAAATTTGCACCGACTGATTACATTAAACTCTTGTCCTCTGGGCTTGACGAATCGATCAAGGAAACAATTATTTTTCGTATGGCTGTGTACCTTGAAGTATTACAATTATTTTTGTTTCCAAAATCGTGAATTCTTGTGACTATGAGGTAAAGAATTCCTATGGTTACAATAAAAATATATTACCTTATTCTACGTGTACATAAATAATAATGTGTGATGTTACAATCTGTTCTGTGATGTAGTTAAATGTGTTTTGTAAGTTCGTGTTTAACTAATAGGTTATATTTAACGTTAACAAGTTTTTATCAAGTTTTATTTTACCTAAATAATCTGTGAAAGAGAAATATTTGTTTATAGTGAGATAAATTTACTTTTAGTAAAATTTAGAGTGATTAGGGTTTTGGAAAATAAGTAATTTAATTGTACTTAACACCTCAGCATTACTTGGTGTCTTCATTCGTTTGGTCGGGTAGGATTTGGCTGCAATAAGTTCGGTTTTCATGAATTTTGGGGCTTCAGTGGGTTGGGTATCTTTTTCATAACGTATCTGGATGTTCTTTTCGGGTAATTTTCCGTTTAATTGCCTTGGATCTCGAGTTGGCTGCTATAAATGGTCGTCTGCTTCTTATGCTGTCATGGTTAGGAACTTTAATTACTTTTTTACATTATTTTAACAGAAAATCGTTCTTCCCAATATTGGCTTCTGTATTCTCTTACTGACGCTACTTCTGTCTAACGGTATTCAACGGTAATTCAGTCTTCAACTGCCGTTTCCATGGCAACTGCATGATTTTGATTGGTTGATTTTGAGATGATGTATTGTTATCAAAATTCGAATTCTTCGTATATCTTCTGATTGCTGTTATTCCTCTATCTTCCTTCCTGGTTATTAAATATTGTCACTATAGTATTTATTTCCTTTCATAGATTATTTTGATACCCCACAAGTTTGGGTAATTTTAGATTTTATGCTTTTACAATTATGTTAATGCTTGTTAATTACATTTCTTTTTGTATACAAATGCTTATTATAATCTTTTGTTTTACAAATGATTTACAATGTGTTCTTGGTGAATCCTTCACCTCAGATTTGCTAATTTCTTTGTTAATTTGTTATAATTTTTAGTTGTTTGGTTCTGACAGTTATGCCCTTTCATAGGCCTGAGTAGCCATTATGTTATTTGACTTATTTCATTTAAATCACATTTCGTTTCAGCCTAATGGGCTTTACTTTGTTATTATTATTGGTTGTGTGGTATTTTGAGTCTGTTGGTGTTTTGATTACATGTCAATATTGCTTTCTCTATCTTAATATTTAAAACATAACAATTAGGCTTACGGACTGCAAGTTTCTTTCAGCCATATCCTATTCATAACATTAAAACGAACAATTCTTTATAAGTTATTAGAGTTATTATTTTGAGTGAGAAATATCATCACTTCCTTCCAACTTATTATTTGCTAATTTTTTGTGTACAATACATATTATTTTTATTGTGATAAACAACATCACTTTTATGAAATTTATAACTATCCCTTATAACATGGGTGTCTTTGATTTGTCTCTAATTTCTTAATTTTTAAACAATCTTTACATTCTCTCCATGTCAACACCTTCAATTTATTCTTTCCTGGGATCCTCCCTTTTAATTACTATCGGTTATAATTAAACTTAAATCTCTTAAACATCTTTTCTTAAATAATAATGTCATCATCACTTTCCAGTGTTCAGCATATCTTATTCTATAATTCATACTTAATACTATTTTTCACCATATATTTATTCACTGTTATTTTTCCACTTTTAAACCTTTAGTGTTTTTTACAGATTTATTAAGTGTCTATTTTCTTTATTATTCACTATTTCTTATAATAGTTATATTCTACATCTTACACTATTCCCATTTATATCTCACCTTCACTTTTAAATTATATATAGTTAATTATAATTTAATTAGCGTACCTTCCTTATCACTTCACTTTGGGGTTTTTACACATACACTATTGCACTGTATCACTGTTTATACTATGTGTTTTTTAGTGGGTAATCCCTATACTTATTTCTCTTTCATTACAATTGTTACAACACAAATAAGCCATCCCAGTACCAGGGATAAAAAAGATAATTCTTAATGTAAAAATACTTCATATAAAATAAAATGTTTAAAAATAAATAAAATATAAATATTCTGACACGACGAACGACGATATTACCCAACCCAAGTGATTGACCCAACAACAGAAACACAAAGAAGGAAACCACGAAACATACACAGAGACAAAAAGTGATTGACCAAACAAATAGGAAATAACAAAAGAAGATAAGAAACCAGAACTAAAGAAGAATCAAAGGAAGTGAACAAATTCCTGCGACTAAATAGAAACTAAACCAGATGAGAAGAGGAGAACCGAACCAAGATGAAGACAATTGAAGTTGAAGAAGATGAAGAAGAATGAAGAGGAGACAGGTTGAGCCCAAGGAGAAACTAACACCACATATAAAGGGGAGTAATGGTAGACTCAAAGATAGAATACTGTAAATAAACCCCAAATAATTATCCACTAATGAAACAAATAGTATTGTTGTAATTGAAATAACTTATATATACCTATTTTAAAACAAAAGACAATTATAAAGTAACGTAGTGTAGAAAAGTACACTAACACAATTATTAAGGTTAGATTTAATGAAAGGTAAATAACCAAATGTCATTAATAATAAGAATTATGTTATAAAGAAATAGTGAGAAATAATAGGAGAAATAAGTATAGGGATTACCCACTAAGTAACACTTAATACAAACAGTGAACCAAAATAAAGTGCAATAGTGAAAATGTAAATACCCTAAAAATAGTGAGAGTGTATCAGTGATAAACCTCTGTTAATTAAAGGTGAAGGTGATACGTGGAAATAGATATTTTAAGTAATAAAGATGTAATAATAAATAAGAAAACACTTTATACAGCATTGATAAACAGTCAATGATTTGAGTGATCTTGTGAACATTCATATAATTAAGAATAATTAAAAATAATATTTCAAATAAAGATAAGTAAAACATGTGATATTATTCAGGGAGAAAGCCCAGATAAAAACAATTGTATTAACATGGAATGGAGGAAGATAGTAATATTGAAATAAGGTTTTGTTTTAAAATTAAGTATACAATGAATAAAACACCCCATGTTAAAAGGGGAAATAACTTTAATAAGTTTGCAAGAAGTGATGATGTTTATCACTCAAAGTAGTAGAAAAAGAATGAAATTAATGTTAAAACCAACAGTAACTAATAACTTATAAAGAATTGTTTGTTTCAATGTTATGAAGAGAATATGGCTGAAAAGAACTTGCAGTCCATAAGCCTAATTGTTATATTTTAAAATATGTATAATGAAAACTGTATTGAATAGTAATTAAAACACAAACAGTATCAAAACACAACACAAACAAATATAATAACCAAGTGAAGCCCATCAGGCTGAATTAAAATGTAATTTAAAAGAAATAAATAAAATACCATCATGGCTACTTTTGGGTATGAAAACGTCTAACTGTCAGACACACACAAATGTCAATTGTAACAAATTCACAAGGAAATTTACTAATCTAAGACAAGTAAATAGCCAGTAATTATGTGTAAATCATTTTAAAAGAGAAATGTTATTATAAAAGTTTAATTTAAGAGAGATATGTAATTTATCAAATGTCAAATATTTAGACTAAAGTTAATGTATAATAGAATATGACCTTATGAGGTATCATTTTAAACTTTGAAAGGAAAGACATATAATAGTGATATTATTTATTACCCCAAAGGGAAGATAGAGGAATAAAATCATTAAGAAAATACATAATAAATTTGAACAAAAATTCAAATCTCTTAACAATGCTTTTGAAAGAGGTCTTAACCAATCAAAGGGTTTCTGTTACCATAGTAACGGGCCGTTGAATACTAATTTTCCGTTAAATTTATTAGACTTGAAGAAATGACGCGTGGGTAAGCGGCACGCAAAATTGTGATGACTGAAATTTTCCATTAAATAGTTAAAAAGACGTTCGGAAGTTGACAACAAAAACCAAAGACGAATAGATGCAGAACTACCAAGATTAAACGATGTCCTGGAACCAAATCAGAAGAAATTAAATAACAGAAAGTCCCAAGACAAGACAGAAGAAGATGCCCGAAGCCTAAAACCAGTCCAAAATTGCAGAATTTCCACTACCCCAGATGACTACATATCAACACTGTCTGAACCGATAAGTATCCAATAAATTCCTTTCTCCCAGAAACCAAATTACTTTAAATATTTCTCAAAACGATCAAAATTTCTCACTATTAAACAAAGTTAATTTTCTTTCAAAGGTTTAATGCATAATCAACTTACGTAAAAACATTTTTTAATTAGAATATAACCTCGCATTAGTGTGCGAACTTTGTAACAGATAATACGACACTTCCGAACAATTTGTAAAAACTTTATATTCTTTAAGTACGTATAAGGTATGGTAGTGTACTTTTTTAATGTAACCAACGTATATGTCTTATTTTATAATCCAAAGGACCCCAGATTTTGAACAGATTAATATATTGTATGTAAACAGTAGCCATCACGGCATCGAAATAATTTGTTTTAAAACCAATTTTGCCAACCTTGAAATATTGGCGTCTCATGTTCTAAGCCGGAGCAATTTGTTATTAAACCATTTATAATCCTTTTATCATATTAATTAATGACTGAATTTGTATTAAAATAACAGTACAGAGTATTACCATAGTTTTATTTCATAGGAGGTTGTAGAATATACGTGTGTTAGCAATTTTTATTCAGTAACCAACTAGCGCTCGTCACGAGTGGACAATACGACAACCTGTACAGCGGCGAGAACCATTTGAACGCTCCAGCTGTCAACGCTAATAACACTTATCAACTTGTAATTTAACAATTTTAATTGTTTTAATAGAAACAATTTGGCGCCACCCGGGATTCGCAACCCCTATGAATTAACAGGTAGGTTGTACTGGTAATTTGGACCACGCTACAGACTTCAGTAGTGACTACTATTATTGTAACGACCGGTGTGAGGCGAACACACCACATTAACACTTATACACATAATAAACAAGTGTAAACACATTTTAACAGGTACGCACCCATTTAATAGTTACACAATATATCCTTAATACTATTAACAATTTTATGTTCTTACAATACTATTTTTACATCTAATTCTAAATTGGGGTTTAGTTTGCTTCTTTATCATTTTAATCTTTAACCTTGTTTAATAGGGTTTCTTCCCTAAATTTTATTGTCCATTAATGGGTAATAACAGTTACTTTTTCCTTTCTCATAGGATAATTATTGGTTTGGTTCCAATATTATTCTTGAGTGCTTTATTTCTCCTTCTCCTATACTTTATTACTTGTTTGTGTATCATTATTGGTTTTCATTTCTATCTATTTCCCTCTTCTTAATTTTCATTGTATTTGGTTAATACTTTGGTTTTTCCATCCTCTCCTTTGGGTACATTTCGACGTGTTACTTTGGGTTGTTTAATTCCATGACCTTGTTTCATTTTTGTTTGGGTTTTTTCCTCTCTTCCTTTGGTTTGGGTTACATTCTTGTTTATTCTTCGTGGATCCCTTCTTCATTTGTTTCCTTTTGTTGGGTCAATCACTTTCTTCTCTTCTTTGGTTGCATTCTCGTTTGTTTTTTGTGTGGTTCCCTTCTTCTTTTGTTTCCTTTTGTTGGGTCAATCACTTGGGTTAGGTCAAGTCGTCGTTCGTCGAGTCATGGTTTTTATATTTTATTTAAATTAATCACTTTTATTTAACATGAAGTATTATTTTAGATTCAATATTGTTTTGTTCATCCCTGGTATTGGGTTGGCTTATTTGTGTTGTAACATAATGCCTCTCCTTCAAAATTGATCATTTTGATAAAACACTAGCATAGTTTTTTATGAAATTATCAGTTATATATAATCTTTTTCCTTTTCTTCCTCGTTTGTTTCTCCATTCTTATTTCTCTTCTTACTTGAATCATTCCATTTTATTTGGCTCTGTTTTTATTTATTTCCATTGGTGTGTTCTCCCTTATACACAGTTTTTTCCCTAACTTTTTAGTAGCTGGTTTCTCCCATTACTACTCATTTTTTCTGAGACCAGAGGAACATCATCTCTGCTCAGTTTATTTTGATTGCTGGACTTTTCAACAGTCAATCTTAAATACCTTTTTTGTCAACTTGTGACTTAAATTAATAATAATAATAATAATATATTTTGGGATTGTCCACCTTGTGGTTTGTTTTTAGATCACTTTGGCCTTTTACTCATTCTTTCTTCCGGTGTACCTTTGCTATATACTGTCATCTACTCATACAGTTGGTTGTTTTTTATTTCTTCATATGTTAATTTCATCATTTATCTAATTATGTTTATCTAACTTTTCATTATTTTGTTTTTCTATTATTCTAGTGATCATTTTAATTATCTTAGACATTTGTATTCTTTTCTTAATTACTTAGCAATATTCTGCTTTAGCTATAGTTTGTATATTTGATTTATACGTAACTTCTCTTTTTCTTTGTACCAGTTCAGATTTTTTTTTTTTTCTTAGAATACATTTAACTCATTATTATTTCATGTATTTATCTGATCAGTTTTTAGCTTGGGTTTTTTTTGTTTATTTTATTTTGTATTAAATATCATTTTTTATAATTCTTTGTAAGTTAATTCTCTTACTTTATAGGAATTTTTGTAGCGTAATCCTTTTTTGGTACTTTTTGTTTAATTATTTTATATACTTCATATATCAACTTTTTAATAGACTGTAAGTTGATTTCACTTAGTAGGAATTTATGTAACTTATTCCTTAGTTCTTATATTTTAGGCCTCATAAGTCATCGAAATATTGTTGTAAGTTGTGCTCACATAATTTTTGAATTTTGGCATGTGTTCATTTTATTTATAGTAATTTAGTTTTCTTCATAGAATTTCTTTATTGAAGCTTGGTTGTAAACTCCTTTTACTTTCTTGGTGGTTATATTACTTATCTCATAAGTATTGTTTCCATTGTCCTTCGTGATGACATATGGTCATACATATTATTATACATAAGTTTACACGCTACTACTCTATATAGGACCATGTTTTTTATACTTTTTTTATAAGTTGATCTTCTCTTTTTCTTTCCCTGTTATTGCCTTCTCTTGTATATTTCACTCTTTGTTGGCTTTCTCCTCTACTCCTTCAAATGTTAGATGGTTAAACCTTTATTCTGGATGATATATAATTTCGTTTGTTGAAATTAATATAGGAGTATTAGAGTTTGAGAGTATATTGGGTTTATACATACTTATTACACAGTCAATTTTATTACTTCCATTTCTTATTCACGCCTTCTCCTTTATTATTCTACACTTTGATGTTCTGCTTCTCTACTCCTTCAAAGGTTAGTTGGTTAAACCTTTATTCTGGATAATATATAATTTCGCTTGTTGAAATTAATATAGGAGTATTAGAGTTTGAGAGTATATTGGGTTTATACATAGTCAATTTTATTAATTCCATTCCTTATTCAAGCCTTCTCCTTTATTATTCTACACTTTGATGTTCTGCTTCTCTACTCCTTCAAAGGTTAGTTGGTTAAACCTTTATTCTGGATGATATATAATTTCATGGCATTACCATCTCACTACATGTTCGGGCCATATCCTTTCGGCATAGCTGTGTGGATCATTTCTTTCATTTTCACTGCTGGGGTCATTATTAGGTTCTTGGCTGGCTTCTGCCAAGACATGGTTTACCCGAGCTATCCGGGGTCCTTCGTCGTTACTCGCTTGATTACGTAGTAATGAAAAACCCGGATTTTCATGGACCGCTACCCAATTCTCATTTTCATTATTGTTTTGGTTAGTAATTGACTCCTGTTGGTGGTTATTTTCATCCCTGGGTGGTCCGTTACTCCTACCCTCTGAGAACTGATGGCGGTTATCATTGTTTCGTTCATTGGATGGTGGTCTTGGGTAACGACTTCCTTGATTATTTCGATTGCTCCCTTTTATAAAGTGTACCCTCTGCTGATTGTTATTATTTCGGTTATCTCCGCTTCCTCTTCTATTATTATTTTGATAATTTGTATTATTACTATTATTCCCATAATTATGATTATTGTTGGGGTTGTTGTTGGGATGCTGGTTTGGTCCATTGCCCCTGTAATTGTTATTGTTTTGATTATTTCCGTTAAACGGTAGATTGCCCTGGTTATAATTCGGGCGGTTTCCCCTATATGGATAGTTATTATCATACCGGTTTATGATATATAACATAATATAACAATTAGGCTTATGGACTGCAAGTTTCTTTCAGCCATATCCTATTCATAACATTAAAACGAACAATTCTTTATAAGTTATTAGAGTTATTATTTTGAGTGAGAAATATCATCACTTCCTTCCAACTTATTATTTGCTAATTTTTTGTGTACAATACATATTATTTTTATTGTGATAAACAACATCACTTTTATGAAATTTATAACTATCCCTTATAACATGGGTGTCTTTGATTTGTCTCTAATTTCTTAATTTTTAAACAATCTTTACATTCTCTCCATGTCAACACCTTCAATTTATTCTTTCCTGGGATCCTCCCTTTTAATTACTATCGGTTATAATTAAACTTAAATCTCTTAAACATCTTTTCTTAAATAATAATGTCATCATCACTTTCCAGTGTTCAGCATATCTTATTCTATAATTCATACTTAATACTATTTTTCACCATATATTTATTCACTGTTATTTTTCCACTTTTAAACCTTTAGTGTTTTTTACAGATTTATTAAGTGTCTATTTTCTTTATTATTCACTATTTCTTATAATAGTTATATTCTACATCTTACACTATTCCCATTTATACCTCACCTTCACTTTTAAATTATCTATAGTTAATTATAATTTAATTAGCGTACCTTCCTTATCACTTCACTTTGGGGTTTTTGCACATACACTATTGCACTGTTTATACTATGTGTTTTTTAGTGGGTAATCCCTAAACTTATTTCTCTTTCATTACAATATATCCTTAATACTATTAACAATTTTATGTTCTTACAATACTATTTTTACATCTAATTCTAAATTGGGGTTTACTTTGCTTCTTTATCATTTTAATCTTTAACCTTGTTTAATAGGGTTTCTTCCCTAAATTATTATTGTCCATTAATGGGTAATAACAGTTACTTTTTCCTTTCTCATAGGATAATTATTGGTTTGGTTCCAATATTATTCTTGAGTGCTTTATTTCTCCTTCTCCTATACTTTATTACTTGTTTGTGTATCATTATTGGTTTTCATTTCTATCTGTTTCCCTCCTTCTTCATTTTCATCGTATTTGGTTAATACTTTGGTTTTTCCATCCTCTCCTTTGGGTACATTTCGACGTGTTACTTTGGGTCGTTTAATTCCATGACCTTGTTTCATTTTTGTTTGGGTTTTTGGATTTTTTCCTCTCTTCCTTTGGTTTGGGTTACATTCTTGTTTATTCTTCGTGGATCCCTTCTTCATTTGTTTCCTTTTGTTGGGTCAATCACTTTCTTCCCTTCTTTGGTTGCATTCTCGTTTGTTTTTTGTGTGGTTCCCTTCTTCTTTTGTTTCCTTTTGTTGGGTCAATCACTTGGGTTAGGTCAAGTCGTCGTTCGTCGAGTCATGGTTTTTATATTTTATTTAAATTAATCATTTTTATTTAACATGAAGTATTATTTTAGATTCAATATTGTTTTGTTCATCCCTGGTATTGGGTTGGCTTATTTGTGTTGCAACACTATCCATGATGTAGGAAGCTTGTGTAACATAGAAGTATACACGTTCTTTAAAAGAAAAGCATGATTTATGAAAATAAAGTATACCTACTTTTGTTGGTTACCAGACTAAATTTTTCAAATACTCTTGAACATTTTTTGTATATATTGTGACGGCAGCGATATGCAGACATCTGCTCTCCGGTACCAGCGGCGGACACAGCGAGCCAATCGGGGATCAGCAGCCGAGACGTGACAACTAACGTGTTTGGAGCGAGCTAATCAGCGATCCTGGTTAGTGCATAAAACCCGGGCCGGCAGAAAATTTGGGGCACTCTTCATCGCCACGCCATCGGATGCACTTCATCTCCTCTCCTCTCTCGGACGACATCGCTGCGGAGTCAGCCGGAAGGAATGGCCGAAGAATAGAACCGGCGTTCTTGCGTCTTCGCCCTCCAGTTCCACTCCAGCGATAGGACGTCGCTGGGCCGGCAGCCGACTCTACAACCGATGCCAAAAGAAGAGGAGGACTGCAGTATGCCACGACCAGCGGGCTAAGCCGCTGAACATCTCAGCGCGGCACGACCAACATCAGCTTTCTCGCCACCAGGTCCTTTTTAGGGCCACCAAAAACACTAGAGTGTACGATTGGCGCCATTTGTCATGCGGCAAGCCTTTTGTCCAGTGACAATATAAACAAAAAAATTGCAACTGAAGCAAAAACCAAAATACGTTTTAAATAATACTAAGTGCAGAATATACATTACAGTTATTTACTGTTATTCAATGGTTATCTTCAGTTGTTGTAAAAGGAATATTGTTTATAGCTAATCTGTAAAACAATTGGCCAACAGAAAGAAAGGCATGGTCATTGACTTGTTTGAAAGTACTACTTTAGAGGAAGTTGCATAACTTTGTTACCGTCATATGCACTGTTTAGGCAACAGTCTAATTCTTTTACTAATAGAATTATTACATGTACATACTGTTTGGTAATACATATGTATATAACACGAAGTTATGGAGGACCGATATTGCTGTTCCGTATCTCTTCTGGCTTCTCTGATCGTTTGCTTAGTTTGTCACATTTCATTTGGCAATGAATACAGTATTTATACATAAAATTGCTATTAGTAAAAAACTTGAAGAGTGGGATACACATAATATGAATATGAATCATTTTTTGCTTTCATTTACAGAGGTTATTGCATAGCCTCTCTTATTAAGTGTCATGAATATTACAGGTTGTATGTACCGTGCCTCAGCAACTGCAGAGAACGGAAGTACATTTAACAAGCTCTGTCAAATGGTCAGTATAATGGAAGCAACACTTTTATACCTGACATAAAGCAGCAGCTTTTAAGTAATATGTAAGTTCATCTTGTTATTTGAATTAGCAGTCTCTGTAATTCCAATTTTGTTGTGTTTAATTGCTGAAGTGCTACTTGTCAAGTTCCGGACGAGGCCTTTCAGTGTTTCATATTTTGTTATGGGTGAAAGGGGCAGAATCACTGAACGGCCTCGTCCGGAACATGACAAGTAGCAGTTCAACATATAAACACAACAAAGTTGGAAGATGTATGTTGTTTTTTTTTTGGATACTTCCTTGCAAATACCATCTGTGATCTCTGAGAATACACTGGAACACTTTCGAATTTTACAGTTACAATTATAACATCGCCAAATGCAGATCATATTTAATATCTAGAAGTATGTAAGAAATGCTACGAAATAATATATTTTAATAAATAAATAATAAAGAGAATAAAAATGGTAAATGAAATTAAGAGTGAAGGAGGAAGAATAGTAAACCAAAGGTGATTATTAAATAAAAAATACAAACTAGACTGACAGACAAATGACATTTACCCAACCCCAGAGATTGGCCAGATAATAACCAAGATAAAGTGAAACAAGATGGAAGTGAAGGAGAAGAAAAATGAAATTAAAAATGGAACAAACCAACTATAAAGAAAATAAAGTGAACCAAGGTGATAAAACACAGACAAATAGTGTAGAATAGGGAAGAGGGAGATGATACCATCAAATATCATAGAGGAAACGAAACCAATGAATAACAAATATAAAAAAGAAATATTAGTATTGTCTAAGTGACAAATGTAATTCATAATAAATAAAAAACCGTTAAATAAAAATACACTAACCCACGAATTAGTAGTATATGTAAGTAAGAAATCTAGAAAAAGACATGAACTTATTAGATATAAATAAAATTTGTAAAGATAGTGAGATAGTGAGAAATATAATGAAAGTAACTAAGTGACAAAGAAAAATAATAATAGGGATTACCCACCAATAAACGCTTAAAATAAAAAGTTTAACAAGTGATAATAGTGAAGGTGCAAATACCCCAAAATAATGAGTGTATCAGTGATAAACACCAATTAATTAAAGGTGAAAGTGATAGGTGAAAAAAGATATTGTAAACGATAGTATGATTAAAAAAGATAGTAATAGATAAGAAAACACTTAATAAATCAATGATGAAACAATAAATGATTTAAGAGTGAGCTTATAAAAATTATATAGTTAAGGGTAATTTGAAATAGTATTCAGAGGAGAGATAGATAAAGGATACGATGTTATTCAGGGGAGAATGCCCATGTAAAATAAACTGTTTGTGTTAACATGGAATGGAGAAAGGGATTAGTAAAGAATTAAGAATGTAATTAATAAACACCCTATGTTATAAGGGAAAACAAATTAAGTAAGTTTGAAGGAAGTAGTAGTAAAATAATGAAATGTATGTTAAACCAACAGTAACTAATAACTTGTAAAGAATTGTTCATGTTAATTTTATGGATAGGATATGGCTGAAGGAAGCTTACAGTCCATAGGCCTAATTGTTATATTTTAGGTATTAAGACATAGAAAGTAATCTTGACACATAATCAGAACACAAACAAATTCAAGACACAACAACCACTAAACGAATCAATTATAACAACAGAACAAAACACTTTGTAATAAAATGAAATATAATTAGAATATGATAAGTAAAAATAATCAATGGCTACTTAGGCCTAGGAAATGTATAACTGTCAATAACAAATAATTGCAAATTGTATGAAAACAACCAGGAAATTAATAAAGTCAAGGCGAGTAAATAGCTGAGAATAATTTGTAAATCAGTTTAAAGGAAAAATATTAGAATAAGAACTTAATTTAAAAGAGAATTGTAAATACCAAATATTAACATAAATGTACAAACATTGTTATTCCATAAAACCATACATTATGTGATACCAAATTAATCTTTGAAATAATAACAGTGGTGATAATATTTAATATGTAGGGAAGAGGACAGAAGAATATAACCAATAAGAAGATATACAGCTATTTTGAATACAAATTCAAAATTTGATAACAATAGTCTACTTCAGAATTAACCGATCAGGATTAATTGGTTACTATGACAACAGTCGTTTGGTTACTAATTTACCGTTAGATTTCTTTACTCGTAATATGACGCTCTTGTTGAATAGATGCCAGTTTTGGAACGATCAAAATTGTTAATTAAAACGTCAAAATATCAAA
Source organism: Magicicada septendecula (assembly GCA_034769895.1). Classification (NCBI taxonomy): domain Eukaryota; kingdom Metazoa; phylum Arthropoda; class Insecta; order Hemiptera; family Cicadidae; genus Magicicada; species Magicicada septendecula. Next base: position 68,265,567 of record CM068371.1, read on the forward strand.
TGAAATTACTAGCAAGTGAACACTGAGGGAGCAGACGATGGCTGAAACCATTTAACTGATGTCGAAGCCGAATTAAAGAAAAAAGAAAATAATATATTGCCGATTAACTTGGAAAAGATGCCCGAAGCCCCGAACAATTGAAAATTAAAGATGATTGCAGCCTAATTCCTTAATACCAGATCAAATGAGTTCATCCAGTCTACTGAAGCGTTAAGTATATATTAAAGTACCCAAATATTCGAATAAACTCACGTTAATTATTTCTCACTGAAAGCTGAACTCTCACTAAACTGCACATAATTACTTTCAAAGATTAAATTAAAAAACTAATACACTGAAAATTTATCAACTGGCAAAGTTAACCTGTCATTAATTAGCGATATCTTGTAACACTTTTACTACATTCCAATAAACAAATTATAACTACACAGTATATTATTTAAGTTTAACTGATGTAAGGGTGTGTATTTTTATTGTTGTAAACATTAGTAATCCTTTTAACGCAATCTCAAGAACCTGAGACGATCGAACAATAATAATTTTGGTGTATACTTTCAACAGACGCCATTACTGAAAGTCTGTTGTTACGTTCAGAGATCGATTTATCAAACCCCAGAGAGGTGTCTCATGTAATCAACCGGTGCAATTGTATTACTAAAGAGAACATAATTTGTATTAACTGAATAATTAATCGTTAACAAAAAATAAATAAGTACTGAGTGTAACCACTGTGTTATAATTTCATTAGGAGGTGGATAATAATTTATGTACATTTTAGCAGATAGGTAGTACTGATGACTAGCGATCGCACAGCCAACGCAACGAACTACTGGTCGATCCAGACGGCCAAGACAGGCGGGAACAAATTGAATTCTTCAAACCACCTGAGCGGTGCTTGTCAGACAAACTTAAAATTTTTTTAATTGTTTTAATAAAACAATTTGGCGCCACCCAGGATTTTCACACCCCTAGTGAACAACAGGTAAGAACATCGAGACCTGGTTATTCGTACGTTCGCAACGGACGAAATCTACGTAAGTTACGTTCTAAAGCGACGACGGATAGAGAAGACACCTTACACCCAGTATATTTATACACGTTTAAGATTAGACGGACGTTCGTCCTATATCACAATGAGTGTAGTTTTGTTAAGGAACCATGTTCTGAGTGAGCATCGTGGTATGATAGTTAAAATTAAATTATCTGTTGTGTTGACTTTGTGTAAATTCTATCAGTTTATAATACTGGAAATGAAAAAAAATTCAATTTATGGATTTAAAACAAAACAATATGAGTGGAATGTGTTGTGTGATACATAAGAACACATATTTTTTTAATATTATTTTAAAAATTTGCTTTTAATCTTGAGGTCTTTCAAGTAAGCAAATAAAATAATCCATAAACTACTCTCAGGATTAGGATCAGGATCCGTAAACAGATTTCCAGTGTTATCTTGTACGAATTTCTCAGCCAGTGTTTTCGCAAATTATATTAATCAGTTTTTGCACTTTGTGACACATCATGAGGTAAAAACCCAAATAGGAATGGAACAAAAAAATGTATCTCCATTATATTCAGCTTGCCTTTCAAGATGAGGAAACTAAAAATACTAACTCTTAAATACATTTGTCAGAATACAATTTACTAGAAAATATTCAAATAATGTTCCATTTAAGTTACAACTAATCATACTACCATACTGCAGTAGGTGCGGTAAACTTTATAAACAGATTTCCTGGAACCTGAAATAGTTTATCACGTTCATTGCATAAATCTGAGACATATTCTATTAATAACATGTATATTTTTTATATAGATATCAGTATTCCAAATCATATTTTACATTTACACACACATTCACATATATACATAGAGATGCTTTTTCATGGTGCTTACCACTATAATTATTGGGAGAGGTAAATATAAATGAATATATTTTATGTTTGATATAATTGAACCCATAACAAAATGTGAATTGTTTCTGTAAAGGTCAATTTATTATTTGTACTAATTATGAATGTATGAGCTGTTTGTTACAACAGTTTTAACATCAGATTACCTACAGTTATCATACCTGTGGCTTACATTTACGAGTAGATTAACTATAAGAAATATTGGATGTAATGACTGTTGGATTGAACCAAATAAGCAATTTCATAACAGCTATGTTTTGTTCTCTATGTAAGACAAACTCTGCTTATCATACTTGTTTACAAAATAAAGAGATAAGGATCTTACAATAGATAAAAGTGTCAAAATAATATGGAGCTAAAAACAAGAGAAAGACACAGTGACATCTATAAAGAGCATAGGCGTGCACAGGATTTTGCTATTGTGGGTGCCAACGATGAAAATGCCGTCTTCTGCCCTTGCCCTTCACGGAGACAGGTTACTTTTTTTTTTTTTTTTTTTTTAGGCATGACGAATTCTTCTAGAAGACACCGGGGGGGGGGGGGGGGTGTTTACCGACTAAAACCACCTTCCTTTGCTGTGACCGTCACAACGAAAATTCCGCTGTGATGGTTTTATTTCCTGGAGCCGCTTTAGATGTCAGAGTCCAGGTTACTCTTGAAAATTAAATGCCACCTTTTGGTCTTGCCCTTGACGGAGACAGGTAACTTTAAGCCTTTACCCCAAGTACCCGGGAGAAAGCCAGTTCATAAAGCAAATCTTACAAAAAAGTTAGAAGGTCCCAAAATTTGCGTGAAACAAAAAGTCTATATATCACATTACTGCTTTAATTTTCGATGCTAGGATAAGATATGTCTTAAAAACTACTTTAAAAACTGCAATTAAATATTAAGACTTTGATTGATAATTTGCATAAAACATCTTTACTATTTAATTAGTTACTTTTTTATCTTATAAAAGCAGAGTAAGCAGTTTGAATAATAGGGAAGAAAATTCGATTAAAAGAAATTAATTAAGACAAACTTTTGGTAATCAGCTTTATTAGAATAATGGTTTCAATATACTAATAGACTCTGACTTTTAATCAATCTATTTACATTATATAAACAATGTAGAAATATAATAATTTGAAAGATAAAAACTATAATTTGAATATTTTGTTTTACTGATTACTAATATGAGAACAAAGTAAAAATATATAAGTATTTAGGTAATAAAGGTCGAAGATGATACAAATATAATAAAACAATTATAATGCCATTCTTCTCTCAAATGGTACCATTTTTTAAAATTCTTTTGTGATACTCTCATCATCCGCATTCACAGCAAGCTCTTGTTCGATGAATGGAACCATGAGGTTTTCTAGACGGTCTTGCAGCATCGTTGAGCGAAGTTTAGATTTTACAATAGCGAGCTCTGAAAAACTTCGCTCACAAGTGCAGCTTGTGACGGGAATGGTAACGAATTTGGTCATTAGCAGTTTGAAATTCACAAATGTTAACTCTCTATTATGCTTAGATAGCCACTCTAACCAATCAACAGCTTTTGTAGGAGGAAATTTGTCACTTTTTTTAGTTTTTAAAATTCTAATTTCGGCTTCCAACTCTGAAGCATTTAAGCCAAACTGAGCAGAGAGATATTTATAGTCATTTGAGTGTAGCTTATAATCACCTAAGCCCAGTGTTATGACTTTGCCGATAATATGAATTATTTCTTTTGTCTCTTGGTTAAACCTGTCATTCAAAGACTCAATCATTATGTCCAAAATGGGATAAAATACAAAGAATTTTATTTCATCTTCATTTTTCATATCTTGAACAACAATGCATTGCCAGAGCTACTGCTCTTGAATAAATGTTATCAAATATAGCAGCTTCAATTCTCAGTTCTTCTAAAGCGATTGCTAAACTAGAAACTTTGTCCATGCCTTGGCAAAGATCGATGTCGTAGGACTGGAGAGTTTGGCTTACTTTTACTACTAGTTGTAAAATTGGATGCATAATTTCTAAACAAATTATAAAATCGAAGGACTCGATTTGGTGCAAAATTCCTTTGCCTTTAGCTCTTGCTTTTGAATCAGATGCATCTTCGATTATTTCTTTAAAAGCTTGCAGAATAGCATTAAGCTGAGCATGCACCACAGAGACAGCTTCAGACCGACAAGCCCAACGGGTTTCGGATAGTGATTTCAGTGTTTTCAACTTGGTATTTGTTGTTTTTACAATGTCCTCGAATACCACATGCCTTTTCAGACTTCCTTCAATAAAACTATAAATTAGCTGAATCACACCAAAAAAGTCGAGCGAGCAGTTTTGTAGACGGTGTAATTAAAACGGTAACTGATATGAGTTCTAGGAAGGCTGTAAGAATGGACAAAGGGGAAACAGACTCAACATATACAAAGTGTCTGTACTCCGTTGTTGTTGTTAAACAAGGAATCTTATCGCAAAGCGACACTATGTTATCGCTTGCTTACTCACCAGTACACTACACACTCACACTCACAGTACCTAAGGTTTAGGCCTTAGGCAATTTTTGCGGAAAATGAGACCTAGCCCAATCGATTTGTAGGACTCTCTTTCCCCCAAATTTTGTGTTCGATCCAAATTTGGCGCCTCTCCAAAGTTTTTTGTGGGTGCCGTGGCACCCGCTGTGCGCACGCCTATGATAATGAGCCATCTTTGTCACATTCAGCTGTTTCCATAGTTTGGAAAAATATAGGATAAATAAAGTAGGCTTTGAAAAAACAATTAATTTAGTTTGAAAGAACATGAAATAACAAAATAACAAGTATGAATAACTTGATTATATACCAGAAGAGATGAAGTTGGATTATCATCAAGAATCATGGAATTAGCAGTTTCAAACACATTCATAATTCTTTTAATCTTCATTCACTTTTTATTCCTTCTAATATGAAAACAGAAATAAAAGAAATATATTCTGCGTGAGAAAACATTTTTTTTCCTCAAACTGCATAATTGCTGATAAATGCCCCACCCCCCACCCCACCTCATTAATTTAGCAAAGTATTCAAATTACCATTTTTATTTCCATCTATTCATTTTATATTATTTTATTAAATAATAGAAAGAAGAAAATGATAACTAAAAAAACAAAGGAAACAGTGATGTGAGTGTTTATTCCATTTAGTAACCGACTGCTTGTAGCACCTGATTTTGAGCAGTTTGATGTTATTATAAACAATTAATTTATATAAGTAGTTGGATTAGCTCATCTACACAGAGCTAAAATGCTGATAAAGAGTTTTTTAAAGTACTGAAAGCCCTATGGATTCACAGTATATTTTTAAAATATTTAAATGGCTGAACATACTTCAAAAGTAAACTTCTTTTAGAGGATACCATAAACATACACGCTGAAAGAGTATTGAATATTTTGAATATCCATGTCAGGGAATGTCATGCGAATGTGTGTGTGTGGGCACTATTTCCAGCATTTGAGTAAAGTACAGAGCAGAATGTTTATGACGACTGTACATGTGAGTGTTTAGTATGTTTTCTTGTGCATAAAGTATTTCAACCCTGCCTGATAAAGTATTACGAGTTAATTAGTATTTGAAATATTTAAATTTGTCCCACTTACCTTTATTGATAATTTACCAGGGTGTCGTCTGATGTACTTTGGCAGAGAAAAAACAACAGGTGGTGCAATGACAAACACATATTTAATAATAAACAAACAAAACTTAAAATAAGTTGATTGATATCTAGATACCTGTCATGAAAAATAATAATTATTAATGAAATTACTTTTTGAGTAAATTGTGCTGAAATCATGAAAATTATGTCCTTTGTGTTCAATGACTAATGACTTCTTGACAACCACAAATTTCGAACAGGCACAGAGCAATATAAATTGTTGATTGTATTCTTGTTTTTTTTTTAGTCAATAATATTTTTAGAGGTTACCTTACCTAAAAACTGTACAAAAGTTTGTTTATTAATCAGTAATATTTACAGAAATATTTTTAGGCACAAAATGGGAATGAAAAGTTTTCTTGCAAAACTGTATGCACATGCAAAAAGATGTAATTTCTCAGTATGTTGTATTGACAGTTTACTCAATATTTTATAACATTTTAGCATAACATAGTCTGTTTGGAAAAATGTTAGGTCTGAAAGTTAAAATTATCTCACTTATTACACTATCCTGTATAATACATGTTTTTTTCTAGCCCTTGCATCTCTTATACAGAACCATTATGTAATAGCCAATTTATTGCACTCAACTCCTATATCATACATCTGTTTTATTAAAATTTTCTATTCATTTTTCATTAATGTTCAAAATAAAGGGTTGTCGCTAATTGTAGGAGGATTAATTAAGCTTATGCTAGATAAGTCACTACTTTTTGAAAGGGAAAAGTGCGTCAAGAAAATTAAGCAAAGAACGTGTAATTCTACAGAATTCTGATGGTTCTGAAAAACCGTCTCTGGTCATGGTGGAAAAAATATAAAATCCTTTTATGTTAAAGACTAAGACAATTAGATATAAGATTCTTTTGTTCATAGACAATTGCTCCGTCCACCATAAACTGTGGATTTTAAAACGTGAAGCTTCAGCACGTGGATCAAGGGATAAGTGCTGAAGCATTTCTACTGAAAACGATTTGTTTGGCAAGAATTGAATGCAGAATAATAACTAGTATGCTCCCTGATCTTCAGGCCTCGCTCACTGTTTTGAAGGAAGTACATTTAGTAGTGGATAAATTTTTATATTATATAATTTTTCAATTATCAAAAAATTATGAACTCCCAATTACCTTGCTACTTTTTTTTAGTAAAGTAACAATTGTAGACCAATTTTTACAAATTATTGATAAATTTTTAGCCCCTTGGGTAAAAAAATTCTTAAATTTCCAAAACTGTATGAATATTCATATTGTGGTTACAATTGTAATTTTTTTTTGGAATTTCAATTTCATCACACGTTTGCCACAGTGTCCCAAAATTTTGAAATTTCCTTCAATTTGATATCCCACATGGACTTTATCCGTTTTTTTTACTTTTGACTCCGTCATATTTTTGCCTACCACCCCCTTATTTTTGGGGGGGGATCAAACTCAAAAACAATACGACAGGGTAAAAGTATGGACATGCATGCCAAGTTTTATAAAAATCCGTTGATTGGTTCAAAAGTTATCATGAGACATACAACAGACAGACAGACAAATATTAAACGGCCAAGTTGAAACTAAGAATTTGCTTTACTTGATCAATGGACTTAGTATATAGTACTACAGAATAATATACAACCTCTTTGCTTACAATATTGTCTATACATTGGTCAGTAATGCTAATGTATATATCAAAAATAGAGTGACAGTGTTGTAATATGTCTATGCTACTTTGCCATATAATACATGACTTCCACGCAGTACTTTGAAGACCATTTTAACGGATTTTATTGTATACCGTCATAATCAGTTCTGCCAACATCTTGTGGTCAAAAGATTCCTGAGCTTATCCTGTCATTTTGAGCTTCAAAGGAGAAGCTGGATACCATTCTAGATGAGTGTCACAAGCACATCTTCTCTGGTACTGGAAACCATCGCTGGATGTTTTATGCTATGTGTATTTAACTTAACAGTGATATACCTTCAGTAAGGTAAACTACACTGCTAATAAAATAAAACATAGGACACTTTTACACATCAGAATAGGAATTAAAAAACTAACACTAGAATAATATTTATAAACATAATGTTTAATATAATAACACAAAGAAAGACATACATCTGAGAGCCACTATTGATATAAATTTTACAGCTTCTACTACTTAAACTTGCGTTGTACACGACGGAAATGTTGAGTTTTCACTTCATTCAAAGCTGCTTCTAACTTTTCTGCCATGTGAATCATATTATTCACATCTGTCTCAAGTAACACATTTTCAGTGGAATGTCTTGTCTTCAATGATAACTTCATTGTCACCTGAGGTTCGACTTGGTACAATAAAGCTCTAGAACCAACCTAAAACAGTAAATAATATTTCCTGATTCTTGTCTGTGTATATGACTACATTGGGGAGATGGGGTCTGTTGAAAATATTATTTACACAGGTTCCATCTTTGTGTGTGTGTGTGTGTGTGACACCAGAATGTAGTATCAGTTACATAAATGATAGTGTTTATACTATTATATTAAAAAAATTACATGTTATCTGCATTGTCCTAAGTAACATAATCCAACACTGTTCAACTGGTATTGCACATGAACTGATTTATGCATGACCATGAAGTTCTAATGCTTATATATCAAGAAACCTTCATGATTTTAAGTAGCTTGCATATATATATATATATGCAATGTCTTGTATATGCAGTAGCTTGCAATATATATATGTAACGTCCCGCGGGTATCAATTGGTTTCAACCTCTCCAAGAGTGTATTACAATTACGGGTTTATAATTAATTCAGCCCCAATGTTAGTACGTCATTTTTGTAACGTAATCTTAAATAAGGGGTGACGTCCGTCTTTTGACAGTCTCGGAGCGGTCAGAGTACCTTTTAGCGATCGCCACTTATGAATTATAAGTATTAATGTTTAAATAAATCGGATTGTAATTTTTTACCCAAACGAAACAGAAATCGAGCGTGTGTGATTTGGTAGAGATCAAGAAAGTTGTTTAATCTTATTTGGAAAAGAGAGTAAGTATAATTTGTTTACACCCAGAGTAGACAATTTCTTATTTTCAAATATTCGCCGTTCATAAGATCAGCTGATTTTGACATCAATCTCCAAATGTTAGGTTAACCAAACGACACTGTTCAGTAATACTCCCCGATGGATAGTCCTCTTCTTGGCTTACTAAAATCTACCACAACTACCCTCTACAATAAAGAATACACATTTTATTATTCAACATAAAATATTAAGAGTATTTATTTGTATAATATTGATTTCCTCTTCTTCCAATATACAAATATTACAATCGATCCCTTCAGTCACTAATACATTATATCGATTTAGTTAAGTAAACATGAAATTATCATAAAATCTGATTTTAATGATTTTACAATTTTATCTTTAATTAAACATCAATCAACATATAATTCGTTTTATTTATTTCCCCAGGGTTAAGGGTAAGTTCTTTGTGTTATGAGATGGTCAGAAATGGATAATTATATACAGTAAACCCTCGATTTAACGGACCTCGGTTTAACGGACTTCGGATTTAACGTACAGAATTAAAAAAAAAAAAAAAACCTTAAAGCATGATAATGTTTTTAGGCTTTTGAACCGTATAATGTGCATAAACTGCAGACTCTCCTGTTCTGGCGATATTGGTTGGCTATCGGAGCGTTCTTTCGTTTCTTTTCTTCTTGTTTTGAAACACGCACATTTTCTCATCTTCAATTGTATTTGATGAGAATGGAGTATTCATCAAGAATGCATTTAATTCTTCATGATCCCTGTCTTTGCGTTGTCGTTGACGCAGGCATCGCACACGTTCAGTGGAAGACATCACGACGACTAACACTGAACAATATACACTGATATGCATCTTATTTCACTGTGAAATATTCGTCCATCAGCTAATACAGCAAGCATTACAGTGGCACGTAACTTTTCATTTCCCGTAATCGTTACTGTTACAGATTTGGTTCCGTTTTGGTCCACAGTAAATATACGTAAATAAAAAATAAAAAGTACGGGCGTTTCATCGGCATTTCCCATGTGTTCAAGTGAATAATTATGCTTCTTGCGTAAATGAATGACAAACCGCTGGGGAGTTTTTCTTCGTAGTCACTCGGTAGTTTTAGCGCGAGTGATGTACGTCATTTAAGCGCAAATCCATTTCACTGCATCATTCGTCTTTTACACCCGAAGCTGGCTTTGAAACCGGAAACTTTTAATTCTTCTGCGATTTCTAAAGCTTTTAATTTTAAAACATGTCTAGTGACAGGGAGTCCTTGCCTTCTTAAAAGCCGTTAAGTATTCACAGACGCTGGACTCTACTGCTACAAAACGCCCAACTTGAGGTCCCACGAATGCTCGTCGTGCAGTATTTGCATTTAAAAGTCGTTCCTTCTGTTTTCTCCATCGTGGAATACAGGATTCATCAATATCGAATTTCCTTGCGACTTCGCGATTGTATGTTTTTTCTACATTTTGTATCGCAAATAATTTATAATTCGCATCGTACGGGTTACGTTTAATTTGATCTGACTGCATGCCTTTAGTCTCCACAATATCACTCATACCGCAAACGCACTACAAAAACGCCGAATAAAAACAAAGTATAGATAAGCGATGTTGTCGCTGTTACAGTAGAAAACCACACTGGTAGATTAGCCGTTATTTAGAAACACGTTACTCACACCCCTCTACTTATCCTTCCTTTGTCTTGCTGCCTACAGAAGGGTGCGAACACGCGTGTGTGCGCACGCACTTACACTTTATCTTCCTATTCTTTCTTCAGTTTGCTGTTAAAACATTCGGTTGTAGTCATAAATCATAACGCCAGAGTTAACTACAGCCAGGCAAACTGCTGTTGCTTAGGCAGTAAACAACTCATAGATACCAAAAGCGTTCGTCCTGCCAGAAGTCAGGTATAACTTCGAATTTCGTTAGCGCGCGAATGCAAACCGCATGCCAAATTAGCGACCATGTTTTTAGGAGAAAAAGTGCGGCTTGTATTCGGAACAATACGGTATTTGCATGATATTAATAGTATTAAAATTTCAAGTGTTATAGGCCTATTCGATTTAAATATATCCTCAAAAAACAAAATTTGCGATTTTACGGACACCCCTCAGCCCCAATTAGTCCGTTAAATCGAGGGTTTACTGTACTACGCTTTACAAGATAAAAATAATCAATTTCGAATTTTTTTGTTTATTTTTCGTAGTACGTAGTTCCGGATTTGTCCGCGAGAGTGCAGATTATTTCTTTATTAGACACATGACAACATTTTTAGAAATTTCTGAACTGCACAACGATTTGATTTGAGGTTTTCTTGGTTAATTATTAAAAGAAATGTTTATATTACCTCTTTCCTCGAAGTTCTTACTTGCGTGAAGCGGTTTCTCGTGTGGTCGTTCTAGTTGTTTTGTAATTTCATTGAATGTCTTTCAGATACAATCTAGTTTAAAAACTCGAAGTGCGGTTTGGCTAGGCCAGATCTTGAAAATTTTTATCACTTTGTTATTAAGTAAAGCAAGTTATATTTGATATCTAAAGGAGTTTGAACATAAGGTGGATACTGTGAGTTAATTTTGTTCCAATTTTGTACTGTTTCCGAACGTTTTAAAATGTTTTTTAATACAATTTTGGCGTCATCACTTATCTCGACCGAACGGTTTTCAATCTTCTTTACAATTAAACAATATGTTGTTATTCTGTTACTCTTAGTAACCCATAATTTCTATATCATTTTTTATTGGTGCTTCCATTTACTTTTGAGTGTATAGGCTGTTTTTAATTATTATAATTTTATTTCTTATTTATGGAAAAATAATTCCTTTTAATTTTGGTTTATTTTCTAATCTGATTTATATAAAGGTTTTTCGTTTATTTTCTTATAACTTTAGATATAAGTCTTTAATATTATTATTAACTCTAATTGAATTTATATATTATTTATTAATCTCTTATAGTATCCTTACACTGTACTATTTTCTTCTGCCATTTTCCTCATACAGTATTATTTTATTTTTTATTATCATCTTATATTTAACTCTTTTATTTTTTTAAACCCTGGGTTACCTTATATTTAAACATAATTATTTTATTAAATATAAAATTAAACCTAGGTACTAAATTTTAGTTGCCTACACAATATAAATCATACAATAATTAAACAAAATATATAACTGGTTAGTAGCATCACAGTCTACTATTATAATCCATAATTCCTACATCCACAGCACAAGTCTGTAAGATGCTCCCTTCACAGTCACTTATTTACGCACTGGGTACACTATAACTCACTTGTTACACTGTATATCACTTCAATATAGTTTATAATGTTTAGTGATATAACTTAATTTAGAGCTAGTTATAGTTTACCCATTTCTGACCTTTATGGTAGTATAATTAAGTTATCATTTTTTGGGACTGGGTTATGTAACGTTATAATATATATATTGTATAATATCTTTTTGGGGTGTTCCTTTTGTCACCCGTTATAATCGTATTGTAAATATTGTAACATGACATAAGGTAGTGAAGATCCAATTGTATTTAATTATAAAACAAAAAGCTGAAGATAAGAATAAGAGGCGAAAACTTATAAACTTAGAGATCAATAACCCAGTAACCCAAAAAATGACGTATGACTATTAAACTGACAATGACCGGACACAATAGATCGGATAAATACCAAAGGAACCAAGAGACAATGAAGAAGCAGCCGAGACCTAAGTGTAATTAAATAATCCCAAGTAATGACCATTATATTGTAATTTAAATAATGAACTTGATAATTGTAATAGATAAGATTTACCTAGGGTAATAAGATTAATGGAAAGTAATAATGTCATGTATATTTTGTTGATAAAAGAATGTACTTATATAATATAAGGTAGGGAGTTAGAAACTAACCATACCCAAATTAATAGTGATGATAATAGTCAAAGCCAATAAACGATGCTTTGAGCCAAACAAAAGCAATAATTAAATAATAACTAAAAGTGATCAGAGTGATTTGAAAGTAAACTAGTTATTCATGACCCATAATCACACAGTGATATAAAATAATCAGACAAATCGTGTGAATAAACAAGTGAGTGAATTTAAAAATGTGTGTAAAAATAAATAAGTAGTGAAATGCTAGGTATAGCATGTGATGAAAAAAAAAGTGATAGTGATAATAAATAAAGAAACCTTCTATGAAGGGAAAAGTGCAGTGGGGGTGTAGAACAAAGTATTTTATAAGCAGACTATAGTAAATAGCTAAACAGTTTGTGATAAACTTTAGATTAGCAAGTAAGATTAAACTGATTGTGCTATTATGAATTTAGGTAATAGGATGTCAGAATTATAAAATAAGGTAAGAATTAAGTTATTAGAATGAATAGTAAATTAAGAAGGACAGACACTGTATTTAAGTGAAGGGATTAGTAGATAAGACATATCGAGTAAGGCACAGTTTAACAGTAGTATTGTAAGAGTTTTGTTATTGTTCAAAAAACCATAGAATGTAGTAAATTATAGGATAAGCAAGATAATAGTACAAAACAGAAAAGATAGTTAAAAGTTATTTCAGGATAGAACCTGACAAGGAATATTTTTATAATAAGAGTTAGAGTTAGGAATACTGATGTTTATTGTTTGTTTTGTTTATAAAATTGTATTAGAAGTACCAAATATGTTATTAAGAAATGTTAGATGGGAGTAGAATAAAATCTAGGCTCTAGGCCTAACTGTTGAATATAAATTTAGTAGTTTTGAGAACAAATAATAATCCAAAGTTGAAGCAGAGTATACCAAATGGTTAAACAAATTAAGTGAGTATTCCTAGTACCAAAATATATGAATACCAACTAATTTTGAATAAAATATATGTAAAATATAAATATGGAAAATAGTAAAAATGTAATTAGCTATTCAAAAGTGGGCATGAGGGATATCAAAATGATCATCATGAAAAATTAGGAAGAATGGTACTCATGTAATAACTCTAGCTATTAGTATAAGATAGAAATCTTCATTTGAAGATATTTTGGTAAAATTAGACTAAAAAAGACGTTATAACATAACAATGACTTAAGTTAATAACCAATGAAAATTAGCATAATTTATTAGGTAACCATAGCAACCAGAAATTTATTGCCAAAAAACCGTTAGATTTTCATTACTGTATTATTGACCGACGCCGAGAGTGGATCGAGTAGCTCTCGCACTAAAATTTTATTACTAAACTGAATTTTAAATCAATTTAACTTAAAGGGAGATAATAACAACAGCCCAGGGAATCCTGAACAGAATTTTGTTTAATAAAAAATTATCAACAAACCATAATTATCTGAAGAAGTCGGGAAGACGCAGTGAAGAAGAGAGACGACAACGGACACCGAATGAAGATCATCGGAACGTAGATTAATAGAAGAAGACGGACGATAACCGAAGGAGTGCGAGGCCGGAGTCAGTGAGGAAAACCATCGAGACGAGAGGAATAAACTTCTGGAGAAGATAAGAAGACGACATCTCAGGAGTTATCCGGAAGAAGAAGACGACTTCAGGATCTTCAACAGGAAAATCGATGAGTATAAACATAATCCCATTATCGAATTCACAATTTTTTGGTCAAATAACTATTTCTAACTATTTAATAAATAACTATTTCACTTCACTGATCACTATTCCGATTCAGAACTAAATGCTTTGTTAAATTCATTATTTAAACTTTAATCGATTAGCAATTATTAAAAGCAAAATATAATAAATAATTGACGAACCTTTTGATAAATAAATTTGACAAACGAAAACTAACCCAAAATTTCTTTACAAGTTTTCATTGGTAATTACTTACTTGAATATAATGAGATATTAATTTGTTTATGTAACTAGTATTAAGAATTGTTATAAATTTGTGTGTGTTAGCCGTAAGTATATATTTCTGTAGCCGAAAGGACTTTTTAACACCCCTGAGAAAAACCATATTTACTGTAAACTAACATTACTGACGAATTGTATACAAACACGAGAGCTGAGCAAGTACCAACCGAACAAGTGTAATAGCCGGTGCAGAAAACAAATTTGATGTATCATAAAGTAACTGAAATCTTCTAAAATGTTAATAAATGTTCTCAATCTACAATTCTGTATGTTTGATTCAATTAATTTACAATAACAACTAAGAATTTATTGAAGTGAAAGCGTCAAAACAAAATGCTAGCCGAGTCAACACTGCAGAAAGCCGTGCGCCAATCAGGTGGCGAGGCGGCAACATTTGAATGCAACAGAGCGAAATACGGTTTACCCGTAAATGATAAGAGAAGTTACAATTTGACCTATTACACACTAATAACACTAATTATAAATTTTAAACAACACACACGTAAACGTTTAGTAACAATATGTGTGACGAGCGTTTTTATTTCGCTTGTTGTGTTCGTAGTATAAGTGTGTAATTGTGGGTAATAATCTGTCAAATACTCTGTGAAGAGTTAATCGTATGTAACGAGTCGGAATATACTTTTTCTTAATACTTACGGGCAAACCGTATCTCTCGTGGTTCGATTCGAATCTTGCCGCCTCGTTACCTGATTGGCCCACGCTGTCTTGCAGTGTCGATTTCGCTAACTGCCGTATGTAGGCGTTTTCAGTTTAGTATTTGTTTATATTACTTTATTTTCTATGAATCAAATATACAGCGTTGAAGAACATTAACATTTATTAACCCTTCTTTCTATTATCCCTTCAATTACATTTAATGAATAGTACAGATTTTTATATTAATCCCGGCTTTTACAATTTTCTCAGTTGGTATCGCTCAGTCATATATCGAGATGCCAGCATGGCTTATAATGTTTGTTTACAATTATTATTTCGTCTCAAGGTGTTAAGTCCTCTTGACTACAGAAGTTTGGATTATCGGCTAAAATGCACAAAATTATAATATTCTTAAAACTAGGTACACAATGTTTAATACACTAATACATACAAGTAAGTTATCGGCAATGAGAATTAGAATAGTGTTTGGTTAGAATTTTGTCAGCAAGTTATCTTCATTAACAATTTATTATAAATCAATTTCAAAGGTTGTTAATTGATTAAGTTTATTAATAGTGATATTTTAATTAACTTCAGTTCTTGTTTCAAAATTGTGATCGGTGAAGTGAAAATTTTACCTCGTTATTATGGATAAAGGGGAATTTATTTTTAAGTGAAATTATTAGTTTATACTCATCGGGTTCTCGTCGTGGCTTCTTCGATGTTCGTCTACTTCTTCCGGATAGGTCTAGTTGTCTTCTCTTCCTCGGATGGTTCTCAATTCCCGTTCAGATGGTTTCAATTAAAGTTTGGCTTCCCTCTTGTTCCGTAGTCGTTCGTATCCTCAGGTTGAAGTAGGTCGATCCCCTTCTTCCTTCGGGATGTCGTCTGTTATGTTCCTTCGGAGTATTCTTCTTTTACAGTTATTTTTATTTTTTAAATATTTTATTACTGGTTATTCCATCAGGTGTCATATGGGATGCTTCTCCAATACTTCTTCCTTCTTGGTTTATAAAAATTTTAAGTTTTTATAGTTAATTTCGGATTGAGAGCTGCATACATCCGCCCTCCGCGTCAGTCAATAATGAAGTCATTAGAATTCCAACGGTTTTTTGGTAATAAATCTCAGTTGCTATGGTTACCTATTAAATTATGCTAATTCTCATTGGTCGTTATTTTATGTCATTGTTATATTCTGACGTTTTATTTTGGTTTAAATCTATAAAATATCTTCAAATTAAGATTTCTTTCTTATATTAGTAGTTATATTAATTACATGAATACCATTGTTCTTCTTTTTTGTTAAGGATTATTTTGATATCCCTCATGGTTACTTTTTAATAGTTAATAAAATTTTCCTTATTTTCTTATTTTTATTTCTTATATATTTAATCTAAAACTGGATATTATTTATACATTTTTGTATTAGGTATACTTACTTAACTGTTTAAACATTTGGTATACTCTGATTGATACTGGGCTATTGTTTTGCTTTTAAATTTACAAAGTTCCTTCACTAAATGTTAGGCCTAGAGCCTAGACTTCCCCATACTACTATTTAACATTCTTTGTAACTTATTAACTTTATATATGGTACATTAAAACAATTTTTATATAAACAGATAATAAAACATTGGCGATTCTAACTACACCTCCTATTATAAAAATATTCCTTGCCAGGTTCAAGCCTGAAATTAAACTTCTAACTAGTTTTCTGTTTTTTACTATTATCTTGCTTATCTTATAATTTACTACATTCTATGGTTTTTTGAACAATAACAAAACTCTTATAATACTACTGTTAAACTGTACCTTACACAATATGTCTTACTTACTAATCCCTTCACTTAAATACAGTGTCTGTCCTTCTTATTTTACTATTCATTCTAATAACTTAATTTTTACCTTATTTTATAATTCTTACTTCCTATTACTTAAATTCATAATAGCACAATCAGTTTAATCTTACTTGCTAACATAAAGTTTATCAAAGATTGTTTAGCTATTTTATTATAGTCTGCTTATAAAATACTTTATTCTGCACACCCACTGCACTTTTCCCTTCATAGAAGGTTTCTTTATTTGTCATCACTATCACTTTTTTTTTATTACATGCTGTACATAGCATTCCACCACTTATTTATTTTTATACACTTTTTATTTCACTCACTTATTTATTCACACGGTTTGTCTGATTATTTTGATATCACTGTGTGATTATGGGTCATGAATAATTAGTTTACTTTCAAATCACCTTGATCACTTTTGGTTATTATTTAATTATTGCCTTTGTTTGGCTCAAAGCATCTTTTATTGGCTTTGACTATTATTATCACTATTAATTTGGGTATGGTTATTTTTTAACTCCCTACCTTATATTTATAAGTACATCTTTCTTCTCCTTTCACACAATATACATATAACATCACTATCTTACTTGTTACTGTTAATATGGTTATCTCTTATTTATGCCCTAACTATTTTAGTGCATTGGTTTACATAAATATTATAGTCATAATTCGGAGATTACAATGTTCGTTATTACATTCTTGGTTACATTTAGTTTCTTATTCCTTCTTCCTTGTTACATTATATTTTCCTTGTTGTTTTCCAATCTATTGGATCAAGTCATTGTCAGTTTCTCAGTCATTTGTCATTGTAATTTGGTCATTAATCTTTCATTTATAAGTTTTTTACCTTTCTTCTCATTTTCAGCTTTTTTGTTTATTATTAATCATCAGTGTATTTTCACCATCTTATGTCATGTTACATAATGCATCGCCACCAGAATTGATTATTTCGAAAATACAGATTTATCTTTTCTGAAATTATCAATATAGTTCATTCAATCAAGTTGTTATTATTAAGGAATTCATCAATCGCTACTTTCTTCTTTATTTTATTTTTATTAAGTCATGGTTCATGATATGGTACTTGGTATTATTCTTCTTTACTCTTTCCTTACGAGTGTTATCCCTTGTATGTTCTATCTCCCTAAAAGTTTCTTCTCTCCTATTCATATAAATTGGTACTAGCCAGAGGGCACGTGTGGCTCTATTACTCTGCTATCCATTTATACACATTTTGAGTTCAGAGGTCTTGCCTATCTGCTCAATAACATAAAATAATTGTTGGACGTATCTCAACATAAAATCATCAAATAATAATATTAATAGTAATCATAATAATAGTCGTCTATTTTTCGACTCATATAATATCAATACAATAAAACACTTTTGGGATTAATTATTCTCTCTTTTATACATCTCATGACCTTTTCTTCTCAGTGACTTATTTGGATTCCTTTTCTATGCTTATGGCGATATTTAATAGATATTTTATCATTGTTTCATCAACTTACTTCATATGATAGTTATTTTATTTGTTATCACCTTCTTTCTCATTTATAATCAATATTAACATTGTAGCTGGTTTCTGGCTTACTTATATTTTTCATCATTGATTGTCCATTTAATATGTCATTGTCATTTTTTATTTGATTGTTTTGTCTTTTCTTTTTGTGAAACGTTAATTCTTTATTCTTCCCTTTTGTAATAGGGTTAGTCGATGATGTTATGTAGCGTCATCATTATTTGTCTTATATTTTATTGTTTTATGTCAGTTTTTTATGGTATTTCTTTATATATATATTTTTTTTCTTATTCGAAATTACATTGGTTTACACATTTTGTTCCACACTTGGTTGTAAGTTGTACTTACTTTGTTTTGAATTTAGCTAATCTTTCTTCTAAATTCTTTTTCATTCATATATTAATTTCAATCAAATATTTATTTGTAAGCTGTACTTACTTTGATTTTTGAATTTAGATAATGTTTACTCTCTAAATTCTTTTAATTTTCTAACACCGCCTCATAATATTTCTTCAAAGAAGACTGGTTGTAAGTCCCTTTGATTCTCTTGGTCGTTATCTCACTTACGACATAGGTGTTATTGTGGTTATCCTTGACAATGATATAGGGACCGTTGTACAGTAATAATAATTTCTTTGTGATTCCCTCTCTAGAACTAGGTAACTCTCTGTTCCGTATTAACACTTTTTCTCCTTCTTGATATCGTATTGCTTTAGGTTGGATTTTGTGGTATTTTTCCTTCTTCTTTTCTACTTGTTCCGCTATCTTGCTGTAGAATCTTGCATTATCGAACTGGTATTCAGGATTGGTGGGGAAATTAACAAGTTCTTCTATTGCTCGAGGTGGTGGTTTTCCGTACATGATGGTATAAGGGGTATCCCTGATGGATTCGTGGTAAGCGAGATTTATGAAACTTTCTGTGGCTTCTATGTATTCACTCCACTTACGTTGCTGATCGTGGCAGTACGTTCGAAGAATCCTCCCAACTTCATGGAGCACTCTTTCAGCTGGATTGCTGTTCGGGTGGTAAATAGAAGTTTTGTATGTTCGGACGTCCATATCCATCAATGTCTCCTTCCATTTTCTCCCTCGGAATTGGGTACCATGATCAGTGATAATATTTGTTGGCCTCCCCACTTCTGGTATGTATCTCTGTGTTATTATGTTCAGTACTTTATTTGTGGTAGCACGGTTGATGGGGTATAACTTTACAAACTTGGTGTAATGGTCCATGATGATAACTATGAACTTATACTGTTTTCTTCCTCCACTGCGTGGCATGGGTCCACATATGTCTAAGAAAACTCGTTCCAGTTTGCTGGCAGAAGTTATTGGTTGCATTACTCCTTCCTTCTTGTCGTTATTGCACTTGACTAGTTGGCATATGTGACAGCTTTTTATGACCTTCCTTACTCTTCTGTTACTGTCCTTCAGGTAGGTATGCTCCTCTAGTGCTTTGATCACTTTTAGTGCTCCCATATGTCCATATCTGAGGTGGTACTCCATTATAATTTCAGCTTCATATCCCTTAGGTATTATTAACTTCCACGAATTTTGGTTGGGCTTGGTTTTGATAAACAATGTATCTTCATGTGAACAATAGAATTGTGTGGCTCTTTCCTCTTGTTGGTTCAGCCGCTCTCGGATCTGGTTCAATTTCTTATCCTCCTTTTGGTGTTGTTTTACTCTATTCAGTATAGCTTCTAGGTCGGACTTGCTTTTCATAATATTAAAAACTTTCACTATTGTCTCCTTCTCTCCATCGAATGTTTGCTGTTCGGTGTTAATGCGGGATAGCACATCAGCTGCTGTGTTTTTACTACCGGGGATATACTCCCAATTGATGTGGTATTCTTGGAGAGCACGTATCCATCTGGTTAATCGACCATGGCTGAGCTTACAGTTCTTTAAAAAGGATATAGATTTATGGTCGGTGCGCACAGTGATAGGATATCCAAGGATATAAGTTCGAAATTTGGCACAAGAAAATACTACGCTCAACAGCTCCTTCTCGGTTACATGGTAATTATGTTCACACTGATTTAACGTTCTGCTGGCGAAACTTACTACTTGGTGGTTTCCATCATTGTCCTCCTGATAGAGTACCGATCCCAAGCTAATGTCGCTTGCATCGCAGTTCATGTAAAAGGGTCTATTGAAGTCAGGGTGGTTTAGCATAATTGTGTCGATGAAGTGTTTTTTAATGGTGTTGAAAATCGTTTCTTGTTCTGGACCCCACATCCACTTGGTCTTAGATGATAGTTGTGGTGACAGTTTGGTTGTCAGCTCAGAGTAATTTTGCTGAAATTTTCTGTAGTAGTTACAGATGCCCAGGAACGACTGTAACTGTTTCTTATTTTTAGGGGTAGGGAAACGTTGAATAGCATCTATCTTGTCGGTTGATGGTGTTATTCCTTGTCGTGATAGGTTGAATCCAAGGAATTGGACTTCTTCTGCTATTAGCTTTGACTTTTCCAACTTCAATGTCACATTGTTTATGGATAACTTCTCCAGTACCCGTTCTACTCTTGTACAATGCTCTTCCCAGTTGGATGAAGTGATCAGCAAATCATCAACGTACACAGTTGTATAATTCATGGTTTCAGGACCCAATATCTGGTCCATGCAGTGGACAAATATCGCAACTGAATTTACCAGCCCAAAAGGTAATCGTTTGAACTGGTAGTTCCTACCTTCAAATATAAACGCTACATATTTTCTACTGGCTGGGTGCAATTCTACTTGCCAGTACCCGCAAACTGTATCCCAGGTACTGATAAACTGACTACCATGAAACTTTTTGAGGATCTCCTCAATTTCTCCAGGAGATGTCCTGTCGTTAATTAGGATCTTGTTTATTTCTCTAGCGTCGAGACATAGGCGTACCCTTCCATCTTTCTTGGTAACAGCCACTATAGGACTGGTGTACTGCGAACAACTGTACTCAATTATGCCCTCTTCCAGCATTTTATTAATTTTCATACGTACTGCATCCTTTGCCGCATATGCAATCGGATAGGATTTTTTATTGAAGTTTGCCACCTCCTTGAACTTCAACTCGCATTGATATCCCCTTACCTTTTCTGGTTGGTCGGAAAATACATGGCGGTATTTGTTGTAGATCATTATTAATTTTTCTACCTCTTGAGTTGTTAAGGGATTCCCGTCCTGAGTATCTCGAAATTGTCGGATATCTTCTAACTTCTGATTCCACAGAATGTCACTATTTATCTGTTCTTCTGGTTTCTCTTCCCACCTTCTGTCTGGTGAATCACAGATTGTCCTTATGTTATATACTGTGCTAATTGGGACGACCCCTTTGCTCCCAGTTAATTCTGTCATCCATTCTTTATTTTCATTTCTCATAGTTACTTTGGATAGTCTCATGTTGATAATTGCAGAATACTTTCTTAAGATGTCACAACCAATTAGAATTTCAAATGGTAAATTATGAGCGATTAAGAATATCATTGACAGTGTTTCATGATTACTCATTACTTCTAAAGACACTTCTTGTTTCTTAATGGTTTTATTTTGCCTTCCAGTGGCTCCAATCAAAACAATGTTACTTACTGGTAACGTGGGTAAGCTGACCTTACTTTCTTTTTTAATTTTGTTATATATATTTGCGTCAATTAAGGACACATTGGCGCCCATGTCAATCATGAATTTTACTGATATTCCATATACATTGGCAATAACATATGCGATTTCATTGTCAGGGTGTTTAATTAATGTGGTATTTTCTTCCATCAACTCTTCATGGATGTTCTTCAGATAGTGGTTTTGAATTATCGTTATTGTTTCGTCATTTGTCTGGTTAGTCAGTCTGGTTAATAACCCAATAGATCGGATCAGTGACGGGTCCTGTTGGATTCTCACTGCCGCTGTTCATTTAAATGTTGGGCGTTGCCTTCGGCGCGGTCCTCTGGTCGACTGGAGTGTGTTATTTTCAGTTATTTGCATC
Organism: Magicicada septendecula; assembly: GCA_034769895.1. Taxonomy (NCBI): domain Eukaryota; kingdom Metazoa; phylum Arthropoda; class Insecta; order Hemiptera; family Cicadidae; genus Magicicada; species Magicicada septendecula. The sequence goes on from CM068371.1 coordinate 68,288,002, forward strand.
CTTTCAACCGAGTGGTCATTAAATGTTGTCCGCTCCCAGCTTCTCCTATTTTCTTCCGCACTTCTGCTCCTAGGTCCTCGGCAACCCCGTCTTCCGTCGTTTCTATTTTCGGCGTTAACATAATTTACCCGTCGCCTGTATGTTTGATTCGGCCCTTGATGGTTGTTATTGTTATTTTGGTGGTTTGGCCTGTTGTAATTACCACCATTTTGATTGTTTCCTCTGTTATAGGGATTATTCTGATTATTATTATTATGGTTATAATAATTTTTGTTATTATTTCTGGGTTAATTATTGTTATTATTATTGTTGAAATTTCTGAAATTATTGGGGTTGTTTGGTGGATGATTAGCTGGTGCACTGTTTCCTTGTGGCCCATTTGGATGGTTTCTTGCATCATAATTCCTGTAATTTGGGGTGTTCTTTTGTCTGTTGAGTACGTAATGCTTCTCTCGTTCGTACTCCCCCAATAAAGCAGCCATCTCTTGAATTGTTTTTATTCTCCCACTTAATCTGCTTTTGGTAATTTCCCCATCATAGTGGTACGCTAGTTGAGTCACCAAGCACTCTTCTGGGATGTTATGTTCTAGGTTTCTTGCCACGCTGACTTTGCCTAAGAAATAAGCCGTTGGGGATTGTCCCAGGTAAGGGTCGAATCGGCCGTTACTGATATTGTTTCTAACTACATGCTGCGTCGCCTCCGACCAGTATTTGTCCTTAAACAATTTTTTGAATTCATTAAAATTGTGTGTCTGGTCGTACAGCCATCCACCAATTGTCGTGGACTTCTTTAAAAATTTCATCAATCATACCTTTGATCACCGTCCACCGTGTCTCCCTGGTTCTGGCTAGATTCTCTTCTACCCGTTCAATGAACTCAATTGGGTTTCGCTTGTAGTTTTTGAAATTGATTGCCTCCCTATTCTCACTGCATGAGATGTGTGAACTTATTAGTGGTCGGTCCTTCAGTGCATTTATCTCTTCTTGGAGGCATAATTCTCTTACTCTGAATTCTGCTATTCTTCCTTCTTGGGCCGTTGTGGTGTCCTTAACTTCATTTACTGATGCATCCAACTGGCTATACTTCTCTTCGACTCTGGTTTGTATTTGTTCTAATTTGTGATTTGTTTCTTTCTGGAGTCCTTCAACTCTCCTTTTACCTTCACCTTCAACTTCATTTACCTTGATCAAGATTTCTTCCCGGACTTGTAACACCACTTCGCTGGTTTTCTCCATCTTCTCTTCCGTCTCCATTACAGTCTGTTTCAATTCTTCCCTGTACTCCGTCAATTGTTGTTGTAATGTATCTTGGTTGTATTCGATTTTATCGTTCAGCGTTTCAATATCCTCCTTCATTAGTCTCAAGGTTTCGCTGGTTTTCTCATTACTTCTCTCTATCTTTTCACTGATCAATTTATTCTCCTCCTTCATTTTCTGTGTCAGGGTTTCATTTAATGACTCAAATTTCTTGTCTAGTTTTTCATTCATCTCCTGTTTCAACTCCTCGTTATTTTGTTTTAATAATTTTTTATTGTCCTCCTTCATTTCCTCTTTATTTTTGTCCAATTTTTCATCCTGTTTCTTGAAATTGTCATTTATTGACTCACACTTCTTATCTAATTCTTCCTTATGTCTGTCCGACTTTTTCATCTTGTTTCTTTAAATTGTTATTAATTAATTCCCATAGTTGTAGTAAGTCCATGCCTGCTCTGGCTTCCTCCTGTTGTGTAGGTATATTTGGTTCCACGGGAGTTAATAATTCTTCCACATCATCCACCGAAGTTATTTCCCTTTCTTCCATTCTGACGTCCTTCTCGATCTCTTTTTCTAACGTCTCTGCTTCCTTTTCCGCCTCCTTCTCGTGCAGGTTAGTCTGGTGCCTTGTGCCGTATTTTGCCGGTTCCATTTTCTGCAGCCGCCGCTAGAATCTGTAAGGTTTAATGGTATAATTTCTTAATTATTCTAGCCCTACTAGTTGGCGCGCCACTTTGTATAATATCTTTTTGGGGTGTTCCTTTTGTCACCCGTTATAATCGTATTGTAAATATGTGTGACGAGCGTTTTTATTTCGCTCGTTGTGTTCGTAGTATAAGTGTGTAATTGTGGGTAATAATCTGTCAAATACTCTGTGAAGAGTTAATCGTATGTAACGAGTCGGAATATACTTTTTCTTAATACTTACGGGCAAACCGTATCTCTCGTGGTTTGATTCGAATCTTGCCGCCTCGTTACCTGATTGGCCCACGCTGTCTTGCAGTGTCGATTTCGCTAACTGCCGTATGTAGGCGTTTTCAGTTTAGTATTTGTTTATATTACTTTATTTTCTATGAATCAAACATACAGCGTTGAAGAATATTAAAATTTATTAACCCTTCTTTCTATTATCCCTTCAATTACATTTAATGAATAGTACAGATTTTTATATTAATCCCGGCTTTTACAATTTTCTCAGTTGGTATCGCTCAGTCATATATCGAGACGCCAGCATGGCTTATAATGTTTGTTTACAATTATTATTTCGTCTCAAGGTGTTAAGTCCTTTTGACTACAGAAGTTTGGATTATCGGCTAAAATGCACAAAATTATAATATTCTTAAAACTAGGTACACAATGTTTAATACACTAATACATACAAGTAAGTTATCGGCAATAAGAATTAGAATAGTGTTTGGTTAGAATTTTGTCAGCAAGTTATGTTCATTAACAATTTATTATAAATCAATTTCAAAGGTTGTTAATTGATTAAGTTTTATTAATAGTGATATTTTAATTAACTTCAGTTCTTGTTTCAAAATTGTGATCGGTGAAGTGAAAATTTTACCTCGTTATTATGGATAAAGGGGAATTTATTTTTAAGTGAAATTATTAGTTTATACTCATCGGGTTCTCGTCGTGGTTTCTTCGATGTTCGTCTACTTCTTCCGGATAGGTCTAGTTGTCTTCTCTTCCTCGGATGGTTCTCAATTCCCGTTCAGATGGTTTCAATTAAAGTTCGGCTTCCCTCTTGTTCCGTAGTCGTTCGTATCCTCAGGTTGAAGTAGGTCGATCCCCTTCTTCCTTCGGGATGAGTCGTCCATTACGTTCCTTCGGAGTATTCTTCTTTTAGTTATTTTTATTTTTTAAATATTTTATTACTGGTTATTCCATCAGGTGTCATATGGGATGCTTCTCCAATACTTCTTCCTTCATGGTTTATAAAAATTTTAAGTTTTTACAGTAATTTCGGATTGAGAGCTGCATACATCCGCCCTCCGCGTCAGTCAATAATGAAGTCATTAGAATTCCAACGGTTTTTTGGTAATAAATCTCAGTTGCTATGGTTACCTATTAAATTATGCTAATTCTCATTGGTCGTTATTTTATGTCATTGTTATATTCTAATGTTTTATTTTGGTTTAAATCTATAAAATATCTTCAAATTAAGATTTCTTTCTTATATTAGTAGTTATATTAATTACATGAATACCATTGTTCTTCTTTTTTGTTAAGGATTATTTTGATATCCCTCATGGTTACTTTTTAATAGTTAATAAAATTTTCCTTATTTTCTTATTTATATTTATATTTATAAACTTAATGAGTGATATCCACTACATCTTAGACATCCTTCGAACAGAATAATTCACGCCCGCAAATTGACAAAAATTGAAAAATCAGCCTTCCATTTTTGACATTGTTGGTGAGATCGTTACCTATTAAAATTTAACTAAATTACACCTCAGCTATAAACTTATAACACTAGAAACAGCACAATCTCTTAAAATACTTCTGGAAAAGAGGTGAACATAAACTTTAATTTTTATTAACCAAAAAACAGCAAGACGTGGTCTTGCTAATAACTTTCCGGCAGCCATGATGTATTAGTGTTGTTTTTTCCGTCAGTGAAGAAAAGTAGCCTGCGCTCTAGCGATAAAAAAATCAACTACATGATACCAATTATACTAATTTTAAAATAATTTATGTAAAGCTTGATACTGCCCCATATACATTTCTGACTTCCTCAAAGTTCAAAGAACCTAAATAACCCTGGGAAATTAATTACTTATTTATTTCTTGTTATTAGACTTTAAATTAAAATATTAGTTATATGATATATGTGTGTAAAAGTAAGATCGAAATAGCTCTGTGATTTATGAAATAATCGATTATCCATTCATGTTTTGGGAGACTATAAAATGTTAAATAAATTCAAGGAATGCCTTGTGGTTTAAATAATAAAGTGTGTATTATTTCCAGTAGATGGTAGTTGGTTACAGGTTATAAAAGGATCGAGACGAGAAAGGAAATCAGTCCGGACATCCAGAATTTATTACATACCATTTGAAGTCATTTAACCTCAAATGGGTTCGTAAAAGTAGCCATCAGCTGATGCCTCGAGCGGAAAAATTTGAAATACTCAATCGTATACTGAGAGAGTAATTCTCTTTGCACTCTCTCTCCTAACTACTGTCAAACAACGGTATTGATTTCACATAAACAAAATTTAAGAAAATCATTCAATATCTTTGCATAGTCACACACACTCGATTTTGAAGACATATAACATAAAGATAACAAATTCTGTGACTCTTAATTAAGCGAGATTTTCGAAGAGTACAAATAGACGTAAATCAAAATTAACTCAGAGAGACTCGCGAGACGTTACAATATATATATATATATATATATATATATATATATATATATATAACGTAACGGTTTTTTGATCAGAGGTTTCCACCTCTCCGCAGTCGCCACTTATGAATTATAAAGACCGAAGTTTAAATAAAGTGGTTGGTAATGTTACTCTAACAAAGCAGAAATCGAGGGTGTGTGATTTGGGTCAAGTAGGGAAGTTGTTTAGCCTGATTTTGGAAGAGACAGCTAGTACCGTTGGTTTACCCTCGGTTTGAACAATTTCTAAATTTTCAAATATTCGCCATGCACCGAATCAGCTGACTTTAACACCAGTCTCCAAATATAGAGTAACCAGACGACACTGTGGTAGTATACGACCCGGTAGATCGTCTTCTTCTTAGTTGTTCTGAAACTTAATACAACTACCCACTACAAGAAAGTACACACCTTTTTATTTTTAAAACTCAATTTTTCAATAATATTTATTAAGAATATTATTGGTTTTTTCTCTTCCGCAAAAATACAAATCTCACAATCGATCTTTTCCTTAATTAAAACATGATATCGACTTCATTGAGTAAACATGGAATTGTCAAAAAAAAATATATGGTTTTTGACCAAATTTTATACTATATTTAAAACATCAATTTAAACATTTTTCTTGCCTCCAGAAATGATTAAGACTATAAAATAGGTTATTTACCTTCTGTCGACGTTTCTTAAAATCCTTTTAGGATAACTCGAGTTTCGATACCATTTGGTGTCATCATCAGATCGGAATAAGAATTAGGTTAAAACATTTTGATGCATATGCATCTCGTCAGATATTTAAAAAATTAAAAACAACACATAACATTATATAAAACAATAAATAAACTATATCACACAAAATAACATTAACAAAAGAATATAAAAACAACGCGGCCGCAAACGAACCTGTACAGGAACGCCCCCCACGGTAAGACTAATCAATGCCGGTTTGACCTCGGTTCAATTTTATCGATCTGATATAGCCAATCTCTCGTTCCATAAGATCGATTCTATTAAATAAAACATTATTGTTATGTATTGCTTTTTCATTTAGGACACGATTGTGATCCTTCTTTATGGCTTTGTATATCTCGAATCTTTCAAGGGTGTCCAGCTTTAGTGACTTTTTACATTTATGTAGGATATCTAAATTATCATTGATACTTTTTATATTATGGTTATATGAGCTCAAATGTTCTGCAAATGTAGATCTTGTTACATTTGACTTGGAGCTTGGGATATGTTCTTTATAGCGTAATTTGAAAGAACGACCTGTTTGTCCTATATAGAACTGTGTGCAATCAGAACAATTAAGTCTATATACACCAGTACCATCAAATATATCGGAGGGTATATTTTTGTTAGTAAAAGTAAGTTTTTTCTCAAGTTTATTACTTGCCTTTGAGGCCAATGTAATATTATGCTTTTTTAATAGGTTTTTTAAAATATGGTATAGATTTTCACCATACTCTATAGCAATATATTTGTTTTCTTTGGATACATCAATATTTACTGGTTTATTTTGTTTTTTATTAATTAATCTATCTACTATATGACTTTTGTATCCATTGGCCAATGCTATGTGCTTGATAATGTTTAGTTCACTGTTATAATCATCTGTAGATAAGGGCAATGCCAGCAATCTATGAATCATACAGTTAAAAAAAGCCATTTTATGTGACATAGGGTGATACGATGAGGCGTGAATAGCATGATCTGTAATTGTTGGTTTTCTGTAAATATTATAGCTAATTTTATTATTTATTTTAGTTAAAGTTAAATCTAAAAAATTAATTTTATTATTCATTTCAGTTTCTAATGTGAATTGTAAATTATTTGTAATGGTATTCATATATAACAAAATTACTTTACTTTCGAAAACAAATATTATTTACAACGGGATGGTTTAGCTATGGGATCCCCATTGTCAGGCATCCTGGCTGAAATTTACCTAAATCATATTGAAACAAACGAAATTTTATCGACTAAAAACAAACATTATACAGAAATTTTATTTTACCGACGATATGTGGATGACACAATAATGATTTACAATGGCAATTGCAATTAGAAATGCTTAAAAAATATATGAATACTATTACAAATAATTTACAATTCACATTAGAGACTGAAATGTGACTAGCTTTTTTTTAACTGCATGATTCATAGATTGCTGACATTGCCCTTATCTACAGATGATTATAACAGTGAACTAAACATTATCAAGCACATAGCATTGGCCAATGGATACAAAAGTCATATAGTAGATAGATTAATTAATAAAAAACAAAATAAACCAGTAAATATTGATGTATCCAAACAAAACAAATACATTGCTATAGAGTATGGTGAAAATCTATACCATATTTTAAAAAACCTATTAAAAAAGCATAATATTACATTGGCCTCAAAGGCAAGTAATAAACTTGAGAAAAAACTTACATTTACTAACAAAAATATACCCTCCGATATATTTGATGGTACTGGTGTATATAGACTTAATTGTTCTGATTGCACACAGTTCTATATAGGACAAACAGGTCGTTCTTTCAAATTACGCTATAAAGAACATATCCCAAGCTCCAAGTCAAATGTAACAAGATCTACATTTGCAGAACATTTGAGCTCATATAACCATAATATAAAAAGTATCAATGATAATTTAGATATCCTACATAAATGTAAAAAGTCACTAAAGCTGGACACCCTTGAAAGATTCGAGATATACAAAGCGATAAAGAAGGATCACAATCGTGTCCTAAATGAAAAAGCAATACATAACAATAATGTTTTATTTAATAGAATCGATCTTATGGAACGAGAGATTGGCTATATCAGATCGATAAAATTGAACCGAGGTCAAACCGGCATTGATTAGTCTTACCGTGGGGGGCGTTCCTGTACAGGTTCGTTTGCGGCCGCGTTGTTTTTATATTCTTTTGTTAATGTTATTTTGTGTGATATAGTTTATTTATTGTTTTATATAATGTTATGTGTTGTTTTTAATTTTTTAAATATCTGACGAGATGCATATGCATCAAAATGTTTTAACCTAATTCTTATTCCGATCTGATGATGACACCAAATGGTGTCGAAACTCGAGTTATCCTAAAAGGATTTTAAGAAACGTCGACAGAAGGTAAATAACCTATTTTATAGTAGTTAAAACATCAATCAATATATAATTCTTTTTTATTTCCCCAGGGTTAAGGGTGAATTCTTTTTGTTATGAGATGGTCAGAAATGGATAATTATACTACGCTTTACAAATACCGAAAAATATTCAAAAATTTGTTTATTTTCGCTTAGTACGTAGTTCCGGAAATGTCCGTAAGAGAGCAGAGTGCGTTTGTTTTCATTAGAACATGTGATTAATTTTTAATAGTTTTTGTTCTATACAACCATTCGGAATGAGTTTTCTTCGTTAAATATTAAACGAAATGTTTATATTACCTCTCTTCTTAAAGTTCGTACTTGAATGAAGCCGTTTCTCCGGTGGTGTCCGTCTTTTGTTGTAATTTCATTACCGTCTGGAAAATATTCTCTCGTCAAACTTGACACATAGCGAAACTAGGCCTGATCGTCCAGAATTGATTTTCTTTCACTTTTATTATGGAGTATAGCAATTTGACTTTGATAAATAAGGTATTAGTATATAATGTTCATACTGTTGTTTAATTTTGTACCAATTTTGCACTTCTTAAAGGTTTCTAAAAGGATATTTTAATAAAATTGTGGTCTCATCATTTTGTCAACTGGACAGGTTTTATTTTTTAAATTTGATTAACAATACTTGTTATTTTTCGTTACTCTTAGTAACCCATAATTTTTTATATCTTTTTATTGGTTCTGCTATTTACTTTTTAGTATATAGGCAGTTTGTAATTATTATAAATTTATTTTTTCTTTACAGAAAAATAATTCTTTTTAATTTTGGTTTCTTTCCCAATTTGGTTTACATAATAGGTTTCTGTTTATTTTCTTATAACTTTGGATATAAGTATTTAATATTTTTATTAACTTTAAATGAATTTATATATTATTTATTAGTCTCTTATAGTATTCCTACACTGCACTACTTCCTTCTGCCATTTCCCTCATACAGTATTATTTTAATTTTTTATTATCATCTGATATTTAAATCTTTTATGTTTTTTAAAACGAACCCTGGGTTATCTTATACTATAACACAAATATTGTAAAAAATATAAAATTAACTTAGGTATTAAACGTGGTTGTCTACACAATATAAATACTACAATAAATTAACAAAATACATAATCAGTTAGTAGCATTATAGTCTACTATCATCGTTTATAATGCTCACACCTACAGCACAATTCTGTAAGAAGTTCCCTTCACTTTCACTTTTTTCCTCAATGGGTACACTATAACTCACTTGTCACTGTATATCACTCTAATTGTTTATAATGTTTAGTGATACAATTTAATTTTGAGCTCGTTATAGGTTACCCATTTCTGACCTTTATGGTATTACAAAAGTTAATTTATTGGGACCGGGTTATGTACCGTTACAATATATATATATATATTATAACATCGCCAAATTCAGATCATATTTGATATCTATAAGTATGAAAGAAATGCTAAAAAGTAATATATTTTGATAAATAAATAATGAAGAGAATAAAAATATAAAATGTAATTAAGAAAGAAGGAGGAAGAATGGTAAACCAAAAGTGATTATTAAATAAAATTACAGACTAGACTGACAGACAAACGACTATGACCCAACCCCAGAGATTGGTCAGATAAAAACCAAAATAAAATGAAACAAAATGGAAATGAAGGAGAAGAAAAATGAAAATAAAAATGGGACAAACCAAGTATAAAGGAAATAAAGTGAAACAAGATGATAAAACACAGACAAATAGTATAGAATAGGGAAGGGAGAAATGATACAATCAAATATCATAAAGGAAACAAAACCAGTAAATGACCAATATAAAAAATAAATATTAGTATTGACTAAGTGACAAATGTAATTATTAATTAATAAAACCCGATAAATAAAAATACACTAACCCAAGAATTAGAAGTATATGTAAGTAAGAAATATAGAAAGACATGAACTTATTAAGTATAAATAATATTTGTAAAGAAAGAGAGAGATAGTGAGAAATAAAAATAACTAAGTGACAAAGAAAAGTAATGATAGGGATTACCCACTAATAAACACTTAAAATAAAAAGTTTAAGAAGTGCCAATAGTGAAAGCGTAAAAACCCCAAAATAATGAATAAATCAGTGATAAACACTAGATAGTTTAAGAGTGAAGGTTATGAATAAAAAAGAATATTATAAATGATAGTATGATAAAAAATAGTGATAGATAAGAAAACACTTAGTAAATCAATGATAAAACACTAAATGATTTAATAGTGAACATATAAGAATTGTATTGTTAATAGTAATTAAAAATAGTATTTAGATTAGATATAAATGAAGGATACGATGTTATTCAGGGGAGAAAGCCCATGTAAGGTAAACAGTTAGTGTTACCATGGATTGGAGGGAGAGATTAGCAAAGAAATAAGAAATTAAGAACGCAATCAATAAACACCCCATGTTATAAGGGATAACAGATTAAGTAAGTTTAAAAGGAGTGATGATGTTTCTCACCCAAAAAATAGTAAAAGAATGAAATGTATTGTAAACCAACATTACCTAATAACTGGTAAAGATTGTTCATTTAAATTTATGAATAGGATATGGCTGAAGGAAGTATACAGTCCATAAGCCTAGTTGTTATATTTTATGTAATAAAGAATAGTAAATAATAGCCATATTGTTGACAATGGCAAGTTAAATAAATAAGAAGGTAAATCAATACAGAAATAATAAACACTGGAAAATCAGTTAGGAAATAATTGACAAGCCATGATGTAGAAAATAATGTTGACACATAATCAGTACAAAAACAGATTCAAAACACATTAACCAATAAACCAATCAATTATAATAACCAAAACAAAACACTTTAGAGTAAAATGAGATATAGTTGGTATAAAATAAGTAAATACAGTAGGACCTCCGTATATCGAATTTGATGGTTCCTAAGAAAAAATTCGATATATAGAAATTTCGATATACAGAAACCTGTTTCTTATTATTATTCGTAGGTTAGGAAAAGCACTGAAATTTGTTAAAAAAATCATGTATAGGCCTCCATACTATTAAAACGACATTTTGGTAATAAATAAATGAAAACCATAAGCATTTATTTAATAAAAATTACTGTATTTATTTAATAAAAAGTATTTAGTGTACAGTATTTATTTATTTACATTAAAAAATTGTTTGTATTTAAAAAAGTAGGAACTTACATGTTAAATGAGTGATACTGTATTTTATTTAATTAGTCGTAAAATAATTTCGAATGTCTTTCTGAACCAAATTTGATGCAGATTCCTCATAAAAGTGTTCACATTTGTTGAGCGACTGGAAAATATCATCAGGCACATATTCTTCCGATTGAAGACCTCGACGGATTGCTTCAAATGCTGCCATCATTTCTTTCTTAGAAGGTTTAGGAACTTCAATTTCTTCTGCCTCATTGTCTTCACCTAAATCTTCAGTATCTTTTAATGAACTTATAATGTTATTGTCCATTGGATATTCTGCAACAATAACGTCTTCATCGACGCTTAAAAATTCATCGAGTGATATGTCTTGATCTATTGCGCCAGTTGACTGTAACTGGTTCCAACAATCCTCAAGTTGTGGCAGTGCAGTAACTTCTTCCGCAACAGTATTTTGAGAGAAGCCAGCTTTTATAAAACAATTCTGTATTGTTGATTCAGCTACATAATTTTGCCACACCTTTGCTACTCTGATATACACAGTCTGAGATTAATCGCATCATCAATAGGTTTGTTGTTTTCCAATGCAAAAATGAGCCTCTTGAGGATCTGTTTTCGGTAAAGCATTTTGAGATTTTTTATTACTCCCTGGTCCATAGGTTGTAGTTTAGATGTGGTGTTTGGAGGGAAAAAAACCAGCTTCAAGTTTGTTAACTTTTTTTGCCTCAAAAGGAGGGTGTGCCGGACAATTGTCAACAAAAAGAACCACTTTTCTTTTTTGTCTTATCAGTTTTTGTCAAAGTTTACTATCCATTTCTCAAAAATCTCACTCGTCATCCATGACTTTTTATTGTATTCGTAGTCGGTTTCTAAAGACTTCACTCCTTTAAAACATCTTGGTTGCTTGCTTTTCCGCTCACCAATAGTTTATTTTTTTTCTTTTCTGGAGATATTGGCACACACGACAACAGTTATTCGTTCTTTACTATGTTTACCTCCGAAGCATTTATCGTCTTTAAAGGTTAGAGTCTTATTTGGTAAACATCTGAAAAAAAGTCCGGTTTCATCCATGTTAAAAACATTATCTGGTTCATACTCTTCTAAAATTAACCTTAAAGTTACAACTGGTTTGTAACCAGTGGTAGTTTTCCACTGGTTACAGTCTGCTTCAGATACACTTCCACTTTCTCCTGAAATAACTTTTTCTTTAATGCTGTGACGTTTCTTAAATTTGTCCAACCATCCAGAACTTGCTTGAAACTCTTCGTGCCCCAACACTTTAGCATACTCTACCGCCTTTTCCTTTATAAGCGGTCCTGAGACAGGCATGTTTTTATCTCGCACCATTGTCACCCATTTAAGAACTGCTTTGTCCACGTCATCATATTTGCACGTTTTAGACCGTTTTCTATCTGCTCCTATATTTTCATGAGTTTTTAAAACAGATTCTCGATTCTTTATTATGGTTGACACTGTACTCGGCGGAATCAAAAACTTTATCGCAACGTCTTTTTTTCGCATTCCACTATCCACATCTTTTAATAATGCCACCTTTTCTGCAACACTCAAAGATTTTCTTTTTGACATTACAGCATTTACGTTCTCGTGAACTCAAGAAAAAATAAAAAATAAACTCAAAACAAAAATAAAGACTGACTGAAACTGAGTTAACCTTACTCCTTAATAACGTACAGTACTACCGAATGATGAGATACTGTAATGCGCGGGAACGATTGTTGTAGATTGAGGGAGTGAGGAACACGCACAGTGTCACGTGATCAACTGACTAATCCAGACCGGTCTAACAGGTTTCATTTTTAGTCAATGTGGAATCACAGATAATTTCCCCCTCATTTCTGAAGTTACAAAGTTCGATATATAGAAATTTTTTCGATATATGGAAATTATTTTATATTGAAATTTCACGGGACTTAAAAAAAATTCGATAAATGGAGATTTTCGATATAAAGAAGTTCGATATACAGAGGTCCTACTGTATAATCAATGGCTACTTAGGCCTATGAAATGCCCAACTGTAAAAAACAAATAAATACAAATTGTATAAAATCAACAAAGAAATTAACAAATCCAAGGCGAGTAACCAGCCAAGGATAATTAGTAAATTATATTAAAAGAAAAATGTTAGAATAAGGATTAACAAATATTAAAATAATTGTACAAACATTAATATTTTGAAGAACCCAACCTTATGGGATATCAAAATAATCTTTGAAAGGAAATAATAACAGTAGTGATAATATTTAATATGTAGGGAAGAAGACAGAAGAATAAAAGCAATCAGAAGATATACAGCTATTTTGAATAAAAATTCAAATTTGATAACAATGGTTATAAGACAAGATTAACCAATCAGAATTAATTTGTAACCATGACAACAGACGTTGGTTACGAATTTTCCGTTAGATTTTTTACTCGTAAAGTGACGCTCTTGCAGAATAGAAGCCAAATCTTGAACGAATCTTGTGGGAATCAAATCCCACACAACTCAACTCTGGCATCTTTTGATATAACCAATCTATACACTAATGTCCCCATCAAAGAAACCATCCAAACACTAGAACAACTACTCAGACAAAACAACACACCTGAAACACACATACAAGAGATCATCACACTTACCAAAATAATAACTGAGCAAAATTACTTTACATACAATAACAAGACATACACACAAACAGAAGGTCTCCCGATGGGATCCCCCATATCAGGAATACTAGCAGAAATATATATACACAACATAGAACAGAACCACATAATAAACAACAACAAATACACCAACAAAATTATATACTGGCACAGGTATGTAGATGATATATTACTTTTATTCAAAGGCAACATAAGACAAGTTGAAAACTTCCACAAATACATAAACACTATACACCACAAATTAAAATTTACACTGGAAATTGAACAAAACAATAGTATAAATTTTCTAGACCTAACAATTAACAAAAGTAACAATACACACACGCACAAAATATACAGGAAACCAACCACAACTGACATGGTTATACACAACACATCAAACCACCCAACACAACATAAACATGCGGCCTTCAACCATATGCTCCATAGACTAACTAAAATACCCTTAAATAAACAAGATTACACCGACGAACTCAACACAATAAAATACATAGCAATCAAAAATGGTTACAACCCTAATTTAATAAACACACTACACAAACGCATCAAAAACAAAAACAACAAAACACAAAATACCATCAACACACAGCACAATAAATACATCACACTCACATACCACAACTCTTACACACACAAAATCGCCAACACATTCAGAACACACAAATACAAAATAGCATACCAATACCATCAAAAAACACATCAATAATACAAACACAGACATAGACAAATATAACAAAACAGGTGTTTACAAATTAAATTGTAATAACTGCAATAGTTTCTACATAGGCCAGACGGGAAGATCTTTTTCATCCTGTTACTCTGAACACTTAAAAGCTTTAACCAACAACAATATACACTCCGCGTTTGCCACACACATACACACACAAAACCACAGTTACACCAACATAGACACTAATCTTGAAATTTTACATTACTTACCCAAAGGTCGAAAACTCAACACAGCTGAACAATACGAAATATACAAACACCACACAACACAACCAAACAACATACTTAACGACCAATTACAATATAAATCACATACACTTTTTGACACAATTATACAAAAAACAAACATTAATTTGAATCCCCGCGCCAATCCCCTTCCTCCACGCACCACTCCCACTACACCTTCCATACAACAATACAACAACCGTTATTAAATACTGGCAGTCTGTCTCTAAGCTGAAGAAGGCGAATACGATGCCGAAACACGTTCGACGAGAAGAAAAAACAGTAAGTTCACAAGTAAAAGTTTCATTTTTAGATAAAGTGATCATTTATTATTTTAATCAAAAATATAATTTTTATAATTAATAAATAATTTTCTATGTAACAGACGTTGATTTTCATGTAAATCGTATTTCAGTCAACTAATTGTTATTTTCAGAATAATCAAAATACAATATGTCATCAATCAATCCTTCGAATACTGATCCTGCCAACCACTTTATAAACTGTGATCCTGCCAAGTCGGAGCCTGCCAATACAAACTGCGTAATTTGTCAGGAAACGATGAGTGCAAGTGGTGAGATACTAACGATTAAGTCTAAGGGACTAAATAAATTGCGCGACATTAGTAACAAGAGGCAAGATTCTGTACGTTTTAGCATACCGACTTCTTTATCTGATCGTACTTTCCATAAAAAGTGCTACTATTCGTACATATCGCCAAACAGTATAAAGGCTGCAATAAAAAATATTTCTTTGAACACTTCTTCACCGGCGAAGACTTTGAGATCGGTACCGACTTTCAAATTTAGAGATTTGTGTATTTATTGCGAAAAAGATGCTTCTGATAAATTTATTCAGGATCAACAAAAATTTGGTGATAGGAAAACGGTGGTTCGTAAGATTACACAGCCAAATTTTAAAGGTAAAGTAATTAAATGCGCTCAAACAAACGCTAAAGAAATAGGGCAACAAGTAATTGACAATCTAGCGAGAATCAAAGCACTGCATGAATTAGATGCAAGATGTCATGAAAAATGTTACGATCACTTACGTATATATATTGTAACGCGTCGTATGGGACGTCCTCCTTGTTTAAGCCCCGCGATGGAAGCCAATCTATAACGACTAGACTCTGTCGTCTATGTAAAAATGTATAAGTTGTGTGTGTTCGCCTCACACAAGTATTCGTTACTTATATGTTGCGCTAACGATGTCCGTAGCGATCCTTCACTTACCAGTACAACACGAGAGGAAACCTTACCTGTTTCTTAGTTAGGTGTTCATAAATCCCGGGTGGCACCAAATTGTTTAATTAAAACAATTAAATTCACAAATAGTATAATTGAGCGCGCTTCGCTATGACGGTCTGGAGTATTCAAATTTTACTCCCGCCTTCGTTCGACCTTCTTAATCGAGCAGTTAGTTCGCTGAGTTTGCGACGTGAGCGCCTACCGTCATTTTCGCTCTGCTAAATAATACACAATTTATAAGATACCTTCCTATGGAATAAAAAACAGTGGTTACACTCTGTACTTTATTGGTGATTGGTAATTACTCAGTTTGACACAAAAATATATTTGGTTATTCAATAAATTTGCACTGACAATTAATATAAGACCAATATCTCAAGGTAGGCGAAAATCGATTTTGAACGAGGTTAGTTAATTCGACATGGCGTCTGACAAACAACGTTTACTTTTTACAATTTGTCATTCAATAAATCTGGGTTCTTGTGATTACGAAAAAGATATTAATAATGATTACTATAAAGTACACTGCCTTACATTATTTGTACTTAAATAATATAATGTGTAATTATAATTTGTTCATGTAGTGTGGTAAAGTGTGTTTCAGAAGTTCGTAATTTTCGTACAGGTTATTTTAATAGTTAACAAAATTTCAGTGTTTTATTTTTTTAATTAATCTTTGAAAGAAATAATATTCAGTTTATAGTGAGAGTTCAGATTACTGTGAGAAAAATTTAAAGTGGATTTATTTCAGAAATTCGGGTAATTTAATAATACTTATCAAATCGGTCGAAGTGTGGTGTACTGTCAGTCAGTTGTAATGGAATGGGGCTTCAATAGTCATCAATTTTCAATTATCTGGGGCTTAAGTACTTCTGGCATCTTTTTCTTGTTAGTTGTAGCAATTTATTCATTTAAAATTAATTTAAATTGGTTCTTGGCATCAGTTAAATGTTCTCATTCCTCGTCTGCTTCTTACGTTTTCATCTTTTTGAATTTTGATTACTTTTTAAACATTTTAGATTAAAATTTTGGTCATTCACGGCCTGGCGTCTATTCTTGAAGAGCATCACTTTCTGAATAATAAGATTTAACGGAAAATTCGTAACCAACGTTCGTTGTCATGGTTACTAATGAATTTTGATTGGCTTAGCTTGATATATAAAAGTCCATTGTAATCATATTTGAATTTTTATTCAAAATCACTGTATATCTTCTGATTGCTTTTATTCTTCCGTCTTCCTTCCTATGTATTAAATATTATCACTACTGTTCGTATTTCCTTTCAAAGATTATTTTGACATCCCATAAGGTTGGGTTCTCTTATGTATTAAAATTTGACAGTTATGTTGATATTTGTTAATTACATTTCTTTCTTATTTTAAGTCCTTAATATAACATTTAGCTTTTAATATGATTCACAAATTATCCTTGACTAGTTATTTGCCTTGGATTTGCTAATTTCCTTATTGATTTTTTACAATTTGTAGTTATTTGTTTTTTACAGTTAGGCATTTCATAGGCCTAAGTAGCAATTGATTATATTTACTTATTTTATACAAATTACCTTTTAATTTATCCTCATACATGTTTTGTTTTGATATTATAAATGATCGGTTTACTTATTGATGTGTTTTGGATCTGTTTTTATAATAATTGTATGTTACCATTAGTTTCTACATTATGGTTTGTTAATTATTTCCTAACTGTTTTCCAGTGTTATTAGATCTGTATTCTTTCTATTTACTTATTTTGCCATTGTTAACAACTAGGCTATTACTTACTATTCTCTATTATATAAAACATAACATCTAGGCCTATGGTCTGTATAATTCCTTCAGCCATATCCTATTCATAAATTAAATCAAACAATTTTTTAACAGCTATTAAGCAACGTTTGTTAACCATTTGTTTCATTCTTACTTATTTTTAGGTGATAGAACATCATCACATTGTTTAAATCTACTTAATTCTATCCCTTAGAACATGGGTTGTTTATTGATTTTGCTCTTATTTTCTTTACTATATTATTTCTTAAATAATCTCTACTTTCTATCCATGGTAACACTAATTGTTTACCTTCCATGGGATTCCCCCTTTTGAATACTATTGTATCCCTCTCTTACAATTAAACTTAATGTTATTAATAACAAGATTCTTTTTAAATAATAATGTTCACCATTAATCTTCAGTGTTCATCACAGATTATTAAGTATTTATACCTAATACTATTATTAATCAAATTCTTATTTACTAATAATGTTCACCATTAAACCACTTAGCGTTTATCACTGATTTATTAAGTGTTTATACCTATCAATAGGGTTTCTCATTATTTTGGGGTTTTACACTATCACTTTTGCACTTCTTAAATTTTATTTTAAGTGTTATTAGTGGGTAATCCCTAACATTACATTCTCTTTGTCACTTAGTTATGTTTACTTTCTCACTATCTCTCTCTTTACAAATGTTATTTGTACTATTAATAAGTTCATGTCTTTGTAGAGTTCTTTATTACATTTAAACTCTAATCTTTGGTTAGTGTACTTTTCGTTTTTTCTCATTACTTTACTGGGTTTTATTAAATATCATTTACATTTATCATTCAATCGATAATAATAATTATCTTTACATTTGTTAGTTATTGGTTTCGTTTCCATTATCATATTTGAGTGTATTATTTCTCCCTTTTCTATTCTATTTCATTTTATTTCATTTATATCTTGGTTTTCCACTTTCTCATTTGATTTTATTTTATTTGGTTGTATTGAGTCAATCACTTTCTTATTTGGTTTCGGTTTTCCCCTTCTCCTTTGGTTTCCTTTTATTTGGTCAATCACTTGGGTTAGGTCATGTCGTCGTTTGTCACGTCATTGTCATTTTATATTCATTAGTAAGGCCCGGATTTTTATGTAATTACATATTTAAATGCCGAGTGCATATTTACACGGAAAAGCCAGATATCGGCGAATCATACCAATAGGTGTCTTATCCGCGAGTTTAATTTTACATATTTTGTTCATATTACATATTTCACTCCATCTTACATATTTCTACATATTTTAGCTATTTTACTATACTTTACTTCAATTTGAAAATTGAAATGGCAAAAAATAGTTAGGCCTATAACAACATTACTCAGATGCGCAAATGTGCAATTAATCAAAATCAGGTGCAATTAAATTTATTGCAAGAAAAGGCAAATATTGCATCTGTTGCAATTGCACGCATAGATTCTACTTTCAAGAAGAAAATTTTTTACGAACTCAAGCGAAAAGTAAGGCATTTCGCACGGGATGTTAGATGAGAATGGTATGCGCGGCCCACTCCTTATTTACGTTTTGTTCCCACGTTCAGCAGACTCGGTGGGGAAAGAACGTGCTGTCCGCGGTAAATAAATACTCTTCGCAGATCTTGCAATTCTCGCAACGGATTCCATCTACCTAAACAAACAAATATCTATATAACTCTATGCTATTGTAGGGCACAATGTGATTTTTGATGCCAGTATTATCGACGCTCTCGGAGTGTAAGCCTACACGTAAATACGTAACAATCTGGTGTGCAGTGTGCTGCGTTGAAGTTATTGTCAAGTCAGTGTTTTGTCTTTCGCCTGCACTTCTGCGCTTGCTTGTTTCTTGCCTTGGCGGATTCTCGTTGTTGGACAAAAGACGTCTTAAATAATATATTGTGAGGTATTGTTCAACGCAAGTTCTTAAGAGTTTTAAATACAAATATCCTTGTTTTATCATGGCACCGACCGCATCATCTTTGTCATCTAAGTTAAAATCATGGGTACAGATTGACAGTGCTTTTACAACTGACGGTAAAGCTGTATTTTGCCAAGTTTGTGATAAAAATATTGGCTGTTCCATGAAGTCTCAACTGGAACAACATTTGCGAAGTAATTTACATACTAGAAATAAAGAACGATCTTCTTCATCGAAACAGGTACTACTTACAAAGATGCAGCAGCAATCTTCATCATCTAATAGTGAGTTTTATAAAGACATGGCTTTAGCAATGATTGCTGCTAATGTGCCTTGGTACAAACTTCAAGTGCCTCAATTTAAGTCTTTCTTAGAGAAATACTTCAAACGATATATTCCAGACGAATCTACACTCAGAAAAAATTACTTGAACGTTTGCTATATTGAGACTTTGGAAAAAATCAGAGCCGACATCGGTGATTCTTATATATGGATAGGTGTTGACGAGACAACGGACGCTGTAGGTTGTTACATCGCAAATCTTATTGTGGGTAAGTTAGATTCCGAGAATCCAGCCAAGCCCTACTTGATTTACTGTAAGCCCCTGGAGCAAACAAATCACTCAACAGTAGCTCGATTTATTAATGATGGACTGAAAGTGTTATGGCCAAATGGTGTTAAAGAAAAGAAGGTACTGCTGTTGTATACAGATGCAGCAGCATACATGTTGAAAGCAGGTAATTCTCTAAATGTGTTTTACCCCAACCTACTACATGTTACATGCCTGGCTCATGGATTGCATCGAGTAGCTGAAACTGGGTAATTCTCTAAATGTGTTTTACCCCAACCTACTACATGTTACATGCCTGGCTCATGGATTGCATCGAGTAGCTGAAACTGTCAGAGACCTTTTCCCCGAAGTAAATACATTAATATCAGCAACACAAACCTTAATATTGAAAGCTCCTTACCGTATCCAGTGCTACAAACAAAGGCTACCTGACACACCTCTGCCTCCAGAACCCGTAATTACAAGATGGGGAACCTGGATCGAAGCCGTAAATTTCTACAGTGACAACTTTGAAGCTGTAAAGTCTGTGGTGGAAACATTATCTCCCGATTCTGCAGTGTCGGTGAGCGAATCCTTGTCTGCATTCAACAACTCTAAGGTGATATGTTCTGTTTCGTACGTCAAAACGCATTTCAGTTGGCTTCCCGATAGTATCAAGAAACTGGAGACTGCAGGTCTGACTCTCCAAGAAGCCATAGGAATAGTTGAAGAGGCAGTTAACAAGTTAAATGCTGTGCGGGGTGAAGTCGGTGACAAAGTTTCCACTAAATTAAATGCTGTGCTGAATAGAAAACCTGGTTACTCAACTTTACATACCATTTATCGCATATGTAACGGCGAAACTGTAGAATCGATTGAGAATATTCTTCCAAGTACGATTCCTCTGTATAAATATGCGCCGGTGACGACATGTGATGTCGAGAGATCCTTGTCTATATATAAAAACATACTCTCAGACCGAAGACAGTCCATGTCAACAGACAATATAGAAAAGTATTTAATAATTAATTGTGCAACTAAACAGTGGTAAAAAAAACTTACGTGGACACTTTATTCTTATGCAGTTATGTAGAGTTATATATATACAATATAGATTTTCAAGTCAAAAATCTACCTTTAATTTTATAGTAATTTCAACTCTCCTAGTAAAATACTTTGTTAAATAGTTAATAATTCTCAATTTTTTACTTTATACTCATGTCCTATACTACAGAAATCCATAGGTAAAATATTTTGTTGTTGTTAATTTTATAATATCAAGATTTCTTTTTTAATTCTGTTTTCTAAAATATGTTTTCATAAATTTTCTAAAGTACAATAAACAATTGAAAAGTAATTCATTTCTTATGCATGCTGTCTTATTGTAAACTCTTCAACAAAGATTTGAACTTTCAGATACTGTGTATTCTGAGGGTTAACTTAATTTCTGTGACAGAAGTGGTAATCTAACTGGTGATTAGTGTCAGCCCCGAACTTGATTAGTATTTTATGTATTACATTGACTTTGCTCAAAATATATTTGCATGTTTTGAAAGTGGTTTTAAAAAGTTTAAAATGAAGCACCTATTATTTTCAAAGCCTTTCAAAGAGGGCATTGTTATGTTCTCGTAACAATGTAAATTACGTTGTTGACGTGAAAGTATTTTAATACTACATATTTCTTAAATATTACATATTTAGCTACATATTTTCCTTATTTTTCCTACATATTTATGTACATATTTTGCCATTTTTTGCTACATAAAAATCCGGGCCCTATTCATTAGTTTAAACATTTTGTATAGTTTATTCATCATTTTTATCCCTGGTATTGGGGTGGCTTATTTGTGTTGTAACAATATATATAAATTGCCATAAAATAGGTAAAAAAAAATTAAAAAGTTTTTAATGATAATAGCAATTAAGTACATAAAAAAATCGACAATTTGAAAAACAAAAAACCTTACTAGGATAATCTCTAATAAAATGGCGAGCAAATCAAAATTTTATAAAATTTTGAGATTTTAGCCAGAAAAATTAAATTTTTTTCAAATTTTTTTTTTAAGTTTCTACAATAAAAAACAAATATTTTGGTCCAAAGAAATTGATTTTATCTTTTTTAATTCAAGAGAAATCGAATTTTAAAGAAAAATTGCATTATAATGAAGTTTAATTTTTTTTTAGGTTATGTTGACCTTTTTAGGTAGCACTACTAACCCAGCTTGATTTGTTAATTCATAACGAGTACGTTGAATTTTTTTGGTCTCAATACGTCCAATAGAACCGAAGTTATGACCGATACACTTATATGATGCACCAAAAATGCACTTAAATTTACTTATCTCATGACGAACAAGCAGGATTTTGTAAAAATTTTAACTGAAGGGTCTACACTTACTTCTGCTTACTTAACCTATTCCAGCAAAAAAAATTGGACAGAGGAGAAACAACCTTTTTAAATGCTATTTTAAAAACTACTATGAGTCTCTATCCATAAATACATAAACGCCACACTGGTATGTGCATCAGTGAGTTCCTGGCACCATTTGCATTGTTTGGGAGTTGAGAGAGCAAACAAACAAAAATTACAGCGAACATATGACCATATCTCGAATGAAAAATGTTTACAAGGAAATGACAGAAAAATCACAATTTTTTTATTAATATAAAGTACCGATCAAAGTTTATGTAATGATTCAGCAATTAAAAAATAAGAGTATAAAAACATAATAATCTGATTGTATATTATGATTTGATTTTAAAGGTGAATAATAGTCATGCACATATTACTTCTGACAATATGATTGTGTGCTCTTGTATGTAAATCAAATAAGACATTGGTTGTGTACTGCTGAACAATATTGGAAATAATGAACATTTAAAGCAGAACACAATGGTACTTAATCAACATAAATCACAGTAAAAAATAAATAAATAAAGCAGATCAGTACAGCAGAATATAAACAAGTAGAATACAATAGTTATTTATCAACGTTAATGGTAAATAAAAGAGACCAATGAATAATAAACGATGAATGCACAATACATAATAAACTACGACTTGCTGTAGTAATGTCTTTCAATTGCTGACATGTTATTACCCAATAATGATAAATTATTTTGATCTATGCATTGCAGTTTTAGAAGGAAAAATTACCCAAGTTTCTTGATAAGGTTCAGGGACAATTCAGATAAAACCATGATACTTTTAGAAAAAAACTTTAATACAGTGGTTTCCTGTTGCCATCTATATTATATGTCATTGACCTCATTGAAAAAGTCATCTTTATCATTAGGAACAGTTATCTAATATAGAGAAAAAGCAGAGCAGTCATTGTGAAGCTACGTTGTATAAAAATATCGGTATGGAGAACCATACATGACTTCCATGTTCTAAGATTTATATTTAAAATCATATTTGAAATGAAATATTTCCATAGAAACTACTTCTTTCTACTTATTGCTTCAGCCTTAACCACAGTACTGTGGTCACTAACGTATACCACCTCACGTTTTCTCACTCGATTTTCACTGATGATGGCAGTCGATGGCACTGCCGAAAAGTCTGGTTTTTCAGAAAACATTGGACTAAAGCTAAACAGCCCGGTAATGAATTTTAACAAAGAACTACTTCTTTGTTGCCGATAACGTAGTACACATATACAAAATTCTCCCCTCTACCTTCAACTATAATTTTCATTTGTAGAAAATTACCCCCACCCCGTTCACCTAACCTCTTCATTTATAGATATTTGATCTACGTTTCTACAGTGGATTATTATGAGCTTCTTATCAGGATACTTTATTTATCAAAATTAAATACTTTACTCTTGTTACAACAAAAAATGTTTCCGGTAAACTGCCCTTTCCCCGCAACCGATCTTCACCAAAATCAATAGGCCTTGAGTCCTCTACAACTCAGGCACATATGTAAAAAATTATTTGATTCTGTTTGAATTCAAGGCAGTTACCGTTTGTCATGAAAAAATTTGTCTTGTTACAACATAAAATGTTGCAGGTAAACTACCTCTTTCCCTTAACCCATCTTCACCAAAATCAACAGGCCTTGAGTTCTCTACAATGTATGGAAGTATGCAAAACATTATTTGATTATGTTTTAATTTACGGCAGTTATCGTTCATCATAGAAAAAATTACTCTTGTTAAAACATAAAATGTGGCAGGTAAACTACCCCTTTCCCTTAACCGAACTTCACCAAAAACAATAGATCTTGAGAAAATATACAATTCAGGAGTGTATGCGAAACATTGTGTGATTCTGTTTGAATTTGCGGCTGTTATCGTTTGCCAAAAAAAAATTATCCTTGTTAAAACATAAAACGTTGCAGGTAAACTACCCCTTTCCCTTAACTGATTTTTACCAAAAACCAAAAGGCTTGAGAACTCTACAATTCAGGGCTATGAAAAAAATTATTTGATTCTGTTTGAATTCGAGGGTCTTATCGTTTGCCATAGTAAAAAAATCTACACACACACAGATAGACAGACAGACAGACACACACACACACTTTTCGAAAAATGACTTTTTTTCATGTTTTGAGGGTAGTACAATCAGAATCTGCAATTATCTCGAACACGATTTTTTTTGCCATCACCATACTTCCATTTCCTTATGGAACATGGAAGTAATTATAAATATCGGTATGGAGAACCATACATGACTTCCATGTTCGAAGATTTATATTTAAAATCATTTATGAAATGAAAGGTTTTCATAGGAACTACTTCTTTCCACTTATTGCTTCAGCCTTAACCACAGTACTGTGGTCACTAACTTATACCACCACAAGAGAAAACTTGCACAGAGAAAACAGGTGTTTACAGGATGTCATGTGATGATTGTGATTGTTTCTATCTGGGTCAATCTGGCAGGTCTTTCTTGAAAAGATACAAAGAACATCTACCAAGGAATGATTTAGACAAGACCAAATCTAATTATGCGCGCCATCTAATGATGCATAACCATAATTACACACATTTCAATACTAATTTCAAAGCAATCCATGTATGCGGTAAGGGTAGGTTAATGGACGCTCTCGAGGAGTTTGAGATTTATAAATCATTTAAAGACAAGAATATCAACAATAACAGTACATTAAACGAACAATTAAGGTTTCAATCTCACTCACTATATGATACAGCCCTAAATATAATTGCGCATGACGGTAATGACTGGTGATAAGGATTGACTTAGTTTAATTAGTGGCTTGGCAACTACACGCGCGGTCGGACCGGTCCAACGGAGCCGAAGTTACATGGTGTTATGTGTGTGTCGTTATTGTGATTTAGTAAATATGTGCAAATGTGTTTTTATGTGTTTTATGTGAATTTTAACATTTGACGAGGATTACTGATGATGTGACACATGTCACGAAACGCGTCTATATAAAAAACGCTAGAACGAAGTCACTGACGGATACAAGGTAATTAAATTATTGTGAAAAAGTGACTTGGATACTATATAAAAACAAAATAAAATGGAAGCTAGTCAGGCATCGATAGTATTTAAATACCAAAACGTTAAAATTAAACTATTAAAAACTAACTTGCACATTAAATTCAATAAGAAATGCTTAGAAAATAACCTGATTCCGAAGTACGCCAGGATATACATTAACAATACCTCACCAACTGCAAGAAAATCTAAAGAACA
Organism: Magicicada septendecula; assembly: GCA_034769895.1. NCBI lineage: Eukaryota > Metazoa > Arthropoda > Insecta > Hemiptera > Cicadidae > Magicicada > Magicicada septendecula. The sequence goes on from CM068371.1 coordinate 68,313,772, forward strand.
TGCAGAACTTTGCTGGGTAAAATCGAAAATTAAATACTTGTATAGGAAGAAATTAATGCTGAATTACAAATTACACTTACAATTGCTCGATAGCGTCCATCCTGCTATAATCGAGAATATTTTAGATTATGTGAATAAATATACATCAGATATAACTTACAGTACATATATAACCCAGAATAAGGATTTTTTTTAAACTTAGCGAACAAATGACATAGTAAGATCAATATTGAGCACAAACATAAGTTTTACACACGCATATCTAATCAAACTTTGATCGTCTTTGATAAGGAAGAATTGGACGTACTCAACAAGGGTTTAAAATATAACATTCCACCCAACTTACGTAATAATAACCGCTTTATCAATGAGATTGCCAATAAGGAAGCAGCCATTAAAACTGTATCCGACCATCAAATACAAAACGAATTACGTGCGTTAATGAATGTCAAACTCAATAAACGTATTAAGCTTAATAAACCACTGACAACATACCGTAAACATGCCACAGAAACCAAAATATTAGGACAAATTAAAGACAAACTTACTTCTAATAATGCCGTGATCACTAAAGCCGATAAGAGGAACACAATTGTCATATTAGATACACAGGTCTATAATAACAAAGTACTTGAATTTATAGATAACAATAACATTCGGACATTGAACAGTGACCCTACCAATGAATACGTCAAACAGCTAAATGGCATTATTAATCGTTGCGGTAGTTTGTTTGATGATAATGTTCGCCGTTATATAAAACCAATAAATGCACGCGCCCCGCAGCTCACGGGATTACCGAAGATACACACGGCAAATATTCCTGTCAGACCCCTCATAAATTACACATCTGCACCTGGCAATAAGACGGCAAAGAAATTATATCATATTATTAAAAATAGTATCGTTTTAAAAAATAATCACAGCATAAAAAATAATACTGACTTCATTAAAAGGGTCCAGGATATCGAACTCTTACCTACGTACAAAATCGCTTCATTTGACATAGTTAATTTATACACAAACGTGCCGGTTCATGACATAATTTCAATTGTAAAAGATCTTCTTATTGAAGGTGAGAAGCTGAATCACAAACAAATAGATGAGTTAATTTTATTGTTGAATGTCCTGTTGAAGCAGAATTACTTCACTTTTAATAATAATTTTTACCTACAAGAATTTGGTCACGCAATGGGTTCGCCACTTTCAGGACTGCTGGCGGATTTATACTTGCATCATTTTGAAAATACTTACATGTTCTCAGAGAATAACAAATTTTATAATAATATTAAATTCTATGCACGATATGTAGACGACACTTTTATAGTTTTTAATGGCACGCTACGACAGATAGAGAAATTGAAACATTATTTGAACAACCTTAGCAAGAACATACAATTTACCCTCGAAACAGAGGTTGACATTAAATTCAATTTTTTGGACCTGACTGTTACAAAGTATCTTAATAAATTTCAACATAAAATATATAGGAAACCCACCACCACAGATATTACAATACACGCCGATTCTCATCACCCATATAGCCAGAAAATTGCGGCTTACAACAGTTTTGTTCATAGGTTGGTAACGATTCCATTTAACCAAAAGGACTTTCAGGATGAATTGGATATAATAAGGCACATAGCAATAGCGAATGGGTACAAGAGTTCGATGATAGATAGACTTCTTAAGCGACACCTTGTGACGTAGCGAGGCGAAGATCTGCTCTCGGCGCCAGCCGAGACATGACACGAGAAGGCGAGGCGAGCCAATCAAGGATCAGCAGCAGCTTGATTGGCCTCGACGTGACCATCTAACGTGCTCGAGGCGAGCCAACCAGGGACCAGCGGCACTCTGATAGGTTCATGGCACACGACCTGTCAGGGCATAAAAAGAGCGCCGCTAGAATTTTTGGCGCACTCCATCGGACGCCTTGAAGCCAGCCGGAAGAAGAGGAAGAAGGAAGAATGGAGAGCACATGAGAGCCAGTGATGGAAATCGACTGGGACAGCAGCGGGCTCTACATACCGCTGCTGAAAGAAGAGGACAGCAGTACGCCCGGAACAGCGGACGCAGCCGCCGAACATCACAGCGCGTCTCAGGAGGCGTACGCAAATGATGTAGCGTCCTCGACAAACGGTCCTTTTAAGGACCACAAAAACGATAGTGTGTACGATTGGCGCCATTTGTCCTGAGACAAGTGGCGCCCAACATGGGGCGACGATCATCTTGCGGATGCAAGATCCAGCCACGCCAGAGAGCTACCAGCTAGCACACAAAACAACATGGCGCCCAACAGCTACACCCAGTGGGACACTGGTGGGACACTGGGTTCGAGGTAGAGCAAGGCTTTGCGCAATTCGCCGCAGCTCTGAGGTGCACGTTGCCACCGGTGATCACTGCTACATACCATGGCCTCAAGTACGAGGATCCAGAACGATATCTTCAACAGCTAGAGCGACAGCTGCGGGACTACAGAGTCCCACCTGAACAGTGGGCAGATTACGCAGTGCGGCAGCTCCGAGGAGAAGCTGCCACGTGGGCAGAGAGTTACACGGGATTGCAGATAAATTGGCCCGAGTTCTGCGACCGCTTCCGGCATCACTTCTGCGGGATGTAACACTACGCAGAGCTGCTGGCCGAGCTGTACGGACAAACGCAGCGGCAGGAATCAGCGGAAATCTTCATCCTGAGAAAAATCAAGCTGTTTCGCCATCTGTACCCCGGAGGTGACGAGACGATGAGCATAGCCATGCTTACACAACAGCTGCAGCCACGCCTTCGACCCGCGCTGAGGTTCCCGCCACCGTCGACTTTAGAAGAACTTTTACAACGGGCAATGAGCATCGAGGCGGACTTGGATCAAGATAGTCGTGTGCGAGGTCGGGATGACTCTGCTGAAAACTCCATAGATCGAGTAGGGGGGTCGAAGCAGTGTCGATTGGCCTCAAGCACGAAAGAGGAACAAAGAATGAACAGCCTAATGCCCAAGTGCCGCTACTGCCCAGGAAGACACTTCCATCGGGACTGCCCTGTGAAGAACCGGCAGGGAAACGACTAAGCGCCCCGGTAAATAGGCCACCGGGGCGTGTGAACCAACTAGGTGCGGACATACCGCGCATTCCAATAGAGATCGCTGGCCGAAAACTGACCCCGTAAACTACGACTTCGTATGAGCCGGTCTGCTGCCCGGAGGAAGGAAGACGGAACCCCGAGTTGTCCAGCTAGCGCTACACGGTCAGCAATGTCACTCAACGGCCGCCATCATCGCAGACATTATAATTGGAAGTCTCGTGACCACCACCAGTCTGCTAGAAGTGCCCGGACTGCAAGAAGAAGTTTTACTGGGCCACCACTGGCTCACGGCCAACCAAGCAGTTGTGGACTACCGACGGGGCTGCCTTCATATTGGCAGCGAAAACCGACAGACGGTCTTCTGGAATGACCGCGCGGAGCCCGAGGAAGAGGACATTGAGGAAGCTAGCCTTCAAACGTCAGCAGGTGGCCAACACCATAAACGGCTTCTGGAAATGTTACACCGTCATCGCAGTTTGTTCTCCCGTGGCCCGCTCCGCACCACATCTGCGGCCAAGCACGAGATATGGCTGAAAGAAGGTAGTCAGCCATTCCGGCTCCCAATGTACCGGTACTCCAACGAGAAGAAACGCACCATCCGGGAACAGGTAGAAGAGATGCTGAGGCAGCGTATCACTGAACCGGCCACCTCGCCATACAGCTCTCCGGTGGTGATTGTGAAGAAGAAGGACAGCACACCCCGGTTCTGCGTGGACTTCCGGAGGCTGAACGATCAGACCGAGGATATGGACTCACCACTGCCGCTGATATACGAAACAATCAAGGACCTCAGCGGGGCCAAAGTCTTCTCGACCCTAGATCTGAAGAGCGGCTACTGGAAAATCCCGCTGGAGGAAGAAGCAAAGAAGTACACAGCATTCTCGGTGCCCGACGGAGGTCGCTACCAGTTCCGGGTGATGTGCTTTGGGCTGAAGAACGCGCCCAGCACCTTCCAACGGCTGATGCAGGATGTTCTCATGGGACTATTACGGGAGTGCTGCCTCGTCTATCTGGACGACATCATTGTCTACTCCCCCGACTGGGAAACACACCTGCGACACCTGGATAAAGTCTTGGAAAGGCTGCAGATGCACCAGCTGACCTGCTCGCTCAACAAGTGTCACTTCGGCCGGGAAGAAGTCGCCTTTCTGGGCCACAAGATTACTCCAGACGGCAACCTCCTGCAGCAGCAACATCTCAGAGCAATCGCAGACCAGCCAGCCCCGAGCAACAAGAAAGAGCTGCAACGCTTCCTGGGAACCTGCAACTGGCTGCAAGAGTACATCCCCTGCTTCGCCATGATTTCGGAACCGTTAACGGACCTGCTGCGTACAAGAAAGTGGCATTGGGATGACACAACTCAGCGGGCCTTCGAAGAGGTTAAGGCCGCTGTCCGGCAGCCGTTAAAACTCTCACGACCAGATCGAGACTTGCCTATGTTTCTGCAGACCGACGCCAGCCAAAAGGGACTTGGAGCGGTGCTTTATCAATGCACCGAAGCCGGAGAGAGGCGTATCATCTCGTACACCAGTGCCAAGCTCCACGAGGCGGAGAAGAACTACCACTCCAACGAACTGGAGTGCTTGGCAGTCGTCTGGGCCATCAAGAAATACCGCCCATACTTGGAGGATCGCCATTTCACCCTAAGGACCGACAACAAGGTGCTAACCTGGCTGAAGCAGGTGACGGGGCAGAAGACAAAGTACGCTCGCTGGGCTCTACTGATACAGAGCTTCAAATTTACCGTCGTCCACTGCCCGGGCAAGGAGAACGAGTTGCCGGACTTCCTCTCGAGGGAACCTGGGCTTGAAGATACTGCCGGCGTCCAAGAAGAACCACGGATGCACCCTGAAGAGAGGCCACTTCGCAGTGTTGCGGCAGCTGCACCGCGACTACAAGAAATCACAGCTGTCGGCATCCATCAGGCAGTGCAGGAGGCGCAAGAAGGCGACCAGGAGTGCCAAGCGTGGAGAAACGACCCTGCGGCGGCTGCAGCGAGAGGATACCGGGTGGACAACAGCCTGGTTTGGAAGGACAGACGCAACCAGGAACCAGGATTGTACGTACCGCCGAGTGTCTGCATGGAGGTCATCAGGCACTTCCACGACTCCCCTGAAGCCGGTCATCCGGGGGCCGAAGAAACGTTTCGGGCCATCGGCAAGGACTTCGTCTGGACCGGCCTAACCATTGATGTCCGCAGATACATCCGGAGTTGCAGAATATGCGCCCTACACAAGGGCGGCGCAAATCCCGAACAGGACCAACAGCGACCTCACTGACCTAGGAGATGTTGGAATACTGTTGCCCTGGACGTCATGGGACCATATCCGCTGACTCTAGCTGGCAACCGGTACATCGTAGTGGTCACGGATATGATGTCGAGATGGGTGGAAGCAAAGGCCATGCGCAAGGTGGACGCCGACACCATTATCCGCTACCTGGAGGAAGAAGTGTTCCCTCGTTGTGGATACCCAGAGGCGTTGCTCACCGACAACGGGAAGCCACTCACGGGCCACAAGTGGAAGCAGATGTGCGACAAGCTGCACATACGACCGTGGACTACAGCCAACTACCATCCCAGGGCGAACCCAACCGAGCGGCGCAAAGGCGAGATCAAGAAGGCGCTGCGGATCCAGCTCCATGACTGCAAGGACCATGGCGACTGGGACAAGCGTTTGCCGGCGGTTCTGTTCTCGCTGCGGAATCGTGCAAACGCCACCACTGGAGTGACACCGAGCGAGCTTCTGCTGGGCAAAGACCTACGCCGACCCGGCGACTGGAGTCGGCCACACGCAGAACAGGACGTCCGGCCAACTGAGGAACGAGAAGAGGCAGCCAGGTCACACCAGACCAAGTATCAGCAACGGCGGTATCCGGAACGGAGGACACAGGATCCTACACTGGCCGTAGGGCAGCTGGTGTACATCAAGAGCCACGCCGGACCAGCCAAAGGACGGAGGTACCCTGGATGGGAGCCAGCCTGGGAAGGTCCCTTTAGCGTTGCCGCAACCCTCGGTGGCCAGATTTACACAGTGGAGAAGGACGGACAAGGTTCACCGCCAACGGCTGAAACCCGCCAGAGAAGAACAGTGGGCTGGCCACTGGAGAGCATTCAAGACCCGGGGGAGTTGTGACGTAGCGAGGTGAAGATCTGCTCTCGGCGCCAGCCGAGACGTGACACAAGAAGGCGAGGCGAGCCAATCAAGGATCAGCAGCAGCTTGATTGGCCTCGACGTGACCATCTAACGTGCTCGAGGCGAGCCAACCAGGGACCAGCGGCACTCTGATACGTTCATGGCACATGACCTGTCAGGGCATAAAAAGAGTGCCGCTAGAATTTTTGGCGCACTCCATCAGACGCCTTGAAGCCAGCCGGAATAAGAGGAAGAAGGAAGAATGGAGAGCACAGGAGAGCCAGTGATGGAAATCGACTGGGACAGCAGCGAGCTCTACATACTGCTGCTGAAAGAATAGGACAGCAGTGCGCCCGGAACAGCAGACGCAGCCGCCGAACATCACAGCGCGTCTCGGGCAGCGTACGCAAATGATGTAGCGTCCTCGACAAACGGTCCTTTTAAGGACCACAAAAACGATAGTGTGTACGATTGGCACCATTTGTCCTGTGACATATAAAACTAGATCCCACCATAATACCATCGATGATAATAAAGTTAACAAAAATAAAAATAATAATAAAAAGTATATAAGGACAGTGTACGGTAGCCTTTTACCTAACATTATATCCAATGTGTTTTCTAAATTTAATATAAAAGTCGCGTTTAAAACAAATAATAATATTTCTAATTTGTTACGCATAAAACAACCATTCCCGTTAGAAGAGAAAACAGGTGTTTACACGATGTCATGTGATGATTGTGATTGTTTCTATCTGGGTCAAACTGGCAGGTCTTTCTTGAAAAGATACAAATAACATCTACCAAGGAATGATTTAGACAAGACCAAATCTAATTATGCGCGCCATCTAATGATGCATAACCATAATTACACACATTTCAATACTAATTTCAAAGCAATCCATGTATGCGGTAAGGGTAGGTTAATGGACGCTCTCGAGGAGTTTGAGATTTATAAATCATTTAAAGACAAGAATATCAACAATAACAGTACATTAAACGAACAATTAAGGTTTCAATCTCACTCACTATATGATACAGCCCTAAATATAATTGCGCATGACGGTAATGACTGGTGATAAGGATTGACTTAGTTTAATTAGTGGCTTGGCAACTACACGCGCGGTCGGACCGGTCCAACGGAGCCGAAGTTACATGGTGTTATGTGTGTGTCGTTATTGTGATTTAGTAAATATGTGCAAATGTGTTTTTATGTGTTTTATGTGAATTTTAACATTTGACGAGGATTACTGATGATGTGACACATGTCACGAAACGCGTCTATATAAAAAACGCTAGAACGAAGTCACTGACGGATACAAGGTAATTAAATAAATCAGTAAGATCAGTTCTGTAAAGTGTAGTACTCTGTGCAGTACTGAAATCATATACAGTTACCGCTTATATTTATGTGCAACTTTCTACACACTTATTCATTTCCTCATCACTCCATCTGTGGCATGTACAAAAGATTTAAGCTATAGTATGAAACTTGGTAAAGGAACTTCAATGTCCAAAACAGCGAAATGTATGAACGTCAAACATCCAAACATACAAGACTACTTGTAAAATCTTGACAGTACTATTATATATATTCATTTACAGATTCACCAATGAAATGAAATATAGCAGGAAAAATGTATGTGTGTGTGTTTATTATTCTTATTACATATGAACAGAAGTTAATGAGTTAAGGTCATTTTAAAATTATTTATGATCAGAAATAAATATGATGATTCTACTGAAGTACTTTTTAATGAAGCAGAATCTTAAGATTGAACCAATGATTCTAAAATGCTGCTCACAATACCTGAGCTTCAAACCTCCATTCCAAGTTATTGTAATGAGGGATGTCAACAGAACTGGCTTCCAGGACCTTTAAAATTTCTGATTGATTCTCTTCATAAAATGAACTCAACACTTGCTGCTGTTCTTCTGAAAATCCAACTGTCAACATAGAGTCTCGGAAGTCCAACAGACTCAACTGAAAGAAAAATTCGAATATTCGTTAAAATGGTTATTCTATAATTTATTCTAGTAACAATTAAAGCATAATAAAGTAAAAACTGAAAAAAATCTGGCTGTCCATTTAAAATGATTTCTTAATACTTAAATCGCTATATGTTACAGACATGTAACTAAATGCTACACTAGTAAAATACTGTATACCTTATCTTTGGAAACTGAACTGGGTGGCCTGAAACTTACCAAAGTATTCTAATAAGATAATGGTAGTATCCCGATGGTAGTGGAATTATTCTAGTTCCAACCTCAATTCAGGGATATGTGATTGGTTGAAGCTGATAAGATAATCATGTTGACTACTTTCTACTTAAAGTATTTCTTCATATTCCTTAGATTAATATTCTTATACACATTTAATTTGGGAAATTTATAATTCTTGTTCCATTTATAAGCAGACTGTCCCGTAGACCACTCTCACAGCCAAAAGAGCTCTATCAATGACAAACCTGAGCATGTGGATTATTGTCTCCTACATTCACACCTTAAATCTTTTTCAACGATGATAACAGAGCACAGCCCTAGATTCCTTTACTTGTCTGGACCTACACTCCGGATATATATTTCATGGTTTTATTTCTATACAAATTATGTACCACCTTATAGAAAAGTTGGATGCTCACTAAAGAACATTGAAAAAATTATGTCAGGTGATACTGTCAACAGTCTTCACCAAAACTAAAAACAATGTCCTCTTTAGTTCTCCCATTTTCTTCACAAATCAGACACATCCCTAAGATAGAATCCTTGTGCCTTAGTTAAAGCAAACAAATCAAACTAATTTTTTTTTTCAAAAGGTTTTGTCTATTTTATCACATAATATATTACTATCATAATTTTCATGCATAAATTAATAAACTTGAAGGGCAGTAATCTTTACTTTCTATTTTCTTTGGCAACTGTCTATTCCTTCTCTACATGTTTCTTGTGTATGACCTATTTTTAGATTTGCTAATTTAGTTTCTACTTAAAATTTTTCTAACTTTCCATATGTCATCACAATGTTCTATGTATCAAACTTACAATATTTCATTTTATAACCACACGTAATTCTCCCTTATCAATCTTTTCTAAACCCCACTGCTGGGTTCGCCAATTTAAAACACTTAAGGAATTACAGGTTCTTTATGCCTCACTTTGGATGCGTCAATTTATTACAAGACGGGTTTTAACTTAATTTATCCCTCTCTTTGTGTACATCAATTTGTAACACTTGTTAATTCTATTTCTATATAAATAAAACACATGGAATGGTATCTGGTAATAATAATAATAATAATATTGTAATTTTATTCAAAAATTGATATAGTCCATTTATTGTAACTATTCATATAATTCAGAGATCTCAGGGTCGATTCTCTTCTCTTTTATACTGATATTAGTTTAAGGTTCTTTTGGCTGATATAAAGGTTCAGTAATTATAAAGAAAACACAAGTACAGAAAGTACATTACATTAGAAACAAGATACTAATGAAATAATACAAATTTAGTATTAATTATAATATATATATTGTAACGTAACATAGTTGAGGTTCCCCAACGTTACATAAAAATTGAATGAAATATGGTCAAGGACCATACCCTGACTTAAGGTTGTTCAATAGTTCATGTGCTTGAGAAGTACCTCAAGTCAAAAGGAGGCAATGACTAATATTAAATGTAAAAGAGCCAGACCAATGAATGATTGAATGTAATGAAATGTTTGTTTTGTACTGTGACATGTTAAGGTCTACAGAGTATTTATGTTGTATGTTGAATATGCTAAAAATGAAATGATGTTGTTTGATAATAATACTTCATCAATAATTATGTTTACATTTATATTAGATTTGTCTTTATACAACCCAGTATAGTTACCAATGTTAGGCACTGTACTAAGTTCTCAGTATTGTATAAAGTTGAAAAATACTGTTGTTTTAATTAATGTTTATAAACTGGATCAGGAGTGTGACCAGTGTTTCAAGTCTAACAAGTAGTTCTGACAATTATATCATAAATTAATAAAGGGTTCCAGAACCAGTTAATTAATATAAAAAAAAAATAACCACCAGTAAATTAAAATTCATGTAATTAACCATGTAACCAGTAATTAATTGTACAGTAGGTCAGGTAAAAAGAAAATTAAGTTAAAAAACCAAATAATGTTATAATGGTTGTAAGTGAATCTATAGGCCTAAATTCCATATTAGTGAAAGGAAATTAATACCTTTTTAGGAAACCCAGTCCAATGAAACTCTGGTAAAATATTTACTGTTCAGGAAGGAAGGTTAGGGGAGAATTTTATGTGATTCAATATTAATCCAAGCATGGAGTATTTTATTGGAAAGGAGTAGTAATATTCTATAATGCCGGCTCAAGGATATATAGAAAACGTGGTTGTTAAGGCAACTGAATTGCAGTAGTTGTTGATTTTGTATTAATTGGTGCTGATTGTTACAAGCTATTAGGTTGAGATGGACCGATATATTTAAAAAATATGAATAAATCTAAAGGAAATATGTATCCAAATTGAAAAACCTTTTTTGTAAAACAATTATACTTTAATGCTAATGAATAATACAAATTAAATAACCCTCCAAATTGTAAATGAATACAGTAAAAAAGAATTGAAAGCCTCTCACCTCATTCACTAAATAATTCCGCTGGATTTGGTATTAAACCCGTTCATACTATAAACCGAAGATCAGTAAAAGAATTAAAGTTTGAACTAACGGAATTATTGGAAATACCAGAAGACTCGATTTGGCGTAATAACCTTCATTAGTAGCAGATAAGCTGGGATCCTAATTCCATTTCACTGGGACCAAGAATTGTGAAGATCGTAAAAGAAGAATAGAAGCCAGAAGATTTCCTGAGGGTTTACCAGTACACACCACCATCAATTTTATTGAAAACCAGAGCTATTTCACTGGATGAAGACGAGATAAGCTGAGTTCTGGGTTACTGTTGACAAACATCCACCGCCAGACGAAATTTTCGTCGGTTTGGTAAAAAAACAACTTATTTTCATTTCACTGTATTTTAAGTAAATAATTTTATTTTGTAAATTGAACAACCTTAATTATGCATTTTACCTGGCCTTACTAATGGTTCAAAGAACTATACGAACCCTGGGATAAGAATTATTTGTTATTATTTTCAAGTGTATATGTTTTTAGAATTTGAGTAATTAATAATCGATATATGTCTGGATGATCGATTGGATCGTATTATTGTTTTTTTTGAGACAACGTAACCTGTTAATTAATAGAGAAAATAAATAAAGTACGTTTATTGTATGAGATAACGTTTAAGTTATTGCAGAATAAATACTATATGTGGTGGGTGGAATAATTTACAAAAAGATTGATACAAACTTAACGAATAACTAACCTATAAGTACGCTTATTACTAGTAACAGCGCTCAAAGTTTGCAGCTGGTGGGACGGAAGATTGCTGAACTAGCTTGTGTTTAATACTAAATTTGAATGAAATTTTCTACCATCGAGTGACTAGGGTTGACACAAATTCCCCTTACATTCAGTTAATGCTCCATACATATTGCTAATATTACACAACCACTGAAAACTAAGTTAAGTCTATAGAGTAGTACGATTATAAATTCAAGAACATAATTATAAATTTGTTTGTTTAATAATCTATTTTCCGAAGGTTCCATCGGTCACCACTGAAAGATATATTCATTAATAAAACATTAATTAAGACAGGCAACAACATTTGTAATTGTTACGAATTGCCACCTGCAACATATTACTTGGCGTTTGATACACAGGAGTCTATTATAACTAATTACACCCATAGACAAGATTTCTTTATAATTTGACGTCTCCAGCGTGCAGCATATAATATAACATACGTCCTCACATAATTAACAAGTAGTTCTTTATAAAATTGGTTTACAACAGTGAGGTTTGAATAAGACGGACGTTTCACTGCTAGTACCTAACATACTTATTCCATTACAAATTGACGACTCCTACGTGGGGGCTGATCGAAGAAGGACTCACCATATTTAGTTTATTACAAATTGGCCAGCCCAACAGTGGGGCTTTAAGGAGAGTAATTTAGTTTATTACAATATATATATATATATATTACATTTAATATTTATACATAAATTTACCTCAAGATGTTATTTTTCTATTTGGAACATGTTTCGGGTACTATCTTGTACCCATCCTCAGCCTTCCGGTTTTTTTGTCTGGTGAAGTACATATGTGTTGTTGGATGACTATTATTATTGTGGCTTCCTGTTGGCTTCTGGTATTTCAAGTTGGTTTTATTGTGTGTGATTGTGGTGTATGTGTTAGTTTTTTGTGTATTTTCAATGTTGAGTGCTTTGAATATTGTGTCATGTTTTGTATTGATTTGTATTTGTTCAGGTATTAGTTTGTTTTCTGTTTTATGTTTGTATATTTGTAAGTTTTCCCATATGTTCATTATGGTGCCTTTGTGTGGTATATGTTTTATTAGTGTTACATTGGTTATGTCTGGGAATTCATGTCCTGTGTTTATTGCATGTGTGGCTAAATTGGATTTATATATTTCTGGTTTTTTGTATGCATTTAGGTGTTCAAAATAACGTTTTTTCAGCTGTTTTTTTGTTTGTCCTATATAACATTTATTGCAATCTTGGCATTCAATTTTGTATATACCGTTAGTTGTTGTATTATCTTTGTTGTGTGAGCTATTTAGATTTTGTAATTTATTTTTATTAGTTTTGTATGCTATTTTTATATCTGTGTTTTTAAATAGTTTTGTTATTTTATTATTTATATATGTGAATGTGGCCCATTTTTTGTTGTTGTTATTATTTATGTGTTGTTCAGTTTGATTAATTCTTAATTGTTCAGTTTTTATTTTGTATTTGATTTTATTTTCTATTTTGATCATAGTATTTTTATTGTATCCATTTTCATAACCAATTTGGTATATTATATTTCTTTCTTTGTCAGTTTCTTGTTTGTTTAGGGGTATTTTGTACATTCTGTTAAATAACGAATAAAATGCTGCCATTTTATGTTGTGGTGGGTGGTCAGAATGGTTAGGTATAATGATGTTAGTGGAAGTTGGTTTTCTATATATTGCATATTGTATGTGTTTGTTGTATCTTGTGATGGTTATGTCTAAATAGTTGATTTTGTTATGTTTTTCTTTTTCTTCTGTGAATTGTACTTTGGGATGTATGTTATTGATTTGTTTCAGTATGTTCTCTGCATTTGTGTTTTTTTTATTTGATACATATAGTCCATCATCGACATATCTTATCCATATGCCATTTGGGTCATGTGTTTTTATGATATTTTGTATTTTGGTGTCTATGTGTTGTAGGAATATTTCTGCTATTATGCTTGATAATGGTGATCCCATTGCTAAACCTTCTTTCTGTTGATAAATTTGGTATTAAATTCAAAGTAATTTTGTTTTAGTATTAGTTGGAGACTATTTTTTATTTCGGTTATATATTGTTTGTTTTCATTTTGTTCTTTAAGTTTGTTTATTATTATGTCAATTGTTTCTTCTACTGGGATATTGGTGTACATGTTTGTTATGTCATATGATGTGAAAAATGTATTTTCATTTATATTTATTATTTTTAGTTTGTCTATTAATTCGTATGTATTTTTTATGTTATGATGGTTATTTGTTAGATGGTTACTTTTTAGTTTTTGTGCTATTATTTTGTGCTATTCTGACCACCCACCACAACATAAAATGGCAGCATTTTATTCGTTATTTAACAGAATGTACAAAATACCCCTAAACAAACAAGAAACTGACAAAGAAAGAAATATAATATACCAAATTGGTTATGAAAATGGATACAATAAAAATACTATGATCAAAATAGAAAATAAAATCAAATACAAAATAAAAACTGAACAATTAAGAATTAATCAAACTGAACAACACATAAATAATAACAACAACAAAAAATGGGCCACATTCACATATATAAATAATAAAATAACAAAACTATTTTAAAAACACAGATATAAAAATAGCATACAAAACTAATAAAAATAAATTACAAAATCTAAATAGCTCACACAACAAAGATAATACAACAACTAACGGTATATACAAAATTGAATGCCAAGATTGCAATAAATGTTATATAGGACAAACAAAAAAACAGCTGAAAAAACGTTATTTTGAACACCTAAATGCATACAAAAAACCAGAAATATATAAATCCAATTTAGCCACACATGCAATAAACACAGGACATGAATTCCCAGACATAACCAATGTAACACTAATAAAACATATACCACACAAAGGCACCATAATGAACATATGGGAAAACTTACAAATATACAAACATAAAACAGAAAACAAACTAATACCTGAACAAATACAAATCAATACAAAACATGACACAATATTCAAAGCACTCAACATTGAAAATACACAAAAAACTAACACATACACCACAATCACACACAATAAAACCAACTTGAAATACCAGAAGCCAACAGGAAGCCACAATAATAATAGTCATCCAACAACACATATGTACTTCACCAGACAAAAAAACCGGAAGGCTGAGGATGGGTACAAGATAGTACCCGAAACATGTTCCAAATAGAAAAATAACATCTTGAGGTAAATTTATGTATAAATATTAAATGTATTATATACATCAAGAAACGGACTGTAGCAGAAAGTGATTGAAATATATATTGTAATAGGCCCGCTGTATGCCGGTCCTTACAAAAATAAAAAGTAGATGGAAAATATTATAAAAAATAATATTTTCAATAATAAAAAATAATTTCGGTTATGTTAATAAATGTGTTTAAATAAGAAATACAGCTGTTTTAAAAGGTTTTGTAAAAATTTTGATAATCAGGCAGGTATTTATTGACTATCGAGCACTTCTGGACGATTCGAACCAAGTCTGGAGTTAAATAGATTAACTCCAGTCAGCAATCGATTGGTGATTTTTCTTGCTGGTCCAATATCTCACTCAAATAAAATATTTTCTTCTTCTTGAAGTCCCTCAGCCTTGATAAATAATCTTAAATTAGTCTGTGAAATAATAACAGATAAAAATAATGGAAATATAAAGATTTATTGAACAATTTCAATAAATAATCGATTTTTTATCGATGGAGAACAATTATCGACTCCGTCTCAGGGAATTATCGATTGTGCATACAGAACAAAAATTATGATATGTATTATATAAAGGACAGGTTCTTTGAGCGATTAAAATTAATAGTCAGAGAAGGGTGACGAGAAAGTACAACATTAACAATTAAAATAAATACAATAATTATTATTCAATAGTATTTAAATAATTCTGATATGTAATATTTATGAAAGTTGTCGTCAAACCATATGCAGACTATGACGTCACTGCTGGATGATGAGGAAGGCAGGCTTGAATTTCAAGATGGCCGCTACTAGATATGGCGAGTTCACTGCGATGTCATCGTGTCAAAAAATCACAGCAAATATACCTTCATGAATGTTTGAAATATTCCCGCACTGGTGTAATATGTCTGTTAAGTTATTTGGTGTATTCTGAAGAAGTGTTCCGTGTAAACTTGTGTTAGTTAGTTTATTTTGTATGTGTTCACTTCTGTGGGTTAAAGTTCTCAAGATATGATTAGGATTTGTAGAGTGAATTAGATTAAATATATTGTTTTACTGTTTTATATCACTCGTATCATTAAGTTAGTTGTTTGTTTTCACTATTGTCGTGAACGTTTTGGTAGATTTAGTTAAAAAAGTGTCTAATTCGTCTAACTCTCGATTCACGTATATTAATGGCTAACTGCTAGTACCATTTTCGATTCGGTTTTAAAGGAACGTTTTTCACACAACTCTTCAGCTTGATATTCAACAAAAGACTAATTAACTTGGTCAAAATTTGGCCCAGTTAATCTTTGAAAAAGTATTGTTAACATATTTCGATTATTCATACACATGATAAAATATTACATTATATATGGAATTTATTTATTTTATTCATCACTTTCATGAATTATGAACCTTATCATTGGTTTAATCATCTCATTCCCTTTAAATTGATATATTATAGTCCATATCTGTAGACATTTTGTGGAAATTAACAAATTTCTTTACTTTTTGGAAATATAGGCTCAAAATTGGATTTCCGTCTTTATACAAATTTCCTCCATTTTAATTATCATTAATACTATTATAATAAATTTTAATTAGTCATATTCCTCTTCCTTTCCTTAAATACATATAAATTAAACCTTTAAACTGGTTTTTTGTGTTAATCTCTGAATTTGACATTGCTCTTTAAAATTAATTAATTTATATATTTTGAAAATTTACTATGTTTTAAGGTATATTTCCTTATTATCATTTTAACTCATAGGATCATTCCCAGTAGTGGTTAACTGAGTTACCTTAGCTAAATCTTGCTAGTTTACAGGATTTATAAGTGAATTATACTGGTTTATATTGGTTCTGTGAATTCACCAAATGGCCTAGATTTTAGAATTTTATATTTCTGTTTTTCTCAAATAAATTTAATCCTACTTCCTCCTCTGACTTTACATAGTTACTATTACATGAAAATAAAATGGTTTATAACTTATTGTGAGGTGTAGTATTTAATTAACACTACTGTTATTAAAATAAATAATTATGAACATTATTTAGCAATCTGCACAATTGAACATATTGCTGATATGGTTTGAACATATACTTTTAACTATTTTTGAGTTAACATAGTATACCTATTGAAACATTATTAATGGTATGTAGGCTATTATTTAGCAAACATAATTCATTTTAAAACACACAATATAAATCTTATTTTCTAATAACTCTTACAAATACATTTTACTAACACATTGATTTTATGGCTGTGAATAGACAGTCTATTTAAACATTTTAAACTTACGAATACTAAATTAATGCCAGTCCTTTCTGGTCTAAACCATTATTATTTATGATCCCCTACATCAGTAAACATGACCACCCATACTCTAGTTATTAGCATCTTTTACAAATGTCTTGTAAATAAAGAGTTACATTAAAATAATAAAATACTGGAAATCTTCCATTTTATTATTTTATTATGCTGTTTATTATTGGATATTAAAGTTGTTATATAGCATATTGATAAGTCATAGTATCACTAACTTTAAGTTTATTGCGTTTCCAAAAAACACTTACACAAATTCACCTTCACTGTTGGTTCTGATATTTTGAGTCTTATTATCTCAGACCAGACCTTTAGTAATCATGGACTGTTAAGACTTGTTTATTTTCTTTATCACACAATAGCTTTAGTCGGTTCACTTCTTATAATACTATACAGCACTTTAGTTTTCTAAATAATTACATTCTTATAGGATTTTGGTATGTTATACTTTCTTTTTAATCGTTTTTGTGGGTTTGGGGTTGATGGTAGTTAATAATAATAATAGGTTTTACAACGGTGTTTCTTTCATACTATTTCTTCCTCTCCTCCTGTCTTCTTTCTTGTCCTTCTTCTTATCTTCTTTCTTGTCTTCATTCTTGTCCTTCTTCTGGTCTTCATTCTTGTCCTTCTTCTAGTCTTCATTCTTCTGGTCTTCTTGTCTTCCTTCTTTATTCTTGGGTAAACCAAGGTACTTTGTGTTATCTCGACTGATGTTTAGTTTGGAGCATCTAATTTATTCACTGATACTGACCTTGTTCTTCTCTAAAGGTTTCAGGGTATTGTTTTCTTCCTGACCACAAACTTTATTCTTCCTTCTTCTTGTTTTTTGGGGTATTTTGGTATTCACCACTCTTGAAACTGATTCTCTTTCTTCTTGATATGGTGTTATTATTTGTTTACTGCTCCTAGCTTCCTGGGTAAATTACTGATCTTATATCATGAGTTGCTTTCAATACTTTCTTTGATATTTAAATAGTGGTTTTTATATAATGTAATGAGGATTTTTATTTCATCGTGATTCATTCCTTTGATTTCCTTAAATCTCATTCAATATTATTTTAACATATGTGGTGTAATTAAACTTTATGATTTTATATGACTTAATAAGTAGTGGATTTTCTGTCACGCTACAATATATATTGTAACGGTACATAACCCGGTCCCAATAAATGATAACTTTTGTAATACCATCAAGGTCAGAAATGGGTAAACTATAACGAGCTCAAAATTAAGTTGTATCACTAAACATTATAAACGATTAAAGTGATATACAGTGACAAGTGAGTTATAGTGTACCCAATGAGGTAATAAGTGAAGGTGAAGGGAACTTCTTACAGAATTGTACTGTAAATGTGAGAATTATAAACTATAATAGTAGACCATGATGCTACTAACTAATTATGTATTGTGTTGAGATTGTAGGATTTATATTGTGTAGTACCTATGTTAATTTTATATTTTATAAAATAATGGTTTTATTGTATAAGATAACCCAGGGTTTGTGTTAAAAACTTAAAAGATTTAAATATCAATGATAATGAAAATTAAAATAATACTGTATGAGGGAAATGGCAGAAGAAAATAGTCCAGTGTAAGAATACTATAAGAGATTAATAAATAATATATAAATTCATTTAAAGTTAATAAAAATATTAAATACTTATATCCAAAGTTATAAGAAAATAAACAAAAAACTATTATGTAAATCAAATTGGGAAAGAAACCACAATTAAAAAGAATTATTTTTCTGTAAATCAAAAATAAATTTATAATAATTACAAACTGCCTATATACTAAAAAGTAAATAGAAGCACCAATAAAAAGGTATATAAAAATTATGGGTTACTAAGCGTAACGAAAAATAACAAGTATTGTTAATCGAATTTGAAATTTAAACCTGTCGAGTTGACAAAATGATGAGATAAAAATTTATTAAAATATCCTTTTGGAACCTTTTGAAAAGCACAAAATTGTTACAAAATTAAAGAACAGTATAAACAGGATGTATTACTACCTTAGTTATCAATGTTAACTTGCTATACTCCATAATAACAGTGAACAAAAAACCATTTTTGGACGAGTAGGCATAGCCTAGCAGAATTCGAGTTTTAACGAGATAATATTCGCCAGACGGTTGTGAAATTACCACCAAAATACAAACACCACCTGAGAAGCGGCTTCACCCAAGTAAGAACTTCAAGAAGAGAGGTAATATAAACATTCTTTTTAATATTTAATGAAGAAACCTCCAACGGAATGGTCGTGTAGTACAGAAACGATTAGAACATAACCACATGTTTTAATAAAAACAAACGCAATCTGCTCTCTTACGGACATTTCCGGAACTATGTACTAAGCGAAAATAAACAAATTTTTGAATATTTTTTTTCTATATTTGTAAAGCGTAGTATAATTATCCATTTCTGACCATCTCATAACAAAAAGAACTTACCCTTAACCCTGGGGAAAATAACTAAAAGAATTATATGTTGATTGATGTTTAAACAAAAGATAAAATTGTAAAATCGCTCAAACCTTTATATTTTTATGACAATTCCTGGTTACTCAATGAAGTCGATATCATTTACTAGTTAATGAAACTATCGATTGTAATATTTGTATTGTGGCTGAAGGGAAAAAACCAATAATATAAACAATAAGTATTATTGAGAAAATGATATTGAATAATAAAAATGTGTTGCCTTTCTTGTAGTGGGTAGTTGTAGTAAGTTTCAGAACAAATAAGAAGAAGACGATCCACCGGGTCATATTCTGCCACAGTGTCGTCTGGTTAACCTATGTTTGGAGACTCGTCTCAAAATCAGCTGATTCGGTTCACGGCGAATATTTGAAAAATTTATAAATCGTCTAAACCGAGGGTAAACAAACGGTACTTGCTCTCTCTTAAAAATAAGGCTAAACAACTTCCCTACTTGACCCAAATCACACACACTCGATTTCTGCTTTGTTTGAGTAACATTACCAACAACTTTATTTAAACTTCAGTCTTTATAATTCCTAAGTGGCGACTGCGGAGAGGTGTTCGGACCGATCAGAGGGACACGCTCGAGGAGAACGTTACAAATTGGCGCTTACAACAGTGGGGCTTGAATAAAATACGGACGTTTCGCTAAGTAACCGCCACGTTACAAATTGGCGCTCAACGTAAAAGGGCTGTAATTAGAAAAGAATTTTGATATATTTAATAAATTAATATACCAAAAAATCTAATTATCGTCGGCAGTTATGAGAAAACAAGAAATGCATAATACCAGAGGCAGATCGAAGAAGAGGGCAGAAGAAAAGGAGAAGGAAGAAGGTGGACAGGAACGAGAGATAGAAATATTTACGGACAGTGAAATGGAACAACTGGTGGGTGATAAAGAAGAAACCGAAGTAGTCACAAACACGGAAAAGGAAATAGTTGAAGAGGATGCCCAAGGGGACCAACCAGAAAAAGCGGAAGCCAGAAGAGAACCAGATTGGCAAGAAATGATGAGGATGATGATGGAGAAAATTGATAGCATTAAGGAAAGCAATAAACAAACAATAGATGAAAACTCAAGGAAACAAAATGAAACCTTGAGCGAAAAATTTGATAAAATAGATGAGAACTCATGGAAACAAAATGAAACCTTGAGCGAAAAATTTGACAAAATAGAGGAGAATTTTAAGAAACAGGAGGAACAAAATAGACAGACCAATGAGAAAATAGATAGCATTCAGGAAAGTTTAGTCAAACAACTAAATGAAAAAATAGAGACCATTCATGGAAATATTAAACAAACCATGAATGAACAATACCATGAACTGAAAGAAACTGTTGAAGGACAAAGAGAAGAGATGAATGCAAAATTTGAAGAGAATAATGAGAATTTAAAACAAATTGAGGGTAAGATGGAGAACTTCAACAAGGAATTAAGAGAAAATCTAGAGAGTAAAATTGAACTGGTCAGTAATACGCTTAGCCAAAGAGTAGATGAATACAAGGAAGAGGCAGAGAAGAAAGTAATAGAAACCAATCAAAGATTGGATAAAACAGAAGAAAAGATGGAACTAATTAAAACAGGAATCGATGCACGGATGGAAAAGGAGGAACAAAATAATCAAGTTCGTGTAATGGCCATACGCCAAGAAAACAATGACCAGTTAGATAGTATCAAAAGCAGTCTAAACTGTAAATTTTCGGAGTTTCATAAAACAGTAGAAAATGTAAAAAATCAAGTGTAATAGCCAAGCAGAGAAATTAGATAATTTGCAACAAATACAAACCAATTTTCAAGGTGATGTAGATAGAATACGTTCTAGATCTGCATGCAACAGTCATCATGTTTTTCAAGATAGTAAGGAAAGTGTAAACTTTCGGGATTATCGTAGAAACCCACTCTAATTTTTAGGGAGAGTAGACGAAATTTTGAACAGATCAAAGGAGAATCGATGGAATATGATCAAAGGTATATTAGACGAATCTTTTAAAAACATCAATGATAATTGGTGGACGGTAATCAGGAACGAGGTGTGTGATTATGGGGGTTTCAAAACAATGTTCAAACTTAAGTACTGGTCGGAGTCAGTACAAAACATTATTAGGGACGATATTTGTCATGGTAGGTATGACCGTACAATAGGACAAACACCTACGGCTTACTTTCTGGGGAAGGTGTGTATAGCAAAGTATTTAGACCCAAAGATCCCGGAAGAGTGTCTAGTGACCAAGATTGCGTATCATTTCGAAGAGAAGATCATCAGTGCCCGATTAAGTGGACAAATAAAAACTATTGGAGGCATGGAAGCGCTACTAGAAAATTATGAGCAGGAATCTTATTATAGGAGAAGTAGCTGGAGGTCAGGGAATACTGAGGAGCGGAAGAATGAACCACCAAGAGAGAATCGACTTAGAGTAAATTATGTACATGCTAATAACAATTATTACAGTAATAGTTACCAAGGAAAACGTCCGTATTTTAACCAGAGACAAAATTATGATCGAAGAGATGAGAGAAACAACTACAACAGACAACAATGGAATGATCATGACGAATATAGGAGGTCCAGAAGTGGAGATAGAAATAGGGACATACCCTCGGGAGATCCACCAAATGACAATCAGGGAACTAATCAAGTCCAAGTAAATTATCTAATGGCTGATGAGAGGGATTCGAGGAGACCCGATGAACAGCAACAAAGAAAAGTGGACAAACGAGTTGACCGTGGGAAAAATCAAGGGTCTAATCCTGGTCCCAGTAATAAAGATGAGAGGCTATATACATACGATAATATTGAAATGTATGGTAGTGATCCACAATGGGGCAATCCAATAGCAAATTTTATTGACAAGTTTAACCAACAGAATCCACGGGAAAAATATAAGAGTGGATCAATCCTTGTTGTGAGTGATACCGAAAATGGTTAAACTAATTTTAAATGAAATATTGAGAAAAAGGATTGAATTAATAAAAAACCCCAAAATTCTAAAAGCATGTAAGGACATCTTACTCAAGTTATTTTGAAACCATATAATTTAAAATGAAGAGACTAAAACCCCAAATTTCCAAAAGTACGTAAGGACAACTTACTTAATTTATTCAGAAATAATACGATTTAAGATATTTTGAAACCAGTTGATTTAACAAAAAATAGTAGCAGATTAGTAAATAAGAGTTATAAAGAATTGATTTAAAATGAAATAATAGGAAAAAGTAATATTTTTAATGGTAACAAACAGAAGAAAAATTAAATGAACAAAAACAATTGATGGTAATGTGCTCAGATAAGAAGAATAAAGAATAATTTAATGACTCCAATGGAAGCTGAAGGAGGATGATAATTAATACAATAATTAGAATTTCTCGGAATTGAAGATTATATAAGAAGAAATAATACAGAGAAATATGTCACAAGAAGTAAAGTGAAAAGAATTTTAACATAAGGCCTATCAATAATGTTATATGCTATTAGTTAGTGGAAAAGAAGAAGGAATCAAGGAGAAGAAGAAATATATAAATAAATGCAAACAGCTACAGTATGAAGAATCCCAAAAGTGTTTAGTACTAGTCGCTAATTGACTACTACTTATAATCTTTTTATTTTTATGTATTGACCGTAGAAATGTTCCGGCAATAATTTTCCTGAGCAGGGATGATGTTCCCCTGGTCTCAGAAGGTGTAAGGATGGACAGCGGAGTATGGACCCAGAGTGGCCACCCGACTGGTACCACCGCACAGGATAGGGAAAAATGTTAGGGAAATTGAATATTTTAGGGATAATGATAAAATAGCTGTATAGATTGATATTAGATTCCAGAAGTATAGATGAAGAAAATAGAAGGAAGATAGCAGACCGAAGCTTAATTGATAAAGCTAATTTATAGAAGCAAATAGAAATGAGTGTTAAAACAAGTTTGATATGATTAGTGTGACCAGTCCTTATCAAATAAAATGTGGAAGTACCACTACCCAGAGAAATAAATCAATAATGAATTTGCCTCCAAGAGAGAGAGAGTTGAGTAAGAAAACAGCAATTACCACTTGTCTGAATTAACCAGTCAGTATATAACCCGTTTAAAATAAAGGAAGATATTATGAAGAATAAAACCAAGAATATTAGGAGAATTGAAACAATCAACAATTTATTTTAGTAAACGAGTAGAACCAAAATAAATTTGTTCTAGTGGGGGGGCTTTATGTAACGGTACATAACCCGGTCCCAATAAATGATAACTTTTGTAATACCATCACGGTCAGAAATGGGTAAACTGTAACGAGCTCAAAATTAAGTTGTATCACTAAACATTATAAACGATTAAAGTGATATACAGTGACAAGTGAGTTATAGTGTACCCAATGAGGTAATAAGTGAAGGTGAAGGGAACTTCTTACAGAATTGTACTGTAAATGTGAGAATTATAAACTATAATAGTAGACCATGATGCTACTAACTAATTATGTATTGTGTTGAGATTGTAGGATTTATATTGTGTAGTACCTATGTTAATTTTATATTTTATAAAATAATGGTTTTATTGTATAAGATAACCCAGGGTTTGTGTTAAAAACTTAAAAGATTTAAATATCAATGATAATGAAAATTAAAATAATACTGTATGAGGGAAATGGCAGAAGAAAATAGTCCAGTGTAAGAATACTATAAGAGATTAATAAATAATATATAAATTCATTTAAAGTTAATAAAAATATTAAATACTTATATCCAAAGTTATACGAAAATAAACAGAAAACTATTATGTAAATCAAATTGGGAAAGAAACCAAAATTAAAAAGAATTATTTTTCTGTAAATCAAAAATAACTTTATAATAATTACAAACTGCCTATATACTAAAAAGTAAATAGAAGCACCAATAAAAAGGTATATAAAAATTATGGGTTACTAAGCGTAACGAAAAATAACAAGTATTGTTAATCGAATTTGAAATTTAAACCTGTCGAGTTGACAAAATGATGAGATAAAAATTTATTAAAATATCCTTTTGGAACCTTTTGAAAAGCACAAAATTGTTACAAAATTAAAGAACAGTATAAACAGGATGTATTACTACCTTAGTTATCAATGTTAACTTGCTATACTCCATAATAACAGTGAACAAAAAACCATTTTTGGACGAGTAGGCATAGCCTAGCAGAATTCGAGTTTTAACGAGATAATATTCGCCAGACGGTTGTGAAATTACCACCAAAATACAAACACCACCTGAGAAGCGGCTTCACCCAAGTAAGAACTTCAAGAAGAGAGGTAATATAAACATTCTTTTTAATATTTAACGAAGAAACCTCCAACGGAATGGTCGTGTAGTCCATAACGATTAGAACATAACCACATGTTTTAATAAAAACAAACGCCATCTGCTCTCTTACGGACATTTCCGGAACTACGTACTAAGCGAAATAAACAAATTTTTGAATATTTTTTTCTTTATTTGTAAAGCGTAGTATAATTATCCATTTCTGACCATCTCATAACAAAAAGAACTTACCCTTAACCCTGGGGAAAATAACTAAAAGAATTATATGTTGATTGATGTTTAAACAAAAGATAAAATTGTAAAATCGCTCAAACCTTTATATTTTTATGACAATTTCTTGTTACTCAATGAAGTCGATATCATTTACTAGTTAATGAAACTATCGATTGTAATATTTGTATTGTGGCTGAAGGGAGAAAACCAATAATATAAACAATAAATATTATTGAAAAAATGATATTGAATAATAAAAATGTGTTGCCTTTCTTGTAGTGGGTAGTTGTAGTAAGTTTCAGAACAAATAAGAAGAAGACGATCCACCGGGTCATATTCTGCCACAGTGTCGTCTGGTTAACCTATGTTTGGAGACTCGTCTCAAAATCAGCTGATTCGGTTCACGTCGAATATTTGAAAAATTTATAAATCGTCTAAACCGAGGGTAAACAAACGGTACTTGCTCTCTCTTCAAAATAAGGCTAAACAACTTCCCTACTTGACCCAAATCACACACACACTCGATTTCTGCTTTGTTTGAGTAACATTACCAACAACTTTATTTAAACTTCAGTCTTTATAATTCCTAAGTGGCGACTGTGGAGAGGTATTCGGACCGATCAGAGGGACACGCTCGATGAGAACGTTACAAATTGGCGCTTACAACAGTGTGTCTTAATTAAATAAGACGAGCACTCAATAGGCCGCATACAAAAACATCTCGGAAGGTACATACTCAGAACCGCTACGTTACAATATATACATTACATCAGTTCAGTTAGGTTTCACACAGCCTCCTGGTCTCAGTGATGAAAAATTTCAATGTTAGTTTGTTTATGTTGTCCAAATGAAGGAATCCACTTCTTTTGGTGATCAATAACTGTTTATCCTGTCAATTTCGTTGTCCGAAGCCTTCTGGTGGAATATTATGATTGAATTCCAGTGTCTTGTTATTAATTTAATCCAAGTGTAGTTGTTCTTTCTGGTTGTTGGATCAGTAATGTTTTAAAGGTGATTTATTTATGATGTTTCTTTATATGCTCCAATTTTATATTCTGTTATAGGTTTTATATAGTGTTTTTTACCTTGTATTATATTTGTAAGATAATAGTTTAAAAAATTGAAAGTAATGGCTTTCTTACTTGATAATTTAATAGCCTCTGGTGAGCTCTATAGCAGTAGCATGCAGAATTGCTAACAAGATATAAATAATATAAAAATGACTTACCGTATCTCACGACTGGGTAGATCCTGACACTCAAGGCAGGATAGACTGGTTGGGAAAAGGATGGGTGAAATGCACGGATTTCTACCTGCCGAGGAGGCCCGTTGACTCGTGGACGTTGACACTGAGATGGCTGGCGAACGACAAAAGCTAAAAGTTCATGTGCATGTATGAGCTCTACAAAAGCCATAGTGCCAACTTCAGAAAATGAAAAGAATGACCGGTTCGATCCGAAATATCGAACACTGGCCCCCGTTGACCGCAATGGGTCAACCACCAACTACACCAAAAGACATGGCCAAAATACATTACAAAAATTTGGCTTTTGGTGAACAGGAACACTCTCTGAAAATTACCCTCCAACATAGGAGGGGGTCACACGCAAACACAAGAAAATACAAACATACAGAAAACATGCAAAGAATTAGAAAACCATGCCGAATAACTCCGCCGCGGGCGCATCGACCAGGCGAGCAATCCGAAAGGTTCGGGTAGAGCAGACCAAACCCATTAACATCCAATAAACAATGGCCCAGCCAAACACAATGTAAAACTCAGCAAATCAACTTAGTTAGTTCCCTAGTTTTTCTACATTTTTTTTCCTTTTTATTTTTTGTTGTTGTTCCCTTTATTCCCCCCCTTTTTTTCCTTTTTTTTTTTTTTTTACTTATTTTTGTTGTTGTTGATTAGTTGAGCATCCATAACTCCCAATGAACTGGCACAACGCCATGCCAGAAACATTCCACAATGTAAAATTCACTGCGGACAACAGCTGGAAGGAATCACCTGGGAAATCCCAGCAAAGTGTCCAGTAAGTCCACAACAATCATTGAAACTAATTCTGCTCACCCAAAAAAACAAGATAAACCCAATCAAGAAGATATGGGCAACCGGTATAATTTAATAGCCGGTCGTTCAAAAGAACCTGTGGAGGTTTTAACTGAAGTGCGACGAACAACCCCGTCGCTCCCCGGAAACACAGCTGAAACTCGGCCAAGAGGCCACATCAGGGGGGGAGAATTCTGTTCCTCCATAACCACCAGGTCCCCAACCATTAAATTTCTTGACTTAGACGACCACTTCGATCTGGCATGAAGTGCCGTCAAGTATTCCAAACGCCACCTTTTCCAAAAGGCTTGGAGCAAAGCGGCAATTTGTTTGTAATGACGGACGGTCCCTTCATTTAATGAGACTTCAGCTTCCGGGGGCGCGGTAATGGGGCGGCCAACCAAAAAATGACCAGGCGTTAGAGCCTGGTAATCACTAGGATCTGAGGATAGGGCAGTCAAAGGACGGGAATTTAAGATTCCCTCAATGCGAATAATTCGCATAACGACGAAAATTCTGCTATGGTCAGCGACCTGGTCCCAATCATGCGTTTCATGTGAAACTTGGCCGACTGGACAGCCCGTTCCCACAAGCCACCCTGATGAGGGGCAGACGGCGGAATAAATTTAAATTCAATGTTATTGTCGACAGCAAAAGCTGTTATCTGAGCTGACAGGTCAGGATTGGAAAGAACATTTTTGAGCTCCCGTTTAAGTTCGGAGCGCGACCCCACAAAATTCCTACCACAATCCGAATACAGTGTTTTCGGAGCCCCACGGCGACTAATAAACCGTCTCAACACATCAATAAACTGGGGCGTTGAAAGATCCATAGCCACTTCAAAGTGAACTGCTTTAGTGGCTAAGCAGATGAAAATGCAGAGATACGCTTTGACTATAGGTGCCTTCCGAACAGCGTAGGCCCGTACCAAAAAGGGGCCAGCATAATCCATGCCGGAAGAATAAAATGGAGGTGCCGGATTAACCCTAGGAACTGGCAGATCCCCCATTAACGGGTTGGTGGGGCGAGGATGCGCCCTGAAACAAGGAAGACATTTCCAAATTATAGTTCTTATTGCCTGAC
Organism: Magicicada septendecula; assembly: GCA_034769895.1. NCBI lineage: Eukaryota > Metazoa > Arthropoda > Insecta > Hemiptera > Cicadidae > Magicicada > Magicicada septendecula. Next base: position 68,342,028 of record CM068371.1, read on the forward strand.
GTGCGGACAAAATCCAATAATTTTGGGCAAGCTGAAATTGAACTTGCAAGGGCCCAGCATGACCTAACCACACATGGGTGTGTTGAATTAGCAACCCTACTAGGTGGTGATGCTTGGGCAGTAAAATCGGAAAACGATTTCTAGTAACCGCAGAGTTGGTCAAGCGACCGCGTACTCGAATGAGGCCAAAATCATCTATAAATGGGACCAGGCGCTGAATGTGGACCGGGAGCCGCTTACCTAAACGAAGAGCCGCGAGCTCCTGTCCAAACACGCTGCGCTGAATGTAGCATAAAATATACTTAACAGCCAACTTCTTCCAATCCATGGCTGTGGAAGCTTCAATCCGCGAAGGCATAGCCCACCTTAAGATGACTGAGGTAACCCCCACCACTAAGGGCCACGAGGACAAGTGCTCAAACAATTCCACCCGGGGCTCCTGAGTGAGAAACGAAGAGACCTTTGTTTCCAAGGCAACATCTTGCACGTCGTGATTCGGGCGATAATTAATAGGGGGCCAGCATAGAGCATCAAGCTTTAACCAATCTGGCCCTGACCACCACAATGTCGATGACCGGAGGCTGGAGAGTGACGTGCCTCTAGAGGCTAAATCAGCGGGGTTAGAAACACCATGCACATGACGCCAAGATTTAGTATCGGTCCACTTGGTAATGGCAGCCACCCGATTAGCACTAAATGTCTTCAATTTAAAAGTAGGCATATTCAGCCAATCCAAGACAATCGTCGAGTCCGTCCATAAGAAAACTTGACTCAATTGAATACATGATGAGAATAAGCCAACATAATGACGAACAAGTTTGGCTAAAAGATAAGCTCCCAACAACTCCAAACGTGGGATTGATAAAGTTTTAAGAGGTGCCACTTTAGTTTTAGACGACACCAACGAAACCACTGGAGGACCAGAGTCAGTATAAATAGACAGATAGAGGACGGCCGCGTAACCCAACTGGGAAGCATCACAGAAACCACGCAATATTACCCTTTCAATATGCCCACCTTTAGGGAAGAATGGCCGGGAAATAGTAATTACCGGAAGATGATTCAAAGAGGACAGGAATTGACTCCAATAATCGTTTAAGTCATCACTTAGAGGAGCATCCCAGTCCAAGCCCTCAGCCCAGAGTTTTTGGAAAAAAGCCTTGGCCCTGAAAATCACTGGCGACAGCCAACCACATGGGTCAAATAATTGTGCCATCTGAGATAACACGACACGTTTGGTAAATTGAACCTGAGCATTGCTGCAACAGGCCAAAGGAGGAAAGGAGAAGCAATCGGTAAAATGGTCCCAACTTAAACCCAGAATATCCTTAGCCTTAGCAACGACGGAATCACTCGGAGCGGCTGATTCAGGTAGGCAGTCGGGTTGATTAGTGCACCATTTTTTCAAATTGAACCCTCCTGAAGACAACAACAGAATTAATTCCCGTTGTAATTTGCAAAGCTCTGATTCTGAATCAGCGCCAGCAGCAATATCATCCACAAAAATATTACGGCTAAGTACCACCGCTCCCGCAGGAAAATTAACTGCCTCATCCTGAGCCAGCCGCTGCAAGGTTCCCAACGCCTGAAAAGGGGCACAAGCCAGCCCGTAAGTAATGGTACGCAAAGCGAAAACCCTTAGTGGGGCGGTAACCTCCTCATGCCATAAAATACACAGGTACGCCGAGTCATCAGAATGCATAGCAATTTGGCGGTACATCTGTTCGATGTCGCACGTAAAAACATGGCTAAACCGCCGAAACAAAGTCAAAACGTCGGACAGTAAGGTCTGCAACTTAGGACCGACATATAACACGTCATTTAAGGAAATCCCATAGGACGTCTTCATGCTGGCGTCAAACACCACCCTTATTTTTGAAGTATCACCTCTAACTTTAAAGATACCATGATGAGGGATGAAATATTTTGGAAAATTGGGGTCAGACACCAACGACATATGCCCCTGAGCGACATAATCCATTATAAATTGTACATACTGGCTCTTAAACTGACTGTTCGCCGCAAATTTCCTTTCTAACGCAAAAAACCGAGACATGGCTCCCTTAAGGGAATTTCCCAAAATGTGAGAAGAGTTTTTGAAGAACGGCAAGCGCACCTGGTAATGACCCGATGGCAACCGACTTGTTGACTCCTTATAAAACCTTTCAGCAAAGTGATCCTCTTCAGATAATTGGTGGGGTACAGCTGGAGGCTCTTCGACCTCCCAAAAACGATGAACTTGCTCAATTAGGTTTGTTGTATCTGTAGATAACGTTGTGACGGAAGGATAAAAGTGGTGGAAATGACAGTGAAGCTGATGTGCAGATACCAGATCCAAAGGAAGGCCAGTGAGACCGCTAGCACAAGTCAATGCGCAATTAAGTGAAATTGGGGCTCTACCCATAATCACAAACCCAAAACGTGTCCTAACTGCAACAGGCAAACCTGCACCCAAAGGAATAGTCTCTCCCATAAGAATAGCCGCTACAATATCGGCTCCAAACAACGCATCAATTGGGGCTGCTACATCGAAGGTAGGGTCAGCTAACAAAAGATCTTTTGTAGCCTGCTTAACTTCAGGCAACACCTGGAACCTAGGTGAGTCCGACGAGATCTTAGAAAGAATTATAAAGGCATGGTTAGATGCCACAACCTCGCGTTTTAAAGTTTCCAAGGACAGATGGCACACCTTTTTTGCTTTGGTGGCAATATCACCTACCCCATTGACACTTACTGAAGCATCAAAACAAGCACACTTTAAGCGAGATGCACATGCTTCAGTTATGAAAGAAGCATGGGACGCGCTATCCAGGATGGCCCTAACTACAATATAACCACCATTCGGAGACGACAAGACTGCTAGACAGGTGGCTAACAGAACCCCTGCAGGATGGGGCAGAGACACAGTCAGAGTAGTGCTCGACAGATCAACTTGGTCTACAAGCGATGACCCCGAAGCCTTGAATTCAGCTGTGTCAGAAATCTGTGAACGAGACGGAGACGGACGGGCACTTTTGAAATGAAGTAAAGTGTGGTGGTACTTAGAGCCACACGTTTTGCACCTATTTTTGCACCAGCCCGAATGTTTATGTTGGAGGCACGAAAGACAACATTTTTTATTTTTAAGACTCTGAAAACGAGCCCTAGGGTCCTTACTCAGCCACGCCGGACACTTGAGAAGCACATGGGTCCGGGAATCGCAATGAAGGCAACGTGAACTAGATGCATCCCGTTGCGTAACCTCCGCAGATAACGTAGACACAGCAAGAGGAGTAGCCTTAGAAAAAGAAACCTTCTGGGTTTTCTGGTGGCTAGTGCTAGGAAGAGCAGGTAAAGCCGATTCCAAAGATGCCTGTTCTTTCTGTTCCGCCATAGCGGTTAAAAATGTCATAATTTCTGTTAGGGCAGGGAGATTCTCTTTGTCCGTAACAGACGCCTCAAAGCGTTCACGCAATGATAGATCCAGCCTAGACAATACAAAAGACGCATATATTGCTTGATATATATCAGCAATGTTTAGAGCTGACAACGCTGAAAAGTTAGCATTGAAGCTGTCCACCAACTTTCTAATAGACGCAGCTGATCGCATAGAAGCGGCTGGTAACTGAAGCAGATTGGTACAATAAACCCGAGCGGCCAAACGAGGATTGTGATAACGACTTTTAAGAGTTGACAGTGCAAGTGAATAACTATCATCAACTATGGGAAGCGCGGCAACCTTCTCATAAGCCTCACCCTTAAGATGAGTCAATAAATATAACAATTTTTGCTTTGGGGTGAGGGCAGGACTTTCGTCCACCAATGTGGTGAACTTTGACCAAAACTCGGACCATTTGGCCTGGCCATCAAAACAAGGTAAAGAAAGCTTCGGCAACTCATGAACGAGAACACCTGAGTGCCCGCCACTTGCCGATGAAAACCGACCGGAACCAACCGGTATCTCTGGTTTTGTTAGTTTGGACGCTAAAATGCTACCCCGGACATAAATATCCTTAATTTGGGCTACCACCGCAAAAATGTAGTCCTCGTCCAATCCCTGGGGCAATGACTCGGCCGATAGGTAAGGATCGACCTTACCTAGAAGGTCCTGATATTCTTCGGACAACCTGGAGGCCAAAATACCGGCTTCATGTTGATCCACGGCTCTCAATTGCGGCAACCCTTCCAACTTATTTATTAAATGCTGCAACACAAGTATTCCCACCGAAGTGGCCTGGTCAAAAGCTGCCAGCGACAATTTAGCAGGCATACTGAATTAAAAAATATCGCGCAACCGACAACCACCCTTAATAAGAGATTTAGAAACTGAACAATAATCACGCCCTGACTAGCCTAACAGTGCTCGAGATAACCAGGCGTCTGACACAACTACTTTTCATAAACAATACCGAGCAAGATAAATACAAAAGTAAATTAGTGCAAGGCAAAATACAACTTACACAATCCAACAGGCAAATAATACCAAACACAATAAATTAAACACGCAACAAATTGATTTACACAGCGCAAAAGCACGACAACAAAAACACAAGTTACACAAGATTACAGCACATACGGTGCAAAATAATGGTACACAAAAGTGCACCCAAAAACAAACATGTATAATACCAAATAGAATAAATACACACAAAACACAGCAAAGTACAATGTACAATAATTCACCAGTTACCGAACCAAACACAAATAACTGGGACACATTAAGTGCCAAAATTGATGGTCAACGTGTCGTGTATGGACAGGATATCGCATGTGCAAAATATAAACCGCACCTACAGGTAATAGTCAGCCAAAAAAATTAAATTAAATACAAAGGCAGGCTAATCCGAAATCCGGATAACCTAAAACCAACCCGTTCCCTTTACGCCTGACAGTCGCAAACACGTAGCGCACAATTTCACGTGGGACGCGAACCGTAACAGGACGGAAACAAACTTCACCAGACTTGGCCCAGTAATTAAACGACTACCCCAAAAAACAAGGTGCAAAATTTTTATACAAAATTTGCCCACCTGGTCATGCACACACGACGTTCACTGCTGACACTATGCCACAGCATTGAAACGCAAACTCGCAGTTCACATGCGTACGTATTATACCAACGTGCTTCCATGCGATAGCATGCAAAACAACCACGAGCAGGCACAAAAAACGCGGCACGGCACGTTGGTAATTAAAATAAAAATCACGCAGCCAAAACTGACTTATAACCCAATTACTGAAACTCGACCCACCAGCAGCAACATGCACAAAATTATGAAACACGTGCTCCCAGTCGTGACGGCAAGCAATTTAATTGAAAAGCTAGCAACCTCATGATCCCTCTGGTAGTAAATAGATGTAAGATAATAGTTTAAAAAATTGAAAGTAACGGCTTTCTTACTTGATAATTTAATAGCCTCTGGTGAGCTCTATAGCAGTAGCATGCAGAATTGCTAACAAGACATAAATAATATAAAAATGACTTACCGTATCTCACGACTGGGTAGATCCTGACACTCAAGGCAGGATAGACTGGTTGGGAAAAGGATGGGTGAAATGCACGGATTTCTACCTGCCGAGGAGGCCCGTTGACTCGTGGACGTTGACACTGAGATGGCTGGCGAACGACAAAAGCTAAAAGTTCATGTGCATGTATGAGCTCTACAAAAGCCATAGTGCCAACTTCAGAAAATGAAAAGAATGACCGGTTCGATCCGAAATATCGAACACTGGCCCCCGTTGACCGCAATGGGTCAACCACCAACTACACCAAAAGACATGGCCAAAATACATTACAAAAATTTGGCTTTTGGTGAACAGGAACACTCTCTGAAAATTACCCTCCAACATAGGAGGGGGTCACACGCAAACACAAGAAAATACAAACATACAGAAAACATGCAAAGAATTAGAAAACCATGCCGAATAACTCCGCCGCGGGCGCATCGACCAGGCGAGCAATCCGAAAGGTTCGGGTAGAGCAGACCAAACCCATTAACATCCAATAAACAATGGCCCAGCCAAACACAATGTAAAACTCAGCAAATCAACTTAGTTAGTTCCCTAGTTTTTCTACATTTTTTTTCCTTTTTATTTTTTGTTGTTGTTCCCTTTATTCCCCCCCTTTTTTTCCTTTTTTTTTTTTTTTTTACTTATTTTTGTTGTTGTTGATTAGTTGAGCATCCATAACTCCCAATGAACTGGCACAACGCCATGCCAGAAACATTCCACAATGTAAAATTCACTGCGGACAACAGCTGGAAGGAATCACCTGGGAAATCCCAGCAAAGTGTCCAGTAAGTCCACAACAATCATTGAAACTAATTCTGCTCACCCAAAAAAACAAGATAAACCCAATCAAGAAGATATGGGCAACCGGTATAATTTAATAGCCGGTCGTTCAAAAGAACCTGTGGAGGTTTTAACTGAAGTGCGACGAACAACCCCGTCGCTCCCCGGAAACACAGCTGAAACTCGGCCAAGAGGCCACATCAGGGGGGGAGAATTCTGTTCCTCCATAACCACCAGGTCCCCAACCATTAAATTTCTTGACTTAGACGACCACTTCGATCTGGCATGAAGTGCCGTCAAGTATTCCAAACGCCACCTTTTCCAAAAGGCTTGGAGCAAAGCGGCAATTTGTTTGTAATGACGGACGGTCCCTTCATTTAATGAGACTTCAGCTTCCGGGGGCGCGGTAATGGGGCGGCCAACCAAAAAATGACCAGGCGTTAGAGCCTGGTAATCACTAGGATCTGAGGATAGGGCAGTCAAAGGACGGGAATTTAAGATTCCCTCAATGCGAATAATTCGCATAACGACGAAAATTCTGCTATGGTCAGCGACCTGGTCCCAATCATGCGTTTCATGTGAAACTTGGCCGACTGGACAGCCCGTTCCCACAAGCCACCCTGATGAGGGGCAGACGGAGGAATAAATTTAAATTCAATGTTATTGTCGACAGCAAAAGCTGTTATCTGAGCTGACAGGTCAGGATTGGAAAGAACATTTTTGAGCTCCCGTTTAAGTTCGGAGCGCGACCCCACAAAATTCCTACCACAATCCGAATACAGTGTTTTCGGAGCCCCACGGCGACTAATAAACCGTCTCAACACATCAATAAACTGGGGCGTTGAAAGATCCATAGCCACTTCAAAGTGAACTGCTTTAGTGGCTAAGCAGATGAAAATGCAGAGATACGCTTTGACTATAGGTGCCTTCCGAACAGCGTAGGCCCGTACCAAAAAGGGGCCAGCATAATCCATGCCAGAAGAATAAAATGGAGGTGCCGGATTAACCCTAGGAACTGGCAGATCCCCCATTAACGGGTTGGTGGGGCGAGGATGCGCCCTGAAACAAGGAAGACATTTCCAAATTATGGTTCTTATTGCCTGACGTGCGGACAAAATCCAATAATTTTGGGCAAGCTGAAATTGAACTTGCAAGGGCCCAGCATGACCTAACCACACATGGGTGTGTTGAATTAGCAACCCTACTAGGTGGTGATGCTTGGGCAGTAAAATCGGAAAACGATTTCTAGTAACCGCAGAGTTGGTCAAGCGACCGCGTACTCGAATGAGGCCAAAATCATCTATAAATGGGACCAGGCGCTGAATGTGGACCGGGAGCCGCTTACCTAAACGAAGAGCCGCGAGCTCCTGTCCAAACACGCTGCGCTGAATGTAGCGTAAAATATACTTAACAGCCAACTTCTTCCAATCCATGGCTGTGGAAGCTTCAATCCGCGAAGGCATAGCCCACCTTAAGATGACTGAGGTAACCCCCACCACTAAGGGCCACGAGGACAAGTGCTCAAACAATTCCACCCGGGGCTCCTGAGTGAGAAACGAAGAGACCTTTGTTTCCAAGGCAACATCTTGCACGTCGTGATTCGGGCGATAATTAATAGGGGGCCAGCATAGAGCATCAAGCTTTAACCAATCTGGCCCTGACCACCACAATGTCGACGACCGGAGGCTGGAGAGTGACGTGCCTCTAGAGGCTAAATCAGCGGGGTTAGAAACACCATGCACATGACGCCAAGATTTAGTATCGGTCCACTTGGTAATGGCAGCCACCCGATTAGCACTAAATGTCTTCAATTTAAAAGTAGGCATATTCAGCCAATCCAAGACAATCGTCGAGTCCGTCCATAAGAAAACTTGACTCAATTGAATACATGATGAGAATAAGCCAACATAATGACGAACAAGTTTGGCTAAAAGATAAGCTCCCAACAACTCCAAACGTGGGATTGATAAAGTTTTAAGAGGTGCCACTTTAGTTTTAGACGACACCAACGAAACCACTGGAGGACCAGAGTCAGTATAAATGGACAGATAGAGGACGGCCGCGTAACCCAACTGGGAAGCATCACAGAAACCACGCAATATTACCCTTTCAATATGCCCACCTTTAGGGAAGAATGGCCGGGAAATAGTAATTACCGGAAGATGATTCAAAGAGGACAGGAATTGACTCCAATAATCGTTTAAGTCATCACTTAGAGGAGCATCCCAGTCCAAGCCCTCAGCCCAGAGTTTTTGGAAAAAAGCCTTGGCCCTGAAAATCACTGGCGACAGCCAACCACATGGGTCAAATAATTGTGCCATCTGAGATAACACGACACGTTTGGTAAATTGAACCTGAGCATTGCTGCAACAGGCCAAAGGAGGAAAGGAGAAGCAATCGGTAAAATGGTCCCAACTTAAACCCAGAATATCCTTAGCCTTAGCAACGACGGAATCACTCGGAGCGGCTGATTCAGGTAGGCAGTCGGGTTGATTAGTGCACCATTTTTTCAAATTGAACCCTCCTGAAGACAACAACAGAATTAATTCCCGTTGTAATTTGCAAAGCTCTGATTCTGAATCAGCGCCAGCAGCAATATCATCCACAAAAATATTACGGCTAAGTACCACCGCTCCCGCAGGAAAATTAACTGCCTCATCCTGAGCCAGCCGCTGCAAGGTTCGCAACGCCTGAAAAGGGGCACAAGCCAGCCCGTAAGTAATGGTACGCAAAGCGAAAACCCTTAGTGGGGCGGTAACCTCCTCATGCCATAAAATACACAGGTACGCCGAGTCATCAGAATGCATAGCAATTTGGCGGTACATCTGTTCGATGTCGCACGTAAAAACATGGCTAAACCGCCGAAACAAAGTCAAAACGTCGGACAGTAAGGTCTGCAACTTAGGACCGACATATAACACGTCATTTAAGGAAATCCCATAGGACGTCTTCATGCTGGCGTCAAACACCACCCTTATTTTTGAAGTATCACCTCTAACTTTAAAGATACCATGATGAGGGATGAAATATTTTGGAAAATTGGGGTCAGACACCAACGACATATGCCCCTGAGCGACATAATCCATTATAAATTGTACATACTGGCTCTTAAACTGACTGTTCGCCGCAAATTTCCTTTCTAACGCAAAAAACCGAGACATGGCTCCCTTAAGGGAATTTCCCAAAATGTGAGAAGAGTTTTTGAAGAACGGCAAGCGCACCTGGTAATGACCCGATGGCAACCGACTTGTTGACTCCTTATAAAACCTTTCAGCAAAGTGATCCTCTTCAGATAATTGGTGGGGTACAGCTGGAGGCTCTTCGACCTCCCAAAAACGATGAACTTGCTCAATTAGGTTTGTTGTATCTGTAGATAACGTTGTGACGGAAGGATAAAAGTGGTGGAAATGACAGTGAAGCTGATGTGCAGATACCAGATCCAAAGGAAGGCCAGTGAGACCGCTAGCACAAGTCAATGCGCAATTAAGTGAAATTGGGGCTCTACCCATAATCACAAACCCAAAACGTGTCCTAACTGCAACAGGCAAACCTGCACCCAAAGGAATAGTCTCTCCCATAAGAATAGCCGCTACAATATCGGCTCCAAACAACGCATCAATTGGGGCTGCTACATCGAAGGTAGGGTCAGCTAACAAAAGATCTTTTGTAGCCTGCTTAACTTCAGGCAACACCTGGAACCTAGGTGAGTCCGACGAGATCTTAGAAAGAATTATAAAGGCATGGTTAGATGCCACAACCTCGCGTTTTAAAGTTTCCAAGGACAGATGGCACACCTTTTTTGCTTTGGTGGCAATATCACCTACCCCATTGACACTTACTGAAGCATCAAAACAAGCACACTTTAAGCGAGATGCACATGCTTCAGTTATGAAAGAAGCATGGGACGCGCTATCCAGGATGGCCCTAACTACAATATAACCACCATTCGGAGACGACAAGACTGCTAGACAGGTGGCTAACAGAACCCCTGCAGGATGGGGCAGAGACACAGTCAGAGTAGTGCTCGACAGATCAACTTGGTCTACAAGCGATGACCCCGAAGCCTTGAATTCAGCTGTGTCAGAAATCTGTGAACGAGACGGAGACGGACGGGCACTTTTGAAATGAAGTAAAGTGTGGTGGTACTTAGAGCCACACGTTTTGCACCTATTTTTGCACCAGCCCGAATGTTTATGTTGGAGGCACGAAAGACAACATTTTTTATTTTTAAGACTCTGAAAACGAGCCCTAGGGTCCTTACTCAGCCACGCCGGACACTTGAGAAGCACATGGGTCCGGGAATCGCAATGAAGGCAACGTGAACTAGATGCATCCCGTTGCGTAACCTCCGCAGATAACGTAGACACAGCAAGAGGAGTAGCCTTAGAAAAAGAAACCTTCTGGGTTTTCTGGTGGCTAGTGCTAGGAAGAGCAGGTAAAGCCGATTCCAAAGATGCCTGTTCTTTCTGTTCCGCCATAGCGGTTAAAAATGTCATAATTTCTGTTAGGGCAGGGAGATTCTCTTTGTCCGTAACAGACGCCTCAAAGCGTTCACGCAATGATAGATCCAGCCTAGACAATACAAAAGACGCATATATTGCTTGATATATATCAGCAATGTTTAGAGCTGACAACGCTGAAAAGTTAGCATTGAAGCTGTCCACCAACTTTCTAATAGACGCAGCTGATCGCATAGAAGCGGCTGGTAACTGAAGCAGATTGGTACAATAAACCCGAGCGGCCAAACGAGGATTGTGATAACGACTTTTAAGAGTTGACAGTGCAAGTGAATAACTATCATCAACTATGGGAAGCGCGGCAACCTTCTCATAAGCCTCACCCTTAAGATGAGTCAATAAATATAACAATTTTTGCTTTGGGGTGAGGGCAGGACTTTCGTCCACCAATGTGGTGAACTTTGACCAAAACTCGGACCAACATTTGGCCTGGCCATCAAAACAAGGTAAAGAAAGCTTCGGCAACTCATGAACGAGAACACCTGAGTGCCCGCCACTTGCCGATGAAAACCGACCGGAACCAACCGGTATCTCTGGTTTTGTTAGTTTGGACGCTAAAATGCTACCCCGGACATAAATATCCTTAATTTGGGCTACCACCGCAAAAATGTAGTCCTCGTCCAATCCCTGGGGCAATGACTCGGCCGATAGGTAAGGATCGACCTTACCTAGAAGGTCCTGATATTCTTCGGACAACCTGGAGGCCAAAATACCGGCTTCATGTTGATCCACGGCTCTCAATTGCGGCAACCCTTCCAACTTATTTATTAAATGCTGCAACACAAGTATTCCCACCGAAGTGGCCTGGTCAAAAGCTGCCAGCGACAATTTAGCAGGCATACTGAATTAAAAAATATCGCGCAACCGACAACCACCCTTAATAAGAGATTTAGAAACTGAACAATAATCACGCCCTGACTAGCCTAACAGTGCTCGAGATAACCAGGCGTCTGACACAACTACTTTTCATAAACAATACCGAGCAAGATAAATACAAAAGTAAATTAGTGCAAGGCAAAATACAACTTACACAATCCAACAGGCAAATAATACCAAACACAATAAATTAAACACGCAACAAATTGATTTACACAGCGCAAAAGCACGACAACAAAAACACAAGTTACACAAGATTACAGCACATACGGTGCAAAATAATGGTACACAAAAGTGCACCCAAAAACAAACATGTATAATACCAAATAGAATAAATACACACAAAACACAGCAAAGTACAATGTACAATAATTCACCAGTTACCGAACCAAACACAAATAACTGGGACACATTAAGTGCCAAAATTGATGGTCAACGTGTCGTGTATGGACAGGATATCGCATGTGCAAAATATAAACCGCACCTACAGGTAATAGTCAGCCAAAAAAATTAAATTAAATACAAAGGCAGGCTAATCCGAAATCCGGATAACCTAAAACCAACCCGTTCCCTTTACGCCTGACAGTCGCAAACACGTAGCGCACAATTTCACGTGGGACGCGAACCGTAACAGGACGGAAACAAACTTCACCAGACTTGGCCCAGTAATTAAACGACTACCCCAAAAAACAAGGTGCAAAATTTTTATACAAAATTTGCCCACCTGGTCATGCACACACGACGTTCACTGCTGACACTATGCCACAGCATTGAAACGCAAACTCGTAGTTCACATGCGTACGTATTATACCAACGTGCTTCCATGCGATAGCATGCAAAACAACCACGAGCAGGCACAAAAAACGAAACGGCACGGCACGTTGGTAATTAAAATAAAAATCACGCAGCCAAAACTGACTTATAACCCAATTACTGAAACTCGACCCACCAGCAGCAACATGCACAAAATTATGAAACACGTGCTCCCAGTCGTGACGGCAAGCAATTTAATTGAAAAGCTAGCAACCTCATGATCCCTCTGGTAGTAAATAGATGTAAGATAATAGTTTAAAAAATTGAAAGTAACGGCTTTCTTACTTGATAATTTAATAGCCTCTGGTGAGCTCTATAGCAGTAGCATGCAGAATTGCTAACAAGACATAAATAATATAAAAATGACTTACCGTATCTCACGACTGGGTAGATCCTGACACTCAAGGCAGGATAGACTGGTTGGGAAAAGGATGGGTGAAATGCACGGATTTCTACCTGCCGAGGAGGCCCGTTGACTCGTGGACATTGACACTGAGATGGCTGGCGTACGACAAAAGCTAAAAGTTCATGTGCATGTATGAGCTCTACAAAAGCCATAATGCCAACTTCGGAAAATGAAAAGAATGACCGGTTCGATCCGAAATATCGAACAATATTATTTTTTAATAATATTCGTATGTTTTCTGTATAAATATTTAGTTTTTTTACCAAAATTCAACCCAACTCCTTCTTGTGTTATTTACCATTATAATTATAATCCAAATTCTTTTTCTCTCTTTTGGTTTCCTGGATACACATAAATACTCTGGTCATATCTGTTCAAATTGAGATTTAGTTGTCATAGGATATTATTTTACCTTTTATGTACAAGTTTTTTTTTTTTGTTTAGTTATTACATCATAATACTTAATACAATTTTCATATTATTTTATTTGACAAAACTATGAACAATTTTAATACCAAATATTATAGTTATTTGTAATTTGACAAATATTTTTTAATAATTTATTTACTGAACATAATCATCTAGGCCTATGTTGACTGATTATATTTTTATATTGGAAGACTCATAATCGATCCTGCTTACACTTGTTTTATATTAATTAATTTCTTTAAATATAAACAAAATGTTAATTAACAATTATATTCTAATTACTATAATTCCCTTTAGGGCTTAACTGAATGCACACTTTTAAACCATTGTTTGTGTGATCAATATCTATTAAACTTATAGAACACAAACACTAATAAAGAAAAAAATAAATGTTACTGTCAGTATCATCTGCTACTATGGATTAGTAATTCATTTCATTACATAATTGTTTATAATTACTACCCACTCACAGTTATTCTTAATTGAATACCACTGTATCTCACATCCTCTTACCAATTAATTACACTTGTCTTATATTACATTTGTATCACTTCTTAATTACATTTTACATTTACATCTAAATTTGTATTGTACTTTATATGCCTTTCTATTTGATTCATTCATTATTCATTAAATTTATTATCATTATTTATTTGTTTATGGACTACTCCAAATCTAACTGGGTACTGTCTATATAGTGTAGTAATCTGTCATAGTAATGTCTGTTGTAGGACTTTTGGTTTTTAAATAGGTTCACACTTTTATTTATTATTGTTTCTTCTTTCAAATTATTTTGACTTCAATTTGTTTAGATAACTTGTTGTTATTGCTTGCTGATGTCTTCAACAGTTGAAGTGTATTATATTATTGTATTAATATTGCTTGGTGATAAGATTGACATTTATTAAACAAATTCTTCATTATTATAGGCAAATTGAAACCTACCTTTCTTATCGATACCAATTATTTTCTTCTTTATCTCTGGAGTTTATTTATTTGTATTGGTGGCTTTAACGAATTGTAATTCTTGAGTTTTCTCTTGGTTCATTGTATATTTTATTTATATATTCCATTCTTTTATTAAAATTGATTCCATACGAATGTTAAATGATTCCCCCTATATTAATATGGTATTATGAATGAATATCGGCGTTGAGTGGCCCTTTTACGTCCAATTGCTCATCCGAACATTCACATACCTGGTACAGTACACTCTGGCTGCTGCCCATAAAATAATTCTAGAGTGGCGCCTTAGCCTTCTACACTCTATAAATAAAAATAATTATAAATCTTATATCATTATACACACCATTGGAATCTTTTATCTTCTGAATATTTTTTCTTATTCTACTTTGCCTTCCAATAACTCCATTTATTTATTATATTCAATATTACTGTTGGTATATTTCTTAAGTAGATTTCTTTCTCTTTTATATAACTTCACTTCAGAGTTCAATGATTTATTAGCCTTAATGTCAGTCACCTTTGTTATTCAATACCTCTTGTAATATAGTAGTTTTAATTATCCTTCTATTATTCTATCTGTTTTTATACTGCAACTCTTCTTCAGCAAGTTCATTTTCTAATTAGTTTATTAAATTTCTCTTAGGCTATTGTCATTAATATTGCGCCCCATTATTATTATTATATTACTATATGTATTATTTATGCTTGATTTAATAAGATGTGCTCATTTCTTTTAGAATTTTGGTGTCGTTACAATGTTAGCCTTCCCAAACAGTCCCAACTGCAGACATCTAAGACAGAAGATTTTACCTCCAAAACATTTTAATGCCTGGCAACATCATTACTTGATCACAGAGTACAGGGTATCCTAAGTATTTTTGGTACTTTCCCAATAACCGTACCCACACTCATTTTCGATATTTCGATTATGCGATTATTGGCATTGATATGTAGTGAATATCACATATAATTTTAGTTAGGTAATAGAAATTGTGAAAATTTATTTGTGTGTTTTAATATAGTTTGCTGGTGATTGCAATCATGTTTCACTGTCATATTTTTTATGAAAAATGTTTCTAGCAATAATATAACTCCGATGTGTGCCTGTGATGCTAAAAGTAGACGTCGTTGGGTTAACATGCAAACTAAAATTATACATCGAAACCAATATTCCTTTGAAATAATACTTGCTTTTTTATGAAATTGACATAAAAAATAAAATAAATTGAAGTAAGGCAGTTACTTGCTTGTTACTATACATGTCTCCCTTTTTGTGACAGAACACGTTTTCCACTGCTACTCATTTTTTTCCACTAATACTCATACATCCACATATGCATCATGAAATCCAGATAAAAAACTAACTCGTAGTAAGTAAGGCTGGGTGCTATACATGTCTCTCAATTTTTGTTTCACACAAAATTTGCTTCCAGTGAAGTTCCAAGATTGTACTGAATAACATAAAAAAATATTGGCTGCCTAATGAATAACAAATCTTGTTTTCATTTGTTAATATTTTGTTTCAATCTTATTATTCAGAATTGACTGTATTTTTTACTTTACATTTTCTGTTGTTGTTTTTGTTAAAAAATGTTATGTTCTTTGTTTTTAATGTTACTGTCTTACAAGCACTGTGTAATTAAAAGTCATATTTTTAATACGCCTTCCTAACCATGGCTTTTATTTCTTTAAACAGTAAGGTGAAAAGCAAAAACCATTTTTACCTAACCTTACAAATGAAAACATTATGTATTTTTCCTTTCAATTAAGAAATAGAATGATTTACAATTAGTACACAACTTCTTCTTCTCCACATCGTGGTACCGATATAATCACATATCCAAAACATCAAAATGTACTGTGGGTACGGATATTGGGAAAGTACCGGATTTTCAATGCAGCCGTTACCAAGTACCTTTTTTCCTTATAGTCAGTCAGCGGCTCATCAACTTTAACATCAAAAGAGACTCACATTTCTCATTCTCACTCCAGTATCCTTGAATATTGTATATCTTGCGTTCTGAACTTCAAAATTCAAAGTGAAATACACATACAAAAACAGTACATGCGATAATTTAAATTAAAAAATGAAAAGTCTTGAGTATACATCAACAATATATACAATATTACCAGGGGCGTATCCTGCTTTGACAAGGTGGGTGTGCTGCTTAAAAAATAATCATATCCGTCTACTACGAAACTATTTAATTATCAAGTTTATAAGCTGCATTATTTATGGAAATGCAACAACAAAATAATAATAATAATAATAATAATAAAAGTATCCTAAAAGTTAGTTCAGTCAACTTTTCTCCTGTTTACATCTATTTATAAACAAGTTCTGCTCTTCTTTCTTTACATAAAAACTTCTCAATTACCCTTTCATGAAATGGGTCTTTGAGTCTCAGTCTGTGGAGTATTTCTTTCTCAATAGAAATAATACTTAAACTGCTTAACCTGTCCTCGCTCTGAGTGCTCCTGCAGTAGTTGTGAATGCGTTTTAGAGCCGAAAAAGAACGTTCAACTGAACTTGTGGTACTTGGTATAGTCAGAATTAACTCAGCTAACATGTATACTTCTTTGAATGCGGAAATTAAGTCATTGTTCTTTAGAAACCTGACTAACTCAAAGACATGTAGACCATGAAATTCATCACTGGAATATACCACTAAAAGTTCACTTTTGAGTCTTACAAGATCAAATAATGACTCATACACTGATCCTAAGGACTCCTGAAGGACAGACGGAAAATTTTCCTTGTAAATGGAAAATTTATTAGGTGAGAGGAAATGACAGAATCTCAACTTCGAAACTGAACCATACCTCACATCTATTTGTTGCACAATATTGTCAGTGATTTCACAGAACAATCGACGACAATAGTTGTCCTCAGAGTCCTGACAAATTCTTTTAGTTCTAGGCTCAGCTCCTCTTCTCTCACCTTTAGCTGCTATCCATAGGGAATCAAAACCATTTTGTCTCTTACTTTGCAATTGTTGTACAGTATCAATAACTTTTTGATGACAGTACATTATATCTACAGATTCACTCTGGAGAATATTATACAGTACATCTGTGTATGAAAACAGTTTGGAAAATACTTCCAACAAAAATACGGTATTGAACTCACTCAAAAAAGAGAGAAAACCTCTTGATACTATATCACTTTCCCATTCACTACAGTTTTCCACAATACTTTCAAAAAATTCTATAAGTTGAACACTATATTCTTTGACAGTTTGCACTAACCTTGAAGTAAAATTCCATCTGGTAGGAGCAACTGATGGCAGTTTCCTCTGTACAAATTCTTCCAAAGCAATTGTCCTTTTTGAGGATTGGAAAAGAACGCTGGAAGTCCACTAAGTGTTTGAAAAAAAATCCTGCAGTCTTTTATATTTGAGAGACATTGTTGAAGAACTAAGTTTAAAACATGGGCATAACAATGTGTAGAGAGAGCCTTTGGGTAAGATTCTAGAACTTTAGCTTGAAGCTTGTTCAAGTGACTGCTCATTACTGCGGCACCATCATACGTCTGCCCTACCAATCTGTCACTGATATCAAACTCTTCCACGAAACTTGTCACATGTGCAAATAATCCTTCAGCTGTTCTATCTGAACTTACATCAAGTAAATCCAACAAAGCGTTCACAAGCAGCACCATCCTTAACAAACCGGAGCACAGTTGAAAGTTGGGATTTACATGAGATATCAGACGACTCGTCCAGCATGATAGAAGTGAAGGTTGCTGAAGAAACTTCTTCCTTTATTTCGTCTATCCCGTATAACATCCCGTATAGCATGGATTATGTCATTTTGTATTGCTGGAGATGTACCTCGAAACACAGTAGCTGTTTTTAGATGGTTGTCTAAAAGAGGATCATATGCTCTGAGTGCCTCAAGAAACTCCAAGTAATTTCCTCTGTCTAATGAGTCGGCTGATTCATCATGGCCTCTCAGAGGAAGTTCCTGCTTTGCAAGATAACAAACAGCATCTATTAATCTCTTCAATATGTCTCGATTTTTTTTAAAAAGCTCATTGTGTTTGCTGATATTGTCTTTATGTTGGGAGTCAATTAAAACGTCAATTCTCTCCTTTCCAAACATCTTGCATTTAAGAAATGATTCTACATGAGACTGCGATCTTTCGTGTCGTTCCTGTGCAGAGGATAAATGACTGAGATCGGAAAATCCAGTTTTAGTTCACACTTTTTTCTTTGGAAAAAAGAATACATGGCCAACAAAATAATTTATTTAATTTCTCACAGCCAGTTAACCATGGAATCGAGTTGAAAGATGATACTGAAAAGTGTCTAGTGTATTCTTCCTTTTTGCCCTTGTGTTTAGTTGTTAAATTAGGCAACGGAGGGCATGGTCTTCCATTTGTAACAATTTTAAGTTTTTCTTCGAAACTTTTACATGAAAATCCATTTTTCAAAATGTCATCAATTGTACAATTATGATTTTCTATGATTTAGAAGCACATCACAAAAACAGAATCACGAGTCAACAGAAATTATTCGAAAATCTCAAAGAACTTTAGAAACCATACAACTCTTGGCACGCCTGATTGGTGCGGTACTGAAGCCGCACTCAAGGCACGCTAACACCGCTGCACCCCCACTTTACTTCTCCGCTCCCCTCTGCAAGTCTAGCATGCACTTCTCGCCAGTCAGCTACCTCAGAAATAGCCATGAGAGGTGCGGCCGCTCCCAGCGCACACATTCCTTCCAATAACACATCTTCATTTGAAACATAAGTAGAGTTTTAAATTATTTATTCACAGCAATAATTTTGACACGTGCGGCACACACGTCGCACATATGGAGAATTCGCGCCTGAATAGTACCCTATTATAGCGGACTAATAGGGGCTTTGAGGTATCCCTTAACATTGAAAGTCTGTTGTTACTGTATTTAGCTTGTAGGCCTTATAATAAGGATATGACTTACTTAAACTATGTCTATAAAAGTAGAAATATTTTACTGTATTAATATAAAATAGATAACAGTACAGCAATAAAAAACAGTTATACCTTATACAAAATACTGTATACATAATTATAATAAAAACTTTGTCCAATTTCTGTTTTCTTCAAAAACAAGATGGCTATGTGTCAGAATTACTTTCCATATTTACTGGGATAACAAAATTACAAATTTTTCTATTAGGTTGATTAGGCTTAAGTTCTTTAGTCAGTTTAGTCAATAAGTCCTGAAGGTGTCATCGGACGTGGTCATACTAGGGCGACATGTTTTCATGTTTTGATGGTTTGATTTTTTTATTGTTTTAATGTTTTCATTGAACATACTCAATGACAAAGTTCAAGTGGTCTTTTTATTCCGCTTACTTAAATTTTTTGGGCGTGACTGTCTTTGATTTTTCAACATACCATGTTTCTTATAGATGTTCGTTATAAGCAATGTCCATTTTAATGAGGCCTGTTATAGCATGGGATTACTGTAATTAATTGGTAGTAGTGACTGTGATTAAGAATCACTACAACACTTGCAGTTATTAGAAAATTTTCTATGGTAAATGGCTTTATAAAACTGTTCTGTTGTGTAGGATAATCTTTAGTGGCTCCTTGCTGTGTTACTGTTTAATAGAATTGCCATTTATTTTAATTAATCACCCCCCACCCAATCATGAGGCGTTGTACATCCATAAAGATAACATTACTTTCATTACACAAAGCATTAAATCCTAATACAATATACCTCATGAATACTTACATATATAACCATAATTTAAAATATTACAACAGACTCATAAAATCATAAAATTCATAAGTCTTCATATTACACTACTATGAATGTAATAGTGGCAAAACAATTGTATGATTAAAGTTATCCATGCTGTTTGGCCGTGGTCCATGGTTTATTTTCAAACCAAACGTTTCAACAGCTCCAATGGCTGCCAGTGGAATTTTAAAAAAATTCTGAAAGTAGGGTGTTCACGTCAGGCCCAGAGTACTGTGGTGAAGGCTGAAGATGTCCCGCCAAGCTACCTGTACTTATAAATTCAACAAAGTCCCACGTACAGGTAAAAATGACACCATCAGCCAATCCGAACAGTGCACAGGTAAACTGTACCATGAGCCAATCACAATAAAGATGGTGTATGATTGGCTTGCACCACGCTATGCCATCAGGTACTCAACAATTGTTTACCCCAGAGTACTGTGGTGAAGGCTAATGATTTCCCACGATGCTACCTGTGCTAATTGATACTAATTGCAACCCCCGCACAGGTAAAAACTGCATCATCGGCCAAAGAAGGTGTGTGAGAGGCTCGCATCGCGCCTTGCCATAAAGTACTTAATGCAATGCTTTCACCCCGCCGATTCAGCAGTCTTCTCTGATTACATGTAGGAGAAGGTTGTGTTTCTATGTGCTCTGATTTTACGTTACTTTACAACTGTTTATTTCTGTGTGCAGTATTCTTTACTTAGTGTGTTTAATACAAGTATTCATTAATGCAGTGTAGTGCGCGGCCGTTTTTGTGTTCGTGTGCTGTGAGGCTTCTGGTGAGTATGTGTGTCAGTGCCTGTTAGTTTGAATAACCAGTGCTGGTGAGTTCACCTCTCCTCTAACCACCTTTGGCGTCCATTTCGGGCTTCCGAAATGGCATCAACTAACCCCGAAATTCCTTTGCCGGAACCGTTACGCTCTCTCTTGAGTGCTTCTGGTTCCGCTCCTCTGTCTACACCTCTCCCCCGTGATAATAATTGTGACAGTGGCAGTGATAGTGATATTTCCGATGTCCATATGGGAAGTGCTGGGTCGGGAGATGAAGATTTTTCGCTTGTGAATGGCAAACGCGCCAAACGCAAGCGAAAGCTGGCTGCCGCCTGTCAGTCTCCCGCCTCACCAACCCAGCTCGCTGATCATGGTAACAGCGGCTTGCAGGCCACAAATCTTGCTTCCTCTACAACCAAGCCTGACCCTACTACCCTTAAGTTTCCTCCTATTATCATCCCTGATAATAGGAATTATACTCAACTCCTTGCTGCTCTTCGTTCTGCCCTTCCTTCAACGTCCGTGGAAGCGAAATGCTCAGGCAAATCGCTGAAGCTGGGCGTCAAATCCATTACTGACTTCCGCGCTGTTCAGCACTTTCTGTCAGTGCGGAACATTTCCTTCCACACCTTCGCTCTCCCTGAGGAGCGTGAGGTGAAAATTGTGATTCAGGGTATTCCCTACCATACCTCCTCCGAAACTATCATGCAGGAACTGACGACTCTTGGGTATTCGCCAACAGCTGTGTCGGTTTTGCACGCTGGCAAAGGGGACAATAAGCATCCTGTGAATTCTTTCCTCGTTAAGTTGCTAAAGTCTGGAAATTTTGAGGAGGTCTATAGCCTCCAAACACTCCTTCCCCTCCAAGTGACTGTCAGATCATTTGACCCGCGCCCAGGCCCTGACAGTGTTTCAACTGTCAGGGCTTCGGGCACTCTTCCCTTTTCTGCCACGCGCCCCCACTTTGCATGCGGTGTGGGGATTCTCAGCGTGGCAGTGATAAGCCTCGTGTGTCGGGATATATCCCATACTGCTGTAACTGCAAGGGCGCCCATCCGGTTAGTTACCAGGGTTGTATAAAATATATCGAGGCTGAGAGACAGCAGCGATCTGCGCGCCCTGGCGCGCAGCTGGCCCTACCCCTAATCAGCGAGAGGCCTTCCCCCCTCTCTGGTTCATCAGTCAAGGTCCCGGCAGCGACTCCTGTCACTCCCGCGGTCTCAGTCCCGCCTGTGACGGCTCCACTACCAGCGCCTGCCGGAGCGCCCGGCCCTTCCTATGCAGCTGTCGCTGCCAAGACATCATCATCAACCACTTCCGCCCGCAAGGGTTCCAAAAAGCGCTCTCGTCGCCGGACTCCCGGCCGACGTCATCAGCAGGCTCGACCTGCCCAAACTCAGCGGGACTCTTCCGCCCCTGTCATCGCCCAACCTCCGCGTGAGCAGGCCACAGTTCAGTCCGCTAGCCCAGCGCCATCTGTAGTCCTGGCCGAAGTTTCTCAGGAACGTCCGCGCGGGTCCCGGAAACTTTCTCGGGCTCCAGCGGACCCCCTGACGGCTTGGGCCACTACACTAGTAGAAAGCATCAGGTCTGCTCCTGATACCTCGACTGTGCTAATGTTAGTCTTCCAATCCCTCTCTGCTCTCTTCCCTCTGCTCCCCCTTAATGACTAGATCCCTGCGGATCGTCGCTTGGAACGCCGATGGCGTTTCCTCTCGTCGATCTGAGCTGGCGGCTTTCGTCGTGGAGTACGACACTGATGCCGTGCTTCTCTCCGAAACCCATCTAGCCTCCTACCACCGATTCTCATTACCTGCCTACACTTGTTATCGTCAGGATCGTCCTCTACAGCCGCGCCATCCCCCGTCTGGGGGTAAGGTGATTCTGGTCCACAGGTGGATATCCCATAGGCCACTACCCCCCCCCCCCTCAATACTCGACTCATCGAAGGTTGTGCAGTGGCGGTGGACGCCGGCAACTCGGAGTTATGGATTGTTTCCGCGTATCACTGGCATCGCCTGAGCCCGCCTCCCCCGCCTGAGGAGTGGAACGCTCTCCTCGACCATCCAATCTCGACGATTGCAGCCGGTGACTTCAACGCCAAACATCCTTCTTGGAACAGTAGGGCTACCAACGCCTACGGCAACTCGCTCCGCCGGTTCGTCCTAGACGATCCGGATACGCACGTCATCGGCCCTGATGATCCTACCCACTACCCCTATGCCGGTCACAAACCGGACGTTCTTGATGTAGTTGTAGTCAGGAACGTGGCCCATAACATCCAGGTCTCGTCTGTGTCAGACCTCTCGTCTGATCACAATCCCCTGCTAATAACTGTTCGAGATGTGTCGGCTTCACCTCGACCTCCCGCTGGTCCTGCTAGGAGGGTCAACTGGGGTTCCTATCACGACGAGCTCTCTCGAAGGTTACCATCTGTCCCAGCGGACCCAATTGCCACTCGTGACGATCTGGATCTCCGTGCCACTCATCTTCAGGAGTTGGTCCAAGGTGTCATAGATCGACACACATACAATGTTGAGGTGAACAATCGCAAATCGACCCTTCATCCGGAAGCTATCCATGCCATCTGGCTTCGGTGCAAGCTCCGCCGCAGATGGCAACGCACCCGAGTTCCTGCCGTCAAACAACGGTTTCAGGCCCAGTCTCTTTACGTCCAGCAG
The DNA here is from genome assembly GCA_034769895.1 of Magicicada septendecula. Classification (NCBI taxonomy): domain Eukaryota; kingdom Metazoa; phylum Arthropoda; class Insecta; order Hemiptera; family Cicadidae; genus Magicicada; species Magicicada septendecula. The sequence continues at coordinate 68,365,504 of CM068371.1, forward strand.
CTTCTGCGGGACGTTAACTCTGATCAGTGGGACTCATATCTTGAGTCCCTTGAAGTCGACCATGCCTCCGTCTGGACAGCAACGAGTCGCCTTACCCACAAGAAGCGTACTCGCACAACCGGTTGGATACCCCAAACGGCATTGTTTCTTCATCGGAAGGCAAGGCTGAGGTCTTCGCCGACTGCCAAGGCTGCACGGAGACTCAATTCACCGTTTATAGAGGCGTCTCGGACCCTGCCCACTCAGTAGTGGTTCAGGACTTCATATCTGGATATTTTTCCCACCCTCCACCTGACCCTCCCGCTCTCTTCGACAGGGACGAACTAGTTTCGTCTATCTGTCGTCTGAACCGCCGTCGCGCCCATGGTCCTGATCGCATCGGGGCCGAAGCTTTGCAATATCTCCCGGTCTTGGGCGTTGAATTGGTCCTGGATCTGTTCAACTCTAGTCTCCGGCTGCACTACTTCCCCCGCCTGTGGAAAAATGCCAACATCTGCATGATTCCCAAGCCCGGCAAGCCTAGAATGCTTGCAGACAGCTATCGTCCCATATCGTTGTTGCCAGTAATCTCAAAGGTGTTTGAGCGTCTCCTACTAGCCCGCATCTGGCCGCTGTTGGATAATTTTATTCGGAGCGAACAGTGCAAAATTTTGCACCGCAAAAAGTGTTGCAGCCTACCCAGGCAACAGCTCTAGGTAGACTCTTGAATCGGCAGGGTGAAAGCATTGCATTAAGTACTTTATGGCAAGGCGCGACGCAAGCCTCTCACCACACCTTCTTTTTTTCTGATTGGCCGATTATGCAGTTTTTACCTACGCGGGGGTTGCAATTAATATCATTCAACACAGGTAGAATCACAGGAAATCATTAGCCTTCACCACAGTACTCTGGGGTAAACAATTGTTGAGTACCTGATGGCATAGCGTGGTACGAGCCAATCATACACCATCTTTATTGTGATTGGCTCATGGTGCAGTTTCTGCCTGTGCACTGTTTGGATTGGCTGATGGTGTCATTTTTACCTGTGCGTGGGACTTTGTTGAATTTATAAGTACAGGTAGCTTGGCGGGACATCTTCAGCCTTCACCACAGTGCTGTGGACCTGTCGTGAACATCCTACGTTCAAGATTTCTTTAAAATTCCACTGATGATGGCAGCCATTGGAGCTGTTGAAACGTATGGTTTGGAAATAAACCATGGACTATGGCCAAACAGCCCAGATAACTTTAATCATACAACTGACACCGGCCGTGAAAGCCTTAGGACTATGTTAGTGGCAAAACAAGTTGGGGTTAAATTTTATGATTTAGGCTGTAGAGATATTAAAATTTATACTAGTACGAATAATACAAAACACACACACACACACACACACAATACAGTGTTATAATTATAATATTAACCATTCAAGCATAGTACAATATTATAATATTTATATTATTGTAATTATAAACATTTACATGTTGCATGCTATATACAAGAGTCATCCAAAAAGTAAAGCACATTTATGCATTACAAACAAACCAAGTACCAGTATAACAAATTGTGTATCATGTTCAATAAAAATCAAAAGCTCTGGATGTTCTGGAAAATAAAAAATAAAAATGATATTCTGGATGACCCTGCCTTGTGAGCGATGTCTTGATCAAAGAAATCTACAATAGTACATGCTTCACTACTGATGAACTACAGACACAATTTCCTCTATTTCAAGATTTCTCCTTCAAGATAATATTACTGAATAGACAGACACTAAAAATCTTTCTCAGACGAATTCCTCGATGACTGTCTGCAAGACACAAGAAAAGTCAAATGGGAGAGCCCATGAAATGTCCTATTCAATCCAAGAAGGGGGTGTACCATTCTTTACTTTCGAGATGGCTCTAGTAATAGGCCTATAGAGTGTCTCTTTCTTCTTGCATGCGTGCACATCCACACACGATGTAGATCAAACTTCGAATTTCACACTTGGCACTTTGAATTTCGATTTTGACACAAACTGAACTACAACAAAATTAACTAAACAGAATCACACAACTACTGGAGGATTACACGAGCAGGTGCTATATACAGATGTTCTTTACTTTCTGGATAAGCTTTGTAGAAACATTTCATATACTGAACACATCACTATGTCTTCTGAGATATATATACCTTGTGTTTGCAGCATTCTATTAGCAGATTCACTAATCCTTGAAAGACACTTAGAATATCCTCTGGTTCAACACCTAGTTTGCTGGCAGCATTCTGACACTGTTTTAAGTTGGGGCCCTTAGTCAAATACTCAACACTTAACTTGCAAAACTCCTGTAACACTTAACAAACATACTAGATTTTCATCACATTAAGTAGCTAATATCTAAGTTATTTGTATGCCAATTCTGAGTGATTATGTCATTATATATAATTATTTTCATGCTTTTTATAAGTTCAAAGGAACTATGTAAGGATACAAAGTACTGTAGTAAAGAATGTGCAACAAGTTATAACAATCTTTATTCAGAATATTAGAAAATTAAAATTTGTATTAATAATCATTTAAACTATCATTTAATCATTTTAACAGTTGGAGTCTTCATCATTCTTAACGTTCAATGGCTGCTCACTGCACACTCTCACTCTGGCTGTTCTTTGAAATATAAATTCTGTAAATGGTCAACTAAATGGTGTTTCATATACGTCCATACTGAGGTATATTTTCTCAAACCTCTTCCCTTAAAGCAATCATTATAAAGACAGACTTGTATTTCAAGTCTATGAAGATGTAACTTGTAACAGTTACTGGCCATGAGGTGTATACATTTAAATAGCATGATCAGGGCCGGATTAAGGTATCTTGGCGCCCTAGGCTAATTATATTTTATCGCCCCCTCACCTCCCATAGGCTACTCTTACATTTATTTCCAAGGGGCTGAATGAAGCTTTGAACACCCTACAATATATTTCTTAGTTAGGAATATTTCAAATATCTTACTGTTTTTGGAAATAGTCTCAAGAATTGAAAACTGAGGCTATTTTTCAGAGATTGTTTTAGAGTTCACCTTCAACCATTTGTAGTTTGCATGGCTTTTATAAGGAAAAAATTAACTAAGTAGTTACAGAATTATAACAGTTTTATTAAGAGTACATTTAACATCATTTACACAAAGAAGACAATCAGTTAAGTATCTTGTGGATTTGTTAAGACTCATGTAAAGTTCAAGCTAGATTCTTTGTTCTTGCTTTAGATTGAGCAAGTGTTTAAATCACCTCACTGAAATCAAGTCCTTGCAGAAAGTCACTTTCAATGAACAAGAAGGCTACACCGCTGACTCATAACCAGAGAAAACAGTTTGGAAAGCACTTCTATTATTTATTTACAGTTTTACCATAATTTCTCGCAAACAGGCGCCTGTGTTCAAAATCAACTCAAATTTTTATCCTTGTAATTTATTACTAATTTTACATTTAGCTGTAAAATTTTATTATTTTTTAGCTAAAATTTTGCGCCCCCCAAAGTGCCGCGCCCTAGGCTACTGCCCCTAATGGTTAATCCGCCCCTGAGCATGATGCCAGCAAACACGTACAAACCAACTCCCATACTACATATTAGCATTTAATGGTCACAAGTCAACAAGGAGAGTTAATGTCTAGCAAATATTCAACTACCGGTATCTTCAATTCTTACCTAATCTACAACTGAATGATAGTATTGATAGACGTTACAAAGTGGCCTACATTTTGTGCTATCAACATATTTCGATTCTGTGCCTGGTCTCTCATTATACACGACTTTTTTTGTTATATTCTTCTTTCATAAAAGAATTAAAAGAATCAGATATACCAGCCTCTTTTTTCGGAATTAGGCCTATCTATTTGAAAGTTATAACTTGCTGAATATTTAACTGACTTCCTACAATTTAAAATAAATACACAATGCTTTCATATGTACTTAAAACATTTCACGGTCTTTTTACAACCTTCAACAACATACTGCAATTTCACTTGTGATAACAATACATACTACTGGAGGAAGAAATTCTCTGATATTATAATGTTCCCCTCAACATCACTGACTATACATCCGTCTAAATGGACTGTAATTAGATGCAATTTGGTATACATCTTGTCAATGCAGTAAATATAAAGGCTCCTACTCTATCTAAAAAGTAAATCTACCATCCTCTTCTTCAATCCAATAAATTTTTCTCTTATACTCCACATAAAACAATAATATCTGTTACCAATTTCCAACGGATCAGTTACATCATAGCACATAGGTACTGAAAGGCTTTCTTACATTGGAAAATCATATTTATCTTTTGATGGCCAATAAACACAGTCAAAAACTCCTTTTAGGATCCTCTCTTGCTATCTACATGGGATACCATGTTAATCACCCCGCAATTGAAGTTACTTAAGTCATTGATTACTATTATTGCCCTGCTCTGGTACAGTCATAACAGAAGCTTTTATACGGTAAACAATTCTATGAAAACAGCTGCGTGAACAGTTGAATCTCAAAATGTTGAAATACTTAACCTATACCTACTGTTAACTACATAACCTATTACTGGTAACGTGTCCTTAAAAGTAAATAGGTATCACTTACCTTGTACGTTTTGAGAGAACAGGAGGCTGATATCAGCTTTGTGGTGTTCTTTAAATGTCAAAATCATTGTTTTTTTATTTTCAGTACCTCACCAAGAATGTCATTATTAACAAATAACAAATCGTTTCGATTAAAAAAAAAAAATCGATATATGACTATATCGATATGTAACTCTGACATTCAGCACATGAACAGTGTATAAATGCATGTATTAATGTAGTCTTGAACAGAAATTCATCTCCGAAGATTTAATATCTAGTTTTCTGAGCAACTTAGTTTCCTTTCTGGCCTTTCCTTCATGCATCAGCTGATTAGACTATTAGATATCACTGCGGGCGCCGGTCGCAAAGGCACACCAGTCGGCATCTCCCGACTTCTAAACAGTTTCGATAGTGCCTGGCACGTCGGGCCCTTTTTTTTCTAATAGCTTTATGTCAGAGAGAATAGACGACTACCGTCAAAAGACCACGAGCCACTGTGGGTATTCCTCAAGGAAACACGTCCTAGGCTCCCTTCCGTTTTCTGCCTACGTTGACGACAGTTCCAGAGAACCTGGAGTGCAGATTGCACTTTCTACTAACGGCATCACAGGGATCATCATCATCGTTATACGCTATAGCGTCAGCTCGATACATTCACTGACTAGACTTACAAAGCTGGAAAGCTACTTAACATTATATTTTGTAATGGATTCTGCGGTGGTATTATCAAATCCCTGCCATGGAAAGAACCGCGAGAGTGTATTCGAATAAGCAAAATGTACTAGCGCTGGTCCACGAAATTCAAGTAGCCTACGGTAATTATCCAACTTGATCGTCGACTCATCTGGTGTTCACAGTCAGTTAGTACGGCCTGAAAACCAGGTAAGACGATCATTAGCACGTATCGTATGATACCTTTATTTACTTCCATTTGGGGATACCTTGTCGCTGTGCATTGAAAGAAGGTGCAAAGGGTTCTCAACAGAGGCCTCAGGCCCAGGCCAGTGGCGAAAATCCTTGCCGATTTTCTTTTTGCTTGGTGGAAAACGGACTGGGTATTCGATCTTTAGGCAATATTGCGAGTTATCTTGCTATTAAGTTTTACGTACGAGTAGGTCCCAGACAATACCTCGCAGCTGGATTCAGTACACTGTATACGTTCTGGAAACAGCATCCGTAAAGTGGACTGATTTTATTTAGTACTAGCAGGTACCCGCGGCTTCGCACGCGAATATTTTTATATGATTGTTGTGGTAACTGTCGAGTTGGTAAATTGCTAATGGTACATCTATATTAATAATATTCTTATAGTGTAGCCTAAGTTATGAATATCCAAAAAGTGAGAAGCAATAGATCCATCATTCATGTTTCCTCGATACGTAAAATCAAAATTTGATAATTTAGTAGATATTTACAAACGTGCAGTAACACAATTAGATAAAATGTTTATTCGTATAGAATAATACAAATAATGAATACATAAGTATGTTGATATGAGTTAGTCGAAATCTTACGTGCTAAGCCAGTCTTAAACTATTTGGTAGAATCCTTATATACGTAAATGTGTCACAGTCCAGTATACTCAGTTTTTATATACATTTTTACATCAGAGCCTCGTTATAAACTACTTTTTTCGTTCTGCCGTTATCAGAGCAAATAAAGAGCTCGCTGCTTCTGCTTACTCGAGAACATGTCACATACAGTTGTCCGTGAGAAAAGCAAGCAGCTCTTAAATCCACACCAGCTGTACGTAAAGTTTGCCCTTGTGACTTATTGATAGTCATTGGAAAGCATAAATTAACCGGAAACTGAAGGCTTTTAAATTGAAATGGAAAGTTATTGGGTATGAATGGAAATCTTGGGATAAATACTGTTTCTCCTGCATCCTCTTCGTTTTAAACTGTATTAATGGAGTGATGTTTTTTCGTCTCCTGGAAATTTATGCAATATGCAGCTATTTATGGCATTTACTTGTTCGTTTTTTGGTGCTAGTATCACACGCTCACATAACCACACATCATTGTGCAAATTTATAGACTCAATATGTCCATAAACCTTTTCGATCAACTCTGCCAGTGAAGAACTGTACGACATAATGATGGCGGTAAACATATCGCACCGTCTGTATCTAGTATCTTATCATATCCAAGGTTTAATAAAGTAGTAGAAAATTCGTGAATATCTGCATCACCTCCAAGTTGGACTCTCATGTTTATTGTGAGTGATACTGTTTGAACGGTACGCTATATATTCGATCGTTTGACGCAAGCGTTTATTTCATCAGCTCTGGTACCTCGCGTAACTACGGGCAATGTTTGTCTGAAATCTCCGGCAAAGAGAAAAGTTATTCCACCCATAAATCTGTTGTCATTGCGCAAATCTCGTAGAGTTCTATCGAGAGCTTCTACTGATTTTTTAGGGGCCATAGTGCACTCATCCCAAACAATCAAGTCTGCATTTCTAATCAATTCTACTTTAGCACTATTTTTGGAAATATTGCACACTGGAAATTCGCTGCAATTCAAATCTATTGGTATTTAAAAAAAGGAATGAGCCGTTTTTCCGCCAGGTAATAATGTAGCAGCGATTCCCGAGGAAGCTGCTGCTAATGCGATCGTGCCTTCGCTTCTTAACTTCGAAAGAGTTAATTTGATTAAAAATGTTTTACCTGTGCCTCCTGGTGCATCAAGGAAAAATGCATTTCCAGATTTACAGTAAACACTTTGAAGAATGAGTTGATATATATTTCTTTGTTCGTCTGTCAGTAATATTTCATTCTCTTCAACTGTAGAAAGTAGCTGTTGTCTGTCATAAGTGGTTTCAGAAAGATATTCCTTTGAAATGTTTTGCACGGTAGACTGTGGATTTGGTAATCCGTATTGAGCTATCGGATTACCACCGACAGAAGTAACAAAATCTCGTAAAAGCAGTAAACAACTATTTTCAATGCTTTCCTTGTATAAACTCAAATCAGCATCAGGAATTCGACGCATAATATCTCGAATCAAGTATTCAGAGAAGTGGTCTTTGTAATTAATCCACAATGCACTCGGGTTTGAAATACTGCAGAACACCAACTGTTGCGGTTTGGAAGCTCTTGAAGAATCGCGAGTTATTCCAAAGACGCTAATAAGGAAGGCTGGATTGTTTGTTAGAAAGAAGTGGACTGTATTTAAGATATTGAACATGCGTTTATTGAATAATTTGGTTTGTTAGTTACGATCGGCACGTTCGGAAGCATTTGAGGCGATAATGCCCGAGATTAATTTTGAATGAAATCGTGGTCCATTGCAGATGGACGCAGGTAGACGATTAAAGTGAAATGTTATAAATGCATGCTGTGTAATAGCCAAAAGCCGCGGCTGTAAGAGAAGTGTTTAACGAGAGTTGCGCTCGGAGTCGTGTTATAAACTGAACTAATACTGGCTTGCAGTCGGCTAGGCTGGCCGATTGCAAGGTTTGATAAACGCGTGACGTCATCCGCGCGTGCCGTGCAATGTTAGTAGACTGCTTACAGCTGATAAAACAGTACAAAGTTTAAACATACTGCCCGCCAAAATCGGGACGATTTTGTACATTAACGGTTAAATTGAACAATATAATAATTAGACTTACATGTCGTAAGCGATACAATAATTGGCGCACTGGCCAGAGAGCAATGACATAATGGACATAATATAAATTCAATTAACAATCACCAAGCATACAATAAATTGACCCTTACGCCAATAGCAAGGGCTTACTGACGTTAAAATTACTCAAAACATAATAGTAATACAATACGCACAATAATACAATAATTAAGTAGGTATTGATCGTTCCCAAATGATACCCCTTGATATTTGCCAAGCATTACAATAAATTGATAACACCATAAAAAATACAATAATTTCCCCATGATATTGACATAACAACCCCAATGAATTTCATAATGTTTTGACCCTTAGAAAATACAATACATATATAGAATAATTGCCACTATAACTGACACTTGTGGTTCTCAGAATTTGAATCACACAAACATATTAACGATACACAACATTCATAATAATTGATAGTACATATGAGACACAGTCACTATTTCTGTAATAGCTAGCGACACTTAACAATGTTACAATGCTTATGATACAATTGACTTGTATGCTCGCCCCGGGGAATGTCCCGGGCGTGTTCCATGTAATGTGACACGCACACACCCATACACACACACACACACACACACACACCGTAAGGCACGCAAACGACTAGCTTGTTGCCACCGGAAGGGGGCATAATTTGTGGATGGGTCGGCGTAAGATACCTAGCGCGGTGCGTACTTCTGCGACGCGTACTAAGGAATCTTGACCCGGAAAAACATTGGTAATTACCCCACGCTTCCATTCTAGAGGGGGGGAATTGTCATCCAAAATGAGGACAAGTTGTCCGACCTTCAAATTTTTAAATGGGGTGCGCCATTTATTGCGCTGCTGCAGCTGGTGCAGATAATCCCTAGACACACACACACACACACACACACACACACATGGACACACACCCACACACACACACACACACATGTGAATAGAGCGATATATGCCTTGGTCGTGGACTTAGAGCGCTGCCCGCCATGGCGCAAAAGCACCGGACCTGCGTAATCCCCGGCCGACTGTGAGAATGGCCTTGACGGCGTGACCCTAGAAGAGGGTAATTGACCGAGTAATTGATTCGCGCCTTTAGCCCGGAAACGAAAACAAGTGACACACTTATGTATCACTGAGCGGATATAGGACTTATCGTGTATGATCCAATACTTAAGCCTAAGCGAAGCTTGAGTTGATTGCACTCCAGCGTGCAACAAACGGATGTGTTCGTATTCAATTATTAATCTCGTGAGATGAGAGTGCGGGTGTAAAATTATTTGGTGTTTAGTCTCGTAGCTAAGTGGGGAGAATTGTAAGCGTCCACCCACTCTTAAAATGCCTGATTTATCCAGGAATGGGTTGAGAGCAAGAATTTTACTACTGCGTGGAAGGCACCGGTGTGCCTCAAGTTCCCTAACCTCTACGTCGAAATGCAACTTCTGAGATTGCCGGACAAAAACCAAGAGCGTGTCAGACAATTCTTGAGCCGACAAAAAGGACGTGTCTCTATCAACCACCGCGAGCCTAGAATTGGGAAGAAATCGACGGCAGTAGGCGAAGACGCGAATAAGCCTCGTAAGAGATGAATAGTTTTCAATGTAACTATGTGTTGAGGACGCGACAATTAGTGAGGTTTGAGCCTGCTTGCGACGTTCCTCTTCAATGTCGGGAAAGGTACAGGGAGTATTAATGTCGAACGCGCTGACCGGCCATGAGGCCGCATCACGAGCCAACCAGGAGGGACCACGCCACCATTGAGCATGACAGTGCAGACTACGAGGGAGGCAACCGCGCGATAAAACGTCGGCAGGGTTGTCATTCGTGAACTCACTATAATCCTTGTAAAGGGTAGGGTTCTGCTTGAATTTGAATTCTAACGATTGGAATCTTCGTATTGCTCCGCGGAGAGAATCTCCCAAATAAGATTTATCAGATCTGCGGGGCAGGGCTACCACGAATCTCCCGTCGCGATTGCGGCTAGTGTTTTCCACGAAATGCCTTTCACACGGTGAGTCCTCAGATCGGGTTTCGCGACTAGAGATTTCCTCCAACTTCCAAAATTCCTTTAGTTGCGAGGAAACCTGATTATCATCCTTACAGACCATAAATGAAGAAACCGTTCTAGTCATATCGACGTTGAATGGTAAGTCACCGGCCAAAATAAATCCTAACTTGGTTTCCTGAATTATAGGAAAGTGTGGTCCGCGCGTATATTTCACAGGTTCAATTAATTGTAGAAAATATTGAGCGCCGATTAATATATCGACTTGCGACGAGCAATGTAGGTGAGGATCCGCCAGGAATATGCGCTTGGGTAAATTTAAAGAGGTAAGATTGAACGACTCCGCCGGTAAATTATTAGCTATACTGGGTAATACTGCACAATGTACGTTTAACGTGAAGGGTTTATAGCGTGAATGTAGCCTTACATTAGTGCTGAAGTCAGCCTGGGAAAGCGAGTTGTTTATACCCGTGATGGGCAATTGCGATTTAACTAATTGGAGGCCCAACCTGCGGGCGAAATCCATTGTGCAAAAGTTCGCTTGAGAACCGGAATCCAGTAATATCCTAACGGGAAATTTTTTGCCGACCTTATTGTATGTCATACAGACGGCGGTAGATAACAATACCGATTTATTGGTCTGTGATTTCAGTGAGCACTGGTTGTTAACAGAAGTTACGTCCCTGTTGGGGACATGAATCGTGGTGTGGTGACGCCTAGAACATTTTTTACATGAAAATTTGGAGGGACATTTTGAACCCTCGTGTCCCGAACGGAGACAGTTTAAGCAAAGTTTGTTTTTTAGTAACGCATTTTTTCTATCAGGGATAGACAGCGATATAAATTGTGGGCAATCGCTAAGTCTATGTCCACCGTTACATAGCCTGCATAAATTATTTCTAATATGTGAGTGGAATGCGCCCTTTGGAGTGCTTATCTGTTTAACTGCTTTGCGATAAGGAGACTTATCGCTTTTGTTCAACCTGCTCGTTGGGCTAGTCGCGTTATCGATATTTTGCAGTAGTTTCCTACGTGAATTTAAAAAATTTATAAAATTATTAAAATCAGGGAGTTTATGCTCCGATAAACTCTCTTTCCACAAACGTAAAGTGTAACTGTCAAGTTTTTTGGCTAGAGAATTTACGACAATAATTTCAAACGTGTTGACTGGCAGTTTGAGATTATTTAAAGCGTTTATATTTGCAGAGATTTGATCAATAAATTGCGATATGCTACCTTGGGATTCCTGCTGAACTAATGGTACGTCTAGGACATTCCACACGTGGTGAGCGGAGACAATCAGCTTACTATCATATCTATTCCTCAACAGATCGATAGCCACCGCGTAATTTTCATGTGTTATGGGTAATGATTTTATTACGTTAAGCGCCTCGCCATGTAATGACGAGTGCAAATAATGAAGCTTCTGTATATCTGTCAGGTCTGTTCTGACATGAATTAGTTCCATAAAAATATGGTAATAATGTTGCCATTCCACAATACTACCCTCGAACCGTGGTAATTTTATTGGTTCCAATTGAATGGGGGTTGTTTTAGGCTGTTTACCATCAGTATTAATTAGTGGTTTTTGGTTCAAGTGCTCAGATTGCTCCAACAAGTGTTGCAATTTACATTCTATAGCACAGAGATCGTCCTCCGTTTGCACTCTATCACTTGTTGACGCAACGTCTGCTTCCTCAGCCTCGATTTGTGACTGTATCTCGTCATATTTGGTGGATAATTCCATCAAATGACGCAGTTTTATTTTGAGCGCATGAGGATCGCTGTTTAACAAATCAAAATTATCCGCGAAGGTATTTATTCGGGATATTGAGGCCTTAATTGTACCTCGTTTTTTTATCAGAGCCCTTACATCGGCCATTATTACAGTTTGAGATAAAAAAGGGAAAGATATTTAGAAACAATTGAGCATCGAGCATGTGAACCACAAACTTAATTTTGAATGAGTTTAAATACGTTTGGTAGCTAGCGATCGTTGGTTTGAACATAAACTTACTCTCTCTAACTAATCAAACTCGTTGGCAGTTAAATTATTGAAATTATAAATCTAAATGATTACAAAGTATAGCTTTATCTTTAAAGTTCTGACTGATAATGAGCTGCCAACCATCTATTAATTTATATTGTGTAATAAGTTAATTGTTTATATAAATATGTCAAAAAATACACACTGAGTGAAATATTATTAAAAATAAATCAAATATAGGAATATAGGTAAAGTTTATAGTCACGTGGCCGTCGATCCATTCGTGATGAAGCTGGCTTCGATCCCGTTTGGAGCTGCTACACCTCCTGTCTCTGCCGGTCAGCCGTTGCCTCATGTTGTACCCTCCATCAATTAAAGCTGTGGAATCTCGAAAATGTTGTCCTGTTTCGTCCCGTCGTCTCTGGTCTACTGCTTGGCCGAATCTTGTCGAGATGACTGCGACGTGATTCACGATAATGGTGTCGCTCAGGACGAAAATGATGCCCGTCTGTCGTGATTAACTTCGGATTGGTTTTTCCAGAAATGATGTATATAAATAAATGCTGTCGCCTGTGTACTCAGGTATGAGAAATCTGTGCCGTTGGTACCAAAAATGATGTAGTTTGTTTTGGCCTGAAAATATGATATCCTGCCTGGTTGGACCAAAAATGATGTCGTTTTTGGCCTGAAATGTGAAATCCGGTCCGGTGGGACCAAAAATGTTGCGGCCCGGAGGACCAAAAATGTTGCGGTTTGGAAGCTCTTGAAGAATCGCGAGTTATTCCAAAGACGCTAATAAGGAAGGCTGGATTGTTTGTTAGAAAGAAGTGGACTGTATTTAAGATATTGAACATGCGTTTATTGAATAATTTGGTTTGTTAGTTACGATCGGCACGTGCGGAAGCATTTGAGGCGATAATGCCCGAGATTAATTTTGAATGAAATCGTGGTCCATTGCAGATGGACGCAGGTAGACGATTAAAGTGAAATGTTATAAATGCATGCTGTATAATAGCCAAAAGCCGCGGCTGTAAGAGAAGTGTTTAACGAGAGTTGCGCTCGGAGTCGTGTTATAAACTGAACTAATACTGGCTTGCAGTCGGCTAGGCTGGCCGATTGCAAGGTTTGATAAACGCGTGACGTCATCCGCGCGTGCCGTGCAATGTTAGTAGACTGCTTACAGCTGATAAAACAGTACAAAGTTTAAACACCAACATTATTGCAAAAAGTTCTCACATTTTGTCAGGTCTAGCAAATAAACTTGCCTCTGACAATGTGTCGTCCCAATGATTGTCATTCTCTAGGAGATCAAGAGCTTGGCATGCAGCTTGGATGAATTACATTGTCGACAGTCTTGATATTTTCAAATGAAGTTGGGCCACGTATATTGTGCAGAAGTAAACGAAGAAAATAACATTCATGATTGTTTGGATGAACTGTATACACTCGACCCAATACGTGTTCACGATATACGTTCTCGCTCCCTTCAATAAGACTCCTCAACGTCTACGTTGAAATTTTCTTGTCTGCCTATTGAAAGTGTAATATGCTGGGACTTCTTCGTACAACAAAGTTTGGCAAAGTCATCTTCCCGACATAGATAAAAAAATGCCATGAGAGTCGTGTTTCTTGGATTTTCTATTCTTCCGTGCAAATTATCTTCACAAAAATAAACTCTCTGCCCATTTTCGAGATGTACATCTAGATGAATAATAGGTGGAAAACGCTCATGTATAGGGAAAGAGAAGATTCTCCATATAGCTTCAGATGTGGTTATGTATCGACCATTTTGAAACTGTAATACCTCATCGTAAGAATTTTGTATACCAATCGTAGCTAAAGCGGAGCCTTTATTGACGTATTTACATATATATTTAATGGATTTTACACTACTACACAATTCAACATTGATGTGAGCACCAAAAGCTCGTGAAAGGACCGGTGAGTATGGAGCTACCCATCTATTGTCAACTATCAAAATCTCATCTCTCAAACGGATTTCACACTGAAAACCTCCATCTTAGTCGGCGATAATTAGGGTAGCTGTCATCTTTTATCGTCGTTTCTTTTGTAAGCGATTTAGGATATCGTTTAGTACACTCACCCTCCTTCATACATGGTGACTGCATTAATTGTTCCACATGGGCCATGAATCATATGTGTTTTAACTATATCATAAAGCTCTGGATCTTTATCAGGGTCCGGCAGCTCTGCATTAATCACAGAATCTATCTGATCTGGTCGTATTTTTTCTTCTAACCAGAGCAAAATATGCGCATGCGGCAAACCTCTTTTTTGCCACTCTACGCTGTACATGTAGCAGACAACTAAGCCAAAAATTTTACCTTTCACTAAGAAATACATTAATTTCTTCAATTTCAGAAGAAATACGCGTGCTACCAAGTCGTGTCAATTGTTACTTTCTATTACTTTACCTTACCAATTTCCACCACGTAACTTCTACTTACTGCGTGCGATCTTTTTACGCACTCGCCCTGATTACACTTTACACTGACTTACCAAAACAGAAGACTCCAAATTACTTATAGGTCGCCACCAATATCTTTTAGGACAGATATGGAGACCTTAAAACACTTTCACTTACCAGGTTCGTTAGACGAAATTTTCCATACGGGATAGGTGATGTTAATTTGGCTTAATAATTGACTTAACGCATGGTTACGCTATTAATCCATTTTACTTATATTCATTTTAGAAGTTAATTATTCTGTTCGTAACTCTCAACAGTTTATCAAATTCTTTGCTTTATCAACTCTCTATAATATTATACGTTAAACATTATAGAAAACCAAATTTATTACTTCAACTAATCTGTATACATTTTATTTTATTAGACAAATGCCACATTTCTTTTATATACTTTCTTTCAAAATATTTGGTATTCGTTTTTACTGCTCCTTTTACTTTATTTTTGAAAATACAAAAATATTGTTTATTATCTCCTTTCTAGGAAAAACACATATTGAAAAAACAAACCAAAAGAAAAACAACTTAAACTATTTTAACTCTATTTTTTAAGACTACCCAGCTTGCTCATACACTCATTCACGCTTGTTACCCCATTTATTTTTGTTTTATTAGAAAAAAGAGATCTCTTTTTCATTTTAATTTTGAATTTCTGTTTTTTATTTTAATTGAAATTATAGGTTTACTTCTGGACAGTAGTGTGGCAATTTTCGCATTCATAGGTTGGCTAATCTGTACGCTTTCAAATCGTTCTTATCATGTTTTTACAACGATACAGTTCAGCGAGCCTTGGCTGGCAGCGGACGTTATTACGTTTGCTGCCTGATTCTGTCCTTTTCATTTTCTTGTTGTCGCGACAATTATTTAGGCCTTAGGCCTCAACGTCTTTCAATGTAGCTGGATATTTTGTGCTATTTTAATGTCGTATCTCGTATTTTTAATATGGAAGACGAAAGTTGATTCGGAAATACATAGTTATAAAAACGTCCACGTGAGTTCCTCACTCTATGAGGGGAATAAAGTCAAAATACTAGTAACAGAAGGCCAGTTACATAGAGCAGTTGTCGCATTAGTGGATTCTATCAAGGGTATAAATGAAAGACCATAAAAGGTATTGACAAATACGCCAGAAGGACAAAAATAATGTTTGATGACCACACTTTAGAGCAGGTTTGTGATCCTAATTACTTTGGATGTAACGTCTCATTTAACTGTGCTACTGATCGGGATCATAAACTGTCAAGGTGTAGAAGTATCTGCAAGACAATTAACAGTAATCTATTAATAACTATATATAAAAAATACTCATCAGGGCTATAAAAGATTAGCAGTGAGACATGGCTTATCGGTGGAAGGAACAGTGAGAAGATTCAGGCTTCTAAAATGACGTTTCTGAGAACTGTTCAACGTAATTCACTCCTAGATAGTTCAACACTAACACCAAACATTTTTTAACAGTTAGACTTGAAAGTCTAAAAAGCTTGGCAACAAAATACGATGAGGTACAGTCCGAAATTGAACTTATTTCTAAAGACATAAACGCTGCTCAAGAAGACCGAGTTGAGGTCGAAGAACTGTTATATTCAACAGAAGCTAATATCTTACAATTGATAGAAACCTTTAACGTTCAGACTGTATCTCCCGTATTAACAAGCAATACGCAGCTAAAACCGATGTTTGCCCAGCTTCACAGGCAATATCTTAGAATGGCAGCATTTCTACTCAATATTTCTGGACTTGGTGCATGCCAGATCTGATCTAACGTCAGTGCAGAAATTACACTATTTGTATTCGTCTCTGAAAAATGAGCCGCTAGATTTAATTAAGTCATTACCTATTTGTAACGAAAACTACTCGATAGCGTTGAGTTTGCTGTCCGCTAGATATGACAACAAATTCATACTAGCAAAGTACTATATTCAAAATTTACTTGAAGTAAAGTCAACAATTAAAGACTCTGTCCAAAGTTTGGCAGAATTCATAAATACGATAACGTCTTCCGTTAATTCACTGGCGGCCATGCAACTGTCAGTGGATTCATTCGAGCTTATCACTGTACAATTATTGTCAGCAAAACTCGACCATACTACGTTTAAATTATGGAAGGAGTCTATAGACCCCGATAATCTTCCTAACTTTCAAGGTTTTACTCAGTTTTTAAACGCACGTAGACAGTTGTTAGAAAATACACTGCCTATCGATGCCGGACAGCAACTCAACAAGCTAAGTTTAAGGTTCAATAATAAATCCGACAAACAAATCACGAAACGCTGCTGGCAGCACTGCATTTAAAAGTTATCAGTCAGCGTCAAATAATTATTCATGTTTATGCTGTAAATCTAATTATCCAATTTACATGTGTGATAAATTTTGTGCACTAAGCACATCAGAACGAGGACAATTTATATTAAATCATAAATGCTGTACCAATTGTCTAAGACCAGATCATTTCTCATCTAATTGTAAGATTAAACAATCTGGCAAGATCTGCTCAAAACGACACCATACATTGTTGCACATAAACAATGTGTCGAAGCCAGTTTCTGCCAGCAGCAGTAATTATTGTTCACTCAAATTACAATCTACAAATAATATTCTTTTATCAACAGCAATTGTGTTTGTCATTGACCAGGCTGGCAACAGACAACTCGCAAGAGTTCTTTTGGATGCGGGTTCACAAATAAATTTTTGTACGGAATCATTTGCCAAGAAATTACGGCTTAACTTGACTAAATCTAACATACCGATTACAGGTATAAATAATACCGCGTGTTGTGCCACTAATCTTGCGTCTATACGCATTATTTCCCGCTATCAAAGATTTAGCTTCGAGGCAAAATGTGCATTAACCCATAAACTGCCAGCACAATCTTTTGACATAAATCAATTTCACATTCCAGATAACGTTTTCCTTGGTGATCCAAATTTCAACATATCAGTTGACATCGACATACTTTTAGGAGCGCAATTCTACCTAGATTTAATCTTAGCTAACAAATACGTACGCGGTTCTCATTTTCCTATTATACAGGAAACAAAGTTAGGCTACATTCTTGCAGGCAATCTGCCCAAACACTGCCGTTATAAGGGTCCTGCTGTTTCATTCCTAGCTAGGAACAACGACGGTCAAATTTTGGAGTCTCTCGAAAAATTTTGGGAGACCGAAACTATCCCTGATAATGCACCTATTAATAACGAGTCAGCTTCTGAGGAGCATTTCGTTAGGTCTACTCATCGCAATCAAGAGGGTAGGTTCGTTGTTTCGCTACCATTCAAGTCTGACCATCCCCAGTTGGGTGAGTCCTATGCCACCGCTGAAGCAAGATTCTTGAGTTTAGAACGCCGGCTCATGCGTGATTCTAAGCTTGCGCGCGAATACGCAAACTTTATTCACGAGTATAAGGATCTTGGCCACATGACGCTTATCGACAATTGCTCTATCAATTCTGGGGTTTCAAATACCTACTATCTGCGACACCATGCCGTCTTTAAGCATTCTAGTTCTACGACAAAACTTCGCGTCGTTTTTGACGGTCCGTCCAAAACTACCAATGGCCTTTCTCTCAATGACATCCTGTTGGTAGGCCCGAACGTCCAACAAGACCTTTTTTCTATTCTTTTGCGATTTCGTATGCATAACTATGTTCTCATCGCCGACATCGAGAAGATGCATCGACAAATTCTGGTAGCTGAGAAGGATTGTCATTATCAACGTATTCTGTGGCGTGACTCTCCCCTCGAACAGTTTAAACACTTTGTATTGCGAACTGTAACCTACGGCACTGCTAGTACTTCGTTTTTGGCTACTCTCTGTCTTAATCAAATTGGTAAGGATCATGAATCTTCTTTTCCTGACGCAGCGTCAGCTATAACCAATGATTTCTATGTCGACGATTTGCTAACCGTCATTTCTGATCTGACCAAGTTGAAATCTGACTTAGGTACGTTGTTGAGTCAATACGGTCTCACGCTGCATAAATGGGCATCAAATGAACCCCAGGTGGTCGCAAATCATGACAATTTATGACTCCCTTTAAACAAACAGGGTAATGTGCGTACCTTGTGCATTCTCTGGAATAACACTACCGATTCATTTTTGTTTGACATCAAATCATTCCCCGTTGAATCAAGCATCTCCAAGAGGAAAATCCTATCGATTATCGCAAGCATATACGATCCGCTCGGAATCGTCGGTCCCATTGTTTTCCTGTACAAACAGTTTATGCAGCAACTCTGGCTGTGCAATCTCGGTTGGGATGAGCCAATCTCCGGGCAATTACGCTTGCATTGGTATTCATTATGCGATAAATTATGTCTGATCAGTAAAATTATTGTCCCACGTTCTATTCGTTGCAAGTCTAAGGCAAGGATAGTTGAATTACATGGGTTTTCGGATGCTTCTGAAAAGGGTTATGGGTGTTGTGTTTACATTAGAGCCATTTATCAAGATTCATCGGCCTCTTGTCACCTTCTGTGCTCTAAATCTCGCGTGGCCCTCCTACGACAAGTGTCATTACCTCGCATTGAACTCTGCGCTTGCTTGTTGTTATCGCGACTCGTATTCAAGGTCGTCCCTGCTCTTCATTCCTTTATTAATAGTGTTCATCTATATTCTGACTCTATGGTGTCCCTTTACTGGATTCATGCCCAGTCTTCGAGGTGGAAAACCTACGTCGCTAATCGTGTTGCCGAGATTCAGCGTCTTACGCAAGCCTACACATGGCATCACATCAATTCTCGACATAATCCTGCTGATATTATTTCTAGGGGATGTCACCCCGACGTTTTGCGCGATTGTTCGCTTTGGTGGCATGGTCCCGCCTGTTTGTCTCAATCTTCCGAGTCCAATCTTTTTCCACCCTTTTTACCTTCTAATCTGTCGTCTTCTGAATTCACTGCGGAGGAGAAACAAACCCCCAACCTTTCTCTAATGTCTACCCTGGCTACTGATCTTTCAAAGGACTTTTCTTCGTTGCACCGTCTGACACGCGTATACGCTTACTGCTTTCGATTCATCAAAAATATTAGACTCTCCAGTGCTGAGAAATTTTCGGGCGCTCTTACCCCCGTTGAAATTCATTACACTCTTAATTTCTTCATAAAACAATCTCAGTCGATCCACTTCGCTGCCGAGATTAATTGTCTTCGTAATGAGTCTTCTGTCGCTATTAGGAGTAAGTTGTCTTCTCTGGACCCGTTTCTTGATGAGTTTGGCGTAATACGCGTCGACGGGCGCTTACAGCAGTCGCAACTACCTTATGACAATAAGCATCCTATTGTCTTGCATCCATCGGCTCATATTACTCGCCTTATTATTGAACGCGAACACATTCGTCTACTTCACGCTGGTGCTCAACTCGTGCATCACTCACTTCGTCAACGTTGGTGGATTATTAACGCCAAGATAGTCATTCGCTCCATCATTCGTAGATGCGTCAAGTGCCTCAGGTTTAGTGCCAAACAACAGGTTCAGAGGCTTGGTATTCTACCATCTCCTAGAGTCACTCCTTCGCGGCCGTTTCTATTCTGCGCAGTTGATTACGGTGGTCCCTTCATGATTCGTCATGGCGGGCAGAAATCTAGGACTCTGCTAAAATCGTACGTGTCTTTGTTCATCTGCTTAGCAACCAGGGCCATTCATTTGGAATTGGTTTCCGACCTTACAGCGCATTTATAGCTGCCTTACGTCGGTTTATGTCCCGTAGGGGCATACCCAGCCGGTTATATTCTGATAATGGCACGAACTTTAGGAAGGCCCGCAATGTTTTACATGACCT
Source organism: Magicicada septendecula (assembly GCA_034769895.1). Lineage (NCBI taxonomy): Eukaryota > Metazoa > Arthropoda > Insecta > Hemiptera > Cicadidae > Magicicada > Magicicada septendecula. Next base: position 68,385,949 of record CM068371.1, read on the forward strand.
TTACAATCTTTGGCATAATAAGGATGCCACCTCATCAATCAAATCCTTTACGACCTCTCAGGGTATTTCATGGTCATTTATTCCGCCCTCGTCACCCCATTTTGGTGGTCTTTGGGAGAGCGGTATAAAGAGTTTAAAGTATCATTTGCGCCGCGTGGTAGGCAAGTCTATACTCACCTTCGAGGAGTTTACGACAGTTTTGTCTCAGATAGAGGCATGTCTAAACTCACGCCCATTATTTGCCATTTCATCGGATGTAAATGATCCGGTGCCACTTACACCTGGCCATTTTTTGATTTGCGCACCATTAACGGCGATACCTGACCCAGACTTATATCACGTTCCCATCTCTCGTCTTGGACGTTGGCAACTTCTCCAGAAGTTTGTCCAAGTCATTTAGAAGGCTTGGTCTCGCGATTATTTACATCAATTACAACAACGTCACAAATGGAAATTCGCCAAGGATAATGTTTCCATTGGTGACCTGGTTTTACTGATTGAGGATAACTTACCTCCATTAGCATGGAAATTTGGTGTAATTACCGCCACATTTCCCGGCCCAGACAACTTAATTAGAGTTGCAGACATTCGCACGCCTACTGGTACTTTACGGAGACCAGTTCATAAGCTATGTTTGTTGCCAGCGCGGGACGAGACTTAGACACAAGGTTACTATAATTATTTAGCACAATGCTATTTTACTTGGCCACTGGCTTTCATTACTTTATTGTATGACCATTTGGTCAACTTAATTGTGATATGTATCATCACAACATTTTAATGTTAATTTGCATCATTGCGTGTTTTTATACTAAATTTGCATGTGACTTATAATTTCACAGCCATGGACTGTGCTATTATGTCTCTACTTATCATAGTTTCATGGTGGTATAAGTTGCTATTTTTGTATTTATATGTTAATAATTTGTGAGGCATACTATGTCCTACACATTTACATTTTGATATTGGTATTGGGTATGTGTCATGTTATTGGTGGTATTGCTTTATATAAATATTTGTTACATAATATTCGCATGGTCTGCAGTTATACAAACCATGTATGCATTTTCTTGCACATTTGTCAATATGTGTGATATTTATTATTCTATGAATGTATTTCTCGCAATTGTTCAACTCCTGTATTACATTTGTATAACCACATTGTTGTACTTGTCACTTATGCTATTGTGCCTTATTCATGTAATTAACTAAACTGATTTCTATTGTATTTATTATATAACTTGTATTTACGTAAAACACATTGTTTTTCGCATGTACTGTCTATAACCACGCCACGCCTATATTTTTATTTTTATATTGTATTTTGCATTTTGTGATCACGCATTGCACAATTATTATTCATGCTTTAATTATGACATACATGTCATTACAATTTGTGCTTGCAATCAGTCAACTATGTATAGCTTGTTTTCACATAACAATTTATTGTATATTCCTGAAACTCCAGGATAGCATGCATCGTTCAAACTATATGGCGTCATGCTAAATTTATGTCTTTACATGTATAATTTTATAATAATTTTGTTTGTTCATTGTATTCAATACTACTTGTATAGGTCTACTGGCCTTAACTGGTTGAAGCTAACCACTATGACTTGCATAAATGTTACAATTTATCGGGCCCATCATGTGATGAGTCACCGATTATTCATCATTAAACATTGTTAATTTATGTATTTTCATGTCTTATATCGTTCAATATTGTATACATACAATATATATTGGCAATACATTGCTAACTTTTGCATTTATACTCATGCTCAAATCAAGTTGCACGCCAACCTTGGCCTGCTTAACTCTTATCATCACTCAAGCTTATCGCTAAGCAGTTAATGTCATAACTGTTATCTAAGATTACAACTCAAGGTTCAATGCAGCCTACTGAGATTAACCTTTATTATTAAGAACTCTGTATTTTTCTACAATAAGTTATTGAAATGTATTAAAAAATCTTTTGATTTTTTTGAGGGCAGTTATGGACAGTAGTGTGGTAATTTTCGCATTCATAGGTTGGCTAATCTGTACGCTTTCAAATCGTTCTTATCATGTTTTTACAACGATACAGTTCAACGAGCCTTGGCTGGCAGCGGACGTTATTACGTTTGCTGCCTGATTCTGTCCTTTTCATTTTCTTGTTGTCGCGACAATTATTTAGGCCTTAGGCCTCAACGTCTTTCAATGTAGCAGAGTGCACACATTTGTGCCTCATCAAAATGTAGCTTCATTTACGAATCGGTTTCTTCAAAATTAATCTTCAGCATTAGCCAATCTTAGCACTATGAGTTGAGTGTAATAAAAGGGAACTTAATAAATGTATTAATACAGTCCACTATCTTTATCATTCTGCATCCTGGCGATAACACACCAAGCTTCATTCTTTCTGATGGAAAAAATCTTAGAGCACACGTGCCGACATTCAACACATTTTTATTTGGTCCACTCGGACCGAAGCTCAACGTAACTTTTTTGGTCCTAACTGATGGATCATTCTTCTTATTAACCAACTTCCCTGTTGTAGTAATGTAGAGCGCGTGTCAAAATCAGTCCACAGTTATTGACATTCATTCCAATATTCTTATATTTTATATTTGTTACTAATAAATAAAATAATTTACTTACCGCCTGTTCCATGCCACATCCGGTTCGAGCACAGAGCACATGGTTTATACACAACATGAGTTTCAACTCTAAGGGCCAGGATTCGTGCTCAGCGAGATTCAGAAACATTGAGGGTTGTTGAAATAATGACTCTGACTACAATTTTTTGGTGCCATGAATTTGTTTAATTAATCTGAATTAGCGTTATAAACCTTTACGGAAACCAAAGATGGCGCCGCATATGAACAAAAACAAAATGGCGTCTACACATCCTTACGCCTATCTCCATTACTCATTACTTTTTAATTACTTTTATACTTAATCCTATTATAAAGTTAACCATAGCTGCAGCTCTAAAAAAATTTCATCGATTCAATTTACGATCGTTATATAGCACAAACCAATGCTCCAATCTTTTATCGTTATAGCTGGCACGTTCACACTCCCATGCTCTCTCCCACACACTCGCTAACACAGATACATTTTTTGTTTAATTCATTATAATTTTGAGCTCAGAAATATTAAGGTAGATTAGTAATTTGGACTTCCCTGAATGTGTGAAATTGTAGGGCCGCAGTTGATGTCATGTATCTCCATTTGCTGGCAGATGTTCGCTGAAGGTCCCTCGTCGATTTCCTCTGTTAACACTGATTCTAATTTACATACTTGAATAGTAATTTGCTAGTGGTTGTTTAAAAGTTCACTGTTACATTTTAGTTACATTTTGTAATTTGATTAATCACTTTTGGCGAAAACTACGCCAACTGCAATTTCAGCTGTTGACGCTCTGATGTGCTGTAAAAGACTAAGAACGCCATATTTGCGTAAATTTTATAGATGGAGGGGATTAGCCTCGTCATAATTCTATTGTTTTTAAGCAGGCAACGCCCTTGTTTTGCATCACTATTGTTACGTATTATGATTGATGATGTCGTACCAGTGCTTTCTTAACTGGGTTCACCCAAATATGTGTGCAGAATCGCACGTACGCCACGACCTTGGATTCGGCTCATACAGATGAAACTGCATTGTGTTCTTATACGTGGGGGGGAATTGACCTAACCATTTACATATATTAAAATACAATAAATTTATCCTTTCCGTACCAATGAACATTAAGACGGACTTTTGTACCGTCACAAAACCCCCTCAATGAGAGGTTTTATGTCGAAACATAAAAATTCTCATTGACTCATTCACACTGCCTAAAGGGATCAGCCCAGATATGTCGCCATAACCCCCTGTAGTGTTTACATAAAAAAAAATACAATCACTTACCCTTGGTCCAATGATGATGACAGTACCCGCATGACCTTACTGGACTTCTCATGTGAGATCCCAACACCGCAAGGCCATTTGGCACTTAACGCTCCTGCTCTGACGCACCGGCCAGCTCAGGACCGCCGTCACAATATCACCAAATGCTGAAACATTGAATACAAAATTTAAAATAGTGGCCTTATATACTTTCATATCCGTAACTGATATGTCTCCCCTTAGTTGTATTGGTTTATGCCCTGAGGCATTGATTTCCTTAACTCTAAAATTCTTCAATAACAAAAACAAACAAGATTTAGGACAGAAAATCCATTTCCACTTTTGACATTCCTATATTTATCAAAGCTTTTGGACTACAGTCAACATTATTTTACTCTCTTCACCACAGGAAAATATATTCTTATACTAAACATCAACACGTATTCTAATTCCTTAATTTTTTCCAAAAGCAACAATAATAATCTATCTCCCTATCATCTAAAATTCAAAACACCACTTATTCCTGGCAGATTCTAACTATTCAAACTTTATTTATCATTTTCTGATTAACATTTCTTTACCACAGAATCATAATTATATTTTTTATATTCAACACCAATATCAACGTTATTTCTTTACTTAATATTTGTTACCGTTGCTGCCAATAACAATAAAACATAGTAAAACATTAACATTAACCATTAGCATTGTTACATTTACATTAAACAATTTACATTTACACAACTTGTATCAAAACTTTATAACATTATTATTATCAACTCTCTATTAACTCTTTACAATTCTTTTATATCAACTTTTCAACTATGACTTTTCTCTTATTTGACATTTTCCTCCCTCTTAGTTTGGGTGACTCTCCATTATTCACTATTATTTATATCTTATTTTGGCATTTATCTATCTAACCTTACTCACCCTTTTTTTCCCTACTAACCAGTACTAACAACCAGATTTACATATTATGACACCAATCTCTCCATAACAACCCCCTTCAACATTAATTCTATTTATACCGTTCACTTCTTTAAGTGAAATTTCTATTACCTCTTTGTACTAGGATGTGTGTTCTCAACCTGGCAATATACACGTTCATAACCTTTTTCCCTCCACCAAATATTGGCAAACACTCTTACCCTTCTCTAATTACGGGAACTGCCCAACGACGCACGTTGATCATACCTTACCACCTCATCGCTATCTACAAAATATCACCATTACTATTTACTCTTTAATTACATATTACTCATCTTCTCTACATATAATCACTAACTACTGTGTCCCTAAAATATCTAACACCCTCTTTGTGTATTATCTGTATCTCAACTTCTTATTCTCTCTAACTCCCAATAAAGTTAATTCTGACTAATTCATATGCCTTATTTATCATTATCACCCAAACCTCTTGACAACGTTTCACTTTAATATAACACTAGAAAATTCATCACTTATCTTACAATAATAATACAACTCAATATCTGAACATATTTATGTTTACTAATTTATTAATCATTAGAATCTAGATCTCATAATTATTATAATTCATCATCACAATTAATTATTCTTCAATTATTTAAAATTCTACAGTTACTTTCCTCTGAGAACAAAATAAACATTATAAGTATTATTAAAGCCATTTCTATTACCTACATGGTTAACATAAAAATACATATAATACACAACATCAAACGTACATCAATACCTGGACATCAACACACAAAAATATACAATCCAAATTATCATTTAATCATTGACCATAAATCAGTTAATAAAACAGTCCATCTTGAAACCACACTATCACATAATTAAATGTTCATAACACAATAAAATATTTATCCACCATCATCAAATAATAATCTTATCTTACGTACACACAACTCATTTTTAATTAAGTACATTATATCATCTTTTGTAATATAATAACTATTTAAATCTGTTTTATCCATTATACCATAGTAATACTCTGCAGGATTACTCCACATTACTATATCATAAAACTTGTCAACATTCGGTATGGTCCTGTCACCTTCAGTATGATTAGTCACAATCAGGTAAGTTACAAAGTCATTATTTTCATCATCTCCTACTACCTCAGTTTCACTATAAGGTAAGTTTTTATTTTTATAACTTCTCTCTCCACCTAACCTTTCTATAAATTCTTCCAAGTTCTGTTTACTTTAAAAATCTCTATCTCCCTCTTTCTCTCACAATACCTCTCTCTCTCTCTCTCTCTCCATATATGCAGGGGACACTAACTCATAATTCCTGCACCACCTATGAAGTGCACAAAAAACCCAGGGAAATTTATTTTACAGACATATCGTCTTCCAAATATATACTGAAGGCACTCTCGTCCTTCCTAAACACATGTGAAGCCTTTACTTCACCAACACGGGAAAAATTTACCCCCTGCAACCCTTTTACAATTATACTTTCTCCCCACTTTCTCTCTAACTCATCCCACACTAACATTCCATCATTATCATATTCTATTCCCATTAAAATCTCATTATCACTACCAATATTCTCACCATTATTTTCTAATACCATATTTTTATTATTATAATTCTCCCCACTACTTACCTTGTCGTTTTTGTTTTCATTCAATTTATCTATTTCTCTCTTATTCTCTAACTCCATTTCATCTAAACGTGTCTCTATTTCACTTATTCTTTTATCGAACTCAAAAGTTTGTTTTTTGATCTCATTTTTCATTTCATTGAATTTCTCATCAAACTTTACATTTAACTCATGACTTTGATTTTTCATTAATTGAAACAAGTCATCTAATGATACTTTACTACCGACAGGTGTTGAGTTTGCAACGATCCCATTCATTATTACTGATTCTATCGCTGTGTCATTTAGATCAACACTTTCATTGTTTTCTGCCATTTTAATGAAATTTTCTTTAATAATAAACTAGCGTTTATTTTAAATTGTTGCTTATAGGTCTTTTAATCTATCATCAACATAACCTAACCATTGCTATAACCTCTTACGTGTTATGCTACGAATCATTTCACCACCCACTCTGTTTCTGAATCTGGCTTATTTTTATATAAAGTCGCAGTTCGGGCTGCCAATTGTTATTTACCTCCACTGAACATTATTCTTATATTTTATATTTGTTACTAATAAATAAAATAATTTACTTACCGCCTGTTCCATGCCACATCCGGTTCGAGCACAGAGCACATGGTTTATACACAACATGAGTTTCAACTCTAAGGGCCAGGATTCGTGCTCAGCGAGATTCAGAAACATTGAGGGTTGTTGAAATAATGACTCTGACTACAATTTTTTGGTGCCATGAATTTGTTTAATTAATCTGAATTAGCGTTATAAGCCTTTACGGAAACCAAAGATGGCGCCGCATATGAACAAAAACAAAATGGCGTCTACACATCCTTACGCCTATCTCCATTACTCATTACTTTTTAATTACTTTTATACTTAATCCTATTATAAAGTTAGCCATAGCTGCAGCTCTAAAAAAATTTGATCGATTCAATTTACGATCATTATATAGCACAAACCAATGCTCCAATCTTTTATCGTTATAGCTGGCACGTTCACACTCCCATGCTCTCTCCCACACACTCGCTAACACAGATACATTTTTTGTTTAATTCATTATAATTTTGAGCTCAGAAATATTAAGGTAGATTAGTAATTTGGACTTCCCTGAATGTGTGAAATTGTAGGGCCGCAGTTGATGTCATGTATCTCCATTTGCTGGCAGATGTTCGCTGAAGGTCCCTCGTCGATTTCCTCTGTTAACACTGATTCTAATTTACATACTTGAATAGTAATTTGCTAGTGGTTGTTTAAAAGTTCACTGTTACATTTTAGTTACATTTTGTAATTTGATTAATCACTTTTGGCGAAAACTACGCCAACTGCAATTTCAGCTGTTGACGCTCTGATGTGCTGTAAAAGACTAAGAACACCATATTTGCGTAAATTTTATAGATGGAGGGGATTAGCCTCGTCATAATTCTATTGTTTTTAAGCAGGCAACGCCCTTGTTTTGCATCACTATTGTTACGTATTATGATTGATGATGTCTTACCAGTGCTTTCTTAACTGGGTTCACCCAAATATGTGTGCAGAATCGCACGTACGCCACGACCTTGGATTCGGCTCATACAGATGAAACTGCATTGTGTTCTTATACGTGGGGGGGAATTGACCTAACCATTTACATATATTAAAATACAATAAATTTATCCTTTCCGTACCAATGAACATTAAGACGGACTTTTGTACCGTCACAAAACCCCCTCAATGAGAGGTTTTATGTCGAAACATAAAAATTCTCATTGACTCATTCACACTGCCTAAAGGGATCAGCCCAGATATGTCGCCATAACCCCCTGTAGTGTTTACATAAAAAAAAATACAATCACTTACCCTTGGTCCAATGATGATGACAGTACCCGCATGACCTTACTGGACTTCTCATGTGAGATCCCAACACCGCAAGGCCATTTGGCACTTAACGCTCCTGCTCTGACGCACCGGTCAGCTCAGGACCGCCGTCACAACATCACCAAATGCTGAAACATTGAATACAAAATTTAAAATAGTGGCCTTATATACTTTCATATCCGTAACTGATATGTCTCCCCTTAGTTGTATTGGTTTATGCCCTGAGGCATTGATTTCCTTAACTCTAAAATTCTTCAATAACAAAAACAAACAAGATTTAGGACAGAAAATCCATTTCCACTTTTGACATTCCTATATTTATCAAAGCTTTTGGACTACAGTCAACATTATTTTACTCTCTTCACCACAGGAAAATATATTCTTATACTAAACATCAACACGTATTCTAATTCCTTAATTTTTTCCAAAAGCAACAATAATAATCTATCTCCCTATCATCTAAAATTCAAAACACCACTTATTCCTGGCAGATTCTAACTATTCAAACTTTATTTATCATTTTCTGATTAACATTTCTTTACCACAGAATCATAATTATATTTTTTATATTCAACACCAATATCAACGTTATTTCTTTACTTAATATTTGTTACCGTTGCTGCCAATAACAATAAAACATAGTAAAACATTAACATTAACCATTAGCATTGTTACATTTACATTAAACAATTTACATTTATACAACTTGTATCAAAACTTTATAACATTATTATTATCAACTCTCTATTAACTCTTTACAATTCTTTTATATCAACTTTTCAACTATGACTTTTCTCTTATTTGACATTTTCCTCCCTCTTAGTTTGGGTGACTCTCCATTATTCACTATTATTTATATCTTATTTTGGCATTTATCTATCTAACCTTACTCACCCTTTTTTTCCCTACTAACCAGTACTAACAACCAGATTTACATATTATGACACCAATCTCTCCATAACAACCCCCTTCAACATTAATTCTATTTATACCGTTCACTTCTTTAAGTGAAATTTCTATTACCTCTTTGTACTAGGATGTGTGTTCCCAACCTGGCAATATACACGTTCATAACCTTTTTCCCTCCACCAAATATTGGCAAACACTCTTACCCTTCTCTAATTACGGGAACTGCCCAACGACGCACGTTGATCATACCTTACCACCTCATCGCTATCTACAAAATATCACCATTACTATTTACTCTTTAATTACATATTACTCATCTTCTCTACATATAATCACTAACTACTGTGTCCCTAAAATATCTAACACCCTCTTTGTGTATTATCTGTATCTCAACTTCTTATTCTCTCTAACTCCCAATAAAGTTAATTCTGACTAATTCATATGCCTTATTTATCATTATCACCCAAACCTCTTGACAACGTTTCACTTTAATATAACACTAGAAAATTCATCACTTATCTTACAATAATAATACAACTCAATATCTGAACATATTTATGTTTACTAATTTATTAATCATTAGAATCTAGATCTCATAATTATTATAATTCATCATCACAATTAATTATTCTTCAATTATTTAAAATTCTACAGTTACTTTCCTCTGAGAACAAAATAAACATTATAAGTATTATTAAAGCCATTTCTATTACCTACATGGTTAACATAAAAATACATATAATACACAACATCAAATGTACATCAATACCTGGACATCAACACACAAAAATATACAATCCAAATTATCATTTAATCATTGACCATAAATCAGTTAATAAAACAGTCCATCTTGAAACCACACTATCACATAATTAAATGTTCATAACACAATAAAATATTTATCCACCATCATCAAATAATAATCTTATCTTACGTACACACAACTCATTTTTAATTAAGTACATTATATCATCTTTTGTAATATAATAACTATTTAAATCTGTTTTATCCATTATACCATAGTAATACTCTGCAGGATTACTCCACATTACTATATCATAAAACTTGTCAACATTCGGTATGGTCCTGTCACCTTCAGTATGATTAGTCACAATCAGGTAAGTTACAAAGTCATTATTTTCATCATCATCTCCTACTACCTCAGTTTCACTATAAGGTAAGTTCTTATTTTTATAACTTCTCTCTCCACCTAACCTTTCTATAAATTCTTCCAAGTTCTGTTTACTTTAAAAATCTCTATCTCCCTCTTTCTCTCACAATACCTCTCTCTCTCTCTCTCTCCAAATATGCAGGGGACACTAACTCATAATTCCTGCACCACCTATGAAGTGCACAAAAAACCCAGGGAAATTTATTTGCAGACATATCGTCTTCCAAATATATACTGAAGGCACTCTCGTCCTTCCTAAACACATGTGAAGCCTTTACTTCACCAACACGGGAAAAATTTACCCCCTGCAACCCTTTTACAATTATACTTTCTCCCCACTTTCTCTCTAACTCATCCCACACTAACATTCCATCATTATCATATTCTATTCCCATTAAAATCTCATTATCACTACCAATATTCTCACCATTATTTTCTAATACCATATTTTTATTATTATAATTCTCCCCACTACTTACCTTGTCGTTTTTGTTTTCATTCAATTTATCTATTTCTCTCTTATTCTCTAACTCCATTTCATCTAAACGTGTCTCTATTTCACTTATTCTTTTATTGAACTCAAAAGTTTGTTTTTTGATCTCATTTTTCATTTCATTGAATTTCTCATCAAACTTTACATTTAACTCATGACTTTGATTTTTCATTAATTGAAACAAGTCATCTAATGATACTTTACTACCGACAGGTGTTGAGTTTGCAACGATCCCATTCATTATTACTGATTCTATCGCTGTGTCATTTAGATCAACACTTTCATTGTTTTCTGCCATTTTAATGAAATTTTCTTTAATAATAAACTAGCGTTTATTTTAAATTGTTGCTTATAGGTCTTTTAATCTATCATCAACATAACCTAACCATTGCTATAACCTCTTACGTGTTATGCTACGAATCATTTTACCACCCACTCTGTTTCTGAATCTGGCTTATTTTTATATAAAGTCGCAGTTCGGGCTGCCAATTGTTATTTACCTCCACTGAACATTATTCTTATATTTTATATTTGTTACTAATAAATAAAATAATTTACTTACCGCCTGTTCCATGCCACATCCGGTTCGAGCACAGAGCACATGGTTTATACACAACATGAGTTTCAACTCTAAGGGCCAGGATTCGTGCTCAGCGAGATTCAGAAACATTGAGGGTTGTTGAAATAATGACTCTGACTACAATTTTTTGGTGCCATGAATTTGTTTAATTAATCTGAATTAGCGTTATAAACCTTTACGGAAACCAAAGATGGCGCCGCATATGAACAAAAACAAAATGGCGTCTACACATCCTTACGCCTATCTCCATTACTCATTACTTTTTAATTACTTTTATACTTAATCCTATTATAAAGTTAACCATAGCTGCAGCTCTAAAAAAATTTCATCGATTCAATTTACGATCGTTATATAGGACAAACCAATGCTCCAATCTTTTATCGTTATAGCTGGCACATTCACACTCCCATGCTCTCTCCCACACACTCGCTAACACAGATACATTTTTTGTTTAATTCATTATAATTTTGAGCTCAGAAATATTAAGGTAGATTAGTAATTTGGACTTCCCTGAATGTGTGAAATTGTAGGGCCGCAGTTGATGTCATGTATCTCCATTTGCTGGCAGATGTTCGCTGAAGGTCCCTCGTCGATTTCCTCTGTTAACACTGATTCTAATTTACATACTTGAATAGTAATTTGCTAGTGGTTGTTTAAAAGTTCACTGTTACATTTTAGTTACATTTTGTAATTTGATTAATCACTTTTGGCGAAAACTACGCCAACTGCAATTTCAGCTGTTGACGCTCTGATGTGCTGTAAAAGACTAAGAACGCCATATTTGCGTAAATTTTATAGATGGAGGGGATTAGCCTCGTGATAATTCTATTGTTTTTAAGCGGGCGACGCCCTTGTTTTGCGTCACTATTGTTACGTATTATGATTGATGACGTCTTACCAGTGCTTTCTTAACTGGGTTCACCCAAATATGTGTGCAGAATCGCACGTATGCCACGACCTTGGATTCGGCTCATACAGATGAAACTGCGTTGTGTTCTTATACGTGGGGGGGGGAATTGACCTAACCATTTGCATATATTAAAATACAATAAATTTATCCTCTCCGTACCAATGAACATTAAGACGGACTTTTGTACCGTCACACCACTTTAGTTCACTTGTTTATTCCGAAAGTTAAATTTGGAGCACTGATGACTATCTGCCGTTTCACTATTTTCCGCTACATACTTTATCACACTTTTACTGGTATCACTTTATACTCCATTTATTACATATTTTGGAATTTTACTACGTTTTCGGCTCACGGGGACTCCGTGGGTTGAACCGGCCATAGCCGCTGTTACGTAATAACGGATACTGTTTTTATTTACATTTTTTATATGCGGACGAGACTAAAACTGTGTCCAGCTGGCGGACGCACACTGCTCGCGTCCGTTGCGTTGAGATATTTTTTGCCGACTGCCTTTGTTCTCTCCACACCGGGCGAGAAAGAATGTATTCATACGTGACCGAAAGCCTGAGAACCGTGGCCGCCTGAGTGCGCGCTTAGAGGCGCGTACGCCCCTCGTTGAAAGTCTGCATTCCAATGCCAATTCACACCAGTCTTGACGCTACACTTGGGAGAAATAAAATTTAGAATATTCAAATCACAAATACTCGTAGGTTTGTACAGTTACAATACCCCCCAATGAGAGGTTTTCTGCTGAAACAGAAGATTGCTAAACCCTAAGAGGATCAGTGAGGATATGGCGCCAACAACCCCCCTTTAATTTCTAAACATATCTTGGGTAAACTACCCCCCTAGTTAGGCGACCCTGGCTGCACCTGAACGAGATTACTGGACTTCTCTATTCGAGAGCCCAATACCGTAAAGTCAGACCGGTACTCACCACAGTACCACCTAACCTTGCAACATTCTGAATAAAATTCCAAAACTGGCTTTATACCATACCAGATCCTCAACCGATATATCTCCCCTTACATACATACTGGGTTGCCTTTAGCAAGCACTGGGTGTGTACACATATTCATTACTAATTACACATTATTAATTATTATAATATAAAATTCCAATTTGGTTCCAACAGTTAAATAAATCTACGTACCCTATCAAAACTTTACTTGGATGTTACTTTACATTATCTGGTTCAATTAATTTAAACATAATTTTCAAAACTCAACGTCTTTATGCATTTATTTTTTCTTTACTACTCCTCTTAATTTACCTGTTAACAATCCTGTCACATAAAAAAAATAAACAACTTGTCCCTATCCACTTATTCAAACACAACTACACATGATTATAAAATATACCCAACTACACATGATTATAAAATATACCCTACTACACATGATTATAAAATACCCTAACATAAACATCATACATCAGCTGACACCTTCTCTACCTATAGTGAACATAAAGAATTAAAATAGAATCCTTTACGGCAAAAAACAAAATTTTTGTTTTCAAAAAAATTTAATTTCCAACAAGAATTATTTTGTCAATAAAAATTATTATTCAATCATTTAGTTAAATTGATTAACAAAAGAATCTACAAATCAATTATAAGGAACATACTACATATCTAACACCAGTCATCAGCTGATGTCTCATGGTCAGGTGAATGACCTTACCCTAGATACACTCCAAAAGAATTATACAATGCAAAATGCATCACACATGTTTATAATTCTTACACTCTAACATAGTACAACATCATAAAACATAATAAACACCTTCTATCCTAGAATTAATCATTTCCATCAGTAAAGCCATTTATAAAATATCATATAGAGCAAAACATATTTAAATCAATTACTTTCAAACAAATTAACTACTGTAATCATCTGCCTTTAGCATAGTATCTCTTTACTCAAAATAAAATCATTTAATTGGCTTATCAGCTCATTCAGCTTACGTCAGTTGAAGGTTTTAATTCGTTACTCCCCTGAGTAACCTCCTTACCACACACACTATGACCCTCCCTGGACTGTGGCACCCAGTTGCCTCCACAAGAACGGAAGTTTTTTGGGGGTAGACGCTGCCTACCCCGTTCTTGCTTCGGCCTTACAAAACATTCGGATATTACTGATGTCCGAAGACACCAGTAATCCTACTAAACTTAGGTATATGCCCTTATACGGTCTAACATCCCATTCGATGGATAACCGCTGTTCCATAGTTCTGGTGATTCCCCTGATTTACCCCCCCCCCCCCCGGTTAATTTCTAAATCCACCTCTCACAACGATAACAGCTATGGCCAGTTTAGGCAGAACGTGATGCAATGAGCCCCAACCATAGCTGTCAAAGCTAAGCCAATTCCATGGTCAGAGTTCGGTGAGGCCGTGACCGCCCGAAAGTTGGGGAATCACAAGTAAAATATATATATTGTAACGTTACATAACCCCTACCCAAATATGGTAACATAATCATCAGAGTTAAAACCAGTAATCACCCATTTTTAAGTCAGAAATGGTGATTAGGTATCAAGCTATGAGAACCTTTGTACTTTAAAAACACTGTAAACAATAATCATAAAAGTGCAGTGTACAGAGTGGAACATAGTGTAATCGGTGAAAGTGTAAAACATTTAAAAAAAAAAGAGCATCTCACAAATTTGTGCTGGAGATGAAAAAAAATCAGTATTGTAGCAATAGTCTATGATACTACTGACAAGTTTTGTATTTTTTGTAATTTTATATTGAGTAGGCCACAAAGGTCTTATAACTAGAAGTAATATTTTTGTTTAATATAATTATTTTGTTTAGGTATAAGATAATCCAGGGTTATATATAAAATAATAATAATATACCAAATAATACTATGTTAGCAAGATGGCATGTAAAAAAAAAATAGTGTAGAGTAAGGATACCTTAAATGAATTATAAATCATAAATAAACCAAAAAAAAGGATTAAAATACAAAATACCAGTGGACAAGTTTAAGAAAAAATATAAAGAAAAACCGTAAATAAATTAAATTTGATTACAGATAAAATCTATAAAGGATTATTTTTTCTAAAAAGAAGAAATGAAATAATAATAATTATTATTAGCCTATATACTAAAAGGTATCTAGATTAGCCAATAAAAAACCATAAAAAATTCTTGGTTACTAAGAATAACTAACTAACAAGAATTGAATTAATTGTTCAGATATATTGGAAGTGAGCAGTTGAAAAGTGTAATGTCTTGTAAAATTTAAGAAATTTATAAATACCGTTCGGAAATAATCAGTGCAAAATTAATAAACTTAATGAGTGATATCCACTACATCCTTAACATCCTTCGAACAGAATAATTCATGCCAGCAATTTGACAAAAATTGAAAAATCAGCCTTCCATTTTCAAGCCTAGCCTACCGAAATTCAACATTGTTGGTGAGATCGTTTCCTATTAAAATTAAACTAAATTACACCTCAACTATAAACTTAGAACACTAGAAACAGCACAATCTCTTTAAATACTTCTGGAAAAGAGGTGAACATAAACTTTATTTTTTATTAACCAAAAAACAGCAAAACGTGGTCTTGTTAATAACTTTCCGGCAGCCATGATGTTTTAGTGTTCGTTTTTCGTCAGTGAAGAAAAGTAGCCTGCGCTCTAGCGATCAAAAAATCAACTACATGATACCAATTATACTAATTTTAAAATAATTTATGTAAAGCTTGATATACCCATATACATTTCTGACTTCCTCAAAGTTCAAAGAACCTTTAATAACCCTGGGAAATTAATTACTTATTTCTTTCTTGTTATTAAACCTGAAATAAAAATATTTGTTATATGATATATGTTTGTAAAAGTAAAATCGAACTAACTCTGTGTTTTATGAAATAATCGATTATCCATTCATGTTTTAGGAGACCATAAAAATGTTAAATAAATTCAAGGAATGCCTTGTGGTTTAAATAATAAAATGTGTATTATTTCCAGTAGATGGTAGTTGGTTACAGGTTGTAAGAAGATCGAGAAGAGAAAGGAAATCAGTCCGGACATCCAGAATTTATTACGTACCATTTGAAGTCATTTAACCTCAAATGGGTTCGTAAAAGTAGCAATCAGCTGATGCCACGAGCGGAAAAAATTGAAATACTCAATCGTATACTAAGAGAGTAATTCTCTTTGCCTTTCTTCACTCTCTCTCCTAACTACTGTCAAACAACGGTATTAATTTCACATAAACAAACTTTAAGAAAATCATTCAATATCTTTGCATAATCACACACACTCGATTTTGAAGGCATATAACATAAAGATAACAAATTCTGTGACTCTTAATTAAGCGAGATTGTCGAAGAGTAACAAATAGACGAAAATTGTATTCGAGACTTAATCTCAGCGAGAGACTTACAATATATATGTGATATAATTACATTTAAAATTTACAATTTTCATTATATGAGGTTCATAGTCTCGCTTATGTGCTCTAACATCATACATTTCTTTCTTAACTTTTCCTACTTTGACTTTCATTAACATAAAATACTGAGTACAACAAAATATTTACTTAGTCACTTAAACTAATCTGTTCCTACTTATATAGGCCATCACCAACTAACGATTGTATCTTTAATTACAATTTAATTGACCATTTAATAAAAAAGATTTACTCTCCTTCACTCAATTAAAATAAACATTTAATTTGCATCTGAATAAAAATTACAAACCTTTCAATTTTAGGTTTAGTTTCAAATTCTACTAACTCTTTACCTTGTTACATTCTAGTTGTAACGTGTCTAAAATATGGGGTATTTTATTTCTTACAGTTAGGGGGTACTTGTATTTTATTTATTTCACTTTTGGAAGTTTTGTAAAAATATTGTGTAAACGTTATTTCCATTGGATCAGAACACGTGGTAAGAAACAGTGTTGAAACAAAGCAGTAAGACGCAGTTGCTGTTGAGTAACTAGGCAAGGAATTTGCACCACCCTAAAAATTCTCAGAACTCTGTATAAGTGTGACGGTGCACGCACGCCACTACTCAAGTACGTGCGCTGGGGTGACGCTCTCTTCAGAAAGCTCAAAATGGCCTGGAGCGATTTTATTCACCGTCTCCTTAACTGAGATGGAGGAAACGGAGCTAAGGACCGCCCAGCTCGTGACGTTAGCCAATGCCACACCAAGATCGCATACGAACAGACGCAACACCAAAAGCATGGTTTAAATGAGACCGAGTTGTGACGACTAACTGTAAGGCATTGATGTCCGTCGTCTCAACTAAAATGCTCAAGGAGTGGGGAGCAGAGAGACGCTACCAGTCTATTGCCGACTCTCGCCTGCGCAGGCAGCCCGACAAACCGGGCTCAGAAATAAAACTTTTCTAAATTAAAATTCATTGCAATAAATAAAAGGACGAAGTGCGATTAATCGGATACTACAAAGAAGAACTCATATAAACTATTTTCGGACAATAACAAGAAATTTTACAAGAACAATGAGTGTGTGCGAGAAGACCGCGTGGCCGACGGGGGGGAATATCATTTAAAAAAAAAAAATGTGTTAAGGGATTTATAACTTTTGTGTGTTTGGGTGTGTTCAAAATATGCAGGCTGGGCAGTCTTGTGTGTGTGTGTGTGTGTGTGTGTGTGTGTGTGTGTGTGTGTGTGTGTAAAAAATTAAGGTAAGCCATAGCGTAAGATAGATTAAGGATGATCTTCATATAACAAGCAATATATATTCTCACAAAATTATTTCAGAGGTAAAGTTTATAAACAATTTCTTAAATGATTCAAAATTAAATTAAAATGTAATTCTCTTCATAAAAAATGTGTTGTGTAAATCATTCACACAACCTTGAAAATTACGCCTGTATCCTAACGTTCGTATGACGCAACCCTGAATCCGAGGCTACTGAGAGACGGTAAGTGGAAGTTTATTCAATTTTATTGTGTATTTTATTATGTCATTAATTAAGAACAGTTCAATGGCGCCCGAACAGGGACGAATTTAATAAAATAAAATTCCATACCTACAAATAAGATACAAGCGTAATTTAGAGGTTGAGTGAAAATACGTAAAGTTACGTAAAATAATACTTGTTCAGATAATAAAGAAATTACATATTTAAAAGTATAACAATGGAAAATACAGAGAATGAAGTCGTTTTGTCCGACTTAAATGTTACAAGCGAAGTAGCTGAATTAGATGAATCAGCTGTTATGAATAGTCTTGAAATACATTCAACACCGAATGTAGGTCAAGACGACAAAATTACGAATGTAACCAAAACGAATGAATCAAATAATACAGATGATTCGGGGATCCAAACGACCCCAAAATCAAATAGAGAAAATAAAAATAATAATAACGAAGTCAGTTTCACTGACGATAAAACAGAAAGTCAGTTAACGCCAGTCCAAAGCAAAAAATCTGATACAGATGAGATGTTAACACGATTATATAACATGATAAATGCTAGACTTGATATTAGTGACAATAAAATGAATGACAAATTGGATAGGCAAAGTAGCGATTTTAATGTAAAGTTTGAAGTTCAGAACAGAAAATTCGATGAACAAAAGAATAGTTTTGATGAGTTAAAAAATCAGAATAATGAGTTGAAACATGAGATTCAAGAAATTAATAGACATTGTGAGAGTACCAAAGTAGAATTTACCAATAGAGTTAACCAAGTAGAAACCAAGTTAGAGAATTCAATACAGAAGACAGATGTTAAATTTAATGAAATAGATAGTCAGATAGATAGAGTTGAGAAGCAGATAAATGAGAATAATGAAATATTAATAAAGTCAATGAATGAGTATAACAATGACATAGAATATAAAATAAATAAGTGTAATACCGAAACTGAATGTAAGCTGAGTAGCGTAGTAATGACAGTTGAAAAAATTAGTCAGAATATTGATGAACACCAAAATAAGATAGACTCTAAATTAAATGAAATTGAAAATAATTATAAGACAGAAATACAAGCAGTAAATGAATCTATTGATGTAATATCAAAAAATAACGAACAGTCTGAATATAGTAATGACAAAAAATTATATTCACTTGAACAAAACATTAGTAGTATGAGAGACGAATTAAGTTTAGTAAAAACCAAAATTTAAACAATGTTACTGAACGCATATTCATGACACGAGACACAAACAATGAAATAGAATTAGAAACTTTTAGTTGTGAAAATCGGAGAGTGCATCCAATGCAATTTTTGAATCGAGTGCGGGAATTTGACAGGTTTAATGGTAGTAGTTGGGAGGTTAAACTTATAAAAATTTTGAAATGTTTTAAAGGCAATTTGGAGATATGGGCGGAGACACATCGAAACGAATGGGAGAGGTATGAAGATTTTGAAAAAGCCTTTCGGAATAAATACTGGTCGGAGGAGGAGCAGGAGATACTACGAAGCCAAATAATGGGAACCGGGAGCTTTGGGAGAAACAACCGGAATATTACCGTGTATACCATGAAGCTATACAACGAAGCTAAGTACTTAGACCACCGTTGCCATTCCAGTCGTTTGTACGCCACATCAGTAAGCATCTACCGAGGGAAGTACAGATCACGTTGATGACCAGAGAGGTAAGCGATATCAGTGAGTTAGAAAAAATATTGGATGTTTTTCAGAATATTAAGGACCAGGAAGACAGCAGACGTATACAACAAACGAATATGCACAATGTAGGGAACTATACACAGAATTTTCATAGAGGAGCGCGGGGAGGAAGTTTCGATAATAGGGGCGAGAGTTGGAGGTGTAGAGAATGTGAAACCGACAATTATGCTAATAGAACCAATTGTTTCAGATGTCATCGAAACAGGGAGTGCGCCAGGAACGAGAGAACGAACCCACCACCAAATCAACAGTCGAGGGGAGGAGAATTTTATAGGGGGAGCGCCCAGAGGAGGAGGACATTATAATAGAGGAAGAGGAGGAAATCATCCAGCTGTAGCAGGCCCATCCACGGGAAACTAAGGACAACAATGGAGAAGTGGGCCCAACCATTGTCAACGGAGAACTGGGTCCAAGTAACCAACGAATATGCGAACAACGTTATCAAGGTGGACATGGCAAAAGAATTGTTAGAAGAAGAGGAGAACAAGGTGATGGAACGCAGAACAGGATTGACTGAGGTGACAATTAAAATTGAAGGTAAGAATTATAAAACTTTAATTGATACAGGTAGCGAGATCTCAGTAATTTCTGAAAATGTCATGAGTGAATTAAAAGAGTTAAACAAGAATATACCATCATTACCAGTTGTGGGGGTCACTGTAGTGGGGGTAACTGGGGTGAGAAGTAAGAGAATAACCAGACAAGTACAATTAAATATTTTAATAAATGAAGTTGAATTTGAAAACCTATTCCTAGTAGTTAAAGGAATTTAATTCCTAGTAGTTAAAGGGTTGAATCTAGATGTAATATTGGGAAATGATTTTTTGGAAAGAAACGGGGCAGTAATAAATTTCAATAAACAAATAGTAAAGTTTGAAAAGGGGAATAAACCAGTCAGAATAGAGTTTAAAAAAGTAGTAAACGAAGCTAAAGTCATGGGAATAAAAATGTTACATAAGCAGATAAGCGATAGAGAAATAGAGACCAAAATAAATATATGTCTAGAGAGTGATAGCCTACAGGATGAGGAGGGAGAAATGCATGAGAGTCATGAGAGTGTGTGGGTAGATAGAGCCAACAAATTTTTTAATGAAGATACAGTTTTAGGAAATACTCAGTGAGAGGAGCTGTGGGCAGTTGTGGAGCGGTTCAGAGAGGTGTTTGATGAATCACCAGGGAAAGCGAAGGACTACATCTGTGAGCTGAAAGTTCGGGACCACGCACCATACATGCAGAGGAGCTACCCAGTGCCGTTTTCGAAGAGGAGGGCTGTACAGGAGGAATTAGACCGGATGATGCAGGGAGACATAATTGAACGCTCAGTATCACCCTACTCAAACCCTTTGGTAGTGGTGATAAAAAAGGATGGAAAGGTAAGGTTATGTTTAGATGCTCGGAAAATTAATCAAATTATTATACCTGACAGGGAATCTCCGGAACCCATAAATGAGATTTTACAGAAGTTTAGCGGAGTCAGATACATGACGTCATTAGACCTGACCGCTGGGTACTGGCAGGTGCCTTTAGCAACAGAGAGCAGAAAATACACAGCTTTTCTTTTTAACGGTAAGAATTACCAGTTCAAATGCTTACCTTTTGGATTAAACACCAGTGTTGCCAGTTTTATTAAATGTTTAGATAATATATTGCAACCTAAGGATTTAGACTTTTTAACCGTATATGTCGATGATATCTTGATAGCTTCTAGAACATTCACTAAACATTTAGAACACATAGAATATGTATTAGATAAGCTACATAAAGGGGGTTTAACAGTGAATTGGGACAAGTCTAAGTTTCTGCAGACCGAAATACATTTCTTAGGATTTATTATTACACAGGAGGGGATATTAGCTAACCCGGACAAAGTAGAAGCCATAATGCGATTCCCCGAACCAAAAAACATTAAGCAATTACAAAGTTTCTTAGGCCTATGCAACTTTTACAGGAAATTTCAGGAGAACTACGCACACACAACATCCAAACTAAGTGCTGTACTGCAGAAGAATAAACAGTGGAGATGGGGAGATACGGAACGGAATGCATTCAACGAGATTAAGAGAAAGTTTAGTCACATGATTATGATGAATCATCCCTATTTTAATAAAACTTTTTATTTGCAGACCGACGCCAGCAATGTAGCGCTAGGGGCGGAGCTCTACCAGGAGGGCTGCGACAAGGAACATCTAACGATCGCCTTCGCCAGTAGATCGCTGCTGTCGGCTGAGAAAAATTATACGACGACAGAAAAAGAACTCTTGAGTATTGTGTTCGCCGTGGGCAAATTCCGGACCTACCTCCTAGGCAATACAACAATAATCCGGACGGACCACAAGGCATTATCATTCCTCAATTCATGTAAGCTAACACACAGTCGTCTGACCAGGTGGGTATTAGCCTTACAAGAATATAACTTTTCATGGGAGTATATAAAGGGGTCAGATAATAAGGTACCGGATACACTTTCTAGAGTAGATGTTATAGACAATAAAACTGGTAGGGATCTTAAAGAAATAGAAATTTTTAGATTAACTAGAGAAGATAGAATTTTTGGTGAAGAATTAAGTGATATTAAAAATATGCAAAGATCTGAAAGTAAACTGGGTAAAGTAATTGTTAGTTTAGAGACAGAGGTAGAGGGATCTGAATATAATGAGCGATTTCAAGTATATCAAGGTATTTTGTTCAAAAAAGTAGACAGTGGGGAGCGTGATTGGAGGTTAGTTATACCCGAGGGGTTAATAGATAAAATTGTTTGGGATTGTCATATAAGGTATGGTCATTTTGGGGCGAGAAAGTGTGCTAATGTTTTGAAAGAGTCATGTATATTTAAGAATATGGAGAAGAGAGTTAGAAAAGTGTTGAGAGTGTGTGATTTATGTCAGAAATCGAAAGTAGTGAATTATAAGGTAGAGGGGGAGATGAATTACGTGAAAGTTGAGAAACCGTTTGATTTAGTTGCAGTAGATTTATATGGACCATTACCCAGAGGTAGAAGGGGGTGTGTTATATGTATTTGTAGTTCTAGACACTTTTTCAAAGTTTGTGAAGTTATATAGCATTAAGAGACCGACCAGTAAAGTACTCAGTGAAAAAATAGTAAAAGACTACATATTAACGTTGGAAAACCGAAAATTATATTATCTGACCACGGGGTCCACAGTTTATAAGCGGCAAGTGGCGGCAGATGCTTGGATGGGAAGGTATCATACCCAAGCATACGGCAGTATATCATCCTCAGTCGAACCAAGCAGAATGGGTGATGAGAGAGATTGGTAGGATATTTCGGGCGTATTGTCACGCCAAACACACAGAATGGCCATCCTATGTGAAGAAAGTAGAGGAGTGGCTGAATTGTACCACCCATGAGTCCACGGGATTTACGCCGCATGAGTTGAACAGGGGAACAAGGCCGCCCAGGATATTAGAACAACTTTTCGAATACCCACCAGAAGGTCAAGTTTTGGACAGAAACATGAAAATTAGATTGGCAAACGAGAACTTACTTACGAGAGGAGAGCGAAGAAAACAGAAACATGATGCCAAGGGTAAATGGACCAAGTATGAGGTAGGTCAGTTAGTGTTAGTAAAAAGGCATGATTTATCCAGTGCTCAAGATAGAGAAATAAAGAAGTTTTTCTTGTTGTACGAAGGACCCTATGAAATTGTAGAAATAAAAATGCAGAATGCGTATGTGCTGAGGAACCCAGCGACGCAGGAAAAAGACGTTCAAATGTAACAGCCGAAGCAAAGACACGGAGAGTTCAAACTACTCAAAAATATGCCGTCTTTGCAGAAGCGAAAGGGCGATACAGTCCTCCATAACTTGCAATAGGGTGTGTGGATGGGAGGTGACTCAGGTGAGCCACGAATTTAAATTTTATAACATAAAACATTGCTAATTCAAGTTTTGATCCAATAAAGATGCTTGTGCTCTGTTTAAGTAATTAGAGGCTCATACATTCAATATAAGGTGTTCATGCTATAATTGTAAATGTATTATTTTATTATCGTAGGTTAGATATAAGTATTGATAACAATATGTGTCTTCATTATGTGTGTATATTTGCAACCAAGCAGATAATTAAACGGTCTGGCAGGCGTTTAATATGAATTATCAGAATCAGAAAAGGGGAAACGAGGAGGTGAAAAATAATGATAAATGAAAATAAATATTGTAGCGCAACAAAAATGATAGCATTTATGCTACATAAAAGAAGATTCACAGATTGATAAATAAATTGAGACTTCATCCCATAATAGAACAGAGACCCAATTATGACAATTATAGTCATAGACGAAATTAAATAAGAATGCAAGGTAGTGTTGAATAGAATAAACAAACCTGTAAAATAAATAATAGCTAATGATATATGTTTAATAAAAATCAAAACAGAAAAATGAAACCATGACTTAATTTATGGTAATAACAGATAAGAATTTTGTGTTAAAAAAGTATTATATTATGACAAAAATGTTATGATAAAGTTTATGTGATGTTATATCAAATATGTGTTGAGTTCATGAAAAATAATGAAACAAATAGTGTTATTCAATGACTGTCATAGAATGAAGGGTGAGGCAGTTAACCAATGTTCATAAGTTCGAATTTTATTGTATGTGATCAAGAGATCAAGATAAATTTGTTATTAGATGTAGAGAAATAATTGTTTATACAAATGTTAATAATTAAGTTTTGATTGTATGTACGAATTTATATAAAAGGGACTATAGATGCCTAACAGATATAACCACAGGTAGATCAATTTACAATAAAAGGCCTAACAGCCAAAAATACTAAATAAACACTTATAACTTAAAGGTTAGATACATCAATTAATAATAATTAATAAATGCACTATGGAGAGCTAGAAAGAAGAAAAAACATTAAGTTAATAATAATATTTAATAAAATTTATACAAGTTATAATAATACCATAATGCCATAATATCGATTGGTAAAAAATAATATCGAAGGTGGATTAAATATAATAAAAAAGGAAAAAAAACGGAATTATATCAAAAAACCAGTAGAAGATGTGTATAAAATAATAAACCAGCTATCGGTAAATTTACATTCCGATAGGACACCAAATTGACAAAGAATAGACAAAAAAATATATGAAAGAAACACTATATAGTCAAACATGTGGAAGCGGAAATTAATATAGGTTGCTAGGGAGAAATTTAAGAAGAATGTTGTTGATTTATAAAAATAACAGAATTGCTTTTGGTAAAAACTGAACGTGATGATTTAAAAAACCCAAGAAGAATATATTGAATCGTAATATTCGAAATCAAGAGATACGATTATAAAGAAGATAAAATTCTAATGATAATACTTACATCTATCACTAACACAGATTAATAAAATAACGATATATTATGAAATAATAATCGAGAACAAATAACCAAATTCTACAAGAAGAAACTTGGACTGTCCCATGTCCGAAGGGAATTGATAAATAGTAATCAAATATAAAGAATTAATAGTAACGCAACTTATAATATTCACAACACCAGAAATTATAACCTTGCAAATACACGGAACAACACTAACTGCTTCAACCGAAGGAAGAACCTATTTGGATCCTGACGGTGCAGAAGAAACATCAATCGTGCCGTAAAACAATTCAGAAGCTGTATTCCGAAGTGGACAGGACAAGATTTACTTTTATTAAACTGAAGAAAGAAAACTGTGCTTCATAATTGACCAGAACAACGAATTTAGCGATCAACTGCCAACGTGATTTGCTTCATTAGAGACTGGTAAAGTTATATTATATTAATCATACTAAATACACAACACATAATTTTTGTAAATCCTGCATTCTTATTATGTATTTTTAGTCTTCCCCACAGTTACAAGAACCTTCACACCCTGAAATAAATAAAATACGAATCAAATATAATATATAACCAAATATAAACAAAGGATTAAATAGTCAACAATCGATACCTGAATCTATAGTCCCAACATATATTAATTGGAATATATCTTAGTTAATGTGAATTGATAAACGAATAAAGAACCTTTATATATTTGTCACACCTTGTTACTTGGAGTATGGTTTAGTGAACTGGAACAAAAGTAACTGAATAAGTAGTATAATAAATGGTTAATATAAACATCGAATAACCTACAAGTTTCATTGAGCCGATACTACAGCGCTTATAGCGGAATTCTCTGACACCAAAGAGGGAGCGTAAAAATATAAAATCAGACAGAACTCTCTTCAAGGCATAATAGGGTTGGATGAAATTGTAGAATAAATCTTAAGTTATTTAAGTTCGAGGCACACTAACACTGATAATTATTAAATAGTTAAGTTAACATTAATTGAGTACATCCATATATTCCACAACTCCAAATATTTCCGAGAATTTATACAATTAAATTAATAGAACACAATCGACAAATACAACAGTGGGAATTTAGACCGTACGTATCGGTTTACCTACAAATTGGCGCTCAACTTGTGTAGGGCTTAAGTTAAGTAACTGTAACCATATTAATATTACTTAACCAGAGCAGGCAACTGTGGGAGAGTAAACATGCATACCAGAGGTAGATCAAGGATTAGGGCAGGAGAAACAGAGAAGGAAATAGATGAACAAGAACAGGAAATAGAACTAACAACAGATAGTGAAATGGAGCATCAGACAGACGAAATAACGGAAACTGAAATAATTGCGGACAAGGAAAAGGAAGTGATTGAAGAAGATGCCCAAGGGGATCAACCAAATAAGCCCAACCAAAAGGAAGACTTGAGTATACAGGAAATGTTTAAACTACTATTGGAAAAATCAAAGAAGCAGGAGGAAAGCAATAGACAAATGAAAGAGGAAATTAATGAAAACTCAAGGAGACTGGAGGAAAAATTAGATAAAACAAATGAGGAAATTAAAGAAACCTCAAAACAAATTCACGAAAGGTTAGATAGGAATGATGAGGGTTTAAAACAAATGAAGGAAGACATCTTACAAATACATGAAGAAAATTTAAAGCAAATTAATGAAAAAATTGAAAATATTCATGTGACAATTAACCAGAAGGTGGACCAAAATAATGAGGAAAGAAAATTAGAAATAGCCAAAACAAATGAAGAGTTAGAAAAAACTAACGAAACAATAGTACAGGTTCGTGAAGAATTACAGAATAAAATTAATGACACAAAAATTGAGAATAAAACATTGGTCGAAGAAATCCAACAGGAAACTGTCCAAAAATGTGAGCAAATTAAAAACGAAGTACATCAGGTACGGGAAGAGAATAAGGAAGGTATTAAGCAAATACAGACAGACATGGGCGAACGACTCGAAAGGGTCTATGGCAATTTAAATAATATGGAAGGTCAAATCAATACCAATAAAAATAAAATAGAAGAGATTAGTAGGCGTGAATTACAATTACAGGAGGAAGTAGATTCATGGCGGGATAGGACATGCCAAAATAGTCATATAAATAACCATGAGAACAGAGAATCGATTAATTTTCGTAATTATAAGCGCAATCCTATGGAATTTTTAAAGAGATTGGAAGAAGTGATCATAAGAAATAGAGAGTCGCTGGAGTATTATACGAAGCATGATTGATGAAACATTTAAAGATACTTATGATAATTGGTGGACAGCGGTGCGCCCGGATATACTGGACATGACTGAGTTCAAAAAACAATTTAAGGAGAAGTATTGGTCGGAATCGACCCAGAACATGATTAGGAATAATTTGAGTAACGGTCGATACGAAACAAATATAGGCCAGTCCCCTACTTCATACTTTTTAGGAAAAGTATGTATGGCGCGGAACTTAGAGCCCCGAATTCCCGAAGAATGTTTGGTAATACAACTATCCTATCATTACGAGGAAGGGATAAAAAATGCGCGTATGTGTAGTCAAATAAAAACGATTCCAGCCATGGCCAAATTCTTGGAGAATTATGAGCACGAGAACCAATACCAAAGAAATAGAATGCTAAATCATAAATATCAGAAGTATGATAATAACGCGCCATCAGCCAATTCTCATAATAACGATCGCAATCGACCTGCGCATAACGTTAATACTAATAGAACACAAAATGAAAACACGAATAATAATTCCAGAAACTATAATTATCGCGGCAATAACAATTACAATTATCGTGATAGTCGCAATAATAGAGGAGATGGGGACAGACGACCCAATAATTATAGACATAACGTCAATTATATTTACTCCAGACCTCAAGGTAATCAGCGACGATACTACCCAAGGAGTCACCGATATGACAACCATTATGACCAATCTCGGCACGAAGACAACTACCCACATGATGGAAATTATAGGATAGCAGAACATAATACGGAGGATCGCACGGAACCAGTACAAAACCAACACAGTAATCAGAATGAAAATAGAGAAGAGGGAGTAAGCCCTCATTTAAACTAATAGAGGCAGTGAAAATTAATGAATACCCGTCACTGAACCGTAATCTTGGGGAACAACGATTAATAAATAAAATTAAGTGTAATCATAAAACAACCATAATTAATAACCACTATTTAAAAAATATCAGGGAAGATTTGTTAGAAGAGGATCAGAAACATGTAAACAGTAATAGTAATAACGAAATCATATATATATCAGCAAAATTCTAAAAGACAGTAAGACCAACTTACACAAATTATTTGAAATAACTATTATAGATAAAACGAATTTAGTAAGAAACAAAAATTACTAAATCCAGAAGAAATATTATGAATAAATTCTAAAATGAAGTAAGGACAACTTATTACCTTATATTTGAACAACTTCTGGATTAACGAAAAGAAAAAGAATTTATATAAATGAATAAATTCTAAAATGAAGTAAGGACAACTTATTACCTTATATTTGAACAACTTCTGTATTAACAAAAAGAAAAAGAATTTATATAAATGAATAAATTCTAAAATGAAGTAAGGACAACTTATTATCAATCTTGAAGAAAAATACTTGGAATTTAAAAATAATTTGAGTTGAATACTACCACTAAATTCTGAAATACAATAAGAACAACGTATTATCGATTTTGAAGAAAACAAGAATTATTGTTAAATGTTTATAAAGAAATAATGTGTATAATGAATAACAAACCCCAAGATTACAGAAGAAAACGATAATTATTATTACTATATGTATAAAGAAATAATGTGTATAATGAATAACAAACCCCAAGATTACAGAAGAAAACGATAATTATTATTATTATATGTATAAAGAAATAGTGTGAATAATGAAGAATGAACCCCAAGATAAAAGTTATTACCTCAAACTTACTTATCCAAAATAAAGAAGAAAAAAAATCATATGACCTAAAATACATACTACATTGCCACATGATGGAACAATCTCAGTAAACGATTGAATGTAACTAATATAATGTTAAAGAAGACAAGAAGGAAAGAGTATTTATGAACATAATTCATTAAAAAATAAACAGCCAAAATAGTGAAATACGATAAGAAGAAGAATAATTAAGTATAAGGAATATATTTAGTAAGAAATACAATTATAATGATCAACACACAACAACTGACTAAAAAATATTGAGATCAGAGGAAAAAACAAACGAAGAAGATACTTAACATTACAATCTCAACAAAAATGAAAACAAAAATGATTACAATTGATAACTGTCAAAGTCAATATTAACGAATGTTTAAGGAATTAAAATGGAACTGCGAAATATGAAGAATAGTGATGAAGAAATATAAATGCAACAAAGAAAAAATCTTTTCCCAAATATTTATTATTAAATGATTAAAGAGATTATTAGGAGATTATTATTATATTTTATAGCTGACTGTAGATGAATTCCAGCAGTACTATATTAAGATGTAGTGTGGGCAGCAGAGTATGAAGCCAAACAGTGCCTCTCTGAACTGTACCAACGCATGTGTTAGGGATTGTTAGGGAAATTAAATATTTAAGGAATATTAGAATAGTTGCAAAAATAAATTCAGTTTCCAAAGGAATAGGACGAAGAAAACAGAAAGAAGCGAGTTGACAGAAGAATAATGAAAAATGCAGTAATTATAGTAATTATAAATAGGAGAGATGTAAAACTAATGTATCAGTGAATAGTGTAGCCAGTTACCAACAAATAATGTGTACAAAAAAAAAAAAAAATATCAAGAATCAAGAATGTTAAATAAAATGATGAAATGTTATTAAATAAAAAAGGTACTAGTACTAGTCTAATGAAGTTACATTGAGAAGACCATCGTCAACCATTAACAATGAAATTAAGAAAAGGCATGTGAAAAAGGCAAGTTTATTTGACCTAAACTTCATTCAGGTAAACTAAACTTTTTTAGGAGGGGAAGCATATGTAGCGCAACAAAAATGATAGCATTTATGCTACATAAAAGAAGATTCACAGATTGATAAATAAATTGAGACTTCATCCCATAATAGAACAGAGACCCAATTATGACAATTATAGTCATAGACGAAATTAAATAAGAATGCAAGGTAGTGTTGAATAGAATAAACAAACCTGTAAAATAAATAATAGCTAATGATATATGTTTAATAAAAATCAAAACAGAAAAATGAAACCATGACTTAATTTATGGTAATAACAGATAAGAATTTTGTGTTAAAAAAGTATTATATTATGACAAAAATGTTATGATAAAGTTTATGTGATGTTATATCAAATATGTGTTGAGTTCATGAAAAATAATGAAACAAATAGTGTTATTCAATGACTGTCATAGAATGAAGGGTGAGGCAGTTAACCAATGTTCATAAGTTCGAATTTTATTGTATGTGATCAAGAGATCAAGATAAATTTGTTATTAGATGTAGAAAAATAATTGTTTATACAAATGTTAATAATTAAGTTTTGATTGTATGTACGAATTTATATAAAAGGGACTATAGATGCCTAACAGATATAACCACAGGTAGATCAAGTTACAATAAAAGGCCTAACAGCCAAAAATACTAAATAAACACTTATAACTTAAAGGTTAGATACATCAATTAATAATAATTAATAAATGCACTATGGAGAGCTAGAAAGAAGAAAAAACATTAAGTTAATAATAATATTTAATAAAATTTATACAAGTTATAATAATACCATAATGCCATAATATCGATTGGTAAAAAATAATATCGAAGGTGGATTAAATATAATAAAAAAGGAAAAAAAACGGAATTATATCAAAAAACCAGTAGAAGATGTGTATAAAATAATAAACCAGCTATCGGTAAATTTACATTCCGATAGGACAGCAAATTGACAAAGAATAGACAAAAAAATATATGAAAGAAACACTATATAGTCAAACATGTGGAAGCGGAAATTAATATAGGTTGCTAGGGAGAAATTTAAGAAGAATGTTGTTGATTTATAAAAATAACAGAATTGCTTTTGGTAAAAACTGAACGTGATGATTTAAAAAACCCAAGAAGAATATATTGAATCGTAATATTCGAAATCAAGAGATACGATTATAAAGAAGATAAAATTCTAATAATACTTACATCTATCACTAACACAGATTAATAAAATAACGATATATTATGAAATAATAATCGAGAACAAATAACCAAATTCTACAAGAAGAAACTTGGACTGTCCCATGTCCGAAGGGAATTGATAAATAGTAATCAAATATAAAGAATTAATAGTAACGCAACTTATAATATTCACAACACCAGAAATTATAACCTTGCAAATACACGGAACAACACTAACTGCTTCAACCGAAGGAAGAACCTATTTGGATCCTGACGGTGCAGAAGAAACATCAATCGTGCCGTAAAACAATTCAGAAGCTGTATTCCGAAGTGGACAGGACAAGATTTACTTTTATTAAACTGAAGAAAGAAAACTGTGCTTCATAATTGACCAGAACAACGAATTTAGCGATCAACTGCCAACGTGATTTGCTTCATTAGAGACTGGTAAAGTTATATTATATTAATCATACTAAATACACAACACATAATTTTTGTAAATCCTGCATTCTTATTATGTATTTTTAGTCTTCCCCACAGTTACAAGAACCTTCACACCCTGAAATAAATAAAATACGAATCAAATATAATATATAACCAAATATAAACAAAGGATTAAATAGTCAACAATCGATACCTGAATCTATAGTCCCAACATATATTAATTGGAATATATCTTAGTTAATGTGAATTGATAAACGAATAAAGAACCTTTATATATTTGTCACACCTTGTTATTTGGAGTATGGTTTAGTGAACTGGAACAAAAGTAACTGAATAAGTAGTATAATAAATGGTTAATATAAACATCGAATAACCTACAAGTTTCATTGAGCCGATACTACAGCGCTTATAGCGGAATTCTCTGACACCAAAGAGGGAGCGTAAAAATATAAAATCAGACAGAACTCTCTTCAAGGCATAATAGGGTTGGATGAAATTGTAGAATAAATCTTAAGTTATTTAAGTTCGAGGCACACTAACACTGATAATTATTAAATAGTTAAGTTAACATTAATTGAGTACATCCATATATTCCACAACTCCAAATATTTCCGAGAATTTATACAATTAAATTAATAGAACACAATCGACAAATACAACAGTGGGAATTTAGACCGTACGTATCGGTTTACCTACAATATATATATTTCATGCAATTTGTTCAATTTTGAGATGTGTTTTCATTGTGTTAGGAGATCAGCTGATTAGCAATAAAATGTCACTGGTATATTGGTTATAAATGTTCCAGGCAATTAATATTTAATGTAAGGTTTCAATGCATTACAGATGCTATTTTAAATAATGAGAAAAGTAACTTGAAAAAATGAGAAATAAAGTAACAATTTGTGAAAGCTAATAAAAGATAGTTTTGGGGTGATGAATATTTGGGGGACATATAGATCTGTCCAACTTGAAGTCAAAGTTAAAGAAATAGTAGAGATGAAAATAATGTAATGTTGTTTTGAGGTAATGTATATTATAGAGTTTTGAGAAGTATTGATGTTGACACAGTAGTTGTGGAGAATATATGTGGAGTTTTGAGTGATATATTGTTGTTTATAATTAATGAGGTTATTTTGTTGTAGTTGTAGTAAGGTAATAAGATTGAGATTTTTGGGGATGGCAATTTTGTAGTAGGGGGTAGTGTAATGTAGGAGTCCGCAACATAATGATAAGTTGGGACGGGATTGGGACCGATTTAGTGGGACGGGGCCGCCTTAGGTAGAATCCAGGGGCCAGATAAGGGAAATGAGTTTTTGGGGAGGGGGAACACGTATCCTAAGTACAAAGGGTTAGCGAGTATTTTTTTTTATATATCGAGAGAAGGTGGCGATTTGAGGTCAATGATAAGTTGGGGTTAGAGAGTGTTTTGGTAGATGTTTTGATAGAGATGGGTGTCATGTGAGTTACAGTTGTTAGAGGTTAGAGTCAGAGAGAGAAAGATTTATATATGCTTGGATTTCGTTGTCCATGACGTGTCCATTACTTAACTAAATATCACTATAATATTGACGACTCGGAACACAAAGTTTTTTATAAGTAAAAACGTAAAGTTTTACCTTACAGCCTAAACCGGCTTTCACCTATAGAAGGCTTCATCAGAGGCTGTCGTTAGTAGCGCTGCTCGTCTTGTTGTTGGCGACGAGGTAGTGTTTCGAAAGATTGAAGCTGTGTGTGTGTGGTGAGATGTGTTCGAATAATGCGTGCGATTTGAATTGTGTCTGTTCGTTTAGGATGTCGTTTTTATTTGTTTTTGTGTGTTTGTATATTTCTAATTGTTCTAGAGTGTCTAGTTTTCGGCCTTTTGTGTGTACGTGTAGTATGTTCATGTTATTGTCGATGTTTTTATATGTGTGGTTTGCTTCAATGAGGTGGTTTGCGAAGGTAGATTCTGTAGTGGTGTGGAGTGCTTTTGTGTGTTCAATGTATCTCTGTTTGAAGCTACGTCCTGTCTGGCCTATGTAGAATTTACTGCAATTTGAACAATTTAGTTTATATACACCGGGTAGATCAAATTTGTTTTGTGCTTTGGGCATGCGTTTTGATAGTGTGTGTTCTGTTTTGTTAGTAGTTTTGTAAGCAATTCTGTATCCTGCTTTTTTGAATTTGTGGGCAATTTTTTCTGTTTGTTTGTTGATGTATGTTAGTGTTATGAATTTGTTGTTTTCTGTCTTTGTCTGTTGTTTGTTTTGTGTTTTGTGTAGGAGTTTACTGACTATTGTTCTGTCATAACCGTTAGATTCTGCTAGATATTTTATCGTGTTTAGTTCGTCTTTGTAGTCTATTTCATCTAAGGGGATGTTGTTAAGTCTATGTATCATGGTTCTAAAAGCAGCTAGTTTGTGTTGTATTGGGTGATTGGAGGTGTTGTGTATTAGTGTGTCAGTTGTAGTTGGTTTTCTGTATATACTGAATTTGTGCCTGTGTTCTAGTTTTGTGATGGAGAGGTCTAAGAAGTTTATGGTATTGTTGTGTTCGTATTCGGCAGTGAAGGTTATGTTTTTATGTATTTTGTTTATGTGCGTTAGTAACTGTTCACATTGTCTTTTGTTTCCCTTGTATAGTATTAGAATGTCATCAACGTATCTGTGCCAATATAGTATTTTATGTGAGTGTCTGTCATTGTTTGTGAGTATTTTTGTTTTTTCTAAGTGTTGGAGGAAGACTTCTGCTAGAATGCTGGATATGGGGGGGCCCATGGGTAGGCCATCGTTCTGTGTGTAGTATTTATTGTTATAAGTAAAGTAGTTTTGTTTTGTGATAATGTTCAGAGTTTCTGTTATTTCATTGATAAGTTCGTCTGGTGTGTTGTTCTGTTTGAGTTTGTTTTGTAGGATGGTGATTGTTTCAGAGATGGGGATGTTTGTGTACAGGTTTTTAATGTCAAAGGAGGCTAATGTGGCATTATGGGGGATGTGTATGTCTTTTATTTTTGTTACTAGGTCAGTGTTGTTTTTTACTGCAATGTTGTTGTCTATTTGTGTGTGTTGTCTAATAATTTTGTCTAGATATTTTGCCAGTTTGTGTGCAGGGGCATACGGTAGTTGATAATGGGGCGGATCGGAATGTCTTCTTTATGGATTTTGGGAAGCGCTTGGAGTGTAGGTGCTGATGGTCGGATTTGTTTCATGTAGGGCTTTTGTTTATGTGAAGCCTTCTATATGTGAAAGCCGGTTTAGGCTATAAGGTAAAACTTTACGTTTTTACTTATAAAAAACTTTGTGTTCCGAGTTGTCAATATTATAGTGATATTTAGTTAAGTAACGGACACGTCATGGACAACAAAATCCATGAAAAAAAAAAAAAAAAAAAAAAAACACTGACCTACTAACAAAAATAAAAGACATACACATCCCCCATAACGCCACATTAGCCTCCTTTGACATTAAAAACCTGTACACAAACATCCCCATCTCTGAAACAATCACCATCCTACAAAACAAACTCAAACAGAACAACACACCAGACGAACTTATCAATGAAATAACAGAAACTCTGAACATTATCACAAAACAAAACTACTTTACTTATAACAATAAATACTACACACAGAACGATGGCCTACCCATGGGCTCCCCCATATCCAGCATTCTAGCAGAAGTCTTCCTCCAACACTTAGAAAAAACAAAAATACTCACAAACAATGACAGACACTCACATAAAATACTATATTGGCACAGATACGTTGATGACATTCTAATACTTACAAGGGAAACAAAAGACAATGTGAACAGTTACTAACGCACATAAACAAAATACATAAAAACATAACCTTCACTGCCGAATACGAACACAACAATACCATAAACTTCTTAGACCTCTCCATCACAAAACTAGAACACAGGCACAAATTCAGTATATACAGAAAACCAACTACAACTGACACACTAATACACAACACCTCCAATCACCCAATACAACACAAACTAGCTGCTTTTAGAACCATGATACATAGACTTAACAACATCCCCTTAGATGAAATAGACTACAAAGACGAACTAAACACGATAAAATATCTAGCAGAATCTAACGGTTATGACAGAACAATAGTCAGTAAACTCCTACACAAAACACAAAACAAACAACAGACAAAGACAGAAAACAACAAATTCATAACACTAACATACATCAACAAACAAACAGAAAAAATTGCCCACAAATTCAAAAAAGCAGGATACAGAATCGCTTACAAAACTACTAACAAAACAGAACACACACTATCAAAACGCATGCCCAAAGCACAAAACAAATTCGATCTACCCGGTGTATATAAACTAAATTGTTCAAATTGCAGTAAATTCTACATAGGCCAGACAGGACGTAGCTTCAAACAGAGATACATTGAACACACAAAAGCACTCCACACCACTATAGAATCTACCTTCGCAAACCACCTCATTGAAGCAAACCACACATATAAAAACATCGACAATAACATGAACATACTACACGTACACACAAAAGGCCGAAAACTAGACACTCTAGAACAATTAGAAATATACAAACATACAAAAACAAATAAAAACAACATCCTAAACGAACAGACACAATTCAAATCGCACGCATTATTCGAACACATCTCACCACACACACACAGCTTCAATCTTTCGAAACACTACCTCGTCACCAACAACAAGACGAGCAGCGCTACTAACGACAGCCTCTGATGAAGCCTTCTATAGGTGAAAGCCAGTTTAGGCTGTAAGGTAAAACTTTACGTTTTTACTTATAAAAAACTTTGTGTTCCGAGTCGTCAATATTATAGTGATATTTATTTATATATGTATACAGATCAAGTAGTACAGTCAATGAGATAAATATGTACATCACCCACAGTAATGTAGAATCAGATTGTCAAGCAAAGAGAGAGATTTATAATAAAGATATAAAAATTTTATTTTTGAAAACAGTGAAAAAAAAATTTTGATAGAATTTGGAAATATAAAGTCAGAAGTGTTTATTTTGAATAATGTAAATGTCAATTTGCTTAATATTTTGTTATTTTAAATGTTTTATTTTATTATGTTTTTGTGTTTCAAGTTAGGATATTACAGATGTCAAATGTATTTTCAGATAGAACTTATACATAACACATGTGGGTCAAGGTTGTGGACTTGACCTAGTTTGGATCAGCTGAGAGTGAGGTCATATAAGTTAATAGTAGGGATGTCAATTCAACTTGTGTTTTTTTGATCAATTTAAACAAATTTTAAATAACTTCTATATGTAAAGGAAACATTTTAATAAATTTAAATTTTTTTTGAATTTTAAAATTTTTGGAAAATATTTTTTGGAAAAAAAATCTTGATTTTTCGCCTGCCAGCTAATGAATATTTTAAGTATTGATTATTTTATTATTTGTGTGCTAACCATGTTTATTTTGTTGATTTATTGTATTGAATTGTACTGTTAGACTTTAGGTAATCACATGTTAGGTTAAGGATATGTTTAATTAGAAGAAATGTTTAAATTCACTTATTTTAAATAAAAACAGAAAACAATGAAGAGAATATTTTAAAATTTATACGAAATTTATGAAGTGATTTTACATGAAAACAACCAAGGGGTTGCGGTTTTAAAAAATTTTAAAAGATTTTCAATTTTATAAGAGGTAATGTTAATATGTAATGTGAGTGTGTGTGAGCCCAGTATCTGCTAAAGGCAGCCCAGCTTGCATAAAAGGGGAAACATATCGGTGGAGGATCTGGCATAATCTGAGCCAGGGATTGAGGATTTTGGGGGGTAGCATGTTAGAAGGTGAGGTGTGCCGTGGTACTTGTCTGTTCGATTTTTCGGTGTTGGGATCTCTTATAGGGAAGTCCAGTGATCTCGTTCAGATGCGTCCATAGTCGCCAAGCCAGGGGGGTTCGTGTGCCCATGAAGAGTAAGAACAAGGGGGTTGTTGGCACCAGTTCCTCACCGGTCCTCTTAGGGGTTTGGTCAATGAGATTTCTTCTGTTCTGGACAGCAGAATTCTCATTGAGGGGGTATTGTAACGTGTCTAAAATATGGGGTATTTTATTTCTACAGTTAGGGGGTACTTTATAATAAAATAATAAAAGATGTAAGTTGATGTGTGTTGATGATAAACTATTGTGGAGTATGTGACTCCGATGTAATCAAGCCCCTCTGTTTGGACTAGCCAATTTGTAATAAAATAAATAAGATTGATGTGTGAATCTGTAAGTTGTAAGGTGTTTAATTGGTGTGTAATTGGTGTGGCTCTCGACGTCTTACTGGCCTGAAACACTTCCTTAAGTTTCCCAGCTGGTCGAGTCCCAATGGTAGCAAGACCGGTCGAGTAGCGTAAAGTTGATGAAGAAATATATATGCTTGGCTTCGCCGAACGTTTCAAAACAAAATTTATTGTTTTGAAGGAAATTTAAAAAAAAAATTATGTTTATAAAAAAAAATTATTTTAATTTTATTAATTAATTAATTAGGATCAATTAATTAATATAGGGCTGTGAAGTTTTAAACAGTGTAATGCTCTTCTGAAAATTTTTATTAAAGTTTTAGTATAATTTAAATAATCTATCACCACTCATAAGACTGTCTGTAAACCAATCGATATTTGTTTACCTTTCTATTTTTTAGGTTATCTTCACTTATGGGTGGTAAAATCCTTGTAGATTATCAATTAGAATTATATTATTGGTAATTAGTATTATTGAAGAAATAAAGAACTATTAAGTATTGAAAAGTATTAATATTTTATTAAGTAATAGCAATATTGACTCTTATCGATTAGTATCGATTCTCAGGATATCGAAAAAAGTTACAAGTATATGATATAAAAATTATATAGGGTTCTTTAAACAGCCAGTTATTACCAAAGTCAGAGAAATCGGGCTAATATTTAAAAAGTATAACGTTACAATCAAATTAATAGTTATTAATAAACACAGACATTGAATAATAATTTGTAAATATAATAATTGTTTTCACCAGACAGCTGTGATGAACCACGAAGAGGCACTGGAATTGTCAAAGAAAGATGGCTGCCGTCAAGTCGATCAAAATGTGACTCGTCCCTGCTGCGTTCCAAATAATGTATTTTGACGCAATATTTCTGTTCTCGTGTCCGCAAATCTCTTGTTATATGTTGTGTAGTGACTGGTGTAGTGATTCTGGGTTGTATTTAGTGTATCTGTATAATTATTAGTTCAAACACTTTCTCCGATTCCGTCACTAATTTGGTTTAATGTATTATACAGTTTTCTAGTGTTTTATGGTGTTTTTCGGAGTAGATTTATATTGTTCTGTGTTATGGAGTGTTACTTGATCGTTTCTGTTATAATATGATAGTTTCAGAAGTATTTTACAAGTCACTCGCGATTTCACAATAACTCACTATACACTCGCTTTGTATGACGATTATAGGTTAGGTTATTCACGTTTTCAAAGGTATGTCATGTTGACCGTTCAACTACCAATAATTAACTAACTGTTTCCTCCAGTTTCAATTAAACTCTTAGCCCATATAATATTATCCTTAACATTGTTCAAAAATATTTTCACATCCTGTGTACATTTTACTATTTCACTATATGAATGCCTAAACTTTGGTTATTTGTCAATTTTATTCACTAGATTTGATTTAAATTAATCTTTCAGTTCATTCTGGTTATTTTCAGATTAAATAATGCCATTTTATAGTGTTTTCTGTCCGAAAAATAGTAATTTTACTTTCAGTTTGATATACTCTGATAAGTCAAACATTTCCAAAATTTACTTCCTGTTATAATGTAAATTCAGCCATTTTATCAGTTATATTTAATATTAATAATCCTATATTGTATTAAAAGGTTCCTATTCCCTTATTTTCTGGTAATTAATTGAATTAGTTGTATTCTGAAATATATGACTCCCATGTCTAAATTTCTGAGTTTAGTCATTTTCACATTTATTCATAATTCTGAATATAATTTATTAAAATCTCTCTAAATGGTATGTGCAATTATATGGCATGATCTCAAGTTTATTTTGTCTAAACCCCTTTTGTTTATTTGCATTTAATTGAGCAATTTCTCTGTTTTGATGAAGTTTGGTTTCCATTCTTTTGGCCTATGATTTTTTTAACAATTTTTCTTACAAAATAATTTACAAACAATATATGATGTGTGATACCCTCTCTGACTCTTACAAATAGTATTATAAATTAAACATGCTTTCAAATTACACAAAAACAATTAGTATTGGTTACAATACAAACAATAGTTAAAACAAAATAAAGAATATTTTTTTTACATAAATGGTTGTCTTCAAATCAGACATTTTGCAACAAAATTCCCATTTCCAACATGGAAATATGGTTTACAACAAAGGTTTTGTACTACCTAACATCTTAATTACTCTCTACTATTTACAAGTGGTAATTATTTTTATAGTTCTGATGTTAGTTGTTTCAGACCCAAACAAATGGCCTTATATCTAAAACATTTTTAAACATTCTTGTGCTATATACATTAAAACCTTATATTTATATTCTTATTTCTAACTATTATTATAAGTAGGATTCTACAGTTTTTATACAGTCTTTTATACCTTGTCTTTGGGGAATTGTACCCTGTCATTAACAAATAAATAGTATGAACCGTTCACAAAGCACTATGAAATCTGTTTTTCTTTTTTCATGTAAAACAAAAATGTTATTTTAAACAGATTCATGTCTTATGAACAACATATTGTCACCGTACATATTTTAAGTCATTGAAAAATGCATATTTCATTGCATCCAATGTTTGTGATTGCCAAGAATGAAACACAAGGTTCATTTTTTATAATACCCAAAACTATCACTGGTTCACTTTGCACTTATATATTATGTTAATGCTAAATGGTCGTATAGTCTTATTAACATAATAAATTGGTTAGCGTTTTTTCAATGGAGATTTGTTCCATGGGTACTATATTATTGTTTCATCTTAGTTCACAGGAAACTTTTACTTTGTTCACTTCTCTCTCTTAAATTTATATACATGTGGTTTTTATTTCGTTATACTTTTGTTTTTAGATATATATTTTGGGGATATAGGGATTTGGGTGTCTTTTATAAGAGCATGACATCTTCTTCAGGATGCTGCCCTCTTCTTCTTTCTTCAGTCTTCTTTTCTCCTGCCTTCTGGGCCTGGTATCTTCTCCATCTTCTTCTTGATGCCATCAGGTTTCTTGGGATCTTCTCCATCTTCTTCTTTAATTCAGAAATACACAACCTGTATTGGTTGATCTTGGCTTATTTTAGGGTTTCTATTCTATTTATTCTCCCTCGTTGTGGGTTTGGTCATATTGTGTACTGCTTTGTTATTTACTATTTTACCTTCCTGGGTTATACCTTGAAAACCTTTGGTTATGAGACTGGTCTTGGATGACTCATCACTAGTAACTCCTTTTATTTTAACTTGTATTTTCTTTATAATAATGATTTCTTTCCACAGTTGCTATGAATTAATTAATTTATATTAAACTTAATGCTTTCTTCCAAATTTAAACATTATAACTTCATTATTCTAATGATCAATTGCCATTCAATATTATGCATACATCTGTCACGCTACAGATTGCCCTCCTCCAGAAGTAATTATTTCAGACATGTTTATGGATGAAATAATTTCTTATGATAATTTCATCATTTCTTATAATTCATTTTCTTCTCCATTTTTATATCGACTTTTTTATATTAGAGTTTTATTAATTTTATATATATGGTTACTTGTCTTACTACTGATCCTTTTCGGATAGTTAGTGTCTTCTGAGATATATTATAATTGTAATACATTTTCTTTCTATATCAACTTCGTGTTGTATCCTTGGGATATTAATTCCCTAACATTCCCTATCACGTGGGCTGGGGCAGATCAGAGGGGCACTGTACGCTACTTCTCTGCTGGCCATACACCACTTCTATAAATTGAGTACAGGGGCATATCCATCCCTGCTCAAAAAACATAATGCTGCTGGAATTATCTTCAGTCAGTCATCGAATAAATAAATATAAAGTAGTCTCATTTTCGACTAATAAAAATATCTTTGGATTCTCCACTTCGTAGTCTCTCAGATTATCTCACATTTTCTATCTTAATAAATCTTCATAATCATTATTATACTCATTACATATATATTTTTCCAAAACTCTTAACTTGTCTGATATATTTAATTTAATTATGGTTGAAAACCTTTCTTTTAATAATTCTGGTTACTGTTTACAGTGTAACTCTCTTTCTTCTCCATCTGAATTCTCTTTATACTTTCTTCTGGTTATTCATAGTATTAGCATGGTCTCTATATATAGTCTTTCTTATTCATTATTTGAATGGTCTTATTATATTATATTTAATTTTTTAACATTGTATCTTTACATTAGATATACAGGTTGTTATATTGATCATTTTATTTAAACATTTTGGTTGTTTCCTTTCTCTTAGAAAGTTATTAATCCACCTTCGCATTCATTAACATTAATTCATTTATATCATATTTCATGTGGTATTTCTTCTCTTTGCATTTCATATAGGGCTTATTATTACCATTGGTTCAAAATCATCTTCTCCATCTGTTTGGTATGAGTTGTTCTTCTTTGCTCTTAATTAACTGTTTTCATTATCGTTTCATAGGTAATTAGTCTCTTTGCTTCCAAATTTTTTCCTTCTCTGGCATATTACACTCTTTTTTGTTAGTCTTCTCTACTCCTTCAAATGCTATTGTGAATGTCTAGCATTTATTCTGGATTAACGTTAATTCTCTTTTCTGAATTAATCACTTTATTTTCTTCTCAATTCAATCATAATTGACACATAAATATTTTTTGGAACTTGGTTAGTTTTAATGTAAAATTCAAACTATTCTTTTTATTTAATTGAAAAATATTTCTCATAAATCCTTGTAATATGTTGATCTTATCTTGTTTCAAAGTACTGACGTTCTATCAACATTCAAATTCTGTTTATTTCATTTATTCCCAGAATTGTTTCATTCAGAATTGTTTATAGTATTGTGATTTTATCATTATTTCTGAATGTTTTGGTATTTCTCCAAATTCAAATTCTTCTTAATTATTTACCATAAAGTTTTCTCATAAACTTAGTTATAGTAAGTTGGTCTTACTTCATTTTTAAATTTTTTGTATTATGTTCAAAATTCTCTCTCTTTCTCTTTCTTCCATAAAGTTTTGTTCTAAATTATCAGGTTGTAGTAAGAAGTACTTACTCAATTTTAAATTTTTATAAATATATTTCAATTCAAAAGTCTTTCTTTTTCTTTCTTCCATAAAGTTCGTTCCAAAATTATTAGGTTGTAATAAGACGTACTTACATATTTTAGAATTTTTTTCAAAATATAAATTCTAAATTCCTTCTTCTTATAATTCTTCAAAATGTTCTTCTCAAAATATTAGGTTGTAAGATGTACTTACATTATTTTTAAATTTTTTTTTTTTTAAAATATAAATTCTAAATTCCTTCTTCTTATAATTCTCCAGAATGTTTTTCTCTAAATATTAGGTTGTAAGGTGTACTTACATTATTTTTGGATTTTTTTTATAAATATAAAATTCAAAATTCTAAAACTCACAACTCATTCTTCATAATATTTCTTCATAGAAGCTTGATTGTACACTCCTTTGATTCTTCCTGAAACGATTTCCCTCAACTCATATGTATTGTTATGCTTATCATTTACCACAACATATGGTCCAGTGTATAATAATAGTAGTTTTTTGGTTATGCCTTCTAAGGTGCTAGGCAGCTCTCTATTTTTTAGGAGTACTTTCTCACCCTCTTTATATGTTACAATTCGCCCTATTGCCTTCTGGTATTTGGCTTGCCGTTTTTCCTGATCTTCTGCTACCTTATTGTAAAACTTCAACTGGTTGAATTTCCTATTGTTGTTCGTTGGAAATTCAATGATTTGTTCAATGTCTCGGGGAGTCGGCTTCT
This sequence comes from Magicicada septendecula, assembly GCA_034769895.1. Classification (NCBI taxonomy): domain Eukaryota; kingdom Metazoa; phylum Arthropoda; class Insecta; order Hemiptera; family Cicadidae; genus Magicicada; species Magicicada septendecula. The sequence continues at coordinate 68,429,902 of CM068371.1, forward strand.
CATACATGGCTGAGTACGGTGGAATTCCTATAGCTGGATGGTGGGCGTAATTTAGGAATGTTTCTGTCGCTGCTAGGTACTCTTGCCACTTTTTCTGTTGGTTGTGACAGTACGTGCGCAATATCCTACCCACTTCTCTTAGTACTCTCTCAGCCGGATTGCTACTTGGGTGGTAGACTGATGTCTTATATGTTTTGACCCCAAGTGCTAATAAAGTGTCTCGCCATCTCCTCCCCTTAAACTGTGTACCATGGTCGGTAATAATAGAAAATGGTCTACCGATCTCTGGGATATACAAATCAATAATCACCGCCAAAACCTTTGCTGTCGTTGCCCGATTAACCGGATATAGCTTTATATACTTGGTGTAGTGATCCATTATGATTACCAAGTATTTATATCTGTGTCGACCACCGCTACGGGGAAATGGCCCGCATATATCCAAAAACACTTTTTCCAGTTTTGCGTTGGAAGTTATCGGTATCATGATACCCTCTGTCTTTTCATTGTTTATTTTTGCACATTGGCAGATCTTACAGGACTTGATGTGTTTTCTCACCTTGCGGTTGATATTCTTGATCTTACAATTTTCCTCTAGAGCTTGTATCACTTTTAACGCTCCCATGTGACCATACCTGACATGGTAATCGATGATGACCTCCTTTTCTATTTGGTGCGGGATTATCACCTTCCATGTCTCATCGTCCAATGCGGTTTTTATGAATAAAATTCCCTTGTTAAGGTGGTAATATTTAGAAATGGTTTCATCATTGGCTTCTAAACGACTCACAATGTTTTTCAGCTTAGGATCAGACTGCTGATGGATTCGGATATTTATTAACAAAGCTTGTAAATCGGCTCTGGTCGTGAATATGTTATAAATTTTTACTAAGCTCTCCTTCTCTCCCTCGAAAGTCTGATCTTCCAGATTTATACGTGACAACACATCCGCTACCACGTTCTTCTTTCCTGGAATGTATTCCCATTTCAGGTCATATTCTTGTAGGGCGAGTACCCACCTAGCCAATCGGCCGTGACTCAATTTGCACCTACGAAGGAACGAGATGGATTTATGATCAGTTCGTACCGTGACTTGATATCCGAGAATGTACGTCCGGAACTTGCTGCATGCGAACACCACGCTCAACAATTCCTTTTCTGTCACACTGTAGTTCTTTTCGCACCGGTTCAGTGTGCGACTAGCGAAGCTTATTACCAGATGTTGTCCCTCCTCATCTTCCTGGTATAAGGTCGTTCCTAAGCTTAGATCGCTAGCGTCACAGTTTAGAAAGAACGGTTTCTTAAAATCTGGGTGACGAAGTATCACACTCTCCAGAAACTTCTCTTTTATCAATCGGAAAGTAATATCTTGATCTTCACCCCAAATCCATTTGTTTTTGGCAGATAACTGTGGTTGAAACTTGGCGGTCAACTCGGAACATCGGCTCTGAAACTTCCTGTAATAGTTACAGAGTCCGAGGAAAGATTGCAATTGTTTCCTGTTTCTTGGTTGCGGGAACCTCTGAATTGCCTCCACTTTCTCTGCTGATGGGGTAATACCTCTGTCGTCTAGGTTGAAGCCTAAGAATTGTACCTCGCGCGCTATGAACTTGGATTTCTCCAACTTCAATGTTATGTTGTTCTGCGCTAGTTTGTTTAGTACAAATTCCACTCTGTAACAATGCTCCTCCCAGGTTCCGGATGTGATTAGTAAATCGTCAACATAGACGGTGGTAAATTGGAGCGCTTCTGGTCCCAAAATCTGGTCCATGCATGCCACAAATATGGCGACAGAATTGACAAGTCCGAAGGGCAGTCTCTTGAACTGGTAATTGCGCCCTTCGAAAATGAACGCTACGTATCGGCGGCTTTGTGGATGCAGCTCTACCTGCCAATAACCACAGACCGTATCCCAGGTGCTAATAAAGTTAGTACCATGAAAACGCTTTAAGATTTCTTCTATTTCACCGGGAGATGTTCTGTCATTCACAATTGTCTTGTTCAACTCACGCGCATCTAAACAGAGCCGGACTTGTCCGTCTTTCTTCGGAACAGCAATAATTGGACTAGTGTAAGGTGATTGACTAATCTCAATTATGTCGTTTTCAATCATCTTGTTTATCTCTGTTCTCACGGCTTCTTTGAGCGACTGCGCTATTGGATATGACCTCCGGTTAAACTCTACGTTTTCTTTAAAACGAAGTTGGCACTGGTAGTTTTTTACCTTCCCTGGTTCATCAGAAAACACCGCTTTGTATCTCTCATATATTGCAATTAGACGATCAGCCAGATGTGTTGGTATTTTCTCGTTATCGCTTCCGCACTGGAAATTCCGTATTTCTTGGATCTTAACTGACCATAAATCCTCTCCTCCATTATTGTATATTATGGGTTTAGAAAGAGGGCTGTTTCTAAGAACATTTATTTTACGAAGTTGTTGATGTATAGGGCTGGGAAGTATAGTTGTGCCTCCTACCAGATCTGCGGTCCATGTTACTCCGACTGGGAAAAGTGATACTCTATTTAAATTAAGATCGATTACTGCCGAATATCTACGAAGAATATCGCAACCGACTAAGATGTCAAATGGTAATCCGGTGGCGATTAAAAATTCCATGTCTAAAGCTATATCACGGCTAACGACACTTAAGGAAACTTGCTTCCTAATGGTTTTATTCTGGCGACCAGTTGCACCTACCAATACAATGTTGTTGACTGGTAACATTGGCAAAGTTTTACCACATGTACTCTGTATTCTCTCCAACTCATTGGAGTTTATTATTGAAATATTAGCTCCTGTGTCTATCATTATTTTAGCGGGAACTCCTTCCACCTCCGCTGTTATATAAATTATCTCATTATTACTGTTGCTGAGACTCTTCTCGTTCTCTTCCAAAAGTTCAGTTCGTATGTCTTTCAAATAATGGTTACTGATAATAGTGAAGTTTTTATCATTGTTTGCTTGTTGCAAATCATCCTTTTCTAACCCAGGAAGTATAAGCAGTAACGGGTCATCGTTGTTGATTACTGCCTCCTCTCGTTTAAAGCATTTTGGTCATTGTTTAAGTTATTGTTGACCGAGGCATCGTTCGGGAAACTCTGGTTTGTTTCCTGACGTTCTGTACCCTGGTTGATGTTTAACGCCCTGTTCGGTTGTCTGCCAAGATCTTCCAGGCTGGTACTTCGTCTTTCCTGTTCGTATCTTGGGCCGTCTCGTTCCGCACTCCGCCATCTTCGGTCAGCGCCGTGGAAGCTGCTCCTCCTCGGTTGATAATATCTCCTGGGTCCGCGATCTTCTGCTCTTATAAAATTTACCCTAGGGCGCGACACTCGGTTATTACTATTGCTATTATTATTATTATTAATATTATCATTATAGTAATTTCGGTTAGGTGGGTAAGGCCTGTTACCATTATTGTTGGGATATGGATTTCTCTGACTGTATGGAACATTATTATTTTGTTGATAAAAGTGGTTTCGATTATTTGGGTAGGGGTTGTTATTTCTCACGCCGTTAAAATTTCCGTTAAACTGGTTATTACGCGGCTGGTTGTTAGGGCCGTCGTAATTACTGGGCTGGTTCCGGTTATTTGTATGGTTATTGCCGTTATTGGGGTAAGTAGTCGGCCTTGCTTCTGGTCTCTCATTTCTCTTCCTGCTCTGCCGATAATACTCTTCATTCTCGTATCCCTCCAATAACTCAGTCATTCCCTGGATCGTCTTGATCTGACTACCTCTCCGGGCCCTGATAATGTCCTCATCATAGTGATAAGATATCTTATTCACTAAACATTCTTCTGGGATTGCTGGCTCAAGGTGCTTTGCCATACACACCTTCCCCAAGAAATATGCCGTCATACTGCTACCTAATTGTGACCTGTATCTTCCGTTACAAATATTGTCACGTATCAAGTTCTGGGTAGTCTCAGACCAGTATTTTGTTTTAAACATTTTCCGGAACTGTTGGTAGTCGGAAATTTCACTCCGGTTGGCCATCCACCAATTATCTGTTATGTCTCGGAAAGACTCGTCGAATATCTCCCTGCTATGGCTCCATTGGGTAATTTTATGCTTGGTTAAATATTCTTCTACCCTAGCCAGGAACTCCATCGGCTTACGTTTGTACTGCCGGAAGTTGAGCCACTCTCGGCTTTCGTTGACGGGCAATCCGGTGAAATGAGTCGGTCTGTTTCTAATCGCTTCCATCTCCTCTCGGCTTTGTCGCACCTGACCGGTGATATTGGCCATGGTCTCTTGTATATCATTACATCGTTCTGTGACCTGGTTGCGTACTTTTCCGAATTCTTCTTGATTCTCCTTCCTCTGTTCTTCTACCTTCCTACGACTATGTTCTTCGATATTTGTGAACTTGATGTTCACCACTTCTTTAAACTCATTCACCTCCTTTTCGGTCTGGTTGCACTTTCCATCAATCTCTCGAATCTGTCGATTGACCATTATATTTTCTTCTTCCATCTTCTTATCCATCGCTTTTTTGTTAACCTTGATTTCCTTATTCATTTCTTCTCGCAACAATTCCATTCTTTCGTCCAGTTTGTCCAAGTTCTCCTGATTTACCTCCCTTAACTCTTCTCTTAGAATTTGATTGTCTTCTCTCAATTCCTCCAATTTCTCCCCCATCTTCTCTTCCAATTTCCTGTTATCTTCTTTCAATTCTTCCTTCAATTGTCGGTTGTTCTTCTCTATCTTCTTCCTGGTTTCATCGATTTTCTGATTGGTGTTCTCAATTTTATTAATCAATTCTTCTTTGGTCGACTTGAATTCTTCCTTGAACAATTGGTTGTCTTCCTTCAATTCTTCTAACTTCTTCCCCATCTCTTCTTCCAACTTCCTGTTGTTTTCTTCCATCTTCTCTTCCATCTTCTTGCTGTTTTCTTCCATCTTCTCTTCCATCTTCTTATTTGTTTCATCAATCTTCTTACCCAGGAATTGGTTGTCTTCCTTCAATACTTCCATGTTCTTGTTCATCCCAGTCAACTCTTCTTTTGTGGATTGGTTATCCTTCTTCAATTCTTCTTTTGTTTTTTCTATTTTATTTCCCAAATCTTCTTTTAAAGACTGGTTATCACTTCCCATTTTCTTACTCAAGTCTTCCTTCCATTCTTCCATCTTCTTATTGGTTCCTCCAATGTCCTCTCTCATTTGCAGGAACATTTCCATGATTCTGTCCATTTTACTATCCTCCGTTGTCCTGGACTTTTCCACCTGCCTCTCCTGGACATTGACTTCCCCTGTCTGTGTAGGCATTTCGGGTGTTCGTCTGGTTGTTCAGTTTGTTTGGACAACACCGGCGGCAATGATTCTCCCACCTCTACTGGCGTCGCCTCTTTATTGTCCATTTCTATTTCTAATTCTTTTTCGGCCTCCGCCGCCCGTTTCTTAGATGTTGCACGTCGTTGCATTTTCCCTTGAAATTCTCTGGCTTTGTAGCTGTTGCCTAGCTCCAACTAGTGATTGGGCAGAATGTATTGGCCTTCCAATCGCTAATTAAAGCCCCTAAAGTTGTGCGCCAATTTATAATAAAACAATTTTAAATAAGTATAGATGTGTGTTGATGATATAAGAGATTGTGATTGTGAAGTTCGACTCCGATGTAATCAAGCCCCTCTGTTTGGACTAGCCAATTTGTAATAAAATAAATAAGATTGATGTGTGAATCTGTAAGTTGTAAGGTGTTTAATTGGTGTGTAATTGGTGTGGCTCTCGACGTCTTACTGGCCTGAAACACTTCCTTAAGTTTCCCAGCTGGTCGAGTCCCAATGGTAGCAAGACCGGTCGAGTAGCGTAAAGTTGATGAAGAAATATATATGCTTGGCTTCGCCGAACGTTTCAAAACAAAATTTATTGTTTTGAAGGAAATTTAAAAAAAAATTATGTTTATAAAAAAAAATTATTTTAATTTTATTAATTAATTAATTAGGATCAATTAATTAATATAGGGCTGTGAAGTTTTAAACAGTGTAATGCTCTTCTGAAAATTTTTATTAAAGTTTTAGTATAATTTAAATAATCTATCACCACTCATAAGACTGTCTGTAAACCAATCGATATTTGTTTACCTTTCTATTTTTTAGGTTATCTTCACTTATGGGTGGTAAAATCCTTGTAGATTATCAATTAGAATTATATTATTGGTAATTAGTATTATTGAAGAAATAAATAACTATTAAGTATTGAAAAGTATTAATATTTTATTAAGTAATAGCAATATTGACTCTTATCGATTAGTATCGATTCTCAGGATATCGAAAAAAGTTACAAGTATATGATATAAAAATTATATAGGGTTCTTTAAACAGCCAGTTATTACCAAAGTCAGAGAAATCGGGCTAATATTTAAAAAGTATAACGTTACAATCAAATTAATAGTTATTAATAAACACAGACATTGAATAATAATTTGTAAATATAATAATTGTTTTCACCAAACAGCTGTGATGAACCACGAAGAGGCACTGGAATTGTCAAAGAAAGATGGCTGCCGTCAAGTCGATCAAAATGTGACTCGTCCCTGCTGCGTTCCAAATAATGTATTTTGACGCAATATTTCTGTTCTCGTGTCCGCAAATCTCTTGTTATATGTTGTGTAGTGACTGGTGTAGTGATTCTGGGTTGTATTTAGTGTATCTGTATAATTATTAGTTCAAACACTTTCTCCGATTCCGTCACTAATTTGGTTTAATGTATTATACAGTTTTCTAGTGTTTTATGGTGTTTTTCGGAGTAGATTTATATTGTTCTGTGTTATGGAGTGTTACTTGATCGTTTCTGTTATAATATGATAGTTTCAGAAGTATTTTACAAGTCACTCGCGATTTCACAATAACTCACTATACACTCGCTTTGTATGACGATTATAGGTTAGGTTATTCACGTTTTCAAAGGTATGTCATGTTGACCGTTCAACTACCAATAATTAACTAACTGTTTCCTCCAGTTTCAATTAAACTCTTAGCCCATATAATATTATCCTTAACATTGTTCAAAAATATTTTCACATCCTGTGTACATTTTACTATTTCACTATATGAATGCCTAAACTTTGGTTATTTGTCAATTTTATTCACTAGATTTGATTTAAATTAATCTTTCAGTTCATTCTGGTTATTTTCAGATTAAATAATGCCATTTTATAGTGTTTTCTGTCCGAAAAATAGTAATTTTACTTTCAGTTTGATATACTCTGATAAGTCAAACATTTCCAAAATTTACTTCCTGTTATAATGTAAATTCAGCCATTTTATCAGTTATATTTAATATTAATAATCCTATATTGTATTAAAAGGTTCCTATTCCCTTATTTTCTGGTAATTAATTGAATTAGTTGTATTCTGAAATATATGACTCCCATGTCTAAATTTCTGAGTTTAGTCATTTTCACATTTATTCATAATTCTGAATATAATTTATTAAAATCTCTCTAAATGGTATGTGCAATTATATGGCATGATCTCAAGTTTATTTTGTCTAAACCCCTTTTGTTTATTTGCATTTAATTGAGCAATTTCTCTGTTTTGATGAAGTTTGGTTTCCATTCTTTTGGCCTATGATTTTTTTAACAATTTTTCTTACAAAATAATTTACAAACAATATATGATGTGTGATACCCTCTCTGACTTTTACAAATAGTATTATAAATTAAACATGCTTTCAAATTACACAAAAACAATTAGTATTGGTTACAATACAAACAATAGTTAAAACAAAATAAAGAATATTTTTTTTACATAAATGGTTGTCTTCAAATCAGACATTTTGCAACAAAATTCCCATTTCCAACATGGAAATATGGTTTACAACAAAGGTTTTGTACTACCTAACATCTTAATTACTCTCTACTATTTACAAGTGGTAATTATTTTTATAGTTCTGATGTTAGTTGTTTCAGACCCAAACAAATGGCCTTATATCTAAAACATTTTTAAACATTCTTGTGCTATATACATTAAAACCTTATATTTATATTCTTATTTCTAACTATTATTATAAGTAGGATTCTACAGTTTTTATACAGTCTTTTATACCTTGTCTTTGGGGAATTGTACCCTGTCATTAACAAATAAATAGTATGAACCGTTCACAAAGCACTATGAAATCTGTTTTTCTTTTTTCATGTAAAACAAAAATGTTATTTTAAACAGATTCATGTCTTATGAACAACATATTGTCACCGTACATATTTTAAGTCATTGAAAAATGCATATTTCATTGCATCCAATGTTTGTGATTGCCAAGAATGAAACACAAGGTTCATTTTTTATAATACCCAAAACTATCACTGGTTCACTTTGCACTTATATATTATGTTAATGCTAAATGGTCGTATAGTCTTATTAACATAATAAATTGGTTAGCGTTTTTTCAATGGAGATTTGTTCCATGGGTACTATATTATTGTTTCATCTTAGTTCACAGGAAACTTTTACTTTGTTCACTTCTCTCTCTTAAATTTATATACATGTGGTTTTTATTTCGTTATACTTTTGTTTTTAGATATATATTTTGGGGATATAGGGATTTGGGTGTCTTTTATAAGAGCATGACATCTTCTTCAGGATGCTGCCCTCTTCTTCTTTCTTCAGTCTTCTTTTCTCCTGCCTTCTGGGCCTGGTATCTTCTCCATCTTCTTCTTGATGCCATCAGGTTTCTTGGGATCTTCTCCATCTTCTTCTTTAATTCAGAAATACACAACCTGTATTGGTTGATCTTGGCTTATTTTAGGGTTTCTATTCTATTTATTCTCCCTCGTTGTGGGTTTGGTCATATTGTGTACTGCTTTGTTATTTACTATTTTACCTTCCTGGGTTATACCTTGAAAACCTTTGGTTATGAGACTGGTCTTGGATGACTCATCACTAGTAACTCCTTTTATTTTAACTTGTATTTTCTTTATAATAATGATTTCTTTCCACAGTTGCTATGAATTAATTAATTTATATTAAACTTAATGCTTTCTTCCAAATTTAAACATTATAACTTCATTATTCTAATGATCAATTGCCATTCAATATTATGCATACATCTGTCACGCTACAACTTGTATTTTATTTATTTCACTTTTGGGAGTTTTGTAAAAATATTGTGTAAACGTTATTTCCATTGGATCAGAACACGTGGTAAGAAACAGTGTTGAAACAAAGCAGTAAGACGCAGTTGCTGTTGAGTAACTAGGCAAGGAATTTGCACCACCCTAAAAATTCTCAGAACTCTGTATAAGTGTGACGGTGCACGCACGCCACTACTCAAGTACGTGCGCTGGGGTGACGCTCTCTTCAGAAAGCTCAAAATGGCCTGGAGCGATTTTATTCACCGTCTCCTTAACTGAGATGGAGGAAACGGAGCTAAGGACCACCCAGCTCGTGACGTTAGCCAGTGCCACACCAAGATCGCATACGAACAGACGCAACACCAAAAGCATGGTTTAAATGAGACCGAGTTGTGACGACTAACTGTAAGGCATTGATGTCCGTCGTCTCAACTAAAATGCTTAAGGAGTAGGGAGCAGAGAGACGCTACCAGTCTATTGCTGACTCTCGCCTGCGCAGGCAGCCCGACAAACCGGGCTCAGAAATAAAACTTTTCTAAATTAAAATTCATTGCAATAAATAAAAGGACGAAGTGCGATTAATCGGATACTACAAAGAAGAACTCATATAAACTATTTTCGGACAATAACAAGAAATTTTACAAGAACAATGAGTGTGTGCGAGAAGACCGCGTGGCCGACGGGGGGGAATATCATTAAAAAAAAAAAATGTGTTAAGGGATTTATAACTTTTGTGTGTTTGGGTGTGTTCAAAATATGCAGGCTGGGCAGTCTTGTGTGTGTGTGTGTGTATAAAAAATTAAGGTAAGCCGTAGCGTAAGATAGATTAAGGATGATCTTCATATAACAAGCAATATATATTCTCACAAAATTATTTCAGAGGTAAAGTTTATAAACAATTTCTTAAATGATTCAAAATTAAATTAAAATGTAATTCTCTTCATAAAAAATGTGTTGTGTAAATCATTCACACAACCTTGAAAATTACGCCTGTATCCTAACGTTCGTATGATGCAACCCTGAATCCGAGGCTACTGAGAGACGGTAAGTGGAAGTTTATTCAATTTTATTGTGTATTTTATTATGTCATTAATTAAGAACAGTTCATAGTATTACATTTCAATGATGAATTTCTATTAATTATTTTCATTATCAATTGGTTTGGGTGATTCTTAGTTATTCATAATAATTCGATTTATTAAAAAGGCATTAAAATATAACCTTACCCCCTTCTTACTTCTAACCACCATTTACAGATTTACATAGGGTGACGCCAATCTCTCAACAAAATTTACTCCCATTAACTTACTACTCTAGCTCACCTTGAATCATTCTATTCTTATAACAAAATACCCGCTACCCTCTTTGTACCTAAGATGTGTGTTTCCCTTCCCTTACTCATTCCCCTATTAGCTCCTGGTCTCCCCAAGGTAACTCCGCCAAACCCCATTTAAAACTATTCACCTCCCGCCACAACGCCTTGCGTTGAGGACTCCTCACCACACCACCCTCTTTACAAAATTTCACCATCATCTATTTACTCTCCAATTACCTTACTCCCATTTCTCTACATATATGCCTTATCGCTACTGTGTCCCTACTATTAACCCGTTTCTGTCTTACTTATATTCCCAAAAATCTTATTTCGTTTAACACCCATTTAAATTACCTTTGACTAACTCAAATGCCTTATTGAAGTAATTATCACCCAAACTCTATTTTTTATAATATTTCACATTAAGTTAATCATAGAAAAACTACCTTAGAAAACTCATAACTAACTCAAAATAGTTTCATCATTTAATTTAAACCTTAGCTCATTTAAAATTTATTATTCCAACATTTAAACATTTTACTTTATTTAAATTGCATTATAAACTTCATACTTACAGTACATCACTCATATACTTGAATACAACATGATTACTGTCATAGACACAAAAAATATAAACATTTATCACCACCAAAGAATGTACATAACTCCATGTATCTTCTGAAACATAACAATCATATGACTCCACAACTAAACACATTTTACATTAATTCATTTACTATTTATTTTAAAGTTCAAATCTCATAAAATCATTTAAATTTATTAGCAAAATTCAATTATACAACATTAATTAATTAATTGCAAATTCTTTAATTCAATCAATGATTTAAAACACAACATATTTTAATTACCTTACTCCAAAACAATTGCAATTCATTTATTACTAACTCTCATTATTTATTTGATCTGATAAAATATCATTATTATTATCAAATTGATTTCTACTACATACACACATTGTTTACCTAAACTACGTTTTACAAAACACACAATTAATTTCACTATAAAGTTATTTACAATTCTTTGTCATTATTTTTCTATTTACCACACCTCATTTCATAAGTTAGCCATGTCATCACCATAAACTAAAATAATTAAAATGTCCATTCACTGATTATTTATTTAACCCCCGTTATCATATAATAGTCTAATGTATTTATAACATAACTCATTCTTATCGACATACATTATATTATAATTATTATTGTAATGACTACTTTCGTTAATTATATTAACACAGTAATTAACTACATATTTGTCTCCCATTATTTCATAAAACCCATCTACCTTGGTAATTTTCGTCCTGTCTCCGTCAGTATTTTGGTCAACATAAGGTAATTTATGTTATCACATTCTTCTACTATATCCATAACCGTACAAGGTAAGTGTTTATCATCTACTGCGGTATCATCAAAATCATCCATCTTTATTTCACAAGGTAAGTCAATTTTCTCACCTCTCTCAATATCTAAACTCTGCACTAACATTTCATAACCTCTATTAATCTCAAAAATCACTATCTCTCTCTTTCTCTCTCCCTCATCACAATACCTCTCACAACCCCCCCTGAACTATCTCATTCCATGCAAAGGACAACACAAAGTCACTAAAATACTTCCTGGCTTTACCAGGTACATCACCACAAAAACTTAAGGGACCATTTGGAGACACCATGTCTCCCAAATAACCTTTGGAGGAACCTTCGTCCTCGTAAAACACATGTGGAGTCTTTACTCCACTTATACCACAGGGAAAATTTGCCCTCTGCCCTCCATACTCACCTAAATTCTCTTCACGCTCTCTCTCAATCTCATTAACAACTACTACCTCATCACTAATTTCTACTCCTATTAAACTCTCATCGTCACTATCATTATTCAATGTATCACTCTCTGATACCACATTTTCAATTACATCACCATTTTTAATTATATCATTGTTATCACTTGTTAACTCATTATTATAATTATCGTTATTACTCACCTTGTCTACCGCCATCTGTTTTGCATTTAAACTGACACCATTACTATTAACACTTATTTTTCCGTTATTTTCGTTTATTTTGCACTTACCTATATCTGTTCTCCACTCTCCCATTTTCTCAATATCTCGTTTTAATTCTTTAATATTACTCTCACACTTATTCTTTACCGCATTGATATCACTTTAAGTTCATTAAACTTTCTACTCTGTTCATCAAATTTTATATCATTATTATCAAAACGACAATTTATGTCGCTACTTTTCCTTTAATTTATTGTCAAAACGATTAGACATTTGATTAGACATCAGTTTAATCTCCCCCATTATCTCACGAAACCAATTTCTCGTTTCGTCATCAGTTTTATTACTTTCCCTAGTCGAGACGTGAGTTGAATGAACTCTCACCTCGTCCATAACAGCCGATTCTGTCCAGCTTTCTTTATCTACTATAGGAGTTTCTAACTGAATTTCTGATTCACTTATAACAGTTGAGTCAGACAAACTGACTTCGTTTTCCGTATTTTCCATTTTTAAGAATTTAATTATTCTTTAATCAAATAATTAATTACTTATTTATTATCTAAACAAAATCTCATAATTTTTACTCACAGTATTTTACGTCTTAACCTCTAATCACAAATCTCGTAACTTTTATTATTACAAAAACCGCCTATTATCACCACCTATTTCGTACTTCAAATCGGGCCTAAACCCATATGAATAAATTCATCTGCGTTATCCTGGCAGGGATCGCCATTTGTTACTTTCTATTACTTTACCTTACCAATTTCCACCATGTAACTTCTACTTACTGCGTGCGATCTTTTTATGCACTCGCCCTGATTACACTTTACACTGACTTACCAAAACAGAAGACTCCAAATTACTTATAGGTCGCCACCAATATCTTTAAACGACAGATATGGAGACCTTAAAACACTTTCACTTACTTCCTAGGTTCGATAGGCGAAATTTTCCATACGGGATAGGTGATGTTAATTTGGCTTAATAATTGATTTAACGCATGGTTACGCTATTAATCCATTTTATTTATATTCATTTTAGAAGTTAATTATTCTGTCCGTAACTCTTAACAGTTCATCAAATTCGTTGCTTTATCAACTCTCTATAATATTATACGTTAAACATTTTAGAAAACCAAATTTATTACTTCAACTAATCGGTATACATTTTATTTTATTAGACAAATGCCACATTTCTTTTATATTCTTTCTTTCAAAATATTTGGTATTCGTTTTTACTGCTCTTTTTACTTTATTTTTGAAAATACAAAAATATTATTTATTACCTCCTTTCTAGGAAAAACACATATTGAAATAACAAACAAAAAAAAAACAACTTAAACTATTGTAACTCTATTTTTTAAGACAACCCAGCTTGCTCATACACTCATTCACGCTTGTTACCCCATTTATTTTTATACCCATTTATTTTTGTTTTATTAGAAAAAAGAGATCTTTTTTCATTTTAATTTTGAATTTCCGTTTTTTATTTTAATTGAAATGATAGGTTTACTTCCCTGTTGTAGTAATGTAGAGCGCGTGTCGAAATCAGCCCACTTTAGTTCACTTGTTTATTCCGAAAATTAAATTTGGAGCACTGATGACTATCTGCCGTTTCACTATTTTCCACTACATACTTTATCACACTTTTACTGGTATCACTTTATAGTCCATTTATTACATATTTTGGAATTTTACTACTTTCCTGCTCACGGGGACTCCGTGGGTTGAACCAGCCGTAGCCGCCATTACGTAATAACGGATACTATTTTTATTTACATTTTTTATATGCGGACGAGACTAAAACTGTGTCCAGCCGGCGGACGCACACACTGCTCGCGTCCGTTGCGTTGAGACATTTTTTGCCGACTGCCTTTGTTCTCTCCACACCGGGCGAGAAAGAATGTATTCATACGTGACCGAAAGCCTGAGAACCTTGGCCGCCTGAACGCGCGCTTGGAGGCGCGTACGCCCCCTCATTGAAAGTCTGAATTCCAATGCCAATTCACACCAGTCTCGACGCTACACTTGGGCGAAATAAAATTTAGAATATTCAAATCACAAATACTCGTAGGTTTGTACCATTACACAATCTTGAGCTGAAAAGCCTTTATGCAACTCCTGGACGATCTCTCTCCACTTTGGATTTGTAGTGGACGTAATAAATAAATCAGGCCGCGAGTATTTGTGTACGTAGCAAAAAGCGTCTTGCATTCGCTCATGCATATATCGTGGACCTCCTGTGAAACTTGAGGGTAGAATGACCAAGCGGCCTAAATTATCCAAACTTTCATTATTTCGTAATGCATCTCACAAATCTATTTAATTCTCAGCTCGTAACTGAGTTTGATGAGTACGGATGTATATAAGCCTTTCCGTCTCTATCTTAGCATACATATTATAACTTATGTTTGTGTGTGCCGTCGTTCTTAACGAATCCTGTAAAATGTAGAAGTGTCAGAGTGTAACTTGTGTATTGTCTTACCAATCCGTCATTGCTCGGTAGCGTAACTTCCGCTGCTTGAGTCCGTCGCGAACGTACGAATAACCAGGTATCGTATTCCTTACCTGAGGTTCACTAGGAGTGTATAAATCCCGGGTGGCGCCAAATTGTTTATTTTAAACAATTAAAATAACTTATTATTATCAGCGGTTCCACTCATGCAGTGTTGATAATTCAACTTGTCCCGCCGCTTATCGATTTTTACGATCAAGCCAGAAGTTTGCTGTATTCACTACTAGAGCGCTAGTCTCCAATTCTTAGATGTCCGCTAACATGTACAATATTAATAATACACTTTCCTACTGAAAATAAAACACATTTGTTATACACAGTATTGATTTATTAATGAATTATTATTACTGTTTTCATTGACACAAGTTATATTTGGTTTATTATATTATTTTGCACCGGTTATTTATCTATGAGACAATCTCTCTCTGGGTTTAACAAATCGATTTTGAACGTAACAAATACACGGAAATGGGGTTCTACCGAAGTAGTCAACAAATATTTTCGTTCAATCGTCTGGATTCTTTTGATCACGGTAAAAGGATTAGATGCAATTACAATAATAAAAATACACAACCTTACAATGTTTCTACTTAAATATTATGATGTGTAGCTATAATTGGTTTGTTGGAGTGTAGTATAAGTGTTTTAAAGGTTATTTATGGTTAAACTTTATATATGGATAAACTTTATTATGTTTTAAATAATTTATGGTTAAACTAACCATAGGTTATTTGTATGATTTGACAAATTTTCAGTGTCTTAGTTTATTATTTAATCTTTGAAAGAGAATAAATTCAGTTTAGTGATATTTCATAGTATAGTGAGAAATATTTTAAGTGCATTATTTCGGAAATTTGGATAATTTATAGGATACTTAACAACTTCGTAGCCTGGGGTTAATCAGTTGGTCTGGTACAAAGAGCTGTAGTTGCAATAGAATTCAATTTTCAATTATTCGGGTTTCTGGCATCTTTTTCAATGTACTTGAATTAATTTATATACACTTCGTTTCGAATTAAAATGTCTTCGTCATCAGTTAATTGGTTTCAATTGTAGTCTGCCTCCTTCTCGTTCAATTTTGGTAGTTTGGTCAACTTTTATAACATTTTAAATTAAAAATTGGTTGTTCAAAATTTTGGGTTCTGTTTTTTCCAGAGCGTCACTTTTCGAGTAATGATATTCAACGGTAATTCCGTCTTCAACGGCGGTTTCTATGGTTACCAATGAATTATGATTGGCTTAGCTTGACATAAATCCATTGTTATCAAAATTTGAATTCTTTTTAAAATCCTCATATATCTTCTGACTGTCTTCCTTCCATTATCTTCCTTCCTAAGTATTAATTATTAGCACTGTTTTTTGTATTTTCTTCCAAAGATTATTTGGTATCCCACAAGATTGGGTTATTTCATGTTTTATAAGTTTACAATTAATTTAATCTTTCCTAATTACATTTCTCTGTTAATTTAACTCCTTATTTTAATATTTTGCTTTTAATAAGATTTACAATTTATCCTTGGTTAATTTGTCACCTTGGATTTGTTAATTACTTGGTTATTTTCGTACAATTTGTATTTGTTGGTGTTTGACAGTTAGGCTTTTCTCGAGTCCAAGTAGACATTACTGATTTTTGATTATTTCATATACATTATATCTCATTTTAGCCTAGAGCTTTATTTTGTTCTTATAACTATGTTTATTATCTATTGATGCGTTTTGGTTCTGTTTTTGTGTGATTTGTATGTTGCTACTATTTTATACATCATGCATTGCTAACTATTAACTAACTGGTTTTCTCGTTTTCTAAATCAAACATTGCTTTCTTTTCTTACTTATTTACTCTGCCAACGTCAACAATATGGCTATTAATTACTATTTTTTCATCCTATAAAATACAACATTTAGGTCTATGGTGGGTATAATTATCCCATCCATATCCTATTCATAAGTTTGTTTAAACAACTGTTTAACACTTAATATCTAATATTGGTGTACAATTCATTACCTTTGATTTTATTTTTTGGGTGGTAAACAACCTCACCTCTTTCGAACTTGATTCAATAATCATTCCTTCTAACATGGGTGTTTATTGACTGTTTTAAACTTCTTATTTCATAAAAACTCTTTGCCTTCATTCCATGTTAACACTATCTGATTACATTTTCAAGTGGTTCTCACCTTTAAATTCTACTATATACTTTTAAACTCTATAATAATATTCTTCTCTAATCAATACAGTTAATATCACTCTTCAGTGTTCATTACTGCTTAATTACTGGTTTACTAAATATCACTATAGTATTGACGACTCGGAACACTAAGTTTTTTATAAGTAAAAACGTAAAGTTTTACCTTACACCCTAAACCGGCTTTCACCTTTAGAAGGATTCATCAGAGGCTGCCATAGGTAGCGTTGTCCGTCTTGTTGTTGGCGACGGGATAGTTTTTCGAAAGATCGAAGCTGTGTGTGTGTGGTGAGATGTGTTCGAATAATGCATGTGATTTGAATTGTGTCTGTTCGTTTAGGATGTCGTTTTTATTTGTTTTTGTGTGTTTGTACATTTATAATTGTTCTAGAGTGTCTAGTTTTTGGCCTTTTGTGTGTACGTGTAGAATGTTCATGTTATTGTCGATGTTTTTATATGTGTGGTTTGCTTCAATGAGGTGGTTTGCAAAGGTAGATTCTGTAGTGGTGTGGAGTGCTTTTGTGTGTTCAATGTATCTCTGTTTGAAGCTACGTCCTGTCTGGCCTATGTAGAATTTATTGCAATTTGAGCAATTTAGCTTGTATACACCAGGTAGATCGAATTTGTTTTGTGCTTTGGGCATGCGTTTTGATAGTGTGTGTTCTGTTTTGTTAGTAGTTTTGTAAGCAATTCTGTATCCTGCTTTTTTGAATTTGTGGGCAATTTTTTCTGTTTGTTTGTTGATGTATGTTAGTGTTATGAATTTGTTGTTTTCTGTCTTTGTCTGTTGTTTGTTTTGTGTTTTGTGTAGGAGTTTACTGACTATTGTTCTGTCATAACCGTTAGATTCTGCTAGATATTTGATCGTGTTTAGTTCGTCTTTGTAGTCTATTTCATCTAAGGGGATGTTGTTAAGTCTATGTATCATGGTTCTAAAAGCAGCTAGTTTGTGTTGTATTGGGTGATTGGAGGTGTTGTAATGCCACATTAGCCTCCTTTGACATTAAAAACCTGTACACAAACATCCCAATCTCTGAAACAATCACCATCCTACAAAACAAACTCAAACAGAACAACACACCAGACGAACTTATCAATGAAATAACAGAAACTCTGAACATTATCACAAAACAAAACTACTTTACATATAACAATAAATACTCCACACAGAACGATGGCCTACCCATGGGCTCCCCCATATCCAGCATTCTAGCAGAAGTGTTCCTCCAACACCTAGAAAAAACAAAAATACTCACAAAAAATGACAGACACTCACATAAAATACTATATTGGCACAGATACGTTGATGACATTCTAATACTATACAGGGGAAACAAAAGACAATGTGAACAGTTACTAACGCACATAAACAAAATACACAAAAACAACCTTCACTGCCGAATACGAACACAACAATACCATAAACTTCTTAGACCTCTCCATCACAAAAATAGAACACAGGCACAAATTCAGTATATACAGAAAACCAACTACAACTGACACACTAATACACAAACCTCCAATCACCCAATACAACACAAACTAGCTGCTTTTAGAACCATGATACATAGACTTAACAACATCCCCTTAGATGAAATAGACTACAAAGACGAACTAAACACGATAAAATATCTAGCAGAATCTAACGGTTATGACAGAACAATAGTCAGTAAACTCCTACACAAAACACAAAACAAACAACAGACAAAGACAGAAAACAACAAATTCATAACACTAACATACATCAACAAACAAACAGAAAAAATTGCACACGAATTAAAAAAAGCAGGATACAGAATCGCTTACAAAACTACTAACAAAACAGAATACACACTATCAAAACGCATGCCCAAAGCATAAAACAAATTCGATCTACCTGGTGTATACAAACTAAATTGCTCAAATTGCAATAAATTCTACACAGGCCAGACAGGACGTAGCTTCAAACAGAGATACATTGAACACACAAAAGCACTCCACACCACTACAGAATCTACCTTTGCAAACCACCTCATTGAAGCAAACCACACATATAAAAACATCAATAATAACATGAACATTCTACACGTACACACAAAAGGCTGAAAACTAGACACTCTAGAACAATTAGAAATATACAAACACACAAAAACAAATAAAAACGACATCCTAAACGAACAGACACAATTCAAATCGCAAGCACACACACACACACACACACACACACACACACACACACACACACACACACACACACACACAGCTTCGATCTTTCGAAAAACTATCCCGTCGCCAACAACAAGATGGACAACGCTACCTATGGCAGCCTCTGATGAAGCCTTCTAAAGGTGAAAGCCGGTTTAGGCTGTAAGGTAAAACTTTACGTTTTTACTTACAAAAAACTTAGTGTTCCGAGTCGTCAATACTATAGTGATATTTAGTTAAGTAACGGATACGTCATGGACAACGAAATCCAAGAATTTACTGGTTTACTTTAAAGACAATTCTTAACAACTTTCTTAAATATTATTGTTCACTTTTAAACCTTTAGTGTTTGTTATTTTTACTAAGTGTTTATCTTAGCTTTCACTAATTTTACTATTGCTATCATTGACAATATTTTTATTTACTCTTCACCTGCACTTTTAAATTATCTTGTGTTTATTATAATTTACTTAGTGTTTCTTTTTCTATCATTTCACTTTCACTATGTTAAATTCCGTTTACTTCTCACTATTTTAATATCTCTCTCTTTCTCTACACATATTATATACGAGGGGGTACCCAAAAATAACCGGAATTATTTTTTTAAAGCTATGTATTTAATTTTTTTTACAATACAACCTTATCACCTTCAAAGTACTCTCCATTACACTTAATACATTTGTCCAATCTGCGATCCCATTCCTGGAAACACTTTTCATACTCGTTTGTTGTGATGCCCGACAGCTCCTGCCTCGTTTTTTTCTTTACCGCTTCCACGTCGTTACATCGTTGTCCTTTCATGTCCCTCTTCATTCGCAGAAACAAGAAGAAATCGCATGGAGCGAGGTCAGGTGAGTAAGGGGCGTGGGGCAAGGGAGTGATGTTGTTTTTTGCTAAAAACTGGCGCACTGAAATGGCTACGTGAGCAGGTGGATTGTCATGGTGGAAAAAACCAGTCCCTCGTCTGCCACAAATCGGGCTTTTTTTGTCGCACATTGTTACGCAATCTTTTTAAAACCTCCAAATAGAAAGCCTGATTAACAGTCTGACCTGGCGGGACGAATCAGAATGCACTACCCCTCTCACATCGAAAAAACAATTGAGCATCGTCTTGATGTTTGATTTCACTTGGCGAGCTTTTTTTGGGCGAGGTGACAATGA
Source organism: Magicicada septendecula (assembly GCA_034769895.1). Taxonomy (NCBI): domain Eukaryota; kingdom Metazoa; phylum Arthropoda; class Insecta; order Hemiptera; family Cicadidae; genus Magicicada; species Magicicada septendecula. The sequence goes on from CM068371.1 coordinate 68,450,354, forward strand.
AGTTTTCCACTGGGTTGACTGTTGTTTAGTTTCAGGGTGGTAACCATAGCACCATGACTCGTCACCAGTAATGATCGTGGAAAAAAAATCTGGGTCGGTTCGGAGCTGGTCTTTCAATGCACGGAATGTTTCAACTCGATTCTCTTTTTGCTGTTCAGTCAGGACCCGAGGCACAAATTTTGCAGTGACCCTTCTCATCCCCAAATCTTCTGACAAAGTTCGCTGAACCGAGCTCCAAGTTATTCCAGATAACTTACTAATCTCTTCAATGGTCCGTCATCGGTCTTCAAGGACGATTGCATGAACTTTTTCAAGATTTTCGTCAATTCTGGAAGTTGACGGACGTCCAGAACGAGGTTTGTCATCAATTGACATTTCACCTTCTTTGAAACGAGAAAACCATTGGTACTCTTGAGTTTTTCCCATAGCACTATCCTTGTAAGCTGTTTTCAACATCACAACAGTTTCTGCGGCGTTTTTCCCAAGCAGGAAGCAAAATTTCACAGCAGCTAAAAGTTCACTTAAATCCTCCATGACAAAAAACGAGAAGCAAGCGAAACTGGTTTTACAAAACGAATTACTGTGACCGGACACAAACTTCCCAGGCGACAACAATGACGGCACTGAACTCGAAACGAGTTGCGCTAAGCTCGCCTAGCGGGAGAAATGCGTACTACGTAAGCTCCGCCAATCGCAGCGCTATTCCGGTTATTTTTGGGTACCCCCTCGTATACTCATTAATATCATGTCTTTCTCTATTACTAACTTACATGTACTTCTAATTCTTTGGCTAGTGTATTTTTAGCTATCGTGTTTTATTAATGACTAATTACAATTGTCACTCAATCAATACTAACATTTATTTTTTATATTGGTTCTTTACCGGTTTGGTTTCCTTTATTAGATTTGATTATATTATTTCTCCCTTCTCTATTCCTTGTCTGTGTTTTCTCGATTTGTTTCATTTTATTTTCTTCATCGTGGGTTTGTTCCCTCTTGGTTCTCAATTTTCTTCTCCTTCACTTCTCATCTTGTTTACTTTTATTTTGGTTCTTATCTGGCCAATCTCTGGGGTTGGATCAAAGTCGTTTGTCTGTCAGTCTAGTCTGTGAGTTTCTTTAATAACCACTTTTAGTTTATAATTCTTCCTCCTTCTTTCTTAATTACATTTTCTAATTTTATTCTCTTCATTATTTATTTATTAAAATATATTATTTTTTACATACTTATAGTCATCAACTATGATCTGAATTTGGCGATGTTATATAATGCCCTTCCACCAACATTGATCATTTTATGAAACGTGATTCTAAGTTTGATGAAATTATCAATTATATTGTATCATTTTCTTCTTAAAATCTCCTGCTTCCTGTTCAGTTTTATGTTCAAATCTGTATCTTCTACTTCCTTTCTTCTGAGTCTTTTCTTTATTATTTTCTCTTATTACGAACTGGCTTATTGATTTTTATATTATAAATTATTCCCTATAAATCTTATTTTCCCTAACTATCCCTACTTTGTAGCTGAAATCGATTCGGATGGGCTCTATTGGCTTACCTAACTCCGTCGTTCAAAACTACTCTTTTTCTGAGGTCAGGGGAACATCATCCCTGCTCAGTTAAATGATTGCTGGACTCATTCAACAGAAAAACATTTTATTTGCCTCCAAAAGCGTTTAAGACTATAAAACAGGTTAATTACCTTCCGTCACGCTTCTTATACTGTGTTCCTGCGCAGTTCCGTGGCGGCCTCGTGTATTGTGTTTCGTTCTGTTTTGTCTTGTTTTTAATGTGTGTCAAATTATTTAAATATTTTTGTTACTATGTATGTGTTTTTTTTTATTGTTTGACGAGATGTGCAAACATCAACAAATGTAGTTTTACCCATATTCATTGAGGATCTGATGATGACACTTAATGTGTCAAAACTCGAGTAATCCTGTATTCGGATTTTAAGAAGCGTCACGGAAGGTAATTAACCTGTTTTACAGTCATTCAACAGTCAATCTCAATTAATGAATCTTCAATACAGTCATCTCGTGACTCATAATAATAATAATCATAATATTTGTTGGGAGTCTTTTACTTTTGTATTTCATTATTGCTCAGTTCGAGTCATATATTTTTTCATCTTTCTTTATAGATATCATTTGATAATACTTGAAGCGTTGCTTTCTATTGACACAATTAACATTTTTATTCATTTTAAATTACTCTCTGTTTCATCTCATTTCATATTATAACTCTTAGAATATTTATTTTATTTATTTCGTTTTTTGATCATTGGTTTGTTTATTTTACTCCTCATATTTTTCTAAATAGTTGTGGAAGTTTTTTTTTTTATATCATAGTAAGTTAGTGTTTCTTACTAGTTAGGAATTTTTGTAGCTTATTCCTTTATAGTATGTTTTGCTTTGTTGCCTCATATGTTGGCTAAAGATCATTGTAAGTTAATCTTATTTTATAGGAATTTTTTGTAACTTTATTCCTTTATTTTATAATTTTTTGTTTAAATATTATAGTAAGTTTGTGGTTCTTACTTTATAAGAATTTTTGGTAACTTATTCCTTTATTATTATTTTTTATATTATACTTCATATGTCAACTTCATTTGATGGTAAGTTGATCTTACTCTGTAGGAATTCCTTGTAACTTTATTCCTCCATTTTATAATTGGTCTAATATATTATCAAAATATTTGTGCAAGTTGGCCTTACATAACTTTTTGAATTTTGAAATTCATCTTACACTTTTCTTTATTATTTATTTGCAAACTTATTCGTTTGTCTTGTTAATTATTCAAAGTAATTCGGTTGTTTTTATACCTTAAGTTTTTTCTTCAGTCATGTTTGGCTGTCATAATATTTCTTAATTGATGCCTGATTGTATACCCCCTTTATTTTCTTAGTGATGGGGTTAGTGATTTCATAAGTGTTATTGCCCTTGTCTCTTGTGATAGTGTACGGTCCCACGTATAATAATAGTAACTTTTTTGTAATGCCTTCTATTGAGCTGGGTAATTCTCTGTTCTTTATCAGCACACTTTCTCCTATCTGGTATTTGATAGTATTTTGATGGTTCTTAGAACATTTATTCTTTTGTTGCTCTACCTTCTCTGCGATTCTGTTGTAAACTTTTCTTTTTTCGAATTGGTATTCGGTGTCTGTGGGAAATTGAATCAGATCATTTATCTCTCTAGGCGGTGGCCGCTCAAACATCATTGAGTATGGTGTGGCTTCAGTGAAGTTGTGGTAAGCCAGGTTTATAAATTCTTCAGTGGATTTTAGGTAATTGTGCCATTCCTTTTGTTTATCATGGCAGTAGGTCCTTAGGATTCTACACACTGTAGGTCCTTAGGATACATTACACTTCTCTAAATACTCTCTCAGCTGGGTTACTGCTGGGGTGATAAACGGATGTTTTGTAGGTTTTAATACCATGTTCCCAGAGTTTGCTTTTCCATAGAGTTCCTTTAAACTGAGTCCCGTGATCGGTTATGATTGCCATAGGTTTCCCTACTTCTGGTATAAATTTGGTTAATATGATTTCAATAATTTTCTTGGTAGTAGCACGGTTAATGGAGTACAACTTAGTATATTTGGTGAAGTGATCGAACATGATTACAATGAATCGAAATCGGTGTCTTCCTCCACTGCGAGGAAATGGAGCACAAATATCAAGGAATACTCTTTCTAATTTTTGACTCGATATTATTGGTATCATCATACCCTCTTTTTTTTGGAATTGTTGCACTTTACCATTTGGCAAATACTGCATTTTTGTATAGTTTTGCTCACCTTTCGATAAATATTCTTTATATACACTTGTTCCTCTAATGCTTTTATTACTTTCATCGCACCCATATGGCCATACCGAATGTGGTAGTCCAATATCAGTTGTTCTTCTACAATAGACGGGATTACTACTTTCCACTCTCCAATGTTCGGGTTGTTTTTAATGAATAATAGGTTATTGTGTACTTGATAATACTATACAATGGGTTCTTCTTCTTTCAATATTCTCTCCCGGATACTCATTATTTTTGGGTCCATATCTTGATGTTTGCTTTTTTCCAGCATTATTTTTTCCAGATCTGTTCTATCCTTGATTATGTTATACACCTTAACTAACTGTTCTTTCTCTCCCTCGAAAGTTTGTTGCTGGATGTTGATACGGGATAATATATCAGCAGCTGTGTTTTTCTTCCCTGGTATGTATTCCCAGTTAATATGGTATTCTTGTAGTAATAAAATCCATCGGGTTAGTTTTCCATGACTGAGCTTACACTGCTTAAGGAAAGATATGGATCTATGGTCATTTCTCACGGTTATGTTGTATCCTAAAATGTAAGTTCTGAATTTGTTACAGGCGAACACAACACTAAGTAGTTCTTTCTCCGTGATGTGGTAATTCCTTTCACATCCATTTAAGGTTCTACTTGCAAAGCTTATGACCATATGTTGCCCCTTATCATCTTCTTGATATAATACCGCACCTACACTCACATCGCTCGCATCACAGTTCATGAAGAATGGCTTTTTGAAGTCTGGATGGTGTAAAATAACGGTGTTTAAAAACTACTCTTTTATTTGTTTAAATACTTCATCTTGTTCGGCTCCCCATGTCCATTTATCTTTAGTGGATAATTGTTTTTTAAATTGTGCTGTTAACTTGGAATAATTGTCCTGGAATTTCCGATAGTAATTGCAGATTCCAAGGAAAGACTGTAGCTGTTTTTTGTTTTTAGGTGTGGGGAATGTTTTATCGCTTCAACTTTTTCTGATGAAGGGGAGATGCCTTCTTCTGTTAGATTAAACCCTAAAAATTGTACCTTGCAGGCTATAAACTTCGACTTATCCAGCTTAAGGGTGATGTGGTTATCTGATAATTTTCTTAATACCGTCTCCACTCTATCACAGTGTTCTTGCCAATTTGATGAGGTTATCAGCAAGTCATCTACGTATACGGTGGTAAAATTCAGCATCTCTTGTCCCAGTATCTGATCCATACACTTAACGAATACTGCGACCGAATTGATCAGTCCAAATGGCAGTCTTTTGAATTGATAGTTCCTCCCATGAAACAGAAAAGCTAAGTAATTTCTACTGTTCGGATGTAGCTCTACCTGCCAGTATCCACATACTGTATCCCATGCGCTGATGTATTTTGTACCATGGAACTTCTTTAGAATCTCTTCAATTTCGCCTGGGGATGTTCTGTCATTTACGATCATTTTATTGATCTCTCTTGCATCGAGGCATATTCTTACTTTTCCGTCCTTTTTCGGTATCGCCAATATTGGACTGGTATATGGTTGACTCAGTTCTATTATATCGTCTTCCATCATTTGGTTATCTCTGCCCTCACTGCATTCCTTTGCGAGTAGGCGATAGGGTAAGATTTTTTCTTGAAATCAACAGGCTCCTTGAATATTATTTTACATTGGTAGTCTTTTATCTTGCCCGAGGCGTCAGAAAAAATATGTCGATACTTATTGTAAATGTTTATGAGATCCTCTGCCTGGTGTACACTAATCTGTTGCTCTTGTCCTTCTCGTTGGAATTGTCTGATCTCCTCCAGCTTGCTCGACCATATTTCTTCAACCTTCCATTCATTTACTATCCTTCCGTGTGATTGTTGGCAGTAATTGTTTTTGTAACATTGTGCAGCAGTTGGTTATTGAAGGTAAGTTACTACCCTTCACTATATCGGTTGTCCATATTCCATGTTCAGTGTTTAGTGATACTTCTCCTTGCCGCAGATCAATTATGGCAGAGTATTGTCTGAGTACATCACATCCAACAAGTATAGAGAACGGCAGGCTGCTAGCAACAAGAAAAGACATAGTGAATGTTAAGCCTTTACTGTTAAGTTCCAAGGACACTTGTTTCCTGACGGTTTTGTTTTGTCTGCCTGTAGCACCGATGATGGTCACATTGTTTATTGGTAGAGTTGGTATAGGTATACTACTTTCTTGCTGTAGTCTGCTTAACTCCACTTGGTCGATCAAAGATATATTAGATCCTGTATCGATCATCAATGTTGACATGATTCCATTTATTTGGGCACTTATGTACACTATCTCACTGTTTCGGCTAGGCATTGGTTGATTACTTTCTTCAATCAACTCGTCTCTTATATTTTTTAAGTAATTTGTATGTATTATAGTGATTCTATTGTCTGTCGTCTTACATTCCCCAAGAGATTGGTCCAGTGATGGGCTGTTCACAGTTTTCACTGACCTTAGGCGTTTAAATGAGGGCTGACCTCATTGTCCCTGACTTCATTAGTGTGTTCATTACTGGCTCCTGTCGGTTGTTCAGGTTACTTCCATCGTTCCCGTTATTTTCCTCGAATGTGTAGCTTCTTGTGTCTGGTACCTGGTTAAAGTACACTCGTCGGTAATTTGCTTGTGAATAGTTTCTTCCTGGACTCCGCTGTGTTTGTCCTCTCACGTAATTTACTTGCGGTCGGTACCCTTGGTTGTTGTTATTATTACTGTTTCCAGGGCGATAATAATTGTTGGGACCATTCTGTGGGTAGTTACCCCTGTAGTTGGTTCTAAAATTGCTATTGTTGTTCCCATTTCGGTTAAAGTTTCTGGGCGCGTTATTACCCTGTTGATTCCCTGGATAATTATTAGGGTGGCTTGTTATCACCCTGTTGGTTTGGTGATGATGGTCCCTCGTTTACCTTACTATTTCTGAAGCTGGAGAATCTATTCTTCCGGTATTGCCATTCGTGCTCATGGCTCTCTAACAAACTAGCCATGTCTTGACCTGACTGTACATCCGGGCTTTCTGTATGGCGTCGTCGTAATGGTAAGACAGTTGTATCACAAGACACTCTTCCGGAATGCGGGGTTCCAAATTTCTTGCCATGCATATCTTTCCCAGGAAGTAGGATGTGAGAGACTGTCCGTTCTGACTCTCATATCTCCCGTTACTTAAGTTGTTGCGGACCATGTTCTGGGTCGATTCAGACCAGTATTTCACCTTGAATTGGGTCTTGAATTCTTGGATGCTCTGGATGTCTGGTCTTGTGGCGGTCCACCAGTTGTCATATGTTTCTTTGAACATCTCGTCCAGCATTCCCCTCACCGTTGTCCATCGGGTCTCGCGATTTTTCACTATCAGTTCTTCCACCCTCTTCAGGAATTCAATTGGGTTTCTTTTACAATTGCGGAAGTTGATCGTATCCCTATTGTCAGTGTTAATGATATGGTTAGTGTTACATGGCCGGTCACGCCAGGCATCCACTTCTTCCCGTAATGATTCTTCCCGTCTGTGCATCTCATCAATTCTTTGTTTGTTTTTGTCCACCTTGCTGTCGATTTTATTTAAATTGCTGTACACTTCTTCCATTCTTTCTCCCAGGTCTGTTCGTACAACTGCTATATCCTTCTGGTTCTCTTCCCGTGAGAAATATTTAAAGTGCGTTATTTCGGAAATTTGGATAATTTATAGGATACTTAACAACTTCGTAGCCTGGGGTTAATCAGTTGGTCTGGTACAAAGAGCTGTAGTTGCAATAGAATTCAATTTTCAATTATTCGGGCTTCTGGCATCTTTTTCAATGTACTTGAATTAATTTATACACTTCGTTTCGAATTAAAAGGTCTTCATCATCAGTTAATTGGTTTCAATTGTAGTCTGCCTCCTTCTCGTTCAATTTTGGTAGTTTGGTCAACTTTTATAACATTTTAAATTAAAAATTGGTTGTTCAAAATTTTGGCTTCTGTTTTTTCAGGAGCGTCACTTTTCGAGTAATGATATTCAACGGCAATTCCGTCTTCAACGGTGGTTTCTATGGTTACCAATGAATTATGATTGGCTTAGCTTGACATAAATCCATTGTTATCAAAATTTGAATTCTTTTCAAAATCCTCATATATCTTCTGACTGTCTTCCTTCCATTATCTTCCTTCCTAAGTATTAATTATTAGCACTGTTATTTGTATTTTCTTCCAAAGATTATTTTGGTATCCCACAAGATTGGGTTATTTCATGTTTTATAAGTTCAATTTATCCTTGGTTAATTTGTCACCTTGGATTTGTTAATTACTTGGTTATTTTCGTACAATTTGTATTTGTTGGTGTTTGACAGTTAGGCTTTTCTCAAGTCCAAGTAGACATTACTGATTTTTGATTATTTCATACACATTATATCTCATTTTAGCCTAGAGCTTTATTTTGTTCTTATAACTATGTTTATTATCTATTGATGCGTTTTGGTTCTGTTTTTGTGTGATTTGTATGTTGCTACTATTTTATACATCATGTATTGCTAACTATTAACTAACTGGTTTTCTCGTTTTCTAAATCAAACATTGCTTTCTTTTCTTACTTATTTACTCCGCCAACGTCAACAATATGGCTATTAATTACTATTTTTTCATCATATAAAATACAACATTTAGGTCTATGGTGGGTATAATTATCCCATCCATATCCTATTCATAAGTTTGTTTAAACAACTGTTTAACACTTAATATCTAATACTGGTGTACAATTCATTACCTTTGATTTTATTTTTTGGGTGGTAAACAACCTCACCTCTTTCGAACTTGATTCAATAATCATCCCTTCTAACATGGGTGTTTAGTGACTGTTTTAAACTTCTTATTTCATAAAAACTCTTTGCCTTCATTCCATGTTAACACTATCTGATTACATTTTCAAGTGGTTCTCACCTTTAAATTCTACTATATACTTTTAAACTCTATAATAACTCTATTCTTCTCTAATCAATACAGTTAATATCACTCTTCAGTGTTCATTACTGCTTAATTACTGGTTTACTTTAAAGACAATTCTTAACAACTTTCTTAAATATTATTGTTCACTTTTAAACCTTTAGTGTTTGTTATTTTTACTAAGTGTTTATCTTAGCTTTCACTAATTTTACTATTGACATTGACAATATTTTAATTTACTCTTCACCTGCACTTTTAAATTATCTTGTGTTTATTATAATTTACTTAGCGTTTCTTTTTCTATCATTTCACTTTCACTATGTTAAATTCCGTTTACTTCTCACTATTTCAATATCTCTCTCTTTCTCTACACATATTATATATACTTATTAATATCATGTCTTTCTCTATTACTAACTTACATGTACTTCTAATTCTTTGGCTAGTGTATTTTTAACTATCGTGTTTTATTAATGACTAATTACAATTGTCACTCAATCACTACTAACATTTATTTTTTATATTGGTTCTTTACCGGTTTGGTTTCCTTTGTTAGATTTGATTATATTATTTCTCCCTTCTCTATTCCTTGTCTGTGTTTTCTCGATTTGTTTCATTTTATTTTCTTCATCGTGGGTTTGTTCCCTCTTGGTTCTCAATTTTCTTCTCCTTCACTTCTCATCTTGTTTACTTTTATTTTGGTTCTTATCTGGCCAATCTCTGTGGTTTGGTCAAAGTCGTTTGTCTGTCAGTCTATTCTGTGAGTTTCTTTAATAATCACTTTTAGTTTATAATTCTTCCTCCTTCTTTCTTAATTACATTTTCTAATTTTATTCTCTTCATTATTTATTTATTAAAATATATTATTTTTTAGCATTTTTTACATACTTATAGTCATCAACTATGATCTGAATTTTGCGACGTTATAATATCAACAATATATTGATTCAGAAGCTGTTTGTAATAAATTAAATGATTGTACTCATCTTTTCTCATCATGAGTCTCTATGAATAAAATTGTAGAACTGAAACTTTCTTAGTAGTTTGTAACCCAGTCCGAGGATCGACTAATTTTAATGTAAAATGATAACCATCTTCTCGTCTGCAAAACATTAAAGGGTACTGTAAAGCATCATAAGCTCGATGTGTTTTTGCAATTCGATGTAGCGTATATGATCCCTCGCACGGATTATTATATCACGTTTATCGCATTCCTGGTTAACTAAAACTACTGCCACCTCATTAGTTGTCGGTGCATTGTAGCCAGGGCCGGCGAGAGCGATCATGGGCCCCGGGGCTAAACATTTTTGGCCCCCCCCAAAGAAAAACTTACCAAAATCATTACTGTTGGAGTGTTAATGGTTTAGGATTTATTAATTGACCCTACAATTCATTATTCTTAACTTTAATCGTAAATAAATGGGTTTTACACAGTTAATAAATGGCCAGAACAAAGGCCGTTATGCGCCGGGCCCGCTTCGGGACCCTGGGGCTCTGGCCCCCCTGCCCCCTCCCTCGCCGGCCCTGATTGTAGCGACCCCTGTGCTCTTCATTATTTTCTTTTCGATCACCATGAATCACAATATTGTACTGATTATTATTCGCAGATGTTACAAATTCAAACGCACTTTTCAGTTCACTAACATATGGGTTGATTGCGTGAAGTAAATTTTGAAGGTCTGTTACTAATGTCTTATCCAAGTTACGAATATGATCCATTCTTGTTTCAGCTTGCTGTAAATAATCAGCTATGAAATACACCTGTGGAAATTTTGGTACTTCGTTTTGTGTGGGGAGTAATGATCCCATGAGGTGATATACATGCCCTTGAATTTTGAAAGTAGGCATGAAGCTCCCTTCGACTATTTCATTGGCTCCGATGTAAATTGAAAAGCTGAATTGTACAATCTTAATGCATTCAAAATTTTTTTTGATAAATGATGTTCTCCATTTAATAATGATTTTAACGGTTCTGGAGGAGGAAGTCTAGGATCTAATCGCACTTTTCCTGCAGAGCAACATAATCCATGTGATTCATTTTTCCACTTTAAAGCTTTGCAATGAGGGCAAACCATACTCGGTAACCCGATATCTGTTTCATTCGCGTAGTTAATAACTGCATTATAATTGAAACCACTATTTAATTTTGCATTCCATCGAAAAGTAGAACCTCATGATCTGAGAGTCGCTTGCCTGCGTCTTTGTGCCGCTAATCTATTTTCACGAATCGTAGGACTTTCAACCCGTGAGACTTCTTCTAATCCAGATCTTTCTGAAGAGTTTCCAGGAGCTGATTGCATTTCGACTCCTTCGACGTCATTTTCAGATGCTCTAAGATACCTCTTTCTTTCCGCAACAGCAGATCTTCCTAAACATGATCGTCTTTTTTGCATTGCAAAGCTAAAAAAAGTGGAAATGTATTTATTTGATCTATACTAATAAATCTCTAGGGGGGGCAATTAATAATTTATACAATACAATACATATTGCACATATTACTTACGGATGACGTAAAATTAACGAAAAAAGGCATCACTGACGATACTACATGTAACGATATTACACCACTGACGCTCATCGCATAATATTCTTGATGAAGTAGGTTAAGTATAATTCTCGACAATTAATTAATTATTCCTACTGCACATAGGCAGGGGTGGATTTGCTGTACTGCCGCCCCCTGGCATGGCAGATAATGCCGCCCCATCCACCGTCTCCTAACTCTCTCCCTCATTCCCCTCTTCGATTTCACATCCTCTTTCCCCCCAGTTTGATTGTCTGCCTCGTTTCCTTTGACTGTCAGGTGAATTATATTTCATGTAAAAATAAATAAACATTGATAATATAAATATTTACTTGTCGGAAGAAAATAATTAATTTTAGTTAGAAATTAAGGGAAACGTAAATAAAATATGGGTACAAACATTATTTATTAAATGACAAACGGAAAATACTGGAACAGTTATATATGGAACTCAACTAATTTTATCGTAGATAATTTTTATATTTGTGTGTGCTTAATTGAACTGGCTTTTATACTTATAAATTTGTTTGAATCTAAAAATATCATTTCTTAACTCAAATTTTGCCGCTCCAGGCAAGTGCCTAGTCTGCCTGTGCGTAAATCCGCCCCTGCACATAGGCCTACTGAATATTCAAATGTCGAAGAGTATTGTTTGTCAGAATCAACATGTACTATATAATCAATGTTACAATATAATCAAACAATGAATTATTGTATTGTTTATACGAATTCCATATGCTGACAAGAATTCCATAAGAATATTATTAATACAGATGTACCGTTAGCAATTTACCAACTCGACAGTTACCACAACAATCATATACAAATATTCGCGATCAAAGCCGCGGGTTTAAAAAGATGAGTTTTTTTTTTGCTATAACTTCGGTTCTTTTTAACCTATCATTATTCGCGATCGAAGCCGGGGGTTTAAAAAAATTTGTTTTGTTTTTGCAATAACTTCGGTTCTTTTTAACCTATCGTTATCAGATAAAGTGGAAAACCTTCCGTTGGGTACCTGCTATCTGCGTACAAAGTTTCATTGAAATCGGTTCAGTAGATTCTGAGATTACCGGGGACAAATGTAGACCCCCTAGAGAATTATTATATAGATGACAAGCCGCATTAAATCAGAAAAATTCGTCCTATTTGGACAATATCATAAGTCAGCAGATCAAGATTGTAATGAACGCAACATCCTTATGGTTCAGATCTGCAGCATGCAAATATCTAATATCAGATCACCTTAAATTATAAAACAGCAGCAGCTCGAAATATACATTTTGGTGAGTTGGAAGGTAACTGTGAACCTTCGTATACCACAGTCTAGACCTGTGTTTGGCAGGCAGAAGGCAGAATGGAGGTGACCTAAATAGGATCTTCATTTTGACATCAGTGAATGTGAAGAAAATTAAACAGAAATTGGTTGTCTATTATGGGCGAACAGATTTTTACTGTTCACTTTGCACAGTGTTCTTTATAACAAGGAGAATACAGATGTAGAATTCAAGTGTTTATCCATAATATAAAAAAAATCTACTAGGAGCTCTTTAGTTTGCTGTTAACAATAATTTGCAAAAATCACAACTAATTCAAATGGAATTGTTGTTTTTTGAATTGTTCTTTATAGTATGTAGACAATGACTGTCATAAAAATTTCAAGTATTTTTGAAAATATCTAACAAAAATTTTGAATACAGTCGTCAAAATTAACAAACTAACAAAACAGTTGTCAAATTAACAAATTATAGGTCAAGTTCCATCAATAGTCAAGTGCTAATTCTCCACTTTGTAAACTATTTGGTATCTTCATGTAATTGCATGAACAGAACAGAATGGGTTTACCACCAATGTTTCCTAATGTCGAGTCAGCAAAATACCTTTTCAATAAATATATACTTAGAAATATTTTATATAAAATGGTTAGTCAATTCGGTATATTGTTTTGGAAAGACAATTATATGAAAGAAGAGTCAGATTAGACATATTTAATAAACAGACAATTGCTGTCGATGTAAAATATTTTTTATGCACGAGCCATTTTATTTCAATTGCATAACTAGATGTGAATACATGCAGTGACAGCTGTCTGCTGTTACAAACCTTACAAACATTATTACCCATAAAGCAATTGCATTTGTCAAATCCATAACACTGTTCAATGGCATCCAGCCAACTGTATGCTGTCAACCAAAGTCCATGTGCATACTTTGTGCACCTATTAACAGATTGACTGTTTACAACATACAGTCCACTTACCACAAGAACAGAGCACAGACTAAACAAAAACATTCTGTATACCATACATATTCAGAAGGAGTGTGGTCCTGTTGGGAGATTCTAGCTACTTGGATCCGAGTAGTTAGCAGTCAGTGTGTTAATCAACTGGGTTATTTGAAACATAATCAGAACTAGTTGTATGCCAATAATATGCATTTCTGAGATGGGCATCTTTTGGTGATTACAAGCTTACTCTTTTCAAAAATTTCTAACGAAATACAATTTAATTTCAATAATATCAAAAGCAATTACCATTGCACATTATGATGTAAATAAATTATAACGTAATAAACTTGTATCAGTTACAGATCTAAATAAATACCTAAATAAAAGCTTCTTATTTTAAAGTCTTTGAGTTGACTCTTGATAAATGATGTAGTAATGATTCCTACAGTAGTTTTGGAGAAGCACAATAAGCTGTTTGGCAACAAGGAAGATAGTGCAGCCAGCATTACTCCTCAGCTGCCCCCTGTTACTCCAAAACTTATCCCAGGTATTTATTTTTACATGCCAAGTCAACATCGAGGCTGAAAAACACCTTGATTTTATGGTGTGCCTGGGAATTCAAACCAGGATCTCTGGTTGGTAGTAAAGCACCATACTCCTAATCTACTATGTCATTAAAAGTTATGAATAAGAGATAAATATATTATAATTAAAATTATTATAACTATTTCAAGAGTTGAAGTGTTAAATAGGAGTTGATTATGTGACCTCCTGTTGAAATCATAGGACTGAGGCAATTCCAATTTCTAGATAGCCAATTTGTCAGGATGTGCAATGGTTTTCAATTATAAAGAAATAAATTTTAGTTTCAAAAAAAACATTCTAAAAACCAATTTAAGAATGCCTATTTTCCATTTTATATTTGAAATGCCTTTTTGACAACCATTTGTATTTGAAATAGAACAAATTCTCTATTTTGCATTTTCATTTCCGCTGTATTGAGATACCCATTTTGCACATCACTGGCTGTATGGAATGATGTGAATGGCTATAATCTTCCAGCTATATATCTATTACTTCTGCTGTATGCATTCCCTTTGTTTGTATTGTTAAATGTACTTCTTTTGTTGTTGTTTTTTTGTCGTGTATACTTTATACACACACATGCTTCTGTCTGATGATTAACATGTTCAACAACATAAACACAAACAGGTTACTTTTTATTACAACAAACAATTGATTTTACATTAAATTTACTGATTGTTTAGTCAGTTCACCAAGTATATAAAGTTTCTATAACAAAATGGCAACCCCGCCACACACATAGATGGTAACAATCGTTTTCCATAAACATTTACATGTATTCATGAAATTGTCTTTCCCACATTTTCAAAGAATCTCTCCCCAATTCCATCTCCATATAGTAGTTCACCAGTGCCCTCTGTGAAATTTAAAGCTCAACACTTAACTTATAAAATTGTGTTCTATTTGATGATGCCTTCTTTTTATTGCATATTAACATGTCCAAGCCTTATAACATTCAAGTTGGATTTTACAGGTCTCAATTAACTGAATTTTTTTTAGATTTGTTGAGAAAATGTACCTTTGCAGTAATCTAAAAAAATAAAATATCTTAAAAAAAGAAAAGTATTATAGTTAAAAAGTTTTCATTCATTCTGTATAAAAAACTATGCTTTGAGAAGTACATTAAAAACTCGTTTATCCGAAACAATTTTTAGTAAATTGTAAAAATACACAAAAGGATTTTCCTGTCGCTATAATCTATATTTAATGGCATTAGGTTAGGTTACCTTAAAAACCGTGTTGTTGTTAGACAACCTATCCAGGAGAGAAAGAGTTAAGAAACAGACATTTTTGTAAAGTTTTTCCCTCCAAATGTCACATCTCATATCCAGCCATTGGACCAGGGCTCAATTGAGGCTTTGAAATGCAGGTATCGAAGGGCACTGTTAAGCAAAATTGTGGAGGAAAATGACAAAAAAGACATCATGACAATTTTAAAGGAAATTAACATTAAGGAATTCCTGGAAAAATCTATGGCCAGATATGCCCGTGGAAAATCAAGAGAATGCCAACGAGAATGAAGAGCCATTGAAAATTCAAAATTTGTAGAAATATTAAGACATTGAAGGGTGCGCACAGTTACAAGAAGACGTATCCAAGTGGATGAATTCGGAAAAAGACGATCCTGGATATCAGCTGTTATCCTATGACAAAATTGTTGCACAATGTTCACAACAGCCCGGTGAGGACAAAAGCTCTGTCGACGATGTGGAAGAGAAAATGGGAGTCAACCATACAGAGGCAACGTCAATATTTGAAGAGCTACTGTCATATTTGGAGCGACAAGACGGAACTTCCCCTGCAGAACTTCTAACAATGAAAGGAAACGACTTAGAGATCGAGCAACCAGCAAACGAGCTTCAAAGCTTAGGCAAAAAACTATGATTGATTACTGTACGAACAAACAATAGGACTGTTCCAGTACTGTAGAAACTATAATTTACAGTGCAGTGCCTTTTTGTAGTTTATTGTGTCATATTCACTGTAACTTTAAATTATTATTATTAAATAAAGTTACTGCACTTACATATGTATTATTATTTAAATAGAAGTTTCGGTTTATCCGAAACGGGAGCAGTCCCATCAAATTCGGATAAACGAGTTTTAGTGTACTTATCCAGAATTATATCAGAATATAACATGACTATTTGTTTTATAAAATAAGGTGGGGTGTTTTGTATATAATACGGATAGTCAAGCTGATCATTAGG
This sequence comes from Magicicada septendecula, assembly GCA_034769895.1. Classification (NCBI taxonomy): domain Eukaryota; kingdom Metazoa; phylum Arthropoda; class Insecta; order Hemiptera; family Cicadidae; genus Magicicada; species Magicicada septendecula. The sequence goes on from CM068371.1 coordinate 68,466,590, forward strand.
CTTTCCAATACAACATTTATTACACAAGTAGTAGTATTTGTAACTTACAAACACTTGGATCACTTCTTTTTGGATCTGAACCAAATGTGTGTTGACTGTTATAATGCACTGGGCTCTAATCACTTTGACCACACTTCCACGGTTTAGTTATTATACTTCACCTCACACTCAGGAATATTTGTAAAATATTACCTACAAGGAATTACTGTACTTGCTACGTTGCTTATGTGTAACCTGTCCAATTTGCAGTTGTGCTGTGTTATTAGATCATCTTCACCAAGAACTGACATGTGTGACGCGCGCACAGTAACTGTAAGAACTAGTGATTAACAAAATTTCACTTAAAATACTAATATTTTAATAACTTTATACTAAACTTGTTCAACTTTACAAGGATCTGTAAACAAGTAGTGTAGTAAGGGAGGGTTTTGGGGTGTTAACTACAGAAAAACAGAAATGTCAAAATTATCTTGTTTGTACATCCTCTTCATTCACTTTTTTAATATTATACATATATATTAAACTTTCACTGTGAACACTTACTTTTTGGTTTTGTTTCCCAGACGTTTCGACGTGGTGTTCGTCTTCCTCTTGATTTAATATATATATAATAAGAAATGTCAAAAATTAATAAAAAAGTATTATATAAGGCGAATTAAATAATTATTAAACACAAATCAAAAAAGTATGAACAACCTGTGCAAGATTCGAATAGCAAGCAAGCAAACTGTTTAATGTGAACATTTACTATATACTATAGCCACTGAGTATACAATACACAATTTCTTTGTATAAACATTACTACTTGCCTGGCGGTTGGTTCAAATTTTACCCTAGTTTTTGAGGTTATGTCCTCTTAGAGAGTGGGAAAGTTGTAGCATTCAAATGTTTATTCAGCCCACAGTGTATCCAACAAAATGTAAGATATTTATTTAAGTTTTTAACTTAATCTACAGCAGTGGCGGCTCGTCCATAAGAGCACGTGAACCCCCTATAAAAATAATTATACGATATAAATTATACATCTTTATTGACGCAGTACTAAAATGGCTTATCTTCAGTAAGTTTAAAAGAGCGGACAATGAAAAACAGCGTAGAGCGCGCTAAGTGAAGTTAAGTGTAATGACGCGCCAGTGGCTGGGAGCGGACTGAATGCTGTACACACGGGATATACGACGGACGGGCGAGTCCATTTGCTCGTGGTAGGGGGGGGAAACATGTTTGCAAGCGGCTTAACGGAGAATCCCAATGAGCTGCCTCTGACACAGCTCAGCTCAGGTTCCACGGCTGTAGTTGACGGTGGATGCTCCTTACCTTGGCGCGCGTTACATTTGTGTTTTGCAGTTTCGATTATTTTTTAGTGATAAAGTTTTAGTTGAAATTACAGTTTATCTATTATAGTGTAGCTAGTGAACTGTTGTTTTTATTTACTGTACAATAATGGAAAGTACCTGTAAGTACTTGGTTAGTAATTTAAATGAAGTAGCGTTTGCTAATTTACCCATAGAAGTTAAAATAGCAATAAAAGAGAGTGGTAGGCCAACGCCCCGACTTAATATAAGTCAAACATCGACATCAAAATCTAGAACTTTTAAAAGAGAATTTAAAGAAGAGCTATACGAAAAAATTCCTTGGCTTTGTGGTTGTGAACAAACGAACAAAATATTTTGTTTTCCTTGTTTGTTATTTCCCCGTGAAGAGGGCGATCCTGCTTGGGTGAAAAACGGCGTTTGTGACTTAGCTCATTTGAATCAAAAAATTAAAAAACACGAAAGTTCTCATGGACACATAAGTGCTACATTGGATTTTAATTTGCTGGGAAAGGTTGACGTTTGTCAGCAGCTTGACAGTGCTCATCGACAAAATATTAAAAAGCACAATGAACAAGTGACTAAAAATAGGTATGTCCTTTCTTAGCTTATAGACTGTATTAAATTTTGCGGTGCATTTGAGTTGGCCCTTCGAGGTCATCGTGAGGACGATGATTCCTTAAATCCTGGCATATTTAAAGGGCTTGTAAACTTTTCTGCAGAACTTGACTCATCTTTGAAAGAACACTTGAGTACCGCTACTGTCTTTAAAGGTACCTCGAAAGAAATTCAAAATGAATTGTTAGATTGTATGCTTTTTGTATGTCAAGAAAACATAATAGAAGAAATAAAAACTGCACAGTATGTTTCTTTGATTGCGGACAAAACATCAGACATCTCGTCTGTATTTCAGTTAGTTATAGTTTTCCGCTATGTTTTAGCTAATGGCCAACCAGTTGAAAGATTTTGGAAATTTGATACCCTGAAGGGCACGACGCAGAATCTATAGCCAAATGTATTTGTACCAGTTTAGATTATGTTGTGCAAAATCCAGAAAAACTCGTATCTCAAAGTTATGACGGTGCGAATGTAATGAGTGGGCACCATGCTGGCGTGCAGACCATAGTGTAACAAACCTATAAACATGCTTTTTTCGTTCACTGTTACGCTCATCAGTTGAACTTGATTGTAGTTCAAGCAACAAGCCAAAACCAAGATGTCAGAATTTTTTTTTTCGGACTTAAGTGATATAACAAATTTTTTTTCGAATTCCCCTCAGAGAGTGACTGTTTTGGACAAGATAGTTGGCAAACGAATACCTCGGGCGTCAGCTACAAGGTGGAATTTTAAGAGCAGAACTGTTAATACTGTTTTTGAGTACAGAGAGGAATTAATTGAATGTATGGAGGAAATCCAATCAACCTCTAAGCAACCAACCACCATAATTAAAGCTGGTGCTCTAGCTCGTCTCCTTAGAGATAATAAGTTTATATTTTGGCTTTCTATTTTTCACAGATTAATGCCACATGTGGATATTTTGTACAACCAATTACAGCTAACTTACACTGATGCTGTGAGAACTAAAGCCAATGTTGACCACTTCGTCAAAGCCATTGATAAGGAAAGAGCTAACATGGACAAAGTGACAGAGCTGGTTAATCAGTACCCAGAAAATGCACCTAAACGATCGAGGCGTGAAGAAGATTACTTAAGTAGAACAGTGGCTGCCAAGGAAACCTGTGACATTATTACAACGCAAATAAAAACAAGATTTTCATTCACAACATCTTGCTCAGCTGTATCTCTTTTTGAATCACAAAAGTTTGAACAGAAATTCCCCGAGAAATTGCTTGAAGATACAGTAAATAATGTGTATTCATTTCTTGAAAAAAATCGCCTCAAGACAGAGCTTGAAATCATTTACAAAAGAACTGATTTCAGAAACATGCGTGGTGCTGTTAGTCTTTTAGTTTTTTATTTAAAACAACTTATTGTCATCATTTTCTGAAAGTTATAAACTGTTATTAATTATTGAAACAATACCAATAAAGACTGCTGAAGCTGAAAGGTGTTTTTCAACCCTAAAACGGATAAAGACATTTTTGCGGTCTATGATGTGTCAAGAGAGGCTTACAGCTTTAACTATGCTTGCAATCGAGAAGGAAATGATTTCTGACATCCATAATTTCAATGAAAGAGTTACTGATGTTTTTGTGTCAAGAAAAGATAGAAGAATGGACTTTGTTTACAAAAACTGTACTTAAAGAAAATATTTGTCTAAGCTACCATCCAAGTAAATTTGTGTAAGTAAATACTAGACCTTACCATCATATGCAGCAGCTTTGATTATTTTCCTTTTTCTGTGTGTTTAATAATCTAATCTAATAATTGAGAGCATGAGGCCTTGGGACTATCTAAATATTTAACACTTAAAACAAGCTTTCTGTTTTGCATTTATTTTACTACTTTAAAATTAAATGAAAATAATTGTTTTAGTAAAAAAGAACAATTAGCATATTATAACAAGTATGATCAATAAAGTTGTTATTATTAAGTTGTGAAATAGTTAAAGTATAGTAATATCTATAACATTTCGTTTCAAAATTAATACATTACATCAAGGTATAGCAGCGCCTAAATTATATGAATATTGCAAGCAACACACAAGTGTTTGACACAGTGTATCTCAAAAACTGCAAATTTTTAATTGTGAAACCCCTGTAGATGTACTCACGAGCCGCCACTGATCTACAGTAACTTAAGAAATGTTCACATTAAGTAGTTTTTCATCTTGTTATTCGAATCTTACAACACATGCCTATTGATGTTCATGCTTTTTTATTATTTGTATTTAATAATTTTTATTTTTTAATTTATTGATTATCATTTTGAAACCAACAATTAAAGTATTAAAAGTCCCATTACTCTATATATACATATGCCTAAGATCGAATGTGGCATTCAGAAAGCCATTTACAAGCACTAAGACTTGTATGCTAACTTCAATAAAATTTACAGACAACCACATGTGGCAAATTCTGTAGTTTTTTTAATGTTTGTTTTTGAGGGCTTGTTGTGCCCATTCTATAAACATTTGATTTATTTCTGTAGCAAAACAAATAAGACATATATAATTCCATTTGCTACAAATATTTTCTGACACGTTCATTACGACCAAGTTTTAAAAACCTTATGTAAAACATTAAACACTACCAGCATCTGCAGAAAATGGCAGAAAACATATACCAGTTTTTCTGTATCATTTACTTTACTTATATTTTAATGTAAGATGTCATGACTTTTAAACTTTTAGATATTTATTAACGTAACCCTCTTGTTAGCACACATACTTTTTTGTATTAGTACATAATGGGTTTATTCTTTTAAATTTTTGTAGCGTTATTGATGAAAAATATAACTCCCCTCCTTCTGAAGAAGTGCTGGCTGTGGCCCTGTGTAAACTATGTTCAGATATTATTGCTCCAGAATACCTGCATTAAGGTCTTATATCACTAATACCATATCACAGTAGACAATTGGACCCTTAGGTTCAATTTGACAATAGATTGCAGTACACAACGAGAGAGTGGGATAATATAATTAATTAATACAAATTCATAAACACAACTGAAATAATATTAAGAACACGTTTACAATTATCACTATCTTGTATTTTTTTTTTTTATTCTTAAAAACTATACAGAACATGAATACAATTATTACATTAAAATTCAGAAAAATGTTGAGTATAAAAAATAGTGGGACCCCCCAATAATAAGTAGTTATAGTAAACAAAAATAAATCAATTTAAATTCTTCAACAATGATGATTGTTTGCATTTATTGTTATCCACACGATGATTACCATGGAGATGATAATGTAAGTGTAATATCTGATATCTGATGATACTGCCTGAACTGTTCATAATAAAGAAAATACATTTTAAAATGGCAGCATTTTAGCAATACAAACATACACATGTGCACAATAAAATGAAACATATATCTCGTAAAAACTGTGCACAACTATTAATAATGTTATTAATAATTAAGTTAAGAAATAAAAAATGAACAACGATGATGATGGTAAATATAAAAATAAAGTTATAATGACAAAGGTTTTATATTTTCAATTATCACATATTATCATCAATCAATCTAAAATATAGTAGGATCATATATTATCACAAAAAAAAGAAAATACTGATGACAAAAAAATTATTATTTTTTAAAACTATATTATTAGCTAAAGTGTTTACAAAATTATTCAAACTTTTTTTCTTGTTTTCTGAGTTTTCTTCTATACACTTACAAACTATCACTATTATAAAATACATACATTACATTAAAAAAAAGCACCTGACAGAACGCAGTCCACTAACATTTTACAAAACTAAATACATTCAGACATTCATCAAATTCTGTTAAACTTATTTGCACTATCAACCAGGGCAGTTCATCATTTACACAGTTTACAAAATAAAGTTAATCTAAATATTATTAAATAATATTAGCATTATACTACACGACAGGTAAACAAATAATAGTAAATGTTCTGTAGTGCACATGTATATACATATACACACGTAACAATGTTGGTTTAACGTATTCATACACTAATTTACAAATTACCGTTTACAAGATGACATTTAAAATGCAAGAAACTTACTGTAAGTACTAGACAACTTCACTCCTGTGGACACGCGCGCGCGCGCACACACACATACACCTTAACTCTTAATTTAATGCATAAAGTGGTTTACTTGTCCAGTCCGTCAGACAAGTTCATAATCGAAACACTGTTACAGAAAATGGGTAAAATCATGATGTACCCTCCTAAGCACTACACACCGGCAATCTGACAACAGTATCTTGAATAATTAACATTTTACATCACTATAAAATTATAAACACAAACGTAAACGTCTACTTAAGGCAGTGAAAACTACATTATGTCTGTTTTTGGTTAAATGTATCCATACTTTCAAAAATGAAACTGTTAAGATTACAATACATATAAACAACTGCACACAACTTACCAAATACAAACTAATTACCTAATTAAATATTTTCTTAGTATTGTTCTAAGTATATGAAGAAAATAAATGTAATTTATAACACAGCACTATCTATGAACATCTCCTGGTATACAAATAACACTGAAACTATTATAGTTAATTTTTATAATAGAATAGTTATATGAAAATGAATTTTAGACTGAAAAGATCTATTTGTGCAAGAAACAACAAGTTTCCAAATTAACCGCAGATAGCAAAAAATGGGAACTTTTTATTGGGCCATATAGTGTAAGCGTACATGAACAACTGAAAAAGCTGGAACATTTTGGTCACAACACAAATACACGCATTCTGCGAATGACATACAAACAGTATTCCATTATGTAATGATAGGAACACATTTTAAAATATTTTCTCTTAATTCGGAAACTGTTAGTGGAAATTAAAAGTGAAGGTAATATAATCGTATTGAAATTGTAATGCATAACATACTGTTGTTACTAAAAAAAAAAAGACGTACTTCAAAATACAATTCTTAGTCAAGAAGTATGAATGACAAAAATTAGAGATTATTTGAATACTATTTTCGTTTAAGTTCATTTGTTTCATATACTTAAATCTGACAATCATTATCATTCTGTTTTAAGCCCTTAGTTCTTTGTCCGAAAACAAAATTTCTGGAATGTTTACAAAGCCCCCCCCTCCAAGATGAACAATATGAGAATACATCCTCTTATATACAAAATAACTGTTTGAAAAATAGAATGGATAATTTATAACAAAGTGTAATATATGGGGCTGATGAGCACAGGCTTATGCCACCAGATTATCGCTCATTGTTCAAAACCCTTTATACAATACTTATTTACTTTTCACATTATACCTTTGTTTAAAATACTTGGGTGGAAAGGACGGCTTTACAAAGACCGACAGGACAGCAGGACTCCTGATTCAGAAGGAGAATGTCTTATTGAAAAAAAAAAAAACAGAAGATGCATAGACTGATTTCAACATCAGAACAGGATATTATAATTGTAAGCTGGGAAAGAAATGAAATTTCAATGCATGCACAATCATCAATGAGCAGAAATGCTGGTTTGGTTCAGCACAGAAATGCAAGACTGTTATTCGGCCAATCATATACTGCTTAGCATCTAATCATATCCACAATCTGTGAAGTAACAATGACCACAATGTTACTTACGATGTTATAGTTATTCTAAGCAACCTAAACTTTCTGCCAACTAATCACACATTAACTTATTAAATATGTGTAGTTATTCTAATGGACAGCACAGGAAAATTCAGTATTATTATTATTATTATTATTACTTCTTGTAATACAATACTGAATATTCTACTTGGAGGGTATCAGGAAACTAACAACTTCTGTACATGGTAACTATTACAACTACAGTATTCTTACTGATGCTACTGACTTGTTAAGTGTTCATCCGAAACAGATTCTACGATATTTTCCATTAGAGAAAGATTTATTGAATTAAGTGTGTGAGATATGCATCTCAACAGTATAATATGTTGCCTATTCAGTGGTTACTTGGATATTTAAATTTTCAATAAGTACTGAACAGTTTGATTTCATGTGGCATCTGTAGAGTCAAATCGTACTCTACACAAACGTGTCTGTAGTTTCTTTACTTGCATATAAAATCATCATTGGCAGGGGAGGGGACTGTTCTTACAAAAAACTGTTTGAAATAAATTTCTAATTCTTTCTGCACATTAACATTACCAGGGCTCCTGGTAATTCATATGGTAAATTCAATGGAGTATCTGGATAATCCAATTAGGCTGCAAATATAAATGTTATTCATAAATGGACTAAAGTATTTGTATAATCACTCATAATAACTTAACGATTTAAATGAAATTCTGAAGCTGAAAACACATTCAAGTTATATGAAAAAAAGTATTGTTAGAGTCTTTACACGTAAATTTGCAGTTTTCATAATCCGAAGAACAATACTGTAGAAATAATATTTTAAGAACTTATTTTCAACTGGGATGTAAAGACAACATTCTGTTATATATTCCACTACAAGAAATTTAAGGACTGGAATTTTTTTCCAACATCATAAAGAGAATTTTCTCATAATACTGTTATTGATTTTATGTGGAAAACAACTGACACACAATGGTTTTGACTATTTACTTGTGCATCAAACCGGCATGGAAAAATAGTGAATTGTCTTTTATCCTTGTGAATTATTTTTCAAAATCGGTTAATGGTGAACTGTTTTCAACAAAATTATGGCAACACTTGGGGTCTTAATGCTTACATGATCACATTCTTAGCTGAATTTGACACATTCCTACAATTATTTATATACTAGAAATAAAAAATATAACAAATTATGTTGAAGAAAAGGTGTTTGTATATTTTTGAAATATAACATATTTGTATATAATGTGTCATATGAGTCAGTGTATGCATCCCCGTTATTATTCATAACTGAAACTAAACTCTTCAAGGTTAACAGATTTCACAAGCTTCAGATACTTTCTTCACAACCTTCTTGTACTTGAACCGTCAAATTAACAACCTGTAACTTCAAGTTATGTGAGGCCAAAATGCTTGTGAAACGTTCATTAATTATAAATAAAATGTTAACTTTTGGGCATTTTTTTCTATAGAACTGCCATTTGAAAAAACATCCCAGCTAGTCACTGTTTAAGCACATACTACCTTGAATTTATTTAAAATGATCAAATATAATACCAAAACTAATTTTGTGTTAAAACAAGCCTGCTTCTCAAAATTACTATAATTACAAAAACTTTACGGACTGTTCAGCCCATACCAAAAGGCTCAGTATAATGTTTTTACCTATCTGAAACCTGCAAAACTTCTGAAGGGCTTGTTTGTGCATGTTTATGTAAAATCTATGTTAAAACGTATACAGGTATGTACCAAGGTGAAAGTAACAGATTTACAACCTCATTTTAAATGTGTGCATAAACAATGAATGGTTTAGAGTAACCAACACATGACAGTTCCTTTACCAAGTAAGTAGCAATGTATACTTTTAGTGTCCTTGAAGCCAACTGCAGTGAACAAGAGAATAAATAACAAATGAAAACAAATGCCTCAGCCAATACTCCAGCTGGGGGGGGGGGGGGGTGAATCTGAAGAATAAACAAGCATTTGATAATATATAGACATTCTGTCAATATTTGTGTTTTTATAGTGGTTTACTCTACTCAAACACCAGATTATGTTACACAAGTAATTGCAGTAACTGAGATGTAAACACACGCTCTGCAGACTTTTGAGCACCAGTGAACCACAGTTTAAACAATAAAGCTTTTCACGCGGACTAACACATTTTGGTTATTCTATATTCAGAATGTTTTCCACATAACACAGCCTTTTCTGAAGCAACATCATGAATGATATAGAAGAGAAAAATGGTTGGGAATAAGAAGAAATAGTAAAGAGTACTGGGAGAAACGTTATGGCTGACTGGATGAGTCTTAAAAGAAATTGCATTCAAAAAGAATTAGTTGATGGTAAAACAATGAGTAGATGTGAAGGCAGTGGAAGAATGGAATGGAATGTATTTAGATGAATTTCATATTCCAGAAGAATATCTTACACAAAGGTAATCAACACAACTCAGGGTAGATCTGCCCAATGAATGCATTTTATTGATACCTTTTATTATGATGAAGGAAATACTATATAAAATTTTCAGCTCGTTACATAAAAATCATACTTTATAAGACAAAGGATCATGCTGGGTTAGATTCATACTTCTTGGAACAGTTCAGTTTTTCTTGTACAGTACCTACTCAATATATTGTTGTCATCTGTTATATTCAGTCAAAATATATACATACACAGCTGACGAATGATCTTTGTTATACACACAATATACATACACATTTACATGTAGAAATTAATTTCTAACAGGTACATAACATATATCAGTAATAAAAATAGTAATAATCATAAAAGGTATATATACGTATTTAAACACATTTAAAAATTATAATAAAAAAAAATCTTAATTTTTATATACAATATATATATATAAACATTTACAAACTATTAGGATTACTATTAAAAACAATGAACTGTCCTGGATGATTTTGCACACGGACGCGCGCGCGCACACACACACACACACACACACACATTTTGTTCTTAAGTTTTTTAACACTGGAATTCTTCTTCTTTTGAAGTTTGATAGTGACAGTACCATATTGACGTCATCATGAATTTGTTACATTTATCATTATTCTATTATAAACCTAACATACACATAACTATATAAATAAATTGTTAAAGTAATCACTTTATTTTGCATTTCAATTTAATCTGTGAACAGTATCATACCATTGGTGGTATAGTGCAAAGAATAATGACAGTATGGTAAACAAATTCTCAAGTAACCCAGTCTTGTAGTTTCCTAAAATGTATGATGCACTCAACAAATGTGTACAGCAATTGGCAACGGGGTAAGTTCAATTTGGGAAGTTGTGTTTATTTTTAATTTAAGGTACTTGTTAAAAAAAAATTATAGTCATTATTTAATAGCACTTTACTTGATAAAACTTAATAACTGACCAGTATATACATATATAATACAGTAAACAACACAGAAATATGTAAAACCTAATTTATTTTCTTAATTTGGTAGAAAATTATTTTATTTCATAAACTGTTACTGAGAGAGAGAGAGAGAGAGAGAGAGAGAGAGAGAGAGAGAGAGAGAGAGAGAGAGAGAGAGAGAGAGAGAGAGAGAGAGAGAGAGATTGTATATGAATGTGTGCCTTAAAAGTGAAATTTAATTGTGTGTGTGTGTGTGTGTACAAACCTGGTTAAGGTAAACAAACAGAGCAGTGGTGAGTATGGAATGAATCATGACTGAGTCATTTGCTTGCTATCTCTCACACATACTAACTAAAACTTTATGCTGCCACGCCCTGTATGCATACACATGGCTTACATTATTAGTTTTTCACTGAAGCTATCTTTTAGGTTTCAATGTAACACCTACTTAGTATTATTTTACTTAAATGAAGACAGAAGCAAGAAACAGTTTAATATTCAACTGTTTTTGATAAAGAAACTGTTCATAAATGTTTATATAAATAACTTACATTGATAATACAGAATTCAGAAAAGAAAGTACATTTCTGTAGTAAAACATTTATGATGTATTTTTATTTAAAATTACATTTAAAATGACAAATTATTTCTGACAATTTTAAACTCAAATTTTCAGTTGTTACAGTCAATAAATTTGTTGCCAATACGGAATAACTGTAATGTACTGATGATAACATTGAACAGTATTTTCTCAAGGTGTACTTTACTTGTTTCAATAGGATCCAACAAAGTTTCATATTGCTGGTACATTAATTAAACGTTCCACACTCGCTATTCTTTTTTCATCAAATTGCTTCAAGTAAACTTTTATCAATGTTTCTGCTGGTAAACATAGATACTACTGATATTTGACACCGATGCTGTACATGTTATCTTCCTGCCTGTTGGTTTCCTAACAATCAGCAATCTACATTATTTATAACTTTTTTAAGCATATCATGTATGAAGTGTGATTTATGCGTGTGAATAGCTATTTAATGTGTACTGGCAGACGCAAGGTGTATTCCCGACTTTCATAAATGATAACCATAATTTATAACCACTGCCCTATTAAAATACATTGATTTTTCCTTTCGTTACAGATGACAAAATAATCTGTGAATATCTAAGCAGCTCCTGAATTAATTTCTGATAATTACCAGCATTTTTGGTCATTTAATGATGAACAACTTTACATAATGGGGGGGGGGATATCTTTTGGTATAGACAAAAATTGTATTTAATTTAGAGAACTGCATGTATAACTGATAGTGTAGGTTATCCTTTTTATAACTTTACTACTGAAAAACTATTTACTATTTACAACTGTACTATTTACTTTAGATTTACAATTAATCAGTAAAGTACTCTTACTATGTACTACTCTACTCTAATTCCTATATACGTATTAGGTCTCAAGAGTCTCAAGTTCTATAAACTTGAACAATAAGAACAGGATATGCACCGTTTCAAAATCAGGGTAGTTTTTTAAAGATTTTGTTTCTGTCACTGCCTGAGAGCAGTTTGTAAAGCTATACAAACACAGTGCACAGGTGGTACTTGTGGACATAAATTTTAACTTAAAAAGTCGTAAACTGAAACCACTGTACTTATTTTGGAAACAAGTGACCAAAAATCAGGAAAACTCAACTCCTCACACACACACACACACACACACACACACACACACACACACACACACACACACACACACACACACACACACACACACACACACAGCTTTTATTTATAAAAATGTCAGTTTTAGTAACAAATGCATTAGCTGTACTCTCAATTAATTAGCTATTCACTGGGCAGTTCTATCAGTAAACTGGGTGACTTTTCCTGCATGGATAGATTACTTATCTGAGAACTCATGTTCACTACGAACACTTACATTTTATCAGATTAAACATGATTTTTCAAATAGCAATTTGTTGTGTTACTCTGTAAACTGAAATAATAAATATAGAAAATCAAATTTAAAAATACAGTAACTGAAAGAAACATGTGTAACGGACTTATGGTATGAAACTGTTTCACATTTTATTGTTACATGTCCATATCAAACAGGTAGAAAAGTTTACTTGTATTTTTAATAAAGCCAGTAAATAGTACAATACAGAAAAAAGGATAACAATTAAGTAATATAACATTCTACAAATACATTAAACTTTTACGTTTGCTTTTATATCAAATTAATTTTAACATAATTCTATTCCACTATGACTTTTATGTTTTCATAAATGTTAAATTTACCATACATGACAATAATGTTTAACAGAATTTTATTATACATTTTTTTTACTGAACTCACTTTGGCAGAAAAGTCCAACGCACAAACATTTACATGTATTCATTCACACATTTTATACAGTACACACTTTTCTCTTCATTCACTACAGGTCCACATACATACATACATTCACGCATTAGCTAACTTAGGCCCCAACTTATAGGCTAGCACACCACAAAATATAAACAATGTGTCATTGTACACACATCGACAGCTACAAACTGAGACAGAGACATCATTAAAAAGCTGACAAACAACTATTTTAATGTTCTACACTTAGCTTTCACTAGGAACCATTTCAGTGACATAAAAAGTGACAAACACAAGAAGAAACGCAAGTTGAAGAGGTGAGAAGAGTCCATGTGAACACTGCCATCTGGAAACAGCACGCAATATAATTATTATTCCTCCATTAGCAAGCAGACAGTTGCTAGTCTCTCCCCTCTCCCATGCAGAGAGAGGGGGGAGGGAGTGTTTTAAACATGGTCTTAACAAAAATCTCAGGGAGTGTTTTAAACACGCTCTTAAAAAAAACATCTATCTTCTAAAGTTTTAAATGCAAATTATGTGCTGCATACTATTCCACTGCCTATATAGTTTATAATTTAGAGAGTTTTATGTAACCCGTGGACAGTACACTATTACACTCTTTCGAATTACTATTATTTTCAATTGCTACAAAAATTTCAGATTACACAACACTATGTCAACAAAATGCAATGATTTCACTACAGAAAACTACTTTTATAAATATTTTTTTAACAGGGTGACCAATCGTCCCGGAATTTTGAAAACTAACCCCGTATTGTAAAGCTTGTCCCAGAAATGGTCTACTGGGACACTGGTTCCTCCTATGGCGCTACAGCCCAAGTCGGGCCCTGGCCTCCACCAATATCCGCCTCCAATCCACTGCAACCCTCCTCCAGTTTCTTATCCCCATGTCTCTCGCGTCCTCTGCAACGCCATCTTCCCACCTCTTCCTCGGTCCACCTCTAGGTCTCGTTCCCTCCCATGTACTACCCAGCAAAGCCCTCTTGGGGTTCCTGCCATCCTCCATTCTTATAACATGTGCGGCCCAACGCAATCTTTGTATTCTTATAAATTTTGAGACTGGTATCTCTATATATATTTGATACAGTTCGTTGTTGTATCTCAGTCTCCATGAGCCATTTTCTTGTATTGGGCCTATAATGCGTCTGAGGATTTTCCTTTCAAAGGTGTCTACTATGTCGACTGTTTTCTGTGTGACTGTCCATGCCAAACTTTTTTTTTTTTTTTTTTTTCAGGCAGCGTGTCTGTTCTCATAAACGTTACGTGATAAACAGTATTAGGCTATTTATACTCAAGCATCGTAATTACGGTTCATTATGACAACAAACAGTAGTTCTTTGTCGGAGACTGCTACAATTCATTTCTTCAGTGGGATTAGAAGGCTACAAAACACTATCAACAGCTTCAAACATTTTTCTTACTTTACCAGTGCCTTCTTTTAAAAGATCGTTTAGTAAACTTAAATTGATTAAATTGTACCTACTATCAACAATATCTCAAGACACGGTATCAAATCTAATGATACTTTCAATTGAAAACGACATTGCTTTGTCTTTAGACTATAGTGATTTAATAACCGACTTTGCATCAATTAAGACCAAGAAAGTTACATTTTAAAATGTCTCGTTTTAAATATTTATTAAGTATGTGGCAGTTATCGTTTGCCATAGAAAATACGCTTGATAAAAAAACGTTGCAGGTAAACTACCCCTTCCCCTTAACCGATCTTCACCAAAAACAATAGGTCTTGAGTACTCTACAAATCACGGCTGTATGCAGAAAATTATTTGATTCTGTTTGAATTTGCGGCTGTTATCGTTTGCCATAGAAAATACCCTTGTTAAAAAAAGTTGCAGGTAAACTACCCCTTTCCCTCAACCGATCTTCACCAAAAACAATAGGTCTTGAGAACTCTACAATTTAGGGCTGTATGCAAATAATCTTTTGATTCTGTTTGAATTTGCGGCTGTTATCGTTTGCCATAGGAAATACCCTTGTTAAAACATAAAACGTTACAGGTAAACTACCCCTTTCCCTTAACCGATCTTCACCAAAAACAAGGTCTTGAGAACTCTACAATTCAGGGCTGTATGCGAAACATTATTTGATTGTTTGAATTTGCGGCTGTTATCGTTTGCCAAAAAAAAAAAATTTCCCTTGATAAAAAAAAACCGTTGCAGGTAAACTACCCCTTTCCCTCAACCGATCTTCACCAAAAACAATAGGTCGTGAGTACTCTACAAATCAGGGCTGTATGCAAAAAATTATTTGATTCTGTTTGAATTTGCGGCAGTTATCGTTTGCCATAGAAAAAAAATCTACAGACACACACAGACACTTTTCGGAAAACGACTTTTTTTCATGTTTTGAGTGTAGTAGAATCAGAATCTGCAATAATCTCGAACACGATTTTTTTTGCCATCACCATACTTCCATTCCTTAAGGAATATGGAAGTAAAATAAAATAATTTTGTTGCCAGGCAATAAAATTAAAATTTTGTCATTTTAATGTAAATCATGTATAAGAGAAAATATATCGTGCTTGGCAGGCGATATTAAGATTTAAATATAAATCTTAGAATATGGAAGTCATGTATGGTTCTCCATACTGATGTTTTATATTACTATATTTTTTATAGTGTGAATTTGTTACTAAATAAATGTATACAAACTGAATAGGTACCGATAATATTATAATATGTAATTTCTTAATTTTGAGTTAATAAAGGGCCTTCATTTTTGCTCTTTCGTTCCATTTTAATTGTGAAGGTGAGGCGGCCGACAATCTCATTGCCCCGGGCGCCAAAAAGCTACTCATTGCATAAAGTTACTACGCTACTGCATGCAAGATTGATATAACAAAAAGCAGGCAAAATTGATTAGTAGCATTGCTGCCCTTTAATCTAAAACAGTTAATTTCTATTAACTCTCAAGGCCTAGTGCCTGTTTAATATGCTGTGCAGTACAAATTTGTTTTATTTTAATAAGTACCGGTAATCTGATTTTCCAACACCCAGTATAAAAGAAATGCCAATATTTAAAGACAGGAATGTAAATGTAATAACCTAAGAAGAACAAATTCAACTTAAAAAAATTCTAAACCCTGCCTGAAGAAAAGACGAGTGACACTAGTTTATAACTGATCTGAAAGTAATAACTTTACGTTTAAAAACTGAGATTTGTACTTAAATTATAAACAATACATTTAACCTTCAATCTGTGAGGTTATTCATTTTGGTGTAATAACGTCTTCTAACAAACGTTACTCAGTATTTTAAGCTAAAAAAAAAAAAAAAAAAAAAAAAAAAAAAAAAAAAAAAGTTTGTAACTGTGACACACTAAATAATAGAAAACACCTGTCACAAATGCCACAGCAACTTGCATACAATATCTATTTATTTATTGGGAAAATAAAAAGTTTCTACACGCGTGATGTAGATTTGTGATACAGTTTCTCATTCTTCACATATGCCGGATTCTGAGTATGAAGACACGGAAATCACTTAATATCTACAGACTTCATATAAAATTACATAACTAATCTTTCTGAACTGAAACAGTATACTGGTTAGGTTCCAAATATCAAATTTAAACTTTCTTGGATGGATAAAAAACTGAAACAGCATTGTCAAAAACTACATATAGTTGTTTATTACAAAAAAAGAAACATAATTAATGCGGTCCAAGTCACTGTATGATAATTATATAATTTACCTTATAATTTCCGTCAAGCGTAATTTGTGCTGGGTTACGTGTTTCAGGCCATATGACCCATCTTCAGACCTTCACTTTATATCGGCCAAACGGGTAGACCTTTTATCAAACAATTCCGTGAACACACACCACACAACCACTTTAACGGGGTGATTTTTCCCTAGATAATATTAAATCTAACTTTACACGGCATCTCGTTTCGAGCAATCATTCATATACCAATTTCAACGCTAACCTTATACCTCTACATTATTGTAGTAAGGGCTGTTACATGGATGCACTCGAAGAATTCGAGATATATAGAGGTCATAATAACCCCGATATATGTGACGACATACTCAATGATAAACTTAACTTCAGGTCCAACCCACTGTATGATACCGCGCTGCGATCGCTTACAGATAATACTAGATAATAGTGTCCATCGACACAGTCTTGACATGTTACACGCGGTGCACCGTGTCGGTTAATAGTACGCTTATAATATGTTCATTCAGTGTATTTTACACATTTGTTTATTATGTGTTTGTTTTAATATGGATTGTATTATATAACGAGCTCCTTTGGAGTGAAGGTCTGAAGATGGGTCATATGGCCTGAAACGCGTAACCAAGCACAAATTACGCTTGACGTCACTTGACGGAAATTATAAGGTAAATTATATAAAAAAAATGAGAATACTGTTTATCTAAGATTGCCGTATCAAATGAATTTAGAACCTTTCCCACTTAATCTACAGTGTCCTACTGGAGGATAATGTGATGCATTCACTAGGAAGTTATCAGAAGAATTATATATAGAAATCTCAAGCATACTGTCAACTTTCATTTTTGGAATGGTAATAACTCTGCTTTCACTCCACACAGATAATTTTGTGTCTTACATAAAGCAATATATCGGTATATACAATTTATATTTAATGTATATGGATAAGACAAGAGGAGTCATGTGTTACTCGTGTTACACATTACCTAGGCCTGAACAGTTTTATCAGTCTATATTACCACATGCATAAACATTCATTATCTGTAACCTCTCTGCGCAAATTGTTTTAGGGCTCTTTTTCCCACACTGATGTGTACAATTTTTGTTTCTTATAAGTAAATCATGCTTGATGATGCTTTTAAAACCACAACTTTTCTTGTAAAACCATAATTATAGTTCTTGTACACCTATCACTGTCATTTCAATCTTACTTTGTTTTGACCCTTAACATCTATGGCCTATGTAGGAAAATATTTCTCTGTTACAATTAATGAGAGTTATCTGCTGGAGTTCTGTTGTGAAAGATTATTTATAAAAATGGTTTAGTATTTTTATTGCAAAAACATGGCATAAAATAGTACAAGGATGGATGTCTGACTTAGAAAAATTATTAGAACACTCAAAGCTACTGGATAGGAATGTCAAGAATTATTATAGGCCTATTTGTTTTGTAACTTAAAATTTGTTATGTATGTTTACTATTTAGCTCTTTAAATTTAAACGTTTCGTTGCTTTTTCTGACTACTAATACGCTACGGGCTACATAAGCTTCTTGTTGGGCCCAAACATTGCAAGGTTTTATTGCTTATGGACCTGCCAGAGTGTATCCAATTATATAATAAATAACTGCTAAGATAAGCCACATACGATGGAAGCTTTCAAATATTTAATAAAAATTTGTGTACCAATTGTTACTATAGTATATGAATTTAAAAAACGCATCAACAATGTCTACATTTTTAGGTTAGTTTTACATGTTTATGTTTCAGAACATACAAACCATCGTTCAGATGGCCTTATTGATCGACAATGTAGTCTATATAACTACTTAAATTATTAAACAACAGAAATAACTTATAATTATTAATTTATCAGCAAAGAAGAATAATATACAAATATTACAAAATTTATATTGATCATTGTTCTGAAAACTAAAGAATGCAATACGAGATAGCTTTGGTAAGTATGCAGACCCTTCCTAAACATTTCAAAGTGTTATATTAATCCAGTGACTGCCTATCCAATAACTACTCAATGGGCTATAAAGTTTATCTAAAAGTTGTTCTTGATACTGAGTTCATTAAAATGTTAATCAGACATGATTCTATTATGTCATGTAGTCCTATTAATAGTAGGCATATTCAGAGATTTATACAGATCTGCTTTCAAAGACATCACAAGGTATGCCAGAATTTTATATATACATATTTAATAAACATTCCATTGTTTAAATACATTCCTGACTTTCTATCTTCACAGTAGGTCACTAGTGTCTTAAAACCGTATCTTCTGGAAAACAGTTATTGAAATGGTATCATAATTTTGTTACAGATTTTATAAGACTTCTTATCTTTTAAATATACACAATGTTTTGTATACATTTTAAGACTCGGATAATATAACCTCACACTCGTTAAAACTACTGTAGATTTCAAATTGTGTAGCCTATTATTTCCTATTTGAATTAACATTTGGTGTATGTGTAGTAATTAATAATTTTACTATTTTCAAATTTCAATGAGGTTATCACCTTATAAGCTACTACAAAAAGTATCAAGAATAATAAGTGAAACCAATAACCAATTATGTCTGTATTACTGTGGCCTGAAGGCTGTTATTTATTTTAAAAACTACTGCTGTTCACATGTGACTTTTATATAAAACAGAAATTATATGTTTACATCAAACAATGTGTTAACACATAACAACAGAATGGTAATTTACATACCTTTATAGAACACAGATGAGGCACAACGAAACACTTAAAAGGTGTCCTAAAAATCTTCAGCCAATGTTCATTTTGATGTCCTACAGCTAAGCAAAGCAAATCATAGAAACATAAACAAGTCATATATATTCCAAAACACTGTTTTACTCACACTAAAGTATTTGTAACAACACAGAAAAATGTTTAATGAAGGAATGCGTGGGGCCTACAGTTTTAATGCTTCTGAGCAGAAATTTAGGCGTTCTCTTCTGCAGTAGGAAGCCAGAATGCCATGTTAGTACATGCTGATGCCAACATCATGTACTTTGGATTAAACTGTACACACTGCACTGGTCCTGGATGGTCTGCGCTCAACACACAAACTTTATAACCTGTGTCCGCATTCCATACATGAACTCTGCCATCAGTTGATCCACTGAAAATGAACTGCGAATCTGGACTAAACGATGCTTCGATTGGAATTCCTTTGTTATTTAAGTGACCTGTAAAGGACTGTAATGGTGTTCCATGAAATGCATCAATTAGCCGAATAATAGATCCATTTGTTGAAATCAAAATTGTTTTACCATCTCTACTGAATTTTAGACCTGTCCAATCACATTCCTTTTCTTGTGCCAATTTGAAGGTTACAAATGGCCCTTTATCAAACGATCTAAGATCATATAATTTTATGCTTTCTGAATTAACACCGGCTGCAAAAATAAGTCCTTCTGGATCATAAGCAGCAATTGGACGACCTGATAAATGCATTAGGCCTTGACAGTTAGGTGATCTCAAGTCCCATAATCTGAGTGTTTTGTCTACTGATCCAGAAATGAATGAATCTTCAACAGGAGATATGCACAATGAAACTACTTTCTTAGTGTGTCCCGGAAAATACCTGATATACTTGTTATCATGAAGTGATAAATACCTAATTGTATCATCCACCTTCGTTGAGCTATGAATTGCTGTATTTTTTGCGTGTGTAAAGTGTATTAAATCCACTCCGTACTTTTTACTATTCACTGTTTTCATTAAAGACCCCTTTTCACAATCATAAATCACAATTTGATCATCTTCACTACAAGAAATCAAAGTATCCCCACTCGGCGAAAAGTCTATGCTGTTGATTTTATCCGTGTTTTCTCTGAACACTTTGGCTACTTTAAAGCTACGAACAACATGATCCACCAACTTCATTGTGAATGGGTGGAAAACGTTGATTTATATTTAAATAAACTCGTTTCTGTCGTCTATACAAACAACGAAAGACAGGGAACAGGACTCCACATTAAACAAAGAACAGATGCCGAACGGATCGCATTTTGCTCTCACTCGATAAGCCTAAAGTAAGTACTTACAAAAACAACAAAATAAAACAGAAGCGTTCAGTGCCTTCAAGAACACTGTTTAATATAAGTTTCATACAATCATTTCCTGTTCTCACATTATGTATTAATGTTTATTTGACCGCATGATTTAACAAATATATGAAATAATCTTTTTATATAATACATGTACTTGTGTGGTATACGTACGTACATATTATATCTTCATATCGTTACTGTTTATATGATTCTATGTGAAATATGAAAAATCATTGTGAGTAATCTAATTTAAATAGTTTTTTATATTCTCTGATCTGTGATCTATTATTATGAATATAATAATATGTTAGTTTGTGTAATACAGCCTAAAAGAATCTATATGAGTGCACTTTAATTTCAATAAGTTTGCGCGAAAATTGTAGATGTTTCATTCTTATAATTATATCTCTTATAGAATCTGTTATATAAGCTTGGGTTTAATTTTAATCATCATGTCATAAAAGCTTTATCAGTACTGAAAAATTTTATATCTGACACTAATAAACAGTTTTACCAAAGGCATCAGAAGAATGTGCTGTTTAGAACGTTTGGCTTTTCACGTGGAGTACGGTTGGTACTTTTTTATAACCGCAATCCTGGCTATCGGAGAAACGTGAGTTTTTTTGATACACGAGTTTATCTTTTATAACTTAACAAGCCTAGATAAAATGTAATTTCTGCATAATTAATTTATGAAAATTTTCCTGTTTCTCAAATTTATGTATAGTTTATTTAATCATATAGCATATGTTAGATTATCTGCTGCAGATATAGTAATAAAATAGAGTTGGGAAAACAATATTTGGTACCCAATATTTTTAATGTGGAGGGTGACTTAAAAATACTAAAAAAAGATGATTATATGGGTTACCTGAATATTAATTAATTAATTAACGTAAATCTTAGAGTATTGACATATTAATTGTGTGTCGTAACAAAACGTGCAATACAAATCAATCTTTTATGGGTACCAATAAAGATTTGTTTTCTGTTTTAATGTTTGAATTAAAATGTACACGTATTAACAGATAGGTACCAACTGATATATAAAATTGGTGTATACATAATGTTTATTGAGATTTCATTGTCAGTACAAGTTAGGACTTAGCGTTAATTTTTAATTCCAGAAAGTAATAATTTTAAATGTATGATGTAATTAGTAACAAAAATTGCATTGTAAAATATTAGTACTGTAAAGTATTTTTAGATTTCGTAGATATAAAATATTTACCAATTTTTTTTATGAAAACGTAAAATATAATAATATTTATCTTCTTCCAGAACCATGAATTCCAATTTATCAGCAAAAGAAATCCGTGCTGCATTTATTAATTTTTTTGTAGAAAAGAAGAACCATGAGTATTATCATTCATCGTCAGTCATTCCACATGATGATCCAACATTGCTGTTTGCAAATGCCGGGATGAACCAAGTATGTTTTTTGTAGTGTACTAGTAGTATCTGTCATTATTATTAACAAATACTAATTAATGGTAAGCATTAACAGGTAGTGAATTAAAAAATTTATTTTTAGTAGTCTGTATTTTAGTTTATTATTTTAACTGTAGTCTTTACCTATGTTCTTATTGCCTTATTTCCATAATGGCACATTGTGCTCTGTCATATGCTATATGTCTGATCACACAGTTATACTCAGCCAAGTCTGCCAATAACACTGCATGACTTTAACAATATGCATAAAACATAAAAAATATACCAGAATGATAATATTGAAGTTAATGTTTTTGTATTATGAATTATTCATTATGACAAGTACACTTAACACTAAGTGTTGTCATTGTATGCACTGATATTTGTTGGATATTTAAGAACTTATTAAAAACTGCATGTTGCTATGCCACCCCTTACGGTCATTCAAGAAAACAGTTCATGTTTCAGTTTCTGTTAATCCAGTGATAAGTAGCCTCAAAACTGAAATAAATATTTCTTGTAATATGACATTGTAAATGTACCATAAAACAAAAATTTTGGGGAATTAATTGAAATCAGATTTTAACTACTAAACAGTGTGTATAACAAAACAACAGTAATTTCGATCAATTACGTTATCACCGTAATTCAGTTTCATTAATATAGAAGTAGGTTTCATTTTTTTGTATTCTAATGACCATTTTTATAAAAAAAACAAGTGTAATAAATTTAAAATAACTTAAGTAGTTTTGAAAAAAAAAATACTAAATATATACTGCAAGTCCATAAGTGTAGGTGCTATGTGCACAATGTACCATCTATCTGCAATTTCATGACTGACACAGTATGGTGTTTACTGAATGAACTCTTTTTTCCACACACTAACCAAGAAACATTACAATAAAAACAAATAAATGTTCTGACTTATTCGCACATTCTGAAGTACACAAATTGAAAATTTCTCCCTCAAATTTCACAAATCACACACAGAGGTAACAGAAAAGCTTAACACTTTAATATGTATAATTGTAACCACTTTAAGATATCAGACGACTTACATTAATTATATTAAAATAAAATGATTACGCAAAGAGACATCGAGATACACTTATTACTTTATACCTAGTGGCCAGAGGCATGTGAACTGCAAGATGTGGAAAAATTTTCTATGTGTATGTTTTGATAATCAACATTATAAAATGACTGTAATTATAACTGGTTTGGTAAATATTTCAGTTTAATGCAATTGTAAAATGATTACAACTACAGTAGAAAAACACTTAGTAAAAAAGATTTAATGGGTGGAAGTAAAATGTATATTAATTTTTTTAGATAAAGGTGAGTTGTAAGATACTCACTACCCATATTAATTTTGTAGATTTTAGATTCTCCTTTCTCAAAAACCCATTGCATTTTTAAGGTAGTGTACTGGTATTATTGGAGTATTTATAAAATACTAGCTGTTATCAGGGGCTTTGCACGCAAATATTTGACTTTTAATAAGTTGTTGTTTTCTAATGGCAGGACATTGAATCATTCCATTTGTCTTCTGGCATCCCAATAGAGTTTTGGTAGATTCCCTGTCTCTTGATAAGAGTGATCCAATCCCGAACACACAAGAAGATGGTCTCTGTTCATCACTGTATTCAGCTGCTTACAAATTGTGCAGTGGTGGGATTTGTAGATCTTAATACGATGGAGGTGTTCAGCAAGGCAGTCGTGACCAGTATTGAGTCTGAAGTTCGCTACTGCTTGGTTTCTGGGTATATTTTTGTTTTTGTCCCAAGTGTTTCCAATGTTTTTCCACCGTTTACCACTAGACGCAAGGCTGGCCTCATTGGTGAACATCTCTTGTGTTTTGTTTTTAACAAGTCTTTTGATTGTTCTTGTGCTGTGTAGTGTTTTTCTCCCTTGCAATGTTGTACCCTTTTTAGCTAGCAGGTCGGCTGTTTCATTCCCACTTATTCCTACATGTGAGGGGATCCACTGAAGAATTATTGTTTTCCCTTGTTTACTGAGAAGGTTTATTGCATCCTTTGTTTCTTTTACAGTGCTATCTATAGGCTGTCTGATGCGATAGACTGGATTGCAGACTTGGAGTCAACAAGAAAAACAGCTTTTTTAAAAGCTAGTGGTCTGAGTAAGAGTTGTTGTAATGCCATATGTATTGCCTTTATTTCTCCGTCAAAACTGGTTTTATTTTCTCCCACTGAAATGTAGTGGGAGAACAGTTCACAATGTACTTTAATAAGTATTTTAATATAATTTTTATTGTCTCTGTCTATATAGCGTTCTGTCAGCTCGTATAACAATTTTGTACTCATTAGTCAAATTCTCTCCAAAGCTGTTTTCAACACTTCTACTATTTTAACTTGTACTAAATTATTATGTTGGTGCAACAGCCTTTGGAGATTTAAAAGTACCCGTTTATAAAGCCTTTGGAGATATTTTATAAATCAAAAACACTAAATTCTTTATTTTAAGTGTTAATGTGTTAGAAGCATTGTATAACACATTAAACGTTATGTTTTCCTCAACCATGGCTTTTATTTATTTCAGCAGTAAACTAGAAACCAAAAACCCTTGTCGCCTAACCTCACAAATGAAAACAACACGTATTTTCGCTTTGCATTAAGTAATAGGACAATTTACCATTAGTACACTTCTTCTTTTCCACATCGTAATATATCCATACAATCGCATATTATATAAAACATAGAAAATATACTGCAGGAATGGATAAATGTACAGTTCTGATGCCGCTAAATAGCTTTAGTTTATTTACTTGTTACTATGGTAATTAATTCTGGTCTCCAGGTGTTGTTAACATCTTTAGTAGTAGTATTTAATATATTTCATTACTTATTCGTTGCATCATCAGAAATACGTATAAACATACATTTTATAATCGTTTAAGACAATTACAAAATATAGAGACGTATCTGTATTCAAAATTACAAAATATACAATCTAATATTAAAAACATTACAAACTGCAGGAAAAAGGTACAGTTCCGATGCCGCTAAATATCATTTGTTTGTTTACTTGTTACTGTAGTAATTAATTCTAGTCTCCATGGTGTTGTTGACATCTTTATTTGGGTCAACGAAAAGGCATAATTAAAATGGCCTAAATCGTGCGAACAGGGAAAAATATCAAATTGTAAGTTAGACAGTATTTTTTGCTGTGCGTCAAAGGTTACCTGTGCAAAATTTGGTGGCAATCGGTGTAACGGTGTGGATTTGTGTTCAGTACCCATAAATCCTCAGACTTTGAGTTTTATATATATATATTTGCATTTTTTGAAACCAAATTATTTTATGATTTATTTTCAGTTTCATTTTTTGAAACATGATTCCGTTCAAGTAGTTCATTTAATTCTAGTATAGTGCCTTGACAATATGTATGTGGATTTACTATAAGAATTTCAATAAATTACTTTAGTGTTTCTGATATAAATGAGTTCCTATGTTTCTGAAACATAGCTAAAATGAAGTTTTTGAGAAAATAAAAAGGTAGAATTATAATTTCTTATTAGTTGGTTTATCATCATCATCTTCAGCAACGGTTGACCCAAAAATGGTTTGTTCCAGTCCCAAGGAGATAGACTAGAGCTGTCCAGTGCTTCTTTAGACACCTCACACCTCTCTGTCCTTTTGTTTTATGATTCCATAGTTGTTTGGGGTTGCAGCAGCCATCGATTCAGATAAGATGTTCTCACCATTTTATCAAATATTGAACAGGTTTATCAAGTTTACTTACAATATTCAGCTCCTGTCATACATTGACAATTCCTTTGCGATCTTGAAGAGCATATCCTGCCACGTGCCTTAGTAATCTCATTTCAGCCGCTTGAATATGACTGGCCTGGGACTTTGTTAAAGTCCAATTCTCAGACTCATAGAGAATTGTGGGGAAGGCCATCACCTTGTAGAACTTCAGAGATGTTTCTTTTGTTTATCGACGTACAATGGGATGTATCGGGATGTAATCGACGTACAACGAAGTCACACGACGGATACAAGGTGATTTATTTATATAATCTACTGTTTCTTTTGTTATTAATATTTATTTAATACTAACTTGTAGAAACTTATCTTTTCCTTCCTCACTTTGAAGTCTTGATAAGTGACTTTGTTGGTTTACTCTGCATGGTCACCTCCTTAGCTGCAGTTTTGCTATTAACAGTTTCTCTTTGTCAACTTCCTGGGCACACGAAGTGTGTTTACATGATAGTCTATAAATCCAAGTTCCCTCAAAAGAATTCAGTCTTCCAACATTTTCATTATTAAATGTAATCATAACATCGGGAAAGCCTACTTAATACATTTTCTTTCCAACAAAGACTTTTTTGGGGAATCCTGAGGCCCATGACATTATTGAATGGCACATTTACCTTATATCTGATATGCCACTGAAAAATAATCTATTAACTATACAAATATTTATTGCTAGCGTATATTACATTTAACCCTAATTCATTTTTACACATAATTGCCATAGTTATATGACCACTTGTTATAGAGTGGGACAAGCTTTTTTATACCCTCATCAAAGAAATTTCCAATCTGGTTTTTTTACTATCCTTCCACAGCATTTTTGAGTTCATCATTGTTCATGAATTTTTATGAAGCTGAAACATTTTTCAGGTACATAAAAAGATGAAAGCCACTTGGTGCCAAGTCTGGACTATGGGTCATCAAAAATTAAAATTTTTTGCATTCCATATTCTATTTGAATTTCCGATGTGATACACATGTGGCTGCAGGTGCTATGTGGTCATGCGTTGTGAAGCAGGACAACGCCTGAAGAGAGAAGACTGCACAGGCTATTCTGTACCACCCTTCTCAGTTTTTGTGGTGATTGACAACACACTGTAGAATTTATTATCGTATATGTTCTAAGAATTCCAGAAATAAGATACCTCGGTGGTCCCAAAAATCTAGCCATAATCTTGCCAGTAAATGTTTGCTTGAATTTTTTTGATTTAGGTGATGAGCTGTGCTTCAATTGCATTGAATGTTGTTTGGTTTCTGTGTTTATGTACAAGATTTAAGTTTAATCTCCAGTGATAATATATTTGATTGCTGCCATTCGTTGAATTTAACGGGCCTCAGTGAGGGTTTGTGGCACCCACCTGCACAGATTTTGTGGTAATGAAGCTTTTCTGTGACTGTTTCGTACAGAACAGTTAGTGATATTTCAGGAAAAGTATCACTTAAGTAGCTTCTTGTTAAACATCTGTTTACATGAATTTTGTCGTCGACACATTGCACGAGCTTGTCAGTGACATGTGAAGATTGGCCACTGTAGTATTCATTGTGATCGTTTGGCTGTCAGAGAACTCTGAACAAATGTCACAACTTTGCTGTCACTCATCACATTTTGCCGTACACCTTAGTAATTTGGCGAAGACTTTTTTGTAGGACTTCACTTTTTTGCATGCAAAAATTGTATCACAACACGGACTTTACACTTTGCAGGATTTTCAGTTAGATTATTCAATTTTAATAAATGTACTAAGCAACAATAAAATATTTTGTTGCTGGACTCTGCATGAACTAAAGTAACATACTGCGCATGTCTAAACCCACTCATGTCAACCATGCAGAAATGATGTGCAATTGGACCTTATTTTCCAAACAACTGTTTATTAACAGTGTTTAAATACTATACTTAATAATCTCTTTTGTGACACAACTGAAACTGTGACCAACTCAGAATTACTCAACTGTGCAAACAGGTCCTCAAAAACTGCATGTGATACAAGTTTTACAATTGTGTAAACAAATATTTAATGTGTGGCAAATATTATTTGTTGTTTGTATCAAAACTGTTCAGCAAAGACCATTCCATAGTCTAAAACAATAAAACAAAAAATGCATGTTTAACCTTTCAGCTCCCCATTTAGTAAGAGATTCTAATCACTTAAATAAAAATTAAAAATTAGAATGTAAGATAAGAGTTGTTTAAAATAGTGCATTGAGTAAATTGTCTTTTATAGTTCGAAATAAGGAAGTGTTGTGTTTCAGTGTAGTTTGTAGAAACATTATTTTTTGGTTTAATCAGAAAGAATATTTATAAATTAAATTATATATGATATTTTATTTAGTAGAAAGTTATTCATTATAGTTTTGCTGAGAAAAATAATCTTCCTTTAGGTTAAAACCCAATTGTTTTATTAACATGCACAGGAATTTACTTGCACAAAATTCTCATTAGCACAGATTTTGTGGTTTACTGTTTAATATTTGAAATATATCTTAACAGTAGAAAGTTCTGCAGTGTATGTAATATTCTGCAGAATATCCTTTTAGAGCATATAGAAACCATGTTCATTCAATTCTACTTATATTCTTTTAATACAAAATGTTTCAGTTTAAACCAATGTTTCTTGGCACTGTTGATCCACATTCTGATATGGCAAAAGTACTACGTGCAGTAAATACACAGAAATGTATCCGCGCAGGAGGGAAACATAATGACTTAGATGATGTGGGCAAAGACGTATACCACCATACATTTTTTGAAATGTTAGGAAACTGGTCATTTGGTGATTATTTTAAGGTAAGTATTTGGAATGTGACATTAATTGGGCATACAACATTTGCATTGTGTGTACCTGTCTAGACATGTAAAACTTGGTCATCCAGTCACAGTTTTAAGATGTGTTAATTACAATCACCCTTCATAATAACTTTCTCATTCATCCGTGTTGGTAGCTTCCTTATTCCTCTGATTTATATATAATTACCTTTTGTTTTGTATGGTTTACTGTGAAAAAGCCTTTTTGTTTATTTGTCTGACATAAACCCCGTACAAAGCAAGATTTATTTTTGATCAACTCCTAAGCAGATTACCTGTACTATACGCACTCGTAACACTTTGTATGTATCCCGAGGAATCAAAAATTTCAATAAATTGCAGTCTACTAATTTTGTTTGTAACGGGACATTGCAACCCACATAGTGGTTTGGGGGGAAATAAACATAAATTTCATTTGTAATCCAAAAGTATAAATAATAATGGTAGAGTTTTATAATGACGCAGGCAAGTGCATAAAATCATATCAAGGTCAACATTGTAGACGCAAAATCAACAATTATATTTAGCCAAACGAACTTTGACCGATGAAGTCACCAGTTACATAACAGCCAAACCTGTAAAGACGTCACTTGGAATGCAGTGCGTAATTCGCCTCGCCTTGAAAACTGGTTCGTCATATTCAGAAGACAATAAGATTTGTTCACGTGACCCCCTCGCCATCTTAGATTTTGCAGCAGTTCGTCTCAGCAGTCGGCAAATAACATCTCACGACAACGGATGGGAGCCGTTTGCGCGTCCGCTAGCTGAAAACAGTTTTTGTACATTCGTCCTCAGTCACGTATTACAGCTAGTGCCGGCCGGACACATAAAAGTTCCGAAACGAAATCGCGGGTGCACCCAAACAAAAATGTAAAAGTATTAACAAAATTGGATCGGAATTGCAAAATATTAGTTAACAGTTATGATGTAGAAGTACGCTATCTCAGCAAAGTGCGGGAGACCAAGAAATAGCAAGAATGATCGAAAGTGCGCAGTAAGATGGACTCACCTGTTGTAAACAGATAAGTAATAGAACGAGGCATCATATCATTTCTTCAGTCACACATAAATAAATTCAGAACCATTATAAATGTTGTTAAAAGAATTGTTTTACTAAAATGAGCTCAAAAAGGGGAATATAACATATGTACCGCATGAAAGGATGCGTGGTTGTGAGTGAAAAGAATCTATATTTAAGAAGTGCTGGGTTGTGATAGATTATATATATATAATTTAAATTGATGATTTATTATACTGTATTTTGGTGGGAGAGTAAAATGTTGAGGGAATAATTACTTCTAACTTGATTTTATAAATTGCGCCTCATGGCCGAGTAGATGTTTTCATTTTTTCGAAGTAGGATTCAATGTACAAGTGTTATGAGTAAAATAAAAGGGGAATGTCATTGGTAAACAAAAAACATAAGAGTAATTTATTGAAAATAACACGTTCTGCTATCTCCGTTCGCCTAACCAAAAACTGGCCCGAAGGTAAGTAAATTTTATATCTCATTGTTGGTAACTAGAAAAGATGGCGTCCGGACAATGGACGAATAAAGTAAACAAAATAAAATAAAATTTAAATAATTAAATAAAAAAAGAAGTATATTACAGTGGCGCCCGAACAGGGACTTTTGACATAAAATTTTTAATTTTATGGAGAAGTAGGCCTACGGGGAAGAGCAGAATAGTTATTTGAAATAACAAAAAATTTTGAGGTACGTGAAAATAGACGTACAAAGATAAGGTTATGTTGTAATATGTGGTATGAGTAAATAGAATCCCTTGTTAGATAATAAGTTTGTGTTATATTATATGTTAGTATTTTGAAAAAAAAAATATATATAAATTTTTGAGATGGCAGATAATGATGAGAATGTCAGCTTAACTGATATTGAAACAGAAAGTCAAGTAAATATTGAAGTAAGCGAGACTGAATCGAGAATAATGGAAGGCGTAACGAGTCAATCGACGCCACAGTTAAAAAAGACGATAGTAATGACATAATAAATATGATGAAATTCCTTATGGAGAAGCAAATCATAATGATAGAGACAAAATTTGATAAAGTAAACAGTCATTTTGATGTTAGTGATATTAACATGAATGAACAAGAAAGCGAAATTAAAGAAATAAAAAGTAATTTCAATAACAAATTTGAAAAATTTGACGAAAAATTTGAAACAATCACTGATAAAATATTAGAATCAATAGATCATGTGTTCGAGGAACAAAACGCAAGAATAGATGACATGATTAATAAATTTAAAATGAATAAACGAGACGAGAGCGGGAAGGAGATAGATACCGATTAGAGGAGAATACAGGTGAATCAAAACAGGTAAGTGGTGTTGATGATAATTATGAGAGTAAAGTGGGGGTAGAAAGTGGTGAAAAGTCCGATAAATTAAACGAAAATAAAGACGATCAGTTAACACATAATACGGTAAGTTGGGGTGAGAATTATGATGATATAATTAAAAATAGTGGTAAAATATTTGAAAACAAGGTATTTAACACTTTCAGGCCTGGCATTTTGTACAAATTTATCCCGCTCTGGACTGGGGTTGTTTTGTATATTTCATATTTTTTTTGTGAATCCGCCTTTTCATATTTAACAAAGAATCAAATGTTTTCTTAAAGTACCTTTGTTTCTCTATCAAAAAATATGTGTTAATTTAAGATATGTTAAAAAAATTTTTGTTATTAAATAATTTATACTTACTGTTTCTGAGTTAAAATAAAAATTTCTACGCTGCAGCCATCCTCTTGAAGTGGATTATGTAATATGTTTTAACGTTGTTTTAATTTTTTTTTTAATTATTATGATTGACAAAAGAGTAGAGAAAGCTTAAATACTATTTCTGAAACTCAAACACATTTTTGGTTATGATGTTAGCATAATAAAATGCATTGTCACAAATATTTACTTTTCACATACTAAGTTATTTTATAGATATATTACTATAACCATTTACAGTTGTTTTCATTACAGCATAGTCACTTTCTTAGAAAACAAAATAATCTAATAAAGTTACAAAATAAAAATTTACAATTAAAAACTGTTTACTAAATCTAATTACACATCATACTTGGCTTTTGTATGAAATAAGCGAAAACAATTCGGGACACATAGAGCTACACCACAATCTTTGCAGTAGTATCTACTTTCTTTTCTGATCCTTTTACCAGCCTGTGTTTTTCCTCTATCAGAACACACCTTGCAGTATCTGGTAGGATTTGCTTTTTTTGCTGTCGGAGGAATTTTAACTGGAAAATGCCTGGCTGATAATCGGGCTGCAGATGACAGTGGCACTTCATTGTTTGCTTCCATACCCCCTTTATTTGCCAATGCCTTTGCTAGAGCTATAATAAATGAACTGAGTTGGCAGTTTTTATCAGGATGTGTTTGTTTGTACAATATAAAACTATTTACTATGGCTCTTGAAAATAAATGAAAAAATATTTTTTTCCACCACTTCATTGTCTTTCTGTGAAAGGGATAATAAGCAACCAGCTGATCTCCATGATCAACCCCTGCTTTGTACATATTGTAATCTATTACTACATCAGGCTTTGATTTTTGTATGTTTCCACCTTTACTTTTCACAGTGACAAAAGAAGAAGTTGATTTATGTTTACTTGATAACATAAACACATCTCATGTATCACGCCACTTCACTGCAAGTAGATGGTTTTTGCGCTGAAACACAGCTTCACCTTTCTTCAAGTTACTTGTTTTAAACACTTCAGGTAATCCTTTTCTTCTTTGCATTACAGTCCCAACAGCTAATGTTTTATTGTGCCACAGATAGTCAAAAACTAGGGGGGCTGGTATAGAATCTGTCCATATAAATTGTATGTCCTTTACCAAGGTATTTATTACAAAGCCTTTCTACAAGATCCTGTATTGCATTTTTCTTATTTCCAGCACTGCCTGAATAAACTTCACAGTTAAAAAGATACCCAGTAGTAGCATCAGAAACTATATACAGCTTTATTCCATACTTTTCTGGTTTACTTGGTATATACACTTTAAAGTGAATTTGACCACGAAAAGGACAAATACCTTCATCAATAGTAAGGTTCTGGCCAGGGTAAAACGAGCTACTACATGCTGCTATAAAACTGTCAAAAAAAGGTCTAATTTTATGTAAAGGGTCATGATTGATGTGAGTTATTGGTACATAAGAACTATTGTCATTCAGATGTAGCATGTACAAAATGGATTTGAATCTATCCCTAGAAAGGATAGACTTTGCAAAAACTGACTGCAAAACTATGTCAGTAGACCAGCAGTCGTTTATGGCTGGTTTTTGTACTACACACATATATAGAACTATAGCAAATAAGTGGTATATTTCAGTAACCGTGACAGCATTCCATTTACCCCACAATGAATTTGGCCTAATGTTGTTTTGCCGTTTCATTCTTTCAATACATGAACCAGCGTAACGGTTAGTCTCACTTTTGATTTTCTTTATGCTGTCTGTACTGAAAAATGTTAGAAAACAGTCTAACTTGCTACTCTCTGAATTTATCGGAACTTTTACAGGAGTTTGTTCGTCAAAAACTGGAAGAGTAGGTTGATTGTCATCACTTGACCAACCATCATTACGACATAATGTGTCTCTACGTCTACAGTTTCTAACTGGAGCTGTTGACGGACCAGGCTCTAAACAACAACGAAATCACCAAGCTAGTACTAGGAATCTATTAAGAAAAAGTAATATTTCTAACTGTTTGAATATATAAAGCATACGAAAGTGACTGCTAACCTGAGACGTCAACATCCTGAGTGTTCTGATTAGGGGGATTTTCAACAGCCTCAGCATCGTTATAATCGTTGTCATTACCATTTTCTGTACTAATATATTTATTTTAATATATTTAAAAGAAAATTTAGCTGTTAAAATAAAATAATGAATGGAATTCAACGTATTTTACAAATTTAAACAAAACAAAAGGTTATGTTTTGTTATGAAACTTTCAACCGTATTTTCACAAAAGAAAAAACACTAATTACCTGAAACACTGTCTTCTGGTTCATAACTCGGGTCATTGTCTTCATTGTCACTCACTTCTGAACCACTATCGTTCACAAAATACTCAATAATTTGTGATTCTGTTAGATATTCCGGCACGCGACGAGCAGCCATTTTCACGTATAACATCAACCACGGAGGTTATGACAAGGCTTCACAAATTTTGTTGCCACAAACATTCACTTTGGTGCTGCACATAGTGAATTTTTTTGGAACTAAAACAAGAATCGATCTTTCAAACGGTGAAAACGGCAATCGAATACAGCTGGAGGGAAAGAAGTTATAACCTTGTAAACGTACGCTCGAGTGACAGCCGAGCGTCGTCTGCTGCCAATAAACTGCCCACTCAAGCTGGACTCGGGCATCAACCTGAATGTGTTAAAGGTGATATAATGAAAATAAATTGTGATGATGATAATATAGAGATAGTAATTGAGAGTGAGAGAGTAATGGCAGTAGGGGGTTGTAAAAGGGTAGAAACAAGTGTTTATAAGTTAGAGAGAGAGTATGAAGAGAGTTATTTTATGGATATGGGGTAGAGGGTAAATTTTCCCCGGGTTTATTGTGAACCAAGGTGTTCACTGTTGTTGTTGAAGGGCGAATGTCCCTTAGAGGAAAACAGTGTGTTTTTAAATTGTCCCTTGAGTTTTAATGAGGTTCCTGGAAGAACCAAGAGGTGTTTTAATAGCAGTACCCTCTGCATGTAGTGATAGAGAAAGAGTGAAATGGGGTGAGAGAGAGTTGTATGTTGATGGGGAGATAGAGTTGTTTAAGGTTGGTAGAAATTATAAAGAGTTAGTAGAAAGGTTAGGTATAGAGAGAGTGGAAAATGATATTGAAATCTTACCTTGTGTTGAAGCTGATATAGCAGCAGTAGATGATGATGTTGTTAATGATGAATTTATAACTTACCTAGTGGTGACAGATTATACTAAAGGCGACATGACTATACTCGATGGTGACAAGTTATATGATATAATAATATGGAATAATCCTGTTGGTATTGTGGAAAAATATGAGCATTTAAATAATCATTATATTGATAGAGATAATATGATGTATTTAATAAAAAATGATTTGTGTAGACGTAAGACCAGACTATTATTCGATGATGGTGGTTAAACAGTTGTTGTTTATGAACATTTAATTATGTGAATAGTGTGGTTTCGAAATGGATTGTATTATGAAATAATTTGTGGTAAATGATAACAGATAATAATTTGGATTGTATATTCTTTTGTGTGTTGATGTCAAATGTATTTGTGTATTACATTATGGTGTACTCTGTATTTTATGTAAACAATGTATGTAGGTAATAGGAATTGATTTAATAATAATTATAACATTTTTTCAGACTAAATAAATGATGAGAGTAATTGTGATTAATTAATTAATGAATTAATATAAATGAACTTTGGTGATGAATTTAAATGATTTTCTGAGATTTCGATTCTATAATGAGTAGTAAATGATTAAACATACAATATGTTCAGGTGTTGAGTTATATTGTTATTATGAGGTAAGTTATGAATTTTCTAATGTAGTTTCCAATGATCATATTAATGTAAAATGTGGTAAAAGATAGAGTTTGGGTGATGATTATTTCAATAAGGCATAGGTCAGTCAGAGTTAATTTTAAATGGGTGTTAGACAAAATAAGAAATTTTGGAATAAAAGTAATACAGAAACGGGGTAGTAGTAGGGACACAGTAGTGGAAGTGCATGTATGTGGAGAAAGTGAGAGTGAGGTAAATGGAGAGTAAATAGGTGGTGGTGAAATTTTGTAGAGAGGGTGGTATGGTAAGGAGTCCTCAACGCAAGACGTTGTGGCGGGGAGGGGACGTTTTAAAGAGGGTTGCCGGTTACCTGGACGGGCCAGGAATGGATAAGGGAATGAGTATAAGGGAAGGGAACACACATCCTAGGTACAAAGAGGGTATCAGGTATTTTGTAATAAAAGGAGAATGATATAAGTAGAGTAGATAAAGTGTTGAAGGGGGTTATTATTGAGAGATTGGTGTCACCCTATGTAAATCTGTTAGGGGTTGTTAGAAGGAAGAAGGTGAGTAAGGTGTGACGGTACAACGTCCGTCTTAAGGAATTATGGTATTAAGGAATCTTGTATTGTATTTTTATTGTATTTTCATGTGTAAAAGAGAGTTAGGTCAACTTCCCCCATGTTTAAATACGCGACACAGGTTCATCTGTATAATTCGTCTCAAGGCCAAGAGCGTACATGCGAAATGAGGCGCACTCGATGGTTGCACTGATCGACAATGCTGATTTGTCATAACAAAATATGACACACGTAATAATGATGACGTGGACAATACCGTCATCTGTCTCAGACAAAGGGTTAATAACAGTTAATCCCCTCCACCTGTCGATTTTACGACAATATGTCTGCCGTACATCTTCATGGAGTGAGCACGTTTAAAAGTGTGCTGGTGTAAATTTTACCAGCCAAAGTGTTATAAATCATTAATATGTAACTGTTATCAGACAAATATCAAAAAAATTAATAACAATGTAGAGTCAGTGTCAACAAGACAGTCAATCAGAATCAAAGTATGCCGAACATCAGGCGAGCCATGGGAAGCATCTGAACCACACGGAAACCTCAACATTTCAGGAAAGTGCAACATTAAATAATACCTTTTTTACAAAATAATCGAGCTCGAGATAATATGAACAGCAAAATTTAGTAAATCAAAATTGTTAAAGATGTAATGAGAGAGAGAGAGAGAGAGTGATAGAAAGTGTGAGAGAACAGGTCGGCCGCTTCTTTTAGAATAGGTGTTGGTTTGTGTTTAATGATCCAATTCAATGGTAATATTAGAAAAATTAAATACTGCAGTATAAAATGTTTTTTTTTATGTAATAGAAGTAAAGAGAGAATAATTATTGGAAACGTAAGATATTAATAAGGAGCGGAAG
Organism: Magicicada septendecula; assembly: GCA_034769895.1. NCBI lineage: Eukaryota > Metazoa > Arthropoda > Insecta > Hemiptera > Cicadidae > Magicicada > Magicicada septendecula. The sequence goes on from CM068371.1 coordinate 68,503,652, forward strand.
TTAAATGGCCGCCATGTTGTAGGTGCGGTATAAGTCGCCATTTGTATTTTGAATATTAACTATGCAAAGGAAGTAACAATTAAACAAAGTTTTTACACCTTTCAATGGTAATCAGTCTTATTATTTCATACAACCCCAATGTTTCTGCGCTTTCGCTTATAGAACTCTGGACCCTGGGCATAAAATATAGTGTGGGTGCGTTGGGAGCACGTGCTTACCGGAAATGTTACAAGCACGTGGTGAGTAGACAGAAATATGTATGTATGTATTATTTATGTATTTATATTAATAAGTCAGTTGAGTAAATATACAATGGCGACCAAACTAGGGACATTGTATAAAATAAAAATTATATAAATAAGCCAGAGAGCAGAGACAGATGGGTAGCGAAATACGCATAACGCATAAATGACATAGGTTACAAGTGTAGGTTATGTTATTGTTGAGTTGAGATATAAAACAATTGACGAAATATTTTATTCAATATGGCAAACAATAGCGAAAATAGCAGCCTCACTGCGAACGAAAGCCAAACAAGTATGACAGAATCGCTAATTATGAGTGAAGGTGTGCACTCAACACCAGTAGCGAATAAACAGACTGACGATAACGATATGATCAAAATAATGCAAATGCTTTTAAATGAGAAATTTAATAAACTCGATATGAAGTTTGATGAACAGAACGTAAAATTTGACGAACTGAAAGAGCAGAATAGTGATTTAAAAAGCGATATTAACGAAATCAAAAGACAAAATTGTAATTTCGATAAAAGAATAAGTGAAATAGAGACACGTTTACATGAAATAGAGTTAGAGAATAAGAGAGAAATAGATAAATTGAATGAAAACAAAAACGACAAGGTAAGTAGTGGGGAGAATTATAATAATAAAAATAAAAGTATGATATTAGAAAATGATTATGTGAACATTGGTAGTGATAATGAGATTTTAAGGGGAGTAAAATGTGATAACGAAATGTTAATGTGTAGTAATAAATCAGAGAGAAAGTATAATTGTAGGGGGATTGCAGGGGGTAAATTTTTCCCTTAATGGTGTAGTAGGGGGTGAAGTAAAGGCTTCACATGTGTTTAGGAAGGACGAGAGTGCCTTCAGTATCTTGAGAGGGGATAACAAACCAGCACACAGCTAAGGGGAAACAGATCAGTTAGGGATATAGTATTATACCAGGCCACTATTTGATTTTAATTTGATGTTTCAGAGTCTGGTGATGCTGTGGCGGCGGTCCTGAGCTGGCCTGCGCGTCAGAGCAGGAGCGTCAAGTGCCTGTCTGGCCTTGCGGTGTTGGGATCCCAAGAGAGAAGTCCAGTAAGGTCATTCAGGTGCAGTCACAGTCACTGGACCAGTTAAGTTAACTATTTTTTTTATAAACCGTAAAGGGAGTTGTGGCGACATATCCTGGCTGATCCCTTTAGGAAGTATGAGAGTGTCAGTGAGAGTTTTTATGCTTCGGCATAAAACCTCTCATTGAGGGGGTATTGTAACGGGACATTTCAGCCCACATAGTGGTTTGGGGGAAAATAAACATAAATTTCATTTGTAATCCAAAAGTATAAATAATAATGGTAGAGTTTTGTAACGATGCAGGCAAGTGCATAAAATCATATCAAGGTCAACATTGTAGACGCAAAAACAACAATTATATTTAGCCAAACGAACTTTGACCGATGAAATCACCAGTTACATAACAGCCAAGCCTGTAAAGACGTCAGTTGGAATGCAGTGCGTAATTCGCCTCACCTTGAAAACTGGTTCGTCATATTCAGGAGACAATAAGATTTGGTCACATGACCCCCTCGCCATCTTAGATTTTGCAGCAGTTCGTCTCAGCAGTCGGCAAATAACATCTCACGACAATGGATGCGAGCCGTCCGCCGGCTGAAAACAGTTTTTGTACATTCGTCCTCAGTCACGTATTACAGCTAGTGCCGGCCGGACACAGATAAAAGTTCCGAAACAAAATCGCAGGTGCACCCAAACAAAAATGTAAACGTATTAACAAAATTGGATCGGAATTGCAAAATATTGGTTAACAGTTATGATGTAGAAGTACGTTATTTCAGCAAAGTGCGGGAGACCAAGAAATAGCAAGAATGATCGAAAATGCGCAGTAAGATGGACTCACCTGTTGTAAACAGATAAGTAATAGAACGAGGTATCATATCATTTCTTCAGTCACACATAAATAAATTCAGAACCATTATAAATTTTGTTAAAAGAAATGTTTTACTAAAATGAGCTCAAAAAGGGGAATATAACATATGTACCGCATGAAAGGATGCATGGTTGTGTGAGTGAAAAGAATCTATATTTAAGAAGTGCTGGGTTGTGATAGATTATATATATAATTTAAATTGATGATTTATTATACTGTATTTTGGTGGGAGAGTAAAATGTTGAGGGTAATAATTACTTCTAACTTGATTTTATAAATTGCGCCTCATGGCCGAGTAGATGTTTTCATTTTTTCGAAGTAGGATTCAATGTACAAGTGTTATGAGTAAAATAAAAGGGGAATGTCATTGGTAAACAAAAAACATATGGGTCGTTCTGAAATTAAGTGGAAATTTCAGACTAGCAAAACAAAATATTATGTACAAAATAATTTCAGTTTTATTATTTAATAATAGTGTCCCTATGATGTAATCAAATACATGTAAACTATTAAACGAGGTCAAGGAATGATTTTTAGCCTTTCAGAGCTAATTTTCAATTTTCATAAGACATGGAGGTGACGTCGCTACCACGAAGGTGACATATGAGAGCTTAAGTTTCACTATTATGTAAAGTACAAGTTAAAAATCTTAGATATGTTAGTTATTTGATGTAGGAAAGTTAAATAATAATCCTTGCAGTAGTAAATTGTAATTATATTTAATGTAAACAAATTTATTTATGTACAGTAGGATACATAACAATTGGAACTTAAGTTTTTCAAAAACACAAGAGAATTATTGTTAAATAAAGAGGCCAAATCTGAATTATTAGAACGATTGCTTAAATTCCCTACATGACATGGGCTCAATTAGGCTTCTAACTTAATTAAAAAACTTTAAATCTTAATTCATCTTAATTCATTCTTGAATTCAAAATTGGCTGTTTCAAAACAGCAATAACTTCTTTACTATGAACATAAGCTTCCAGCTCTTTTGTAAAAACAAATTTGTTTTTTGTGTTCTGGCGCCTTGCATGAAACGGACATACAATGAATCTTTTCAATCACTTTCTGCTACAGTCCGTTTCTTGATGTATATAATACTATAATACTTATAACTAATTTACCTCAAGATATACTTTTTTCCTTTAGGAACATCTTGTTTCTGGTGAAGTATTTGTGTGTTGGCTTCTGGATGTTATTAAGGTAGTTTGTTGGTCCTTGGTCCTTCAAAGTTGCATTATTGTGTGTGGTTGTGGTATCTGTTTTTGTATTTTGTGTATTTTCGATGTTGAGTGCTTTGAATATTGTGTCATGTTTTGTATTGATTTGTATTTGTTCTGGTATTAATTTGTTTTGTGTTTTATGTTTGTAAATCTGTAAATTTTCCCAAATGTTCATTATGGTGCCTTTGTGTGGTATATGTTTTATTAGTGTTACATTGTATTTTGGGATGTATGTTATTGATTTGTTTCAGTATGTTCTCTGCATTTGTGTTTTTGTTATTTGATACATATAGTCCATCATCTACATATCTTATCCATATGCCATCTGGGTCATGTGTTTTTATGATATTTTGTATTTTGGTGTCTATGTGTTGTAGGAATATTTCTGCTATTATGCTTGATAATGGTGATCCCATTGCTAAACCTTCTTTCTGTTGATAAATTTTGCTATTAAATTCAAAGTAATTTTGTTTTAGTATTAGTTGGAGACTATTTTTTATTTCGGTTATATATTGTTTGTTTTCATTTTGTTCTATAAGTTTGTTTATTATTATGTCAATTGTTTCTTCTACTGGGATATTAGTGTACATGTTTGTTATGTCATATGATGTGAAAAATGTATTTTCATTTATATTTATTATTTTTAGTTTGTCTATTAATTCGTATGTATTTTTTATGTTATGATGGTTATTTGTTAGATGGTTATTTTTTAGTTTTTGTGCTATTATTCTTGCTATTTTGTATGTAGGAGCTTTTTTGAAATTGATTAATGGACGTATTGGGTTGTTTAATTTGTGTATTTTTATTAGGCTGTTCATTTTAGGTGGTTCTGGATTATTGTTTATATATATGTCCTATGTTTTTATTGTTGAAAATGTTTTTATTTGTTTTTATTAGTTTTATTGTTTGTTTAAGATAGTTTTCTGTTGGGTTTTTATCTAGTTGTACGCATTTATTATTGTTGATGAAGTCTTCGGTTTTTTTGATGTAGTCTGTTTTATCAATGATTACTGTTGCTTGACTTTTGTCTGCTTTAGTTAATATTAAATTATTGTTCTTTACTTTATTTTTAATTTCTTTTATCGTTTTATTGTTTTTCTTTTGTTTATCTTTGTTTTTCATTTTGCTAGTGATTATTTTTTTAATTATATGTGTTGCTTCTGTTCTTTTTCTTCTTGTATATTGTCTTTTATTAGGTTAATGGCAAATTCTGTTTCTACTATTAAATTTTCTAGATTTTTGTTTGCATTTTGGGTTATGTTAGTTTTTGACATATTGTTTAAATATTCTGTTTCTTTATGAAAAATATTCTTAAATGAATCTTTTGCACACTCTGTGACATTTGCCACATAAAGAGAGGCTGATTGTTTTTTTCCAAAGACTTTGACAACGACATAGTCATTTATGTTAACAGTGTGTTTTGCTCCGTCTTCACTAGTGTCACTGTTGTAATGTCTTCATAGTGTAACATGTCCTTTTTCTTTATCTGGCGTGATTTTCCTGGCAGGTTAAATGTACATATTTCTTTTTGTTTAGGTCTCGGGTTGAAAACCCGAGTGCCGTAATGAGAACAATTCTTTGTTGTTCCACAGTTGAAACAATTTAATCTGCGCATTTCAAGATTCTGTGCTTGTTTTCTCCATACTACTTGATGTATTTTCATTGTGCCAGCGCATGATGGAATGTCCTTTTCAATTAGAGAATCAATTTTTTCTATGTCTTCTTTGTTTACTAAAAAAAGCTTGACATTCTCACAAGTTCTTTGTACAGTGTCGTATAATACCTGGAATGTGGGCAAGTCAGTTCATTCAGCTACAAGCTGGTTGGCTGTTCTCTTCAAGTATCCTCCGATCCCATCGGGGGCTCCTTTGCCATGCCCACATTCGGAGTAATTCCAGGTAATTGCTTTGGTACCCCTGAATTTTCCCAGGTAGTTTGAGATCAGGTGAAAAATGGTTCTATTGCGATACTGTGTTGTTGGGCTATCACTCAAAAAATGGATAATTTTTATTTCTTGAACGACTGCCTTTGCATATATCAAAATCGGCTTCAAATGTGCTATAATGGCACTGGCATCATGTCTCAAGCTTTGTGACATAGAACAGAATGAAAGACACTGAGTTGTGTCATTGACATCATTTTCATCTTTGTAATACATTACACCAGTATGTAGTGTTACTTGTTGGCGTGACCCGCCAAAATGAACACGTATTTCTTTTGTGTATTTACATTCATAATTTTGACTAAAGTCTACATGAATGAGTAGTTCATTTGATTTCATGGATTTCTTCTGGCCTTTTATTGATTTATACTGGTGCATTATATTGCAAACATGTTGCATGAAAGAAGGTACCATATCATACAACTTTTCAAAAAGAGCTTTAACTTCAATATCCACTGTTTCTTTTACTACCTTTTTGGCATACTTTTTAGTCCCTTTTACAGTGTACTCAACATTTTTTATTTTCCATTGTTCTACACTTGTCATGCTGTTTTCGAATTCATCAATTTCAATACTTTTATTCGGACAGTTTGGGCATCTTCTTTCCAAACATTCTTCTAGAGTTTTTAGTTCGTTCAAATTGCAACATAGAGACTTAACCAATTCATCTAAATCCGTGTATTTAAGGACTTTTACGCCTTTCAATTTTTCAAAAATCAATCCTATATTTTCATGCTTTTCACACGCACAGGTATCTCTGTTTTTTACGTTCCGCAACAATACCCAAAATGGTCGAAATGAACAAAATGTAGAATATGGTACACTAAATCCAAATTCTGCCTCAAATTTTTTGTGGAGGTTTCTAAGGCTTCCTATTAAAGTTCTCTTTTGCTTTTTGATCTTATTTTTTGTTTTAGTATCTTTTATGCCAGGCTCGACTCTACTTACGTCATCTTGTGCAAAGAACTTAATAACATCACCTTTCTTTCTCACTTCATTTTTTGTATTGTATTTCATTGCATTTTTCATTATGTCAGTAATTTTTTTGCCCTCACCAATCCTCTTTAAATTTTTCCAGTATTTGTGTACTGGAAGCAAGTGCATGAATCGATACTTTTTCACTATTTTACCTGACAATACCAAACCAAAAGCTTTTTTACTTTTCTTTGAATCTTTGTTTTCTTGAAATTTTCCTCTATCTGGGTAGCTAGCACAGATCCAAATTCAAGATGTCTCCTCACTTTAGTGGAAACTCTTTCTCCCTGTAAAATACTTTTAACTTTTTGCTGTGGACTATTTAAATTTTTGTTAATTTTCTTTCAAGCAAAAGAACCTTTTCTTATATTTTTCTTTACATCTTTGCAGTTTTACTATTTCTTTCTTTTCTTTTTCCAGCTCTTTTTTCAGACGCTCTATCTCTCTGTACGCTTTAGATTTGTTTCTTTTAGCAACTTTTTTCCCACTCAGTTCTCTGCTGCTTCCAGCTCTCCCAATGACTCCATTTTCAAGATTATCAGCGCCAGCATCTGCCTCTACTTCACTTTCTTGTGGAGTATTTGTAGTAATTAATTCTAATTGTTCCTCTACTTTTTTCTTGTTCAAGCGAGATTTTCTTGCTTTTTCAACCCATTTTTTCCGTCTAACTCTTTTTACTTCCATATTCCTTAAGGAATGGAAGTATGGTGATGGCAAAAAAAATCGTGTTCGAGATTATTGCAGATTCTGATTCTACTACACTCAAAACATGAAAAAAAGTCGTTTTCCGAAAAGTGTCTGTGTGTGTGTCTGTCTGTGTGTCTGTCTGTCTGTCTGTCTGTGTGTGTGTCTGTAGATTTTTTTTCTATGGCAAACGATAACAGCCGCAAATTCAAACAGAATCAAATAATTTTTAGCATACAGTCCTGATTTGTAGAGTACTCGCGACCTATTGTTTTTGGTGAAGATCGGTTGAGGGAAAGGGGTAGTTTACCTGCAACGGTTTTTTTTTATCAAGGGTAATTTTGTTTGTTTGGCAAACGATAACAGCCGCAAATTCAAACAGAATCAAATAATGTTTCGCATACTGCCCTGAATTGTAGAGTTCTCACGATTTGTTGATTTTGGTAAAGATCGGTTAAGGGAAAGGGGTAGTTTACCTGTACCGTTTTATGTTTTAACAATGGTATTTACTATGGCAAACGATAACAGCCGCAAATTCAAACATAATCAAATAATGTTTTGCATACTGCCCTAAATTGTAGAGTTCTCAAGACCTTTTGTTTTTGGTGAAGATCGGTTAAGGGAAAGGGGTAGTTTACCTACAACGTTTTTTTAACAAGGGTATTTTCTATGGCAAACGATAACAGCCGCAAATTCAAACAGAATCAAATAATTTTCTGCATACTTGTAGAGTACTCAAGACCTATTGTTTTTGGTGAAGATCGGTTGAGGGGAAGGGGTAGTTTACCTGCAACATTTTTTATCAAGCGTATTTTTTACTTCCATATTCCTTAAGGAATGGAAGTATGGTGATGGCAAAAAAAATCGTGTTCGAGATTATTGCAGATTCTGATTCTACTACACTCAAAACATGAAAAAAAGTCGTTTTCCGAAAAGTGTCTGTGTGTGTGTGTCTGTCTGTCTGTCTGTGTGTCTGTCTGTCTGTGATTTTTTTTCTATGGCAAACGATAACTGCCGCAAAATAAAACAGAATCAAATAATTTTTTGCATACAGCCCTGATTTGTAGAGTACTCGCGACCTATTGTTTTTGGTGAAGATCGGTTGAGGGAAAGGGGTAGTTTACCTGGGGTAGTTTACCTGCAACGGTTTTTTTTTATCAAGGGAAATTTTTTTTTTTTGGCAAACGATAACAGCCGCAAATTCAAACAGAATTAAATAATGTTTCGTATACAGCCCTGAATTGTAGAGTCCTCAAGACCTATTGTTTTTGGTGAAGATCGGTTAAGGGAAAGGGGTAGTTTACCGGTAACGTTTTATGTTTTAACAAGGGTATTTCCTATGGCAAACGATAACAGCCGCAAATTCAAACAGAATCAAAAGATTATTTGCATACAGCCCTAAATTGTAGAGTTCTCAAGACCTATTGTTTTTGGTGAAGATCGGTTGAGGGAAAGGGGTAGTTTACCTGCAACGTTTTTTTAACAAGGGTATTTTCTATGGCAAACGATAACAGCCGCAAATTCAAACAGAATCAAATAATGTTTTGCATACAGCCCTGATTTGTAGGGTACTCAAGACCTATTGCTTTTGGTGAAGATCGGTTAAGGGGAAGGGGTAGTTTACCTGCAACGTTTTTTTATCAAGCGTATTTTCTATGGCAAACGATAACTGCCGCAAATTCAAACAGAATCAAATAATTTTTTGCATACCTCCCTGAATTGTAGAGGTCTCAAGGACTTTCGATTTTGGTGAAGATCGGTTAAGGGGAAGGGGTAGTTTACCTGCAACCTTTTACGTTTTAACAAGAGTAAAGTACTTGAAAATTTATTTAAACTTTTTCAAACGATGGTAATTGTTAAAAATAAAATAATTTTGTTGCCAGGCAATAAAATTAAAATTTTTTCATTTTAATGTAAATCATGTATAAGAGAAAATATATCGCGCTTGGCAGGCGATATTAAGATTTAAATATAAATCTTAGAATATGGAAGTCATGTATGGTTCTCCATACCGATATTTTCTCTAGCGCTGAGCTGTGAAATTTTTTTATTTTTCCCTCAGCTTTCCTTTTGTGATACCTTTCTCGCTTTCTCTTTTTGGCTTCTTCATACAAAATTGGATCATTTCTGATTTTATCTCTTCTTTTTTGCTCTGATTCCTTCTTTATTCTTCTTAACTTTTCAATTTCAACTTTCTTGCATTTAACTGGTGCCATTTGTTTTAGCTAAAAAAATAAATAAATAAGTTTTTAACAAAACTAAACTTTATTATTTTTATAAAATAGTAATTAGCTTCAGTTGAAAGTAGTGTTAAGCATTTTGGTTTGTATATTCAAGAAACTATAATGTATACAAACAAGCAGTATTATAATTTGACACTTTGACTTTGACATTATTGAAATAAAGCTCTCTTTCGAAGTACAAAATCGAATTAATGAGGCCTAAAATAAGTTAGGTATGGCTGCCTTCAGATAAAAAGTATATATAACCTAAAAATAAAGGTGTTTAATTCCCATGTTAGCTAAAGGTGGCTTAAAAATATTTTGAAATACTTAATAAATAGCTAATGTTAGCCAATGACAACTTTTTGTCACCTCCATGGATCCTCATCACCTCTATGGAACGATTTAACCATGGAGGTGACATTTTCATGATTTTTTTACATTTGAGGCTAACCTGTAAGAAGCTCAGCAATGTAATTTGGTTTATTGTTTTAAGTACTTCAAGTAGTAACTTATACTATTGAAAAGTCAATATATTAAAAAAACTTACTAAGTTAAAGAATCCACGGAGTTGACACGATGAAAAAGAACTCTCGAATTTAAAAAGTTTAACTAATTAAAACAGTCCAAAAACAATGCTCACTGTTGGACCAACTCACACCACAATCAAGATGGTTGTCTTAGGCTCCTTCAACTTCTTTGTTAAGCTTGTGTTGCCATCTGTTAAATTTTTATGAAACTAACGGAATTATTCTATAGAGGTGACTCAGACTGTGGGGACATGGAACGTTGTGTATTTTTCAACATAAAAATGTTTTTTTTAAATAGTTGCTTTCAATAACTTATGATGTAAATGAGTTGTTTAATATAAATATGACTTTATAACAGTCATAAATATAAAATATTATAAATTGCATTAACATATTCTCCTAAAAACTCAATCGGGGACACCCATGGAGGTGACATTTTTTACTGTTAATATATTTTTTCCCATTAATATGCATTTATATTTTTTTTTACTTTTGCCTATAATAAATACCTACAACAATCTTTAAAATAAAATCAGTTTTGTAGCTTTCTACAGGATATTAATTAATAAAAAAATGCAAATGACTGAAATTTCCACTTAATTTCAGAACGACCCATAAGAGTAATTTATTGAAAATAACACGTTCTGGTATCTCCGTTCGCCTAACCGAAAACTGGCCCGAAGGTAAGTAAATTTTATATCTCATTGTTGGTAACTAGAAAAGATGGCATCCGGACAATGGACGAATAAAGTAAACAAAATAAAATAAAATTTAAATAATTAAATAATAAAAAAGGAAGTATATTACATGTTGCTTTGTTGGCAGAAAGAGATCTGTGCGTGGGCTTGGGAACTTTTAACAACTGTCTTCAAACTTCCGTCAGAGCGTTTGTATGTAACATATTTTGGTGGCAATGAAACTGCAGGTCTGGAACCAGATGTAGAATGTAAAAACATTTGGTTGAGTTTGGGGTAAGTTGTAGATATTGACATGCCTTACAATTGGAAATATTAAGTACTTGAATTCTAATTTTCTTGTTGACATGACATTATTATTATTAATTTTTGAAGTTAAGCATTGTAAAAATAATTATTTCTTAAATAAGTAAATATTTTATAATTAGATGGTATGTAATTTATCTGAATTTTGTCAGAGAATCTCCAAAAGCTTCTTCTGAATTTTTATCGGGCTCTTTAGAGAATTAAACATTTTAAGAAATGTTAACTTTTAACAATTTGTTTAATGTTAACAATTTCAACTTTATTTATATCAGTTGGCACTTAGACCATCAGCTGGTTTCATGGTTATTTTAAAAATATAGCCGTGAATGAATGTATTTGGTTATTACAAGTAGAGTCATATTTAAATCACATTTATTTAAATAAATTGTCTTGTTTTTTTTTTATTTGCTTTCTTCTGCTTTAATTAGTGTGCTTCTTTTCTTTCCTATTATTTTGTTGAATATGTTTAGACTATCCTAGATATTCTTATATATTTTTTCTTCTGCGCATGTTATTTTGTATGTTTTTGATCAGTTTAAGATTCTGTGTACATGGAATGTGAACAGTATTGCATATGATAATATCTAAAGACATGGCTTCAAATAAGCATTCCTATATTGAACTTTCATTTTATATACCAGTTTTTTTCCTTTTTTGTGCTATAACAAATTTTAGCAGCGTGGTGAATTCTTGGTGAACTGTAGCGTTTCTTAATGTGAATTCTTAACAATTAAATCTTCTATGTATGTTGTGCACATGTTATCTTATAGTGAATAAGACATCTTGGACTAATGAGTGTAAATAGATATTTGCAGATTATGGATTAAATTACAGTATTGTATAATGATAAATATTTGGGTTAAAGTACAGACATGGGATGACTCACAGTAATATGGCTTTTGTAAAACATATTTTTTTATTTAATGTCACGCACACAGACACAGAATTTTTGTACGACTAAGCTGACCTAACCTTTGTATTGAAATATTGGCATTGGAAGTAGTTTTCATGATAACTGCACAACAGTTGCACATCAAGCAACTTCTGATAAAATACTGCTGACAAAAATTTCCCATGCAGTGACTACCGATAATGGGCTTCAACAAATGACACTGTACCCTGACCTTGATATATTGTTTCTTATTGTTTTATTAAACTCACTAGTGATTATATTTTTAAGTGACTTACCTTGTGAGATCTGATTAACACTCATTTGTTGACATACTATTCAGGCGCCTTTGTTGTGTTACCAACATTACGTAATTTTTGCCTTCGGGTCCAAGGTTCTTTTTAAGCGAAGCTGAGATTGAATGGTTATCAGAAATGATAGACGCTAATATTTCTATTGACAACTGGTAATTTAATTTCAAACATTTTGGAAATACAACATACATAAAAGACAAAATGGGTGCTTGTTTCTTTAGCAAGCCCAAAACAACATGGCCGCGAATCACTTTCGCTGCATGAATATTACATATGCCTCAATTACATAATATATCTTTGTATGTTTGAGTTACTCTAAAATGATTTTAAAACATATTGCAGCTGCTTTTTACATAGTTACTTTTCTGATCACTTAACCTAAACCAATGCTTAGTGATCTGGTTCTAGGCATATACCGGTATACAAACTTACATTCTCACACACACACATACTACTTAAAAGTGGTACATTTTGTTTTATCTGAGGTCAAAAATTTATAGAGTATTGGACTTAAAATCTTGAAGTTCTACTTCCCTGAATCTAGATGATGGTTGATGATAATCAGACGTCCCTCATGGTTCCTCCTGTGCTTGCTGAATTATTGAAAGTCTCTCTGTTATTGCTGTTTCACTGATTTTACTTTACATTTTCTAAACTGTTATTGTCGACTGATTTCACTTGTACATTTTAACTACATTTTTACCAAATTCTATGTTGTTGCTGGCAATTACTGGCCAGCAAGTTAATTAGCGTGCATCTCGCACAAGTACTGCTGGGTAACTGGGCAGATAACATGGCGGATTTTTCACTAGTGGAAAGGGTTATTACATAATTGAATCTATTGTTCTCGGTCTCTGACGGCATTGTGTTACATCGCAACGATTACGTTTTATATGTTTTGATGACGTTTTTTAGGAGTGTCTGTTTGTTGCTGCGTATGACTTCCTGACAATCGGCACGTACACCAGTGACCTTGACGCCTATTCGTCGTAGCGAACTACGTTGTAGCATATTGGGAAACTTTTGCTTTCACATATTTGCTTACATTTGAATAAAAAATAAAATTACATTTCCCTGTACCCACAAATTCCTATATTGATTTAATGTACTATTGTATTATTGTTTATTGTACAATTGTTTGCATCCTTTTTATTGTTTTGTTGATATTTCCCATTAAAAGTGTGTAATATTGGTAACCGTTTAAGATGCGAGTCATTTTTCACTTATCTTTTTTTTAATATTATTATAAACTTGTTAACATAAATGTACGACTACATATTTGTTGTATCAAACTAATACAAAAATGTCCTCGGTGGCTCAGCTGAGGTGTGTCTCAGTTGAACTGGTGAAGAAGCCGCATTATAAAATTGTAGAAATGATTGATGTTAACAAATAAACAAGTCTGTTAACACTTTCAAGTTGGCATGTATTTGTAATTTGTATGCCCCAGGAGGTGTATAGTTTTTGTGGATTTTCAGACGTATTGGTGTGAGCGGTGGCGTAACATACCAGTAAGTAAATTATTGCTATCTAAGGGCACTTCACACCTTTGTCATTTATTTGATATATTAAGCATCCAGATAAGCAGTAAATCAAATATAGTAAATTAATTACAAGTATGCAATTTTGGGTTCACTGAGAAATTGAATACGAGGTCTGACAATCAAGTTTGTGAACTCATCCTAGAAAATATGCTACATACCTTACCGCTGTGGTCACCTTCAAAGTACTCCCCTTGGGAAACTATACACCGATGCCAGCATCTACTCCACCTTTCAAAGCAATTTTGGAACTCTTTCTGGAATGGCCTTCAGAGCTGTTGTTGTATTAGCCTTAATGTCCTCAGTGTTATCAAAATGTCTTCCTTTCAAAACTTCTTTGATCTTTGGCAAAAGAAAGAAGTTATTGGGGGCAATATCAGGTTAGTATGGTGGGTGGTCTACCAAAGTTATTTGTTTCCTGGCCAAAAACTCCCGTACAGACAGTGCCGTGTGCGCGTGTGCAGTGTCGTGACGTACGAGCCATGAGTTGTTGGCAAATCGTTCTGGTCTTTGTGTCTCACTTTTTTATGCAACCTTTGCAGCACTCCCAAATAGTACACTTGGTGAACTGTTTGTCCTGGTGGTAAAAACTCATAGTGAACAATCCCTCGGATATGAAAAATGGTTGTCAGTGTTTTGATTTTTAATTTTGATTGACGGAACTTTTTCGGTCGTGGAGAATGATGTGACTTCCATTGGGTCACTTTGCTGCTTTGTTTCTGTGTCATACGCAAAGATCTAGGTTTCATCACCTGTGATTATTCGGCCCAAAACATCATCTTGCCTCTCCAACGGGTCTGTGGATCTGTGAAGCTCTCCTTTGCTTTTGTTCATCGGTGAGCTCGTTTGGGATCATTTTAGCACACATCTTGCAAGGTCTTCAGTTAAAATTTTCTGCACAGTTTCCCTATCAATGTTCACTTGGTCTGCTATAGATAACGGTCAGTTGCCGATTTCCATGAACAATTTGATGAATTTTGCCAATGTTTTGTCTGTTTAGCTCATTACTGGCCACCCTATCCTTTCTTCATCAGTCACTTGTTCCCACCCCTCAGAAAACCATTTAATCCATTTGTACACTGCCGTTTTCTTCATGGCATTCTTGCCGTATACCTGTACTAACATTTCTGTATTTCACTCCCACTCTTGCCCAGTTTCACCAGAATTGATGTTTGTTCGTTGCTCTAATTCCAGCTCAGACATTTTCATAACATCCACACACACAAATACAAACAGCAGTGCATGCCTCTCAGCACAAATCTGCCACATGTCAACACGAACACTGCTGTGAGACACTGAGAAATACCAAGGTTATGCAATCTTACAGAGCGCTAAACGGTGGTGAGTTTGCAAACTTAATTGGCAGACCTCATACAAATGAAATGAAGTAAACTAACTATTGTAAAAATTAATCGGAATTTTTTTTCCAGTAACAATAAAAATATTTAAGTTGGTGTATACTTTAAATTTGTGCTTTGATTTGCTTGAAAACCCTCTACAGCATTTTAGAAGACAATACTACTTCGACTTCTATACCAACAATGTATCAGAAATATTGACAGTTGGTTGAGACTGGAAATGTCTACTGCAGGCATAGATCCAATTTGTGATTAAATGTGGAACTAATACTAACACTGTTAGTTGGTTGATTTTGTGTTTTACAGTTGTGTTATTAATTTAGATACTTTATAATTTAGCGGTGGAATGATTGTTTTTGTGTAATTGTAAGCTATTTAATTTTGGTGCAATTGGATTATGCACCTTTGGGACATGTACTGTCAGTGTTAAGTGTCATGAATGTTGGAAGATGCACACGTGGATTTCATTTCTTGTATTCTTTAGTAGTGCATTGCTAAATTTTATGGAAGAACATCCAACAAGACTGATTTCCAGTGATGAAGCATTACTTTATGAAACACGTTATTTGGGATAACAAACACAATGGGTTGTTATGTTACACCCAAATTATAAATAAATAAAATAAAAACTGCCAGAACCTTACCTGCGATCTTTTTTTGCCTACTTACCTTTTAAAAAACACCAACAGAAGTTCAGAGTCGCCACCAATATCTTTGAAGGACAGATATGGAAACCTTTATGCATTACCTTAATTAAAACTGGACAATTTTGCCATCTGACCACCCCCCAATTCAGAAGATTCCCGGAAACGTTAGACGAATTTTTCAGCACAGAACACTAGGAAATGGTAATAGGCGAAATGACTAAGCCTAACATATTATTTATCGGACCAAATCTTGTTTTATTTTTTATGAATCAAACTTGAAAGCTCTCTCTTTTCTTAAAAAAAAAAACAATTTCCAAAACTACCATACGTTATAACCTTATTTTTCTACGACAAGCCAGTACTTTACCCCACACACACACACATTCTGTTTACAAATTTATATATATTATAATACCTCTCGGTTGCCCGTAGTATCTTAATGGTATTATAATTTTCCCGTGTTATTCCTTGTATATGTTAAATTGTAATAACTAGTTGTAAATAGTGTATCAGCTGATCGTGGAATATTTATGTTGTGTGTTTACGAATGTGATTTAAATATATAAGTAAAAGAATTGAATTATTCTGCCTTGGTTTCTGAATCAGAATTATAATTATTCCAGTTCAGTAGTTAGAACTCCAAAATCAATTCAAAAAATAGCGGTCGAGTCATCCCAAAATTTTCAAGTCACCTTCGATATTAGGCTTTAACCTATTATTTGAGGTTAATCTTGGTTTTGCAGTTTGCGTACTTCCAATGACTCCCCGAATTCTTCTTATCCTTGTTAATTATAAAATAAATGCTGATAATATATTACGTTCCTGAAATAATAACGCATGGATATGATTTAATAACATAATGGTTTAATCTCTGTAATATAAATTCAAATTATTGGAAAATTCCATTCGATACATATGGTTGTCACAATCGATATTTATCTCAGGATTTAATAATTAAATAATTTTAATATATTTCGTGGGAATTCTTGTGGCTGCTGCGAAAAGTTCCTTTACATGATAATTAATAATATAGAGTACCTTTACAAACAATCTATTACTTATAATCTAAAAAATTACAAAAATTATATATTAAGTTACATACAAGTTTTGACGATATTCAATACGCTTCGTAAAAGCATGTAGGTTAGAGTAACGTCAACATCATGGCTACCATTCTCCGTCTCAGAAAATAATGAAGTTTATTAATGTGTACAATAAATGTTTTCTTGTAATCACTGTTCGCTTAGATATTGAATTTGTTTGCACTTTAAAATGTTTACTAGTGATTAGTGTTAGTGTAAAGTGGTATATTGTCTAGTGGTTGTTCCTTGTTGGATAAAAATATTGTCAAATTATACTTTACACATCTAGACGATACTGCTGAAGGTTTTCTGGTTTATTCTGGATAATTTCTTGATTGTGTGTGCTACTGGTTCATGAAATGATTGTAGTGGAGGGATTATTTATCTTTGATGATGGTCATTCAGATCTTCTTTCACAAACGGGTTATATTGTTATGTTAATTATTGTATTAAAATACATAAATACATAATTTATTCACCACCTACCTGTAAAGTTTTATCGGGGTCCAGGATTCTCGCACGAACGTAAGATGCCAACGTGGTTTATAGGTTAATGGAATAATTTACGCTATTCATTTTGAAGAGAATTAATGACTTTTTATTTTTTAAATATTAACATACTTTAACAGATTTTACTCAGAATTTAGCAAATGAAATAACAGCCTAATAATTTCTTGTTTTGTTGTTCGTTCCATGACTACAATTTCTACTTTTACCTTATTCTAACAGCTTACCTTATACTAAGATATAGACAGCCCAGCCTGCCAAACATTCACGCATTTACACTGTTTTAAAACCATCCCAATCCCCTGATTATTTTTTTTAATTAACCCCTCAATGCATTGTGAAATACCCCACTGCCGGCCACGTGGTGTTCACTAGAGCTCGCATTTTCGCATTCTGAATTTAATTATGTCCGAAATAGCTGTGGATGTTCTTTTGAGTATCAAAGACTCACGCCACTGTCATATTACTGTTCTGTTAACTCACTTTTTTACTTTAAAATTATAAATTTTGGAAGAGCCCCTTGGGGCTTGTACCTGCGCAGGCACCGTCAGTAAGCGAACTGGGAGAGCGTCTCTATGCTCACTGCCAACTAGATTGCGTTTTTAAAAGTGGAAAACAATGCCAGCTACTTCTTCGCCACTGCTGTGTCCCATTTAACACACGCGGTTGTTTGTGTGTTGGTCGTAGATGATATTTGTTCAGCACTGGTTGACGTCACAAAAAGGGTTTGGCTTAAGACTCACGTCCTCCAACTTGGTCAAGGAAGCGAACAGCGATTCTTCTCTTAGCCATTTTTGTTTTACTGTTCAGCGTCGGTCTGCGCACCTGCTTGTCTGCGTGCGTGCGGACGCGGACGTCACACAAATGTAAAGTTCTTAGAAATGATGCTTTGTACATTCTTTCGTACCAATTGCACAACAGATACGGCGTATTGCTCCTTTGTTAGCAATGCTTTTATTCACCACGTGGATTGATCATAGATGGAAAATGAATTTATGAATATTTTTTAATAAACCCCAAAAATTTAATAAAATAGAAAACCCTCCAAATTCGGCCCGTTACAATACCCCCCCCAATGAGACATCTTCTGCCGAAACAGAAGAAATCTCATTGCTAAAACCCCTAAGAGGACCGGTGAGGATATGGTGCCAACAACACTCTTTAGCTCTTATACTTCATGGGTACACAACCCCCCTGGCTCGGCGACTATGGCCGCATCTGAACGAGATTACTGGACTTCTCTGTGTGAGATCCCAACACCGTAAAATCGAACAGATACGCACCACAGCGCACCTCACCTTCTATCATTCAACACCAAAATCCAAATCCCTGGCTCATATCATGCCAGATCCTCAACCGATATGTTCCCTCTTATCATGCACACTGGGCTGCCTTTAGCAGTTACTGGGCTCGCACACACACTTACAACTACATCCTATCAAAATTGAAACGTTTCTAGCTTCAAAATTTTATTTAAGTCAAAATCAACAGCTATCTTCTTTAAAATCAAACTACAAATCATTTATCTAAATAATTGTCTTCATTATTATTATTTTTTTATTTGTAAACAACCAAGTTTAACATTTATTAAGAACATGAACATCCTTATCCTAATATGTGATTATACATCTATCCTAGACAATACAATTCCATAAAAAATACGATTAATATACACAAACAATAACATAATCACAATTCAAAAACATCAATTAGATGGCAGGCAGAATCAAACTAAAATTTTTTTTTCAAATTAAAAAAAAATTTAAATTTATTAAAATATATTTTTTCTCATTATCAAAACTATTTAAATTTATTCAAATCAATTAAAAGCAAAATCGGCATTACTTCATTGCCAAACAGTTTCAAGGTTCTAGTATAGAACATCACCCATCAGCTGATCAAACTGGGTCAAGTCAAGAACCTTGACCTACATAAGTTATACATAAGTTACATCAGAAAATACCTTGAACATCTGTAAAATTCTATCTTTAAACACAAAACACAATAAAATAAAACATTTAAAATAACAAAATATTATTATGATTAACAATAAAATTGATCTTTAAATTACTCAAAATAAACACTTTATAGCTTTACATTTTCAAATTCTACTAAAATTGTCACTGGTTTCCATCAAAATTGTATATTTTTACTATGAATCTCTTTTCTTTAATCTCCTCATTCTCCATTAATTTGGGTGATTTAATTATTTATACTACCTTGATTTACAACTTGATATGTCTACACTTATAATCTTTCTCCCTCTGACTCTAATACCACTAACAACTTTAACTAACAGGACACCCACCTCTATTAAAACATCTATCAAAGAATCTCTAAACCCAACTTACTATTAAACTCATATCGCCTCATTCTACCCTTATATAAAAAAAAATACTCTCTACCCCTTTGTACCCAGGATGTGTGTTTTCCCTTCCCAAAAGCTCACTCCCTTATGTTGGTTCCTGGACTCCCCCTAGGTAACCCTTTCCGGCGCCAATCGGTCCCTTCCCGTCCCAACACTTTTGTTGCGGACTCCTACACTACACTATCCCCTCTTACAAAATTACCCATCCCCAAATCACCATTCTCATTACCTCTCTTCAACTACAAAATAACATCATCATTTATAAACATCAATATATCAATCATTACTCTACATATATTCCCCATATCTACTGTTGTGATAGTACAATTCTGGTGCAATATTAAATTTATAAAACATGGTATAAAAGACCATAATTATTGTATTCATTTATTTTAATAATTATTTAAATATTTCATAATCCCTCTAAAGTTTTGATGAGTGGACTATATAACTATTTTATAAAACGCAAATGTGAATTGACAGGATTCACACCCATGTTATAAGGGATCATTATAAGTTCATAAAAGTGATGCTGTTTGTCACACTAAAAAATAATATAAAATAAGATGTATTGAGAACAAAGATTAGCAAATAATAAGTTAGTTAAAATAATTATTCAATCAAGTTTATGAATTGGATATGGCTGTAAGAATCATACAGACCATAGGCCTACATGTTATATTTAAATAAGATCAAAAAAGTAGTAAATAATAGCCAACTTGTTATTATTGGCAAAGGAAATAAATAAAATGTTAAGAAATGTATGACTAGAAAACATGGAAACCAAAGAGTAAATAATTGTGTATAAAATAATAGTGACATAATGATAACACATAAACAGCCTCAAAACACAACACAACCAACTATAATGACGAAATAAAGCCCATTAGGCTGAAATGAAATGTAATTTAAATGAAATAAGTCAAATACCATAATGGCTACTTAGGCCTATGAAAATGCCTAACTGTCAGAAACAAACAACTACAAATTATAACAAATTAACAAAGAAATTGGCAAATCCGAGGTGAAGGATTCGCCAAGAATAAATTGTTAATCATTTGTAGAACAAAATATTATAATAAGCATTTGTATACAAAAAGAAATGTAATTAACAAGTATTAACATAATTGTAAAAACATAAAATCTAAAATTACCCAAACTTGTGGGGTATCAAAATAATCTATGAAAGGAAATAAATACTATAGTGACAATATTTAATAACCAGGAAGAAAGATAGAGGAAGGACAGCAGTCAGAAGATATACGAAGAATTCGAATTTTGATAACAATACATCATATAAAAATCAGCCAATTAAAATCATTCAGTTACCATAGAAACGACAGTTGAAGATAGAATTACGGTTGAATACCGTTACACTAGTGAAGCGTCAGTCAAGCAGTACAGAAGCCAATGTTGGGAAGACCGATTTTCTAATAAAATAATGTAAAACAGTAATCGAAGTTCATAACCATGACGGTATAAGAAGCAGACGGCCCATTTAAAGCAGTCCACCCAAGATCCAGGATAATTAAACTGAAAATTAACCGAAAAGTATGACCAGATACTCTATGAAAAGGACGCCCGACCTATTGAAGTCCAAAAATTAATAAAAAAAGAATTTATTGCAGCCAAATCCTACCCGATCAAATGAACGAAGACACCAAGTCATGCTGAGGTGTTAAGTACAATTAAATTACCTATTTCCAAAAAACCTAATCACTCTAAATTTTACTAAAGGTAAATTTATCTCACTATAAACAGAATATTTCTCTTTCATAGATTATTTAAGTAAAATAAAACTCACTGAAAATTTGTTAATATAAAACATAACCTATTATTTAAACACGAACTTTCAAAACACATTTAACGACACTACAGAACAGATTGTAACATCACACATTATTATTTATGTACACTTAGCATAAGGTAGAATATTTTTATTGTAACCATAGGAATTCTTTAGCTCATAATCACAAGAATCCCACGATTTTGGAACGAATCTAATTGTAATAACAAAACTTTCCGCAGCCATGCGGATGCGAGCCTATCGTTCCATAATCGATTTTTCGTCAACTTTGAGAAAGAAGTGTTTCATGTAAAAAGTCGGTGCAGATTTATTATAAAATAATTGTCAAATTGAATATTTTAATTATCACCCATTGTACGATATTATTTTGAAAGATGGAAAGCAAGACGGCTTTCTTACTGTATAATTTAATAGCCTCTGGTGAGCTCTATAGCAGTGTAGCATGCAGAATTGC
The DNA here is from genome assembly GCA_034769895.1 of Magicicada septendecula. Classification (NCBI taxonomy): domain Eukaryota; kingdom Metazoa; phylum Arthropoda; class Insecta; order Hemiptera; family Cicadidae; genus Magicicada; species Magicicada septendecula. Next base: position 68,525,374 of record CM068371.1, read on the forward strand.
TAACAAGAAATAAATAATCTTAAAATGACGTACCGTAATCTCACGACTGGGTTGATCCTGACACTCAGGCAGGATAGACTGGTTGGGAAGAGGATGGGTTACATGCACGGATTTCTACCTGCCGAGGAGTCCCGACTCGTGGATGATGACCCTAAGATGGTTGGCGTACGACAAAGGCTACAGGTCCAATGCATGCATGGACCCTACAAAAGCCATAGTGCCAACTTCGGAAAATGAAAATAATGACCGGTTCGATCCGAAATATCGAACACCGGCCCCCGTTGACCGCAATGGGTCAACCACCAACTACACCAAAAGACATGGCCAAAATATATTACAAAAAATTTGGCTTTTGGTGAACAGGAACACTCTCTGAAAATTACCCTCCAACATAGGAGGGGGTCACACGCAAACACAAGAAAATACAAACATACAGAAAAACATGCAATTAATTAGAAAACCATGCCGGATAACTCCGCCGCGGGCGCATCGACCAGGCGAGCAATCCGAAAGGTTCGGGTAGAGCAGACAAAACCCAATAACATACAATAAACAATGGCCCAGCCAAACACAATGTAAAACTCAGCAAATCAACTTAGTTAGTATTCCCTAGTTTTTTTACATTTTTTTTTTACTTATTTTTCTGTTGTTGATTTGTTGAGCATCCATAACTCCCAATAAACTGGCACAACGCCATGCCAGAAACATTCCACAATGTAAACTTCACTGCGGACAACAGCTGGAAGGAATCACCTGGGAAATCCCAGAAAAGTGTCAAGTAAGTCCACAACACAATCATTGAAACTAATTCTGCTCACCCGAAAAACAAGACAAACCCAATCAAGAAGATATAGGCAACCTGTAGAATTTAGGTCACCCCCACCTCTAAGGGCCACGAGGACAAGTGATTGAACAATTCCACCCGGGGCTCCTGAGTGAGAAACAAAGAGACCTTTGGTCTCCAAGGCAAAATCTTGCACGTCGTGATTCGGGCGATAATTAATAGGGGGCCAGTGCAGAGCATCAAGCTTTAACCAATCTGGCCCTGACCACCACAATGTCGACGACTGGAGGCTGGAGAGTGACGTACCTCTAGAGGCTAAATCAGCATGAACATGACGCCAAGATTTAGTATCGGTCCACTCGGTAATGGCAGCCACCCGATTAGCAATAAACGTCTTCAATTTAAAAGTAGGCATATTCAGCCAATCCAAGACAATCGTCAAGTCCGTCCATAAGAAAACTTGACTCAATTGAATACATGTCGAGAATAAGCCAACATAATGACGAACAAGTTTGGCTAAAAGATAAGCTCCCAACAACTCCAAACGTGGGATTGATAAAGTTTTAAGAGGTGCCACTTTAGTTTTAGAAGACACCAACGAAACCACCGGAGGACCAGAGTCAGTGTAAATGGACAGATAGAGGACGGCCGCGTAACCCAACTGGGAAGCATCACAGAAACCATGTAAGATAACCCTTTCAATATGCCCACCTTTAGGGAGGAATGGCCGAGAAATAGTTATTACCGAAAGATGAGTCAAAGAGGACAGGAATTGACTCCAATAATCATTCAAGTCATCACTTAGAGGAGCATCCCATTCCAAGCCCTCAGCCCAGAGTTTTTGGAAAAAGCCTTGGCCCTGAAAATCACTGGCGAAAGCCAACCACATGGGTCAAATAATTGTGCCATCTGGGATAACACGACATGTTTGGTAAATTGAACCTGAGCATTGCTGCAACAGGCCAAAGGAGGAAATGAGAAGCGACCGGTTGAATGGTCCCAACTTAAACCCACAATATCCTTATCCTTAGCAACGACGGAATCACTCAGAGCGGTTGATTCAGGTAGGCAGTCGGGTTGATTAGTACACCATTTTTTCAAATTGAACCCTCCTGACGACAACAACAGAATTAGTTCCTGTTGTAATTTGCAAAGCTCTGATTTTGAATCAGCACCAGCAGCAATATCATCAACAAAAATATTACGGCTAAGTACCGCCGCTCCCGCAGGAAAATTAATTGCCTCATCCTGAGCCAGCCGCTGCAAGGTTCGCAACGCCTGAAAAGGGGCGCAAGCCAGCCCGTAAGTAACGGTACGCAAAGCGAAAACCCTTAGTGGGGCGGTAACCTCCTCACGCCATAAAATATACAGGTACACCGAGTCATCAGGATGCATAGCAATTTGGCAATACATCTGTTCGATGTCGCACGTGAAAACATGGCTAAACTGCCGAAACAAAGTCAAAACATCGGACAGTAAGGTTGCAACTTAGGGCCGACACATAACACGTCATTTAAGGAAATCCCAAAGGACGTCTTCATGCTGGCGTCAAACACCACCCTTATTTTTGAAGTATCACCTCTAACTTTAAAGATACCATGATGAGGGATGAAATATTTTGGAAAATTGGGGTCAGACACCAACAACATATGCCCCTGAGCGACATAATCCGTTATAAATTATACATACTAGCTCTTAAACTGACTGTTAGATGCAAATTTCCTTTCTAACGCGAAAAACCGTGACATGGCTCCCTTAAGGGAATTTCCCAAAGTGTGAGAAGAGTTTTTGAAGAACGGCAAGCGCACCTGGTAATGACCCGACGGCAACCGACTTGTTGACTCCATGTAAAACCTTTCAGCAAAGTGATCCTCTTCAGATAATTGGTGGGGCACAGCTGGAGGCTCTTCGACCTCCCAAAACCGATGAACTTGCTCAAGTAGGTTTGTTGTATCTATTGATAACGTTGTGACAGAAGGATAAAAGTGGTGGAAATGACAGTGAAGCTGATGTGCAGATACTAGATCCAAAGGATGGCCAGTGAGACCGCTGGCACAAGTCGATGCACAATTAAGTGATATTGGGGCTCTACCCATAATCACAAACTCAAAACGTGTCCTAACTGCAACAGGCAAACCTGCACCCAAGGGAATAGTCTCTCCCAAAAGAATAGCCGCTACAATATCGGCTCCAAACAACGCATCAATTGGGGCTGCTACATCGAAGGTAGGGTCAGCTAACAAAAGGTCTTTTGTAGCCTGCTTAACTTCAGGCAACACCTGGAACCTAGGTGAGTCCGATAAAATCTTAGACAGAATTATGAAAGCATGGTTAGACGCCACAACCTCGCGTTTTAAAGTTTCCAAGGACAGATGGCACACCTTTTTTGCTTTGGTGGCAATATCACCTACCCCATTGACACTTACTGAAGCATCAAAACAAGCACATTTTAAGCGAGATGCACATGCTTCAGTTATGAAAGAAGCATGGGACGCGCTATCCAGGATGGCCCTAACAACAATATAACCACCATTGGGAGACGACAAGACTGCTAGACATGTGGCTAACAGAACCCCTGCAGGATGGGGCAGAGACACGGTCAGAGTAGTGCTAGACAGATCAACTTGGTCAACAAGCGATGACCCCGAAGACTTGAGTTCAGCTGTTTCAGAAATCTGTGAATGAGACGGAGACGGACGGGCATTTTTGAAATGAAGTAAAGTGTGGTGGTACTTCGAGCCATACTTTTTGCACCAGCCCGAATGTTTATGTTGGAGGCACGAAAGACAACATTTTTTATTTTTAAGACTTTGAAATCGAGCCCTAGGGTCCTTACTCAGCCACGCCGGACACTTGAGAAGCACATGGGTCTGGGAATCGCAATGAAGGCAACGTGAACTAGATGCATCCAGTTGCGTAACCTCCGCAGATAACGTAGACACAGCAAGAGGAGTAGCCTTAGAAAAGGAAACCTTCTGGGTTTTCTGGTGGCTAGTGCTAGGAAGAGCAGGTAAAGCCGATTGCAAAGATGCCTGTTCTTTCTGTTCCGCCATAGCGGATGAAAATGTCATAATTTCTGTTAGGGCAGGGAGATTCTCTTTGTCCGTAACAGACGCCTCAAAGTGTTCACGCAATGATAAATCCAACCTTGACAATACAAAATATGCATATATTGCTTGATATATATCAGCAATGTTTAGAGCTGACAACGCTGAAAAGTTAGCATTGAAGCTGTCCACCAATTGTCTAATAGACGCAGCTGATCGCATAGAAGCGGCTGGTAACTGAAGCAGATTGGTACAAAAAACCCGGGCGGCCAAACGAGGATTGTGATAACGGTTTTTAAGAGTTGACAGTGCAAGCGAATAACTATTGTCGACTATGGGAAGCGCGGCAACCTTCTCATACGCCTCACCCTTAAGATGAACCAATAAATATAACAATTTCTGCTTTGGAGTGGGCAGGACTTTCGTCCACTAATGTGGTGAACTTTGACCAAAACTCAGACCAACATTTGGCCTGGCCATCAAAACAAGGTAAAGAAAGCTTCGGCAACTCATGAACGAGAACACCTGAGTGCCTGCCACTTGCCGATGAAAACCGACCAGAACCCACCGGTATCTCTGGTTTAGTTAGTTTTGAAGCTAAAATGCTACCCCGGACATAAATATCCTCAATTTGCGCTATCACTGAAAAAATGTGGTCCTCGTCCAATTCCTCGGGCAATGACTCTGCCGATAGGTAAGGATCCACCTTACCTAGAAGATCTTGATATTTTTCGGACAACCTGGAGGCCAAGATACCGGCTTCATGTTGATCCACGACCCTCAATTGCGGCAACCCTTCCAACCTATTTATTAAATGCTGCAACGCAAGTATTCCCACCGAAGTGGTCCGGTCAAAAGCTGCCAGCGACAATTTAGCAGGCATTGTGATTTAAAGAATTTCGTGCAACCAACAACCACCCTGGACGAGAGAATTAGAAACTGAACAATAATCACGACCCGCCCTAGCCTAACAGTGATCGAGATAACTAGGCGTCTGACACAACTACTTTTCATAAACAATACCGAGCAAGATAAATACAAAAGTAAACTAGTGCAAGGCAAAATACAACTTACACAATCCAACAGGCGAATAGTACCAAACACAATAAATTAAACACGCAACAAATTGATTTACACAGTGCAAAAGCACAACAAAAAAAACACAAGTTGCACAAGATTACAGCACATACGGTGCAAAATAATGGTACACAAAAGTGCACCCCAAAAAAACATGTATTGTTTGGTATTCTAATACCAAATAGAATAAATACACACAAAACACAGCAAAGTACAATGTACAACAATTCACCAGTTACCGAACCAAACACAATAACTGGGACACATTAAATGCCAAAATTGATGGTCAACTTGGCGTGTATGGACAGGATATCGCATAGGCAAAATATAAACCGCACCAAAAGGTAATAGTCAATGCCAAAAAAATTAAATATAAGGCAGGCTATACCGAAACTCGGATAACCTAAAACCAAACCGTTCCCTTTACGCCTGACAGTCGCAAACACGTAATGCCCAATTTCATGTGGAAAGCAGACTGTAACAGGACGGAAACAAACTTCACCAGACTTGACCCAGTAATCAAACGACTACCCAAAAAAACAAGGTGCAAAATTTTGACACAATATTTGCCCACCTGGCCATGCACGTGCGACAAAACTGCTGTACACAGCCACCAATAGTTCACATGCGTATTATACCAACGTGCTTCCGTGCGATAGCATGCAAATGACGAACATTCATGTAATTTAAAAAATTAACGGCATGCAAAACAACCACGAGCAGGCACAAAAAACAAAACGGCACGGCACGATGGTAATGAAAATAAAAATCGCGCAGCCAAAACTGACTTATAACCCATTTACTCACTCGAACCACCAGCAGCAACATGCACAAAATTATGAAACACGTGCTTCCAATCATGACAGCAAGCAATTTAACTGAAAAAGCTAGCAACCTCATGAACCCTCTGGTAGAAATTAGATGTACGATATTATTTTGAAAGATGGAAAGCAAGACGGCTTTCTTACTGTATAATTTAATAGCCTCTGGTGAGCTCTATAGCAGTGTAGCATGCAGAATTGCTAACAAGAAATAAATAATCTTAAAATGACATACCGTAATCTCACGACTGGGTTGATCCTGACACTCAGGCAGGATAGACTGGTTGGGAAGAGGATGGGTTACATGCACGGATTTCTACCTGCCGAGGAGTCCCAACTCGTGGATGATGACCCTAAGATGGTTGGCGTACGACAAAGGCTACAGGTCCAATGCATGCATGGACCCTATAAAAGCCATAGTGCCAACTTCGGAAAATGAAAATAATGACCGGTTCGATCAGAAATATCGAACACCCATTAAAAAATAACTAGTACAGGGAGTAACCGTTGTTATTATTTCATAGGGAGTGTATACATTACTTGTGTTTATTTATGAAGAATAGATTTGATGAGCAGCGAACAAGTCGTCATTTGCACAGCAGTATCGACAGTTCAGACGGCCGTACAAGCGGGAATTATTTGAACGCCCGACCGTCACCGCTGAAAACTCATTATACAATAGTTTTAATTGTTTTAATAAACGATTTGGCGCCACCCGGGATTAACACACCCCTATAAGTAAACAGGTAAGGTTACTGCCGTGTTATACTGGTGATTACCGCAACGCTACGGACATCGTTGGCCGCGAACATTGATGTAACGACCCCGGTGCGAGACGACCGCACTAACATTTAATACACATACAAAATTGGTGTACATTTTACAGATACGACCAGAACTATTCGTTACAATATAAGTATATTGAAATTCCTTTGCATTATGTGTGGGAAGATTCCCGAAAAAAATGGAAGAAGAGAAGGCGTGGAGGTGATAAAATCATTACACGCATATATGTAGTATCACCAAAAGACATCGAACTTTTCCATTTACGATTGCTTTTATTACATGTCTGTGGTCCAAAATCATTTGAGGATGTTAGAACATACAATGGAATTTTACACACTTCTTTTGTTGAAGCGTGCCATGCTCGCGGCATTGCTTCAAATGATAATGAATGGCGTGAATGTTTAAATGAAGCAAAAGAATTACATTCACCAAAACAAATGCGAAATTTATTTGGTTACATTTGTGCATTAAATGTGCCAGCCAATGCATTGGCGTTATGGAATGAATTTAAAGTATATCTTAGTGAAGATTTTTTGAGAGATTACAACGAAGAAGTATCCTTTAATAAAACTCTATTAGAAATTGAAGATATTTTGAATGTTCATAATTTGTCATGTCAAGAACTTGGTTTACCAGTTTCCACGTATTTGCAGAGAACAGACGAAGCAAATGCTATTGATCCAATAGAACAAGAGTTTCTGTTTTCTGAGCATTATGAAACTGCAAATATTGAACAGCGTAATCTAATTGATCGTGTGATTCGTGAAGTTTTGTATCATGATACTGGATCTAATGTTTTTTGTTTAACCGCTCATGCAGGTTGTAGAAAAACATTCACACAAACGGCAATCATTCACAAATTAAATTCGCTTAATCTTAGTTGCATTGCAACAGCATTCAGTGGCATAGCTTCAACTCTATTACTTGGAGGTAGAACTTTACACAATGTGTTTAAATTGCCTATACCCATTTTGGAAAATTCTGTAGCGAATATTACCGCAAATAGTAGCTATGGACGTTACATGAATTCATCATCATTGATAATTATTGATGAAATTTCTATGTGCCCACTGCAAGTGTTGAAAATCATAGATAGATTATTGCAGGATCTATGCGATGAAAATGATAAACATAAACCATTTGGAGGGAAAACGATACTTCTGTGCGGTGATTTTCGGCAAATCTTACCAGTTGTCCCACATGGATCACGTGCAACTTTAATTGAAAATTGTGTCACGAGTTGGCATAAATTTGTTTATTTCCATAAAGTAACGTTTACTCAAAATATGAGAGCCTTACCAAGTGAAATAGAATTTGTCGAATTCTTGAAAAAAATTGGTAATGATGAAGCCCCACAATTCCCTCAGTTTGGTGAAAATATTATTGAAATACCTCAGCAATTAATAGGAGATGAAAATAATATTATTAATGAGGTGTATGGAAATATTTCCGAAAACATACTCTCAAATAACATATTGAAGTCAGTTATTTTAGCACCTAAAAATGATGATTATACTTTTATTAATACTGATATACTTAATCGAATACCAGGTGAACAGAAAACATATCATAGCTACGATAAAATAATTTGTGATGATGACAATGAAATCAATAACTATCCAGTAGTTTTTGAATTTTTTGACTATTAGTGGTTTGCCACCACATAAGTTAGTATTGAAAGTTAATTGCATCGTTTTACTGATCAGAAACCTAAATACAAAGGAAGTATTAGTCAATGGAACAAGAATGCGCATCAAGTGTATGCATCGTAATGCTACTGATTGCGAAGTTTTAACTGGAACCGCACGCAATAAGAGAATTTTGATTCCACGTATAAATTTAACATATTCCGGTACTGTTTTACCATTTAACTTTCAACGAACTCAATTTCCAATTATACCTGCATTTGCGATGACAATAAATAAGTCTCAAGGACAAACATTCGAAAAAATTGGAATTTTATTGAGGCAGCCAGTTTTTACACATGGTTAATTGTACGTCGCAGCAAGTAGAGTTCGATCATTCGATGGTTTGAGATTTTATATTTCCGAATATAACGGCCAAGGGCATTTAGCAAATGATGAAAGAGTTTTTACAAAAAACATCGTTTACACAGAAGTTCTGAATCATTAAATTCACTTTCAAACTATTTTAAGTTCAATGGACAACATTTATTTTTTTAACCGCCCGGTTTTTTGATTTAATGAAAAATATATGAAAAAATACGAGGCACGTATTTTTTATTTCATTTTTTATTTTGTATTAATTTTTTATTTAAATTTTATATAATTCGAAAAAGATAGGCAAAATAACTGTGTAGCCTTGGCGAAACCTGGTCTGTATGGCAATAAAAAAAAACCCAAGGAAATGTCAAAAAACGTGTTATTGCTTTTTAAATATGGCTTAGCCAAGCTAAACCTCATTTTTCCTATCTTTCATATTTTTCAAATACCTCGAAAATTAATGCATAGAAAAAAAAATTAAAAAATTATATAAGCTTGTAGCAGATAATCTTCAAACTGTTTTCGAATTTTGTACCTTACCAAAAATGAAATGTAATCCACTGGAATTGAAAACAATGTATCTTATACTTCTATGAATGTCAAGTCTCATTTTTATTAGCGTTTATTTGATTCAACAATAACATGAAAAAATTAAAACTGACAATGAATTATATCTAAAAATAAATACGAATACAAGCTGTAATTGTGTTTTTTTCAACTGTTACTAACATTAAATTTTAAATTTCATAGGTATTGCAGGGAATTAAGGCAAACAACACACGCTAATGACGTATTTGTACATGCTCGCAGCTGACGTAATAGAACAAAATTCAAAAAACTGATATGCAATGATTATAGAGGTATACTCTTTGACAAAAGAACCTCAATAACGTTCAAACTTAAAAATTTAATGAATTACGGTCGAATTTCGACCACTGGGCGACCACTAGTCTATATATTAATACGTGAAGAGAAAATTTTGTACCCCTTTTTAAGCATATTGTGCGCACGTGTGTGAGATTTGGCATAGTTAAAGTTTATATGGAGAAGGAGTGCAGAAACCTAAAATTTATATATAATATGTGTTACAAATACATTAAATTAAATTAAATAAAACATTCATTTGCACTTGAAAATTCATTTAAACTTTTTCAAACAATGGTAATTGTTAAAAATAAAATAATTTTGTTGCCAGGCAATAAAATTATAATTTTTTCATTTTAGTGTACGTTCATACTGCCAATGTCAAACACATAATAGTCTGTCGTTTGTTTACGTTCATACTGCCAATGTCAAACACATAATAGTCTGTGGTCAAACAGTCGCACAGAGTACAGATTGTCGCCAAAGAATTTTAAAATGTTGCCAACAAATAATTACTGACAGATTGACTGAATGAGCTGTGAATTTTGTGTGATTTCAAATGTTCCTTTTTCAATAGTCTGTGGAGTGTATGTCAAGGCAAAAAAGCGTTTATTTTATATTTTGTATATTAGACATCTGTGTTTTATATATTAATGTGCAGTTGAAAGTGAAATACAGCTTGCTTAATATACACCTGTTGCAAAAGGAAAATTTTGTAGCAGCAATTTGAATTGACTTACTCTCGCCTAATTATTATTGGTGGTTTCAAAAAAGTGAGTACATTTTATTATTTTTAAATTAAACCCTGTCTAATCTTAGTTTCAGTAATTTCATTACATGTTGTGATGGTACAATTCTGGTGCAATATTAAATTTATAAAACATGGTACAAAAGACCATAATTATTGTATTCATTCATTTTTAACAATTTGGTAATAATTATTTAAATATTTCATAATCCCTGTGAAGCTGTGGTGAGTGGACTATATAAATATTTTATAATACGCAAATGTGAATTGACAGAATTCTGACCGTTTTTCATTGCAAAACAACAAACTCAGCAAAAAACGTATGTAACACATAGCGATAAAGTGCCTAGCCCTGATGACGTCAGTGGTAAGGAATGCATATTTCCGTAAACAACTCAAGGCTTGGCTATATGAACAAAAGCCTGATGACGTCGCTTTTACCCCACCTACGCAATGTGAAACAAAGACTCTTGGTCATTTCATCCGGAAGCGTGAACGTAGCCGGCCGGCAAAAAGTTCACCAAGTGTGAATTTTCACTTTTACACCACCAAAAGTGGTTAATTAACTGTCTAAAATATCAGAAATGTTGGGGCGGTAAAAACTTGAGCAGGTGTCATCGGCCGATGGATCGTGGGTATACGGCGTGCGTATAGAATCTGCCCAAAGTGTTTTCGTGGGCAGACACGACGGTGTGGGCCTTAATAAGCGATGTAAAGTAGGACCAGATTGTGCACGATCGACGACCCTAGCAGTGCGGTGAGACCTGTCCAAAATTTGGTGAGAACGTTCCAACATTCTTTTTTATTTCAAGTAAATCAAAATTCATTCAATGTTAAAATGACCAATTTTAAACCAAATTTTATTTAAAAATTTAAATGAGCTCAAAAAATATATAAATTGTACCAGAGCGTGAGAGAGAGAGAGAGTGACTTAAATCTTCTAAGTGCTGGGTTGTGCGAACTATATATATATATATGTTTAATGTTTAATAATCACATATCATGTTAACTGTGTAGGTATTTTGGAGGGTCTGATGTTTGCTAAACGGCCCATGGCGTAATATGTACGTAGAGTCTTTTGGAAAATAAATTGGGTAATATCATTTGGTAAAAATTTTAACAAAGTATTATTATTTCAAATAACACTTTCCGCTGCTCAAGAGTTCGCTTAAACGAATTCCTGCCCTATAGTAACTCTTAAAGGTAAGTAAAGTTACAAGTCATTTACGTCTATATTTACTTTCTTGCAAATCAAGATGGCGCCTGACCTTTGAAATTATTGTTTCAATAATAAACAATTAACATGTTTTTGTTTAACTAAACAAGTTTAAATAATTGAATAATAATTAAAGAGTAATTATTCTTTATTACTGAATTAATAGGGTACAAAAGAAAGTTGTACTAACTTTGTAACTTTGTAATAGAAAGTTTTAATGAAGTTAAATCATTAATTAATTTGTAATGAAGGTAATTCCTAATGAATAATAATAAATGATTAAGTAAGAATATATATTTGAAAAGTGATATGTACTGTTATGAGTAGGTGAGAAATGAATTTTATAAGACAATTGTCAATGATTACAGTAAGGTAAAGTGTTAAAAAAGGAATAGAGCCTGTGTATAGATAGAAGCAGGTGAGTTATTCAGTTAATGAAAATGGGAGTTAGATAGTTAAGAATTTTGAAGTAAATAATACAAAAAGAGTATTAGATATTTAGGGACACAGTAGGTAGTGATTATTTGTAGAGGTGAGTAAAGTCAAGGTTAAACATATTGCTACGACAGCGTAGAACAATCTAGGCGTTTATCGAATGTCCCAGAAAGATCTCGACGTAAGCGTGTGGTGTACGTGCTACTAAACGCATGTTGCAAGAATTTTCTCGCACTTTGCCAGCCTTCGCTCGGGCGCTCGGACTGTGTCAAGGCCGCAGCAATTACATAGTTCGCGAGAGATAAGACGCAGTTTGGAAGCTTCTGGTGTGTGTAGCGTAACTATAAATACATCGCGTCGCGGCCTTAGTTTTTCAGTTCAATGCGAGATTTTTGACTGTGCGGTTCGAGAGTATTAGTGCGATATATTTACAGAGCGGTTCGGGTTATTACGGTGTACGTTCAAGTAGTTATTAGTGAATTGTTGCGTTTTATATTCGGACGGTATAATTGTAATACAATTGAGTTTTAATACTAGTGGACATTTTATTGCGTATGAACAATTTCATTTGATTTGTTGTAGACACTGTGTTGTTAATTACGAAATGTTTTACTATAACAATTAAAGGTGTGATTAGTGACTTAATTGGTGTCTTGTACTTATTTTGTTTCCACTGTACCTACGACGATCGAATAGACCGTCGTAACAGTGGTGTCAGAACTGGGATAGAACGGTTAACAGTGGAAACAGTGGACGCTTTGTACAAGACGAGTGTGATTCGTAATTAATCGATAAACAATGGATGCCAGTCAGATGATGGAAAATTTACAGGCGCTGCTGTTGCAGACAGAAAACCGACAGGACGAGAAACGCAGACAGGAGGCGGAGGAAGCAGAAAGACGACAAAAAGAAGAACGAATACAAGAAAGAGAAGAAGCAGAGAAACGACAGGATGAGAAACGCAGACAGGAGGCAGAGGAACGGAAGCAGGAAGCAGATGACATCAAGGAGTTAATACAGCAGCAAAAGCAGACACAAGAACAAACCGCTGCAGAGTTGGGTCTCCTACGAGGTGAGCTTAATAAGCAAGTAACTAAAATATCGGAGGTACAAGAATCAATGACATTAAAAATAGCTGAAGTAGAACAATCTGTCTTGACCGTTGAAGAATCGATGTCTACAAAAATATCTGTTATAGAAGAATCTGTTTCAAATAAAATATCTGCAGTAGAAAACTCAATGGCAAACATAAGAGAACAAATTAAAATTGAAGTTGAACAGTGCATGAAGATTCAACCAAAACAAATTTCTGAACAGACTGTACCAGTGATCAAGACAGAAAAATACACAGAAAATAAGTTGACAGAGAAAGTCACTTTGCCTGCAGTAGGGACAGTTCATGTCAAAGCTCCAACCTTTGACGGAAGCACTCACTGGGCAACGTACCTCCGCCAATTTGAAGCTGCTGCATGCGCAAATAATTGGACAGAAAAAGACAAGGCTGTTTCACTTGTTCTTGCATTAAAAGGACCCGCGGCAGAACTACTACAGAAAGTGCCACCTGACAGCCAGAACACCTATGCTGAGTTGATAAAAGCTCTGGAATTACGGTATGGTGATAAACATTTGCGAGATGTGTACTGCACCCAGTTGAGAGCAAGGCGACAGCATTCCGGGGAAAGTCTTCAAGAGTTTGAAGCAAGTATCGACAGACTAATTAGACTGGCCTATCCTGAAGCGCCAGAAGATTTTCGAACGCGTTTTGCGATGCAGACATTTACTGCCGGTGTCCGAGATAACGAACTACAGCAAGTGTTACGAATGGCAAGACACCAGAACAGTGCGGACGCCCTGGTACATGCTTTGCAATTTGAGGCCGCCAAATCAGCGTCTGGTTGGACAAGTCATAAAGTGCGCGAGCTAAAAGATCGAGACGGCACAGACGATGAGGAAGAAGAACAAGGAACAGAGACTCGACGGTCGGCGCCACAGAATAAAATAAGAAAGGATGGAAGACCGAAGTGTTATCGATGTGGGAAACCTGGACATCTACAACGAGATTGTCGGGTTAGAATTCAGCAGCAGGGAAACGAGCAATAGTCGGTGCAACGGGGCGTGTGCTGACTAACTGGAGGAACGAAGCCCCTAGAGAATACGCAATTTCTACGCTTCAGAAAAACACCGGGAGCTTGGTAGTTACCGGATTTGTTCAAGAAAGGCCAACCTCGATTACAGTTGACACAGGCGCAACAGTTTCTATTGTGCGCCCCGACGTGGTGAAAGATCTCAAGCCAATCTGGTGCTCTTGCAGCTTGCGAACAGCTACTGGACGGCCTGTAAAAGTGTATGGAAAAGTGGAGATACACCTACGCCTCGGTAGACTTGAGTTTAATCATCAAGTACTTGTTGCAGACATTGTGGATGAAGCAATTCTTGGTGTGGACGTTATGAACGCATACGGATTTATAGTCGACTTCAAAAACAATGTCTTGAGAATCGGAGGCGAAGAGGTAATGCTATCAACAATGACGACAGCAGAAAAATCGATGGATGTCATAAACCAAGTGGCCGTAACTGTTCCGCCAAACTCCGAAAAGATCATCATGGTTAGAACTGCGGTAGATACTAGGGGCAATCAGTGCTCTATATTCGAACCCCAGGTAGTCAGCACACCGGGCATTCTAATTGCCAGAAGTTTAGTAAAACCTGACGAAACCGGAAATGTACCTATTAGAGTGGCGAATATTTTGGATCAAGCTATCACTTTACAAAGCAATACAAAGCTAGGCAAATTGACTCCTGTGGCCTGGGTAGCCAGAATAACGCAACGAAGACCCAGTTCTTCGGATACTTCTAAATTACCAGAGGAACTGCAAGAATTATTGAACAGATCTTCTAACGACCTCTCAAGTGGTGAGGTAAAAGAACTCGGACAGTTTTTACATGAATTCAAAGATTGTTTTGCAGTTCGGGGACAGTCACTGGGAAGAACCTCTCTTGTGCAACATCGCATCAATACTGGGGACACAACACCGATACGCCAACCTCCTCGAAGGCCTCCATTATCTAAACAAGAGGAGATGTCTCGGTTAGTACAGGACATGTTGACAGAGGGAGTAATTGAACCTTCGTCAAGTGCTTGGTCTTCCCCTGTAGTGCTGGTAGCGAAGAAGGATGGTGGATTGCGTTTCTGCGTAGACTACCGGAGGTTAAATGACGTTACAAAGAAAGACTGCTATCCATTACCTCGCGTTGACGATACACTCGACACGTTGTCCGGAGCACAGTGGTTTTCCACATTGGACCTGAAGAGTGGATATTGGCAAGTGGGTCTTCATCAAGAAGACAAGGAAAAGACCGCTTTCTCGACCCCAAGTGGCTTATTCCAATTTAACGTCATGCCATTTGGACTCTGTAATGCACCGGCAACATTTGAAAGATTGATGGACCTGATACTCCGAGGCCTGACGTGGAAAACTTGCCTTGTTTACTTAGACGATGTCATAGTGATCGGGAAGACTTTCGAAGATCATTTGGAAAACCTTAAGGAAGTTCTAACTAGAATTCACGGTGCACAACTGAAGCTGAGCCCGAAGAAGTGTTCTCTATTCCAGAAGGAAGTACAGTATTTGGGCCATCTGGTTTCGGCAGCGGGCGTTAGCATGGATCCTAATAAAGTAGACACCGTAAGAGACTGGCCAGTTCCGAAGAATAAACACGAAGTTCGGAGTTTCCTGGGGTTATGCTCATATTACCGACGTTTTGTGAAAGGCTTCGCTACTATTGCTAAACCACTACATGAGTTAACGGAAAATAAACGAAACTTCCAATGGTCGAGAGAGTGTGAACAAGCATTTAGAAAGTTGAAGATTGCATTATGTTCGCAGCCAATTCTCGCTTTTCCAGCTTCCGAAGGGAAGTACATCGTAGACACAGACGCAAGCAATACTGGTCTAGGAGCAGTTTTGTCTCAAGTGCAGAACGGTGAAGAACGAGTAATAGCGTATTACAGCAAGACGCTTTCTAAACCAGAGAGAAATTATTGTGTTACAAGAAGAGAGTTGTTGGCAATTGTCAGAGCTTTGGAGCACTTCCATAAATACCTCTATGGGAGAGAGTTTTCACTACGTACCGACCATGCTGCACTTGCATGGCTCTTGAGATTTAAAAATCCGGAAGGACAGTTGGCAAGGTGGCTCGAACGTTTGCAAGAGTACAACTTCAAGGTACAACATCGGCGGGGGCGCCTGCACGGTAATGCAGATGGCTTATCACGAAGACCATACCCGGAAGATTGCCGACATTGCCACAGAAAGGAAGAACAAAACCCAAGCGAACATGTTCAAGCCATCACTGTAGATTTCCTGGCTGATGGCTGGACAACACAAGACTGTCGACAAGAACAGATGACTGATGAAGACATTGGACCGATCTTGACAGCAAAAGAGGAAGGTCGCCGCCCGGATTGGCAAGATATCTGCCATGGTTCCGAAGTGCTGAAGGGCTACTGGGCACAATGGGAATCTCTCACCTTAGAAAACGGATTGCTGAAAAGGGCTTGGGAAAGTGCAGATGGACGAGACGTGGTCATGCAGTTGATAGTTCCCCGAAGTAAAGTGCAGTCTGTTTTGAAGGAGATGCATGATGGAACATCTGGAGGCCATCTTGGCGTTAACAAAACCCTTGACAAAATACGGAAGCGATTCTATTGGCTTCATCTTCGCCACGACGTAGAGGAATGGGTTCGGACGTGTGAAATATGTGCTGCAAGCAAGGGCCCACAAACCAGAAGCAGGGGAAAAATGAGACAGTATAACGTTGGACAACCTTTCGAGAGAATTGCCATAGACATTGCTGGACCATTCCCAGTTACTGACGATGGAAACCGGTACATCATGGTTGTAGGTGACTACTTTACTAAGTGGGTGGAAGCCTACGCAATTCCAAATCAGGAGGTTACCACTGTGGCAAAGCAGTTAGTTCACAACTTCTGTTGCCGTTATGGAGCCCCTATGGAAATCCATACGGATCAAGGGAGAAATTTCGAATCAGGAGTGTTTAAAGAATTATGCCGTCTACTGGGAATTCGAAAGACCAGGACAACGCCTCTGCATCCTCAGTCGGACGGGATGGTTGAGAGATTCAACAGGACACTTGAGCAGCATCTTTCGAAAGTTGTTGACGAGAACCAAACAGACTGGGACCAACGTATACCACTATTCCTTATGGCGTATAGGTCATCAGTACATGACACAACCGGTATGACTCCAGCAAAATTGGTGTTTGGGCGGGAGATTCGTCTTCCTGGGGACTTGATGTTTGGATCACCTGAGACTCAGTCCCAAGAGCCAAAGAACTATTCCTCGCAATTAGAAAACCAACTGCGAGAAATGAATCGCTTGGTAAGAGGACGGCTCAAGATTGCCAGTGATAAAATGAAAACTCGGTATGACATTCGCAGCAATAGTGTGGGTTTCCAAGAAGGAGATCAGGTCTGGTTGTTCAATCCAAAGCGCCGTCGTGGTCGCTCACCTAAGCTTCAGTCTAACTGGGAAGGACCCTACACTGTAAAAAAAAGGATTAACGATGTTGTTTATCGGATTCAACAGGAAGGACAGCGAAAGTTCAAGGTCGTCCACCTAGATCACCTGGCTAAATACAAATTTAGAGACGCTTTGCCAGTTCGGGACGAACAGGCTTAAGGAGGGGGCAGTGCTACGACAGCGTAGAACAATCTAGGCGTTTATCGAATGTCCCAGAAAGATCTCGACGTAAGCGTGTGGTGTACGTGCTACTAAACGCATGTTGCGAGAATTTTCTCGCACTTTGCCAGCCTTCGCTCGGGCGCTCGGACTGTGTCAAGGCCGCAGCAATTACATAGTTCGCGAGAGATAAGACGCAGTTTGGAAGCTTCTGGTGTGTGTAGCGTAACTATAAATACATCGCGTCGCGGCCTTAGTTTGTCAGTTCAATGCGAGATTTTTGACTGTGCGGTTCGAGAGTATTAGTGCGATATATTTACAGAGCGGTTCGGGTTATTACGGTGTACGTTCAAGTAGTTATTAGTGAAGTGTTGCGTTTTATATTCGGACGGTATAATTGTAATACAATTGAGTTTTAATATTAGTGGACATTTTATTGCGTATGAACAATTTCATTTGATTTGTTGTAGACACTGTGTTGTTAATTACGAAATGTTTTACTATAACAATTAAAGGTGTGATTAGTGACTTAATTGGTGTCTTGTACTTATTTTGTTTCCACTGTACCTACGACGATCGAATAGACCGTCGTAACAATATATTTGTTGCTGATGATATTTTGTAGTGGGGGTGAGGTGATAAGGAGTAGCCAACGTATAGCGTTGTGGCAGGTAATAGCGTAGTTTAGGGGAGTGTTTGCCGAATTTTTTGGAAGGGCAAAATATTGTGAATGTATATAGCCAGTTAGGAGACACCCATCTCTGTACAAAGACGCGCGGTGCTATAGGATTTATCGTCGGAATGAAATTAGTAAAGGTGTTTATAATTGAGATATTGGTGTCATGATAGGTAAATTTGGTTGTTAGTTAGAAGAAGGTGAGTAAGATTATAATAAGTAAAAGCATAGTGAATACAGGAGTCACCCAGACTAAGGATTAGAATATGAAAGGTTAGGTAGGAAAGTTCAGAGTAGAGAGGTAATAGGAAATGAAATGAAATAATAATAATAATGTAATACGAATATTAATAATAAATTCGAAATAAATTCTATAATTATGATAGATAATTGATTACTAATAATTAAGTCAAAGTCAAATAATTAAAAGTCTTAATTAATTAATTGAAATTGTAACTTAAATGATTTAAATGCAACTTATTAAATAGAATATGCAAATTTTAATGCAAATCTTAACAAGATTAAATATGAATTAACCATTTCAATGTATTACTGTATTAATATAATGATAATGTATCATGTATTATGTTATGAAATTTTAACATGATGTATAGGAAATAGTGTGTGTGGAGGAGAAAGAGGGGTAAATATTGTTAACAGTGCCAATTAATAATAATTTTAATAATAATTTTAATTTCAATAAGATTTTATTAATTATTCTTTTTGCTATAAATGTTTTATCCATGTTTGAATATTTGGGAGATTTATATGGGGATTTCCATATTTTTTTTTATAATTAAATTAAATTCTTTTTCATATCAATATTTGTTTCTCTTATAATTACATTAATTATGAAACAGAAAGAGTTAATTATTATCGATGGGAATCGAAACAATTTTTACAATTCAGGGTAGTTCATGAAGAGAATGGCAAGTCTATGTAATTCTTGTATGTTACATTTTTGTATTTATATTTTTAGTAGCTCAAGCAAACCCAGTGCTTATTAACACAAACCAGCACATAGCTAAGGGGAAACAGATCAGTTAAGGATAGAGTAATATACCAAGCCACTATTTTGATATTTTAATTTTTTGTTTCAGTGTTTGGTGATGTTATGACGGCGGTCCTGAGCTGGCCAGCATGTCAGAGCAGGAGCGTTACGTGCCTAATTGGCCTTATGGTGTTGGGATCTCGAAGGAGAAGTCCAGTAAGGTCATGCAGGTTCTGTCATTGTCATCAGACCACGGGTGAGTTATTGATTTTCTTTTATATAAATTGTAAGGGGGTGGTGGCGACATGTCCTGGCTGATCCCTTTAGGAAGTACGAATGGGTCAATGAAAGTTTTTATGCTTCGGCACAAAATCTTTCATTGAGGGGGTTTTGTGATGGTACAATTCTGGTGCAATATTAAATTTATAAAACACGGTATAAAAGACCATAATTATTGTATTCATTTATTTTAATAATTATTTAAATATTTCATAATCCCTGTAAAGTTTTGGTGATTGGACTATATAACTATTTTATAAAACGCAAATGTGAATTGACAGGATTCTGACCGTTTTTCATTGCAAAACGACAAACTCAGCAAAAAACGTATGTAATACATAGCAATAAAGTGCCTAGCCCTGATGACGTCAGTGGTAAGGAATGCATATTTCCGTAAACAACTCAAGGCTTGGCTATATGAACAAAAGCCTGATGACGTCGCTTTTACCCCACCTACGCAATGTGAAACAAAGACTCTTGGTCATTTCATCCGGAAGCGTGAATGTAGCCGGCCAGCAAAAAGTTCACCAAGTGTGAATTTTCACTTTTACACCAACAAAAGTGGTTAATTAACTGTCTAAAATATTATTCATTTTTCAATTCGTTACACTTGATATCGAGACTATTTATGATTTCAATTTTCTGCTCGTGAAATTGCTTATCAAAATTATCAAATCTTACACTTTGTTTATCAAATTTGTCATTCAAATTTGTAAAGTTTTCATCAAATTTATTTAATAAGAGCTGCATCAAAGCAGCTGTAGTACTCATTTTTGCTATTTTATAATACACGCATGCATACAGTCTTATAACATAACCTCGTAAAATTTGGGTTATGTTTACGTATTCAAAATTAGCGTTTATTACCTCAGATAACTTTTGGGCTCTCTTTGTAGGCTTACATTATATACAATGTATATAATTGTCCAGCTGTAAGGGCGCCATTTGTTAAAATATAAACTAGTCCCTGTTCTGGCGCAATAAAAGATACGATATACAATATACGATATAAGCAATGTTTTCAAAAGTCGGGTGCCATCTTGATATAAGCATAAATATATGTAAATAACTTTGTAATTTTACTTACCTTTCAAAGTCACTATAGGGCAGGAATTCGTTAAGCGAACTTTTGATTAGCGGAAATTGTTACGTGAAATAATAAAAATACCTGGTTAAAATTGTTACCAATGATATACCCTATTTATTTTACTGTAAGTACATCTTACACAATGGTGCGTTTAGCGAACTTTAAACCCTCCAAAATAAACATTAAACATGAATAAATAGAATATAAACATAATAAACATATGCTATATTTATCTCTAACACAACCCAGCACTTAGAGAATTTACGACACTCTCTCCCTCTCACTCTCTCTCTCTCACGCTCTGGTACAATTTCTTTAATTTCTTTATTTTACTGAGCTCATTTTAAAATTTTAAATAAGATTTGGTTTCATTTTAACATTGATTGAATTTTGAGTTGGTCATTATGTTGAATTATGTTGTTTTACGTGAAAATAATAATGATGTTGGAACGTTCTCACCCAATTTTCAGCGGTTGTTCGTTCGGTAAAACGTCGCACACCGCGAAGTTTTCTGATTCCGCTACCGGTCACATTTTATAGTATTACACCTTACCCAATGGTAAGGTGTCACTGTTGTTAACACTTTTGTAATTAACCACTTTTAGTGGTGTAAAAGTTAAAATTCACCCTCGGTGAACTGTTTGCCGGCCGGCTGCGTTCACGCTCTAGAAGAAAATGACCAAGATTCTTTGTTTCACATTTCGTAGGTGGGGCGAAAACGACGTCATCAAGCTATTGTTCATCTGTTTACAGCTTCAACTTGTTTACAGAAATACATTCCTCACTGCTGACGTCATCAGGGCTCGTCGCTTTATCTCGGTATGTGACATAAGTTTTTTGCTGTGTTTCTTGTTTTTGCAATGAAAACAGTTAGAATCCTGTCAATTCACTTTTGCGTTTACAAAATATTTGTATAGTCCACTCACTGTAGCTTCACAGGGATTATGGAATATTTAATTAATTATTACCAAATTGTTAAAAATGAATGAATACAATACTTATGGTCTTTTATACCATGTTTTTGTTAATTTAAGATTGCACCAGAATTGTACCATCACACGTGTAGGTATTTTGGAGGGTCTGATGTTTGCTAAACGCCCCATGGCGTAATATGTACGTAGAGTCTTTTGGAAAATAAATTGGGTAATATCATTTGGTAAAAATTTTAACAAAGTATTATTATTTCAAATAACACTTTCCACTACTCAAGAGTTCGCTTAAACGAATTCCTGCCCTATAGTAACTCTTAAACGTAAGTAAAGTTACAAGTCATTTACGTCTATATTTACTTTCTTGCAAATCAAGATGGCGCCCGATCTTTGAAATTATTGTTTAAGTAAAGACGTTATATCGTAGATTTTATTATCAGCAATAAGCGTAGAATAACAAATTGCGCCCGAAAGAACAGGGACTGTATTATAACACTGTGTCAACATCAATACTTCTCAAATTCTATTACATTAACTTAAACAACATTACATTAATTCAAAACAATCTTTTCATCTCTAGTACCACTTTAACTTTAACTTGGACTGATCTACATGTCCCAACAAAATATTCATCACCCAAAATCTACCTTTTACTATCTTTCACAAATCATTTAAAAATCTTAACTACATTAAATTACTTTTCTCCTCATTTGAAATAGTGTCTTTAACACATTAAAACATTATCTTTAACATTAATTACCTTGGACATTAATAAACAATTTATCAGTGACATTCTACTACTGATCAGCTGACATTCCTAGCAAGGTGAATGACCTCACTGCAAACACATTTCAAAATTATCCACATTCTATGAAATACATATTTTTAGCAATCCTCACATCTTCCATACTACACATCATTGTTTCCCCTCTTTCTGACTCTGGTACAATTGTGTAAACCGCCTGCCGGTCGGTCTAGTTATTTACTTTGTTATACTCATTTCAAAATTACACAAATTATATAAAACACATATTTTTATCAATTCTTACCTCTAACACAATAAAATAATACATATATAAAACAGAATAAACACAGTATACTGAACGTATGAACACCTATTTATCAAAGCATAATACAAGCATTTTATTAGTGCAAAATTGATTTATCATTTTTAAGTTATGAAATTTAAATTCGTTGCTCACCTGAGCAACCCCCCATCCACACACATTATTGTATTGTTCTGTTGGACTGTGGCGCCCATGTGCGTTCACAAGGACGGCATAGTTGGAGGAATTGAACATCTCCTTGTCCTTGCTTCAGCTTTACATTTTAAAGATTTCTAGATATCGACGACATACCTTCATTATATAGTTACAAGCCCTTAAAAACGGGTCTACCACCTGGCTATGCTGTCCCTATTCGGACAGAGTGGCAGCAGCTGTTCCATAGTTCCGGGATTTCCCCTAGTTTCACCCCCCTATTAATTTCTACTATCAACCAATTTCAAGCCAGCTATGGTCAAGGGACTTGATTATGGCCATAGCTGACCGCTAGCCAAAACCACGATTAGTGCTGGTAAGGCAGTAATCGCCCGAAAAGTCGGGGAAATCAAACTCTACTTTCATGCCTGTTATACTCGTCATTACTCTGCATGGCACGAAAGTCTATCATGGTACAAAATAAAATTGTACAAAAAAGGTGTGCCGTAGATTTTCGCCATTTCGGCCTCCGATGGAGGTAACACTCCCTGTTACCCCCAACCCATTCCGCTATCTACTGGGGCACATGCCACCCCAGCAATAGCACACTAATAGCTATATTAAAAATTGTATATAAAACATTATAACATGAAACTTTCATTAACCATTTTATCCATCATCATTTAAATCATTCATCACTTTTTACAAGTAGATTACTTAAAATTTTCAAATTTATTATTATCTTTCCGTCATTATTAAATCTTCAATTATAGTTTCTACTTAACACAATTATCTCAAATTATTTCATTATTGAATTAAATCTTTTCATCTGAGTTACACCTGTAAACATTTTATTATCTCTGACTTGTATCATAAAATTTTTATACTTACAGTCCATTATTCACATATTGACATAAACACAAAATATACACACCACACACACCAATACTTTCACGTACCCTCTGAAACATTTAATCACAGTGTTATTTCATATAAAACAATTTATCATTTATTAATTAATTATCAGATTCAACTCTCATAAAACAATTTAAACTAATATCAAAATTCAATTATACAACATTTAAATCAGTCAAAATATTTAAAACATTTCAAATCATTTTAATTAAATTAATTATTGAAAATACAAGTTCCATTGCTATCAAAACAATTACAATTCGCCAATTACTGTCTTCAAAATTAATTTTGTTATTTATTTAGATTGCAAAATATTTATATTATTATTACGACAATTACCTACTACATATACACATTGTTTACCTAACATTTTACAATACACACAAATAAATTCCCTAAACATTTATTTACACTTCTTCATCAGTAATTATTCAGTTATATCACACTTCAATGTCCAAGGTTGCGGGGTCAAAACCGTAAAACAAAATATTTAAAATTGTCCATTTATTGTTTTATGGTTTACCCTCCATCGTCAAAAATTAATCTTTGTTTCAAATAACACTTTTCAATTTCAGTTACACACATATTGCTATTTTGTGTGTCATAACCATAAAAATCAAATTCATTCGTTTTATTACAATAATCATGAACCAAGTCAACATAATGTATTTCTGTCAAGTCTCCCTTAGTAAATATATTCATTATCGGGTCAGTTATTTTTTATCATACCTTAAATTATTATTGTTCAAACACACTTCCAACATTTCTTTCCATTTATCATAATCTCTCTTTAATTCATATAATTCTGTCTCTCTCTCAACACACAACTCTCTGTCTAAATTTCTCTCATCATAACCCCATCTCATACTTTTAAAATCATTCCACACAGAGGGTATTAACTTATACAAAAAAGGAAAACAACTTAAATCTTTCATTAACACGGGACTCTTGCCCTTCAAAAACAACACTTGTGAACACACTGGATCATCATAAATATAGGGAAAATTTACCCTCTGCCCCCATTCTACCACTATACTATCTTTCCACTTTCTCTCTGACTCATAAACACACATTAACATTCCATCATTACATTCTACAACTTCATCAGTACTCTCACTATGTATTTTCAACGTATCACTCTCTGATACTACCTTTTCAGATATATTACCATTCTCAATATTATTTTTATCATTTTCGATATCATCATAATCATTTGTTAACTCTTTATCTAGTACCACATTTTTACACATGTCATTATAATTTTCATTTGTTTTACTTTTGTCTGTATTCATCACATCCACTCCCATTCTCTCAATACTCTGTTCTAATTTATTCAAACTATTTTTTATTATTTCATTAGTATGTTCCAAACGTTTATTAATTTCTTGAATATTACTTTTTAATTCATCAAATTTGTTATTCTGTATATCTAATTTCTCATTTACACTACTTTTAAATTCTTGCATTTCGTTTTTCTGTTTATCTAATTTACCGTCAAAATCACTTTTCATTTCATTCAACGTTATCTCGTTACTGTCAAAACGTTTACTTAGAAGGTTAAATAAGTCATTCATGGACATCTCTTTTTCTTTTGTTTTAATCGTTACGGGAGTTGAAATCGCTCCCGGCGTACTAATTACAGATTCTTCTACACTACGGTTATCTATTGATAGTGACTCTGTTTGAATACCTGAGTCGGTATTTATTTGACTCTCGGTTTGACTGTCAGCGAAGCTGACTTCATTATTATCTGCCATCTCTTATTTGTTATGACTGATATTTATAATACTTTAATTAATTTAGTTCGTCAGATTACAAATTTGATATTATTCCAATTGTGCGTAAATGACGCACTTTTACTTCCTTACACTAACCTTAAAAACACGTTTGCATCTTATTTGTAGGTGCGGTTTTTACTTAAAATTTTTACTTATAAAAACTGTCCCTGTTCAGAAGCCATTGTTATGTTAATTAATCTATTAAAATACATAAATACATAATTTATTCACCACCTACCTGTAAAGTTTTATCTGGGTCCAGGATTCTCGCACGAACGTAAGATGCCAACGTGGTTTATAGGTTAATGGAATAATTTACGCTATTCATTTTGAAGAGAATTAATGACTTTATTTTTTAAATATTAACATACTTTAACAGATTTTACTCAGAATTTAGCAAATGAAATAACAGCCTAATAATTTCTTGTTTTGTTGTTCGTTCCATGACTAAAATTTCTACTTTTACCTTATTCTAACAGCTTACCTTATACTAAGATATTGTAACAAGCTGACCTATATGGGGTTCTGCCTTCTTCCTTAAAGCCCCGCGTTGGGTTCGTCACTTTGTAACAAGATGTTTCTTTCTGTGGGGTGGTGCCTTCTTCCTTCTGGCCCGTATGATGGGTTCGTCACTTTGTAAGAAGACCCCTGTATGTGTGGCTATAATTTGTCTGTCCCACTGTTTGGGCTAGCCACTTGGTCACCAGACCGCTGTATGCCGGTCGTTACAAAAGAATAAAAATAAAATGGAAATTTCAATAGTAATAGAATTTCCAAACAATAAAATAATTTTGTTTATGTTTATAGAGGTATGTATACAAGATAAATCTGTTTTTTAAAAGATTCTGGTAAAATTTTAATAACAGGTAGGTATTTATTGACCGTCGAGCACTTCTTGAAGATTTGCACCAAGTCTGGAGTTAAATAGATTAACTCCAGGTAATAATCGATTGGTGACTTTCCTTAATGGTCCAATATATTGTTCAAAATAGAATATATTCTTCTCACTTAATGCCTTCAGCCTTATAAATACCCTTAAATTACCCTGTGAAATAAGTACAGATACAAAATAATGGAAATATAAAGATTTATTGACAATTTTAAATAAATAATCGATATTTTATCGATGGAGAGCAATTATCGACTCTGTCTCAGGAATTATCGATTGTGTCATACAGAACAAAATTTTATGTTATATTATATTAAAGACAGGTTCTTTGAGCGATTAGGATTAATAGTCAGAGAAGGGTGACGAGAAAGTATAACATTAACAATTAACACATAAATACAATAATTACTATTTAATAGTATTTAAATAATTCAGGTTATGATATTAGAATAAATGTTTTGTCGAACCAATGAAGACTGATGTGACGTCAGTGACTACGATGTAGTAGGCAGGTTTCGTTTTCAAGATGGCCGCTCCTTGGGTTGGTCTTGGCTATTGCATATGCGTTGAGTCAGAAAATTACTATAAAATTACCTTCATCAAGGTCTAAAATGTCCCCGCACTGGTGTAATATGTCTGTTAATCTATTTGGTGTATTCTGGTGAAGTGTTCTGTGTAAACTTGCGTTAGTTAGTTTATTTTCTATTTGTTCAACTACTACGATTAAGTTTTCAAGTTACGGTTAGGTTTGTAGAGTGAATCAGTTGTAATATAATGTTTTACGGTTTACTGTCACTCGTATAGTGAAGTTAGAGGTTTGTTTTCACTATTGTCGTGAATGTTTTTATAGTATTGGCTTCAAAAAGTGTCTAATTTGTCTAACTCCCGTTCACTGATTTCAATGGCTAAACGTTAGCATCATGTTCGACTCGATTTTAAGAACGTTTTTGTCACACACCTATTCAGCTTGATATTCAACAAAAGACTAATTAACTTGGTCATAAATCTTGCCCAGTTAATCCTTGAAAAAGTATTGTTAACATTTTTCGACTTCATACACATTAGAAAATATTACATTATATATGGAATTTTTCTATTTTATTCCTTACTTTTATGAATTACTAATCTTATTATTAGTTTAATCATCTTATTCCCTTTAAATTGATGTATTATAGTCCATATCTGTAGACATTTTGTGGAAATTAACAAATTTTGTTCACACTTTGGAAATATAGGCTCAAAATTGGATTTCCGTCTTTATACAAAATTCCTTCCATTTTAAATATTATTAATACTATTATAATAAATTTTAATTAGTCATATTTCTCTTCCTTTCCTTAAATACATATAAATTACACCTTTGAACTGGTTTTTTGTGTTAATTTGTAGATTTGATATTGCTCTCTAAAATTAATTAATTTATATATTTTGACAATTTACAAAATGTTAAGGTATATTTCCTTATTGTCATTTTAATTCATAGGATCATTCCTAGTAGTAGTTAATTGTGTTATCTTATATAAATCTGGGTAGTTTACAGGATTTATTAGTGAATTATACTATTTTATATTGGTTCTCTGATTTCACCAAATGGCCTAGATTTTAGAATTTTATATTTCTTTCTTTCTCAAATAATTTAAACTTAATTCCTCCTCTGACTTTACATAATTACAATTATATGAAAATAACATGATCTATAATTTATTGTTTTGTGTAGTAGTTAATTAACACTACAGTTATTAAAATAATTAATTATGAACATTGTTTAGTAATCTGCACAATTTAACATATTGCAGATACAGCTTAAACATATCTCTTTTGACTATTTTTAATCTAACATAGCATACCTCTTAGTACATTATTACTGGTATGTAGGTTATTATTTATCAAACATAATTCTTTTTAAAACACATAACATAAATCTTATTTTCTAATAAACCTTACAAATACATTTATTTAACACATTGATTTTAGGATTGTGAAATAACAGTCTATTTAAACATGTTACACTTATTCATACTATATTAGTACCAGTCCTTTTTGGTTTAAATCATTATTATTGTGATCCCCCACATCAGCAAACACCAACTCCCATACTTTATTTATTATCATTTTTTACAAATGTCTTGTAAATAAAGACTTACATTAAAATAATAAAATACTGGAAACCTTCCATTTTATTATTTTATTATGCTGTTTATTATTTAGATTTTAAAGTTGTGATATAGCATACTACTAAGTTATAGTATCACCAACTTTAAGTTTATTGCTTTTTTTTTAAAAAACACTTAAACAAATTCACTTTCACTGTTGGTTCTGATATTCTGAGTCTTATTATCTCAGACCAGACCTTTAGTCATCATGGACCGTTAAGACTAGTTTATTTTCTTTATTACACAATAGCTTTAGCCGGTGCACTTCTTATAACGCTATACAACACTTTAGTTTTCTCAATAATTACATTTTTATAAGATTTTGGGTATGTTATACTTTCTTTGGCATAGTTTTTGTGGGTTTGGGATTGATAGTAGTTTATATAATAATAGGTTTTACTACGGTGTTTCTTTCATACTATGTCTTCCTCTCCTCCTGTCTTCCTTCTTCCTATCTTCCTTCTGGTATTCATTCTTGTCCCTCTTCTAGTTTTCATTCTTGTCCCTCGTCTAGTCTTCACTCTTCTGGTCTTCTTACCTCATTCTTGGGTAAACCAAGGTACTTGGTGTTATCACGACTGAGGTTTAGTTTGGAGTATTTAATTTCTTCACTGAACTGATTTTATTCTTCTATACAGGTTTCAGGGTATTGTTTTCTTCCTGTTCACAAACTTTATTCTTCCCTCTTCTTGTTTTTAGGGTATTTTGGTATTCACCACTCTTTGATTGAGTCTCTTTTTTCGGGATATTGTCTTATGTAACTGGTTTACTGCTCTGAGCTTCCTGGGTAACTTACTGGTATTATACTATGAGTTGATGAGTTGCTTCAATACTTTCTTTGGTTTCTTTTAACAGTGGTTTTGGTATATTATGTAGTGAGGATTTTTATCTTATTGTGTTTCATTCCTCTGATTTATTTAAATGTCATTTAATATTATTACAACATTTGTTGATGTAATTAAACTTTATGATTTCATATGACTTGAAATGTAGTGGATTTTCTGTCACGCTACAATATAGACAGCCCAGCTTGCCAAACATTCACGCATTTACACTATTTTAAAACCATCCCAATCCCCTGATTATTTCTTTTAATTAACCCCTCAATACTTTGTGAAATACCCCACTGCCGACCACGTGGTGTTCACTAGAGCTCGCATTTTCGCATTCTGAATTTAATTATGTCCGAAATAGCTGTGGATGTTCTTTTGAGTATCAAAGACTCACGCCACTGTCATATGACTGTTCTGTTAACTCACTTTTTTACTTTAAAATTATAAATTTTGGAAGAGCCCCTTGGGGCTTGTACCTGCGCAGGCACCGTCAGTAAGCGAACTGGGAGAGCGTCTCTATGCTCACTGCCAACTAGATTGCGTTTTTAAAAGTGGAAAACAATGCCAGCTACTTCTTCGCCACTGCTGTGTCCCATTTAACACACGCGGTTGTTTGTGTGTTGGTCGTAGATGATATTTGTTCAGCACTGGTTGACGTCACAAAAAGGGTTTGGCTTAAGACTCACATCCTCCAACTTGGTCAAGGAAGCGAACAGCGATTCTTCTCTTAGCCATTTTTGTTTTACAGTTCAGCGTCGGTCTGCGCACCTGCTTGTCTGCATGCGTGCGGACGCGGACGTCACACAAATGTAAAGTTCTTAGAAATGACGCTTTGTACATTCTTTCGTACCGATTGCACAACAGATACGGCGTATTGCTCCTTTGTTAGCAATGCTTTTATTCACCACGTGGATTGATCATAGATGGAAAATGAATTTATGAATATTTTTTAATAAACCCCAAAAATTTAATAAAATAGAAATCCCTCCAAATTCGGCCCGTTACAATATATTTTTATTTTAATTACATCTCGACACGCACTATTAAACTGTTCTCCATCACAATTAACAATTAAGTGTTATTTCTTCTTTTTTAGTCACCGAACTCATACAAACTTCTTAAATTTTGATTGGCCATTTATGTACAGATTAAATGTTATATGATCGATTCCCATTAATTACTTTACATTGTTATAAATTACCTTTAATAGATAATTTTATTATTATACTCTAATGATACATGCAATGTTTACATGATGATTAATTATATAATTATAAACAATTTGATACTAAACATGCCTCAGTTTATAACTGTAAAACCTTATTAATTTGAATTTCTATGATATGTGGTGGAACAATTTGTTATAGTTGATTGTAATTTCTACTTTGACTGCCTGAGATAAATATATTTACATAAATTAACTGGTGACATAAAATCTTATAACATACAACAAAAACTCTTAATAATACTTGTTTTTAACAACTTTAATTATTTCATACTTTTAAACTCTTGTCTGTATGATAATAATAAAAACACTTTTTATAAATAATAAATAACACTGTTTAACGGTAGTCTGTGTCACTATTTATATTATGTCACTCATATCACTGTAAGGGGTTGTGTCCCTTTTTCTATCCTTATTATAGGCCTATATGATTTTAATTAATACAATTTTATTATATGGATAGGTACTCTTTATTAGGTTTAGTTGTGTTTCAGGGTAATTTGATTATTTAGGCCTACTAGGTTTATTTATTTAACTTTTTGTCTGTTTACTGCCCTATTCTACTGGGTTATTTCTGGGTTTCTTGATAATATTAAATAAGTCAAACCAACTAGGTTTCCTTTAATTTGCTATCAATTATTATTTCTTGTTTCCTCTCTGGATTGGATTTCACTATTATTTACTATTCTTTTTGTAACATTTTGTTTCGTTACAATATATATATGTTAAACCTCTTTAAATTATTGAGCTCTTTAATATTTATTTTATTATTGATGTAAATCGATATAGTTACTTTTGTGTCGTTCTCATCTACCCGCGCCATCCACAGCGGTCCGCCATTACCGGCCGGATACGTTCACTGTCACTAAGACACCCCGAACAGTTTTGGTTTTTCGAATTTAACTATTCTGTTCACAACACCTTATCTTCCATCTATCCTTCTTTTGCCGCGCATACTTACACACGCCGGCCTCCCGACATTTTTAAAGGAGACTGCTAGTTTTGTCTACTATACGGTTTGGCTACTGGTAATGAACTGCCAACCTCGTGCGCACAGTTGCCTACCCACCAGGCGTAAGGCGTCGCCGTCACTCGTTCCGTGATTGGTTTAATGGCAGTTAGCGGGAATAATTCGTCTTCCTTCCTTTATGCATTTTGGGTTGGAGAATACATATTTTCTCATGCCCTTTTGTCCTCTGAGCACATGTCGCCAAAATAGCAGCGCACACGCGTGCTCTTACACATTCCCAGACGCTTAATTGTTCTCGTACCTCGCTCGGCCTGACACCGAGCTAACCACAGGGTGTTAAACAAATCAAGCTTTTGTGATAAAAAATGTTACCCAGCCGAGTTGGCCCCAGATTATTACAATTATTATGAAAAATAGAAAAATAAACCCTCAGCTTTATTTGCCCCGTTACAATACCCCCCCCAATGAGAGGTTTTCTGTCGAAACAGAAAAACTCTCATTGCCTAAAAAAAAACCTAAGAGGACCAGCAAGGATATGGCGCCAACAACCCGCCTTAAATCCTTACTAAAACCATGGGTAACTTACCCCCCTAGTCTGGTGTCTGTGGCTGCACCTGCATGACTCTACTTGACTTCTCTGTTCGAGATCCCAACACCGTAAAATCAGACAGGCACCCGCCACAGTATCACCAAACTCTGTAACATTCAATAAAAACTATCAATTACTGGCTTTTCAACATACCACATCCTTAACTGACTTGTTTCCCCGTAGTCGTACTGGTTTGCCTTTTAGCAAAGTACTGGTTGTATATCACAATGAACTACTTAAAGAAACAATATTTTTTAACACATGTATCCTTAACTTAAACATATTACATTTTCCTGTATTATATATTTTAGATTATTTTTACTTCTGTAACCTATACACTTTAGGTTAGAGACAACAAACAAACAAACAAAAAAACAAAATTTAAACTCCAAAATCATTCAACTTCGTTTACCAAATCCAATTAAAATTCCATTTTGATTTTAGTTACCAAGGTAGATTAATATTACCATTTATATACAATACAATGTCTGATGATATAAAACAGCAAACTATTCAATACAATCAGTACACAGATAAGCAAACAATCTACTCCACTATTCTCAGCACCATTACTATTAATCATCAATTTTATCTTCTTTTTATTCAAACAGAAATTATTTAGTAGCAATTTAAAAACCTTATTCCACTCTACATCAACTTATATTAATCCCCACAACTTAAACTAATTTCCCTTAACCCCTGATACCCCGCATTACACATTTGTTAGTGACCTCAAGGTCTTCACCCATTTTGATATGACACTATTACTTCTGCCCATGAGGACTAGATCCCCAAAGACGGAGTTGCACCCTCGCAGCATGTAACGTTGCACCGGCCTTCCATCTCTATGTCCCCCATGACTGGACTGTGGCGCCCAGTTGCTTCCACAAGGACTGAAGCGTTAAGGAGGAATTTTGTCATCTCCTCTCCTTGCTTCGGCGTTACAAATAAAATTCAGATAATCTGACCACTAGGGTTTACAATACCTTACTGATTTTATAGTTATGTGCCCTTAAGACTGTTCTATCACCCTTTTTATGTTCCCATGTGAACGAGTGATAGCCGCTGTTCCATAGTTCCGGTTTGAATTCCCCTGAATCACCCCCCTGTTAATTTCTAGGTCACACCAATTTTCAAAAAGGCAACCAACCATGGTCAGTTACAATATCTGCCCACAGCTGGTTGTCAGCCAAAACCACGGTCAGTGCTGGTGAGGCAGCGACCGCCCAAAAGTGGGGAAATCTAATTAAAACACCCATTATACACGTTTAAGATTCCTCCACACTAACATAATACATCACAATAAAACATAATACACTCATAATTAACATTGTGATTGTTACATCAAAATAAACAATTCACCTTATAACTTGCATATAAAATTATAAACATTACACTTTGATTTCAGTTGAACTTTTTACTAATCAACCATCATTTATTTATCATGTATTGTACCGATAACTTCTCAAAAATTTTCAAATCTATTATCCACATTCATTATATATAACATTTCAAATTCAGATTTTATTAAAACATTTACACAACTTACAGCTTTATTTTAGCTTTAAATTCTATTAACTCTTCCACTTGTTACATTATATTACATCTCAGCTATGAATTTCTATTTAACATTTTCATCATTTATTTGTTTGGGTGACTCCCAGTCATTCATAATGATCTGATTTATTGAACGGGCATTTAGATATAACCTTACTCACCTTCTTCCTTCTAACGACCACTAACAGATTTACATAGGGTGACACTAATCTCTCAAAAATATTTACCTCCACTAAATTCTCTAACTCAACTTAAATCATTCTCCTCTTATTACAAAATACCTAATACCCTCTTTGTACCTAGGATGTGTGTTCCCTTCCCGTATACTCATTCGCTTATTAGTTCCTGGCCCTTTCCCAGGTAACTCCGCCAAACCCCATTTAAAACTATTCACCTCCCACCACAACGCCTGTCGTTGAGGACTCCTTACCACACCACCCTCACTACAAAATTTTACCACCACCTATTTACTCTCCATTTACATCACTCTCACTTTCTCTACATACATGCACTATCGCTACTGTGTCCCTACTACTGATCCGTTTCTGTATTACTTTTTATTCCAAAATTCTTATTCTGTCTAACACCCATTTAAAATTAACTCTGACTGACTCAATTGCCTTATTGAAATAATAATTATCACCCAAACTCCATCTTTTACCACCTTTTACATTACTATGATCATTGCAAATTACCTTAGAATATTCATCACTTGCCTCATAATAACAATGTAACTCAACACCTAAACATATTGTATGTTTAATCACTTACTATTCATCATAGAACCTAAATCTCATCACCAAAGTTCCTTTATACAACATTTTCAATTCATTAATTAATCTCCAATTATTTAATTCAATCAGTTTAAAATTTCACAATTACTCACATCACTTATTTAGTCTGCAAAATGTTATAATTATTATTAAATCAATTCCTATTACATGCATACAATGTTTACATGAAATACAGAGTAGGGTGGGCCGAAAAAATTCAAATTTTTTTTCAAGTCGTAATACCGTGGAAAAGTTGCGAATTGGGGAGACTAAAAAGGGGTAAAAAAAGAAATAAAATCGGTTCATATCTTCCAGTCGCACATATGTTCTAAAGTTTGCCGAAATTCAGAAAAATTTATATTTTTACGATAATTTTTTATCTTACTTGTCAATTTTTAAATGTAATAGCTCTAGTCGCTCTTACTCGAACCGATAATGATTTAGAAAAAAGAATGGTTCAAATTGATTAAGGTCTTCCGCTCGCGCAACAGCTGTCAAATCTAACAAATTCTCGCACTTTTCGTAACTCGCTCGGGTCAAAGACCCCGACGCTCCCCCCACCTACCACTCTCGCTACCGCGCCGCGCCATTGTTCTGTCAGTCTGCACTTATTCCTCGTGGTTGATGTGTGTTTCATTCGCCCTTCCAGTTATTATTTTGGCATTTGCATTTATTTCAATGTTGGTTTTGTGTTATGACATTTTTGTGTAACTTTGCGACTTAACGGTGATATACTATGGCTGTAGTTCTGTTGATATTGTCACTTCTCTTATTTCTTATCTGTCTGGTCGTGGTATTTCTCTTGAAAAATTAGTTGTCATAGGATTTGATGGCACTGCTGTTAATACAGGTTGGAAAAACGGTCTGATTCGCCGAATCGAAATACATTTGGGGAAACCGTTACAATGGGCAGTTTGCCTTCTCCATTTCAATGAACTGCCATTCTGGCATCTGTTTCAATACCTAGACGGTAAATTAACGGGTCCGAAATCTTTGAGAGGGCCAATCGGTGAAAAGCTAAGTGGCTGCGAAAAACGTCCAGTGATTGTCTTCAAGAGTATTGGCTGTCAGATCCCCACAGTAGACAGAAGTATACTAAGTAAGGATCAGCAATATCTACTCGATATTTCCATGGCAATAAAGTTGGGAAACTGTAAAGAGGATTTGGCTGTACAAGATCCTGGTCCCTTGTCACACTCGAGGTGGTTGACAACAGCAAATCGAACTCTCAGATTGTACTTAAGTGAAGAAAGTCCCACACCTGAAATTCAAGAAATAGTTGTATTTATTTTGAAGTCATACATGCCAATGTGGTTTAGTATTAAAACAAGTAAATACTTTACAGAGGGACCAAAACTTGTGTACCAATCAATACAATCTTCAAGGTACCTGCCTGAAGATTTACATAATATTGACCCTGTGATCGAATGAAATGGCTTTTTCGCTCATCTAGAACATTTAATGTTAGCCATAACACAAGATAATACAAAACACATAAGAGACCTCGGACTTCGACGAATTCTAAAGGCGAGACAATTAGATAAAAAAAGAACAACTATCAGAACATTCATGCCGCCAAAACTCAATTTCAAGCCTCAAGACTACTCGGAAATAATTAACTGGATGGACTGTGATTTATCTTCTCCCCCATTATTAAAAGATATCAGTGACGATGAGATTAAATCACATATTCAAAGTGACTCAATCCCTAATTGGGATATAACATTCAAGACATTCCCAGTTCACACACAGGCAGTTGAACGATGTGTGAAACTCGTGACAGAAGCCTCAGGAAAAGTTTGTGGAGCTGAGTCTAGGGATGGTTTTATCAGAACGACTTTGCTGTCAAGGTCAACCATGCCTAACTTCGCCCATAAATCAGATTTCAAAGTACCTTCAGCTAAGAATGAGTGAAAACGGAGATGTTCAATTGTTCAACATGAGTTTCTTGGACTTACGACTCTTCACACAAAAACTTGGTTTTTTCAATAAAAAAATCTGTTTATAAATATTACTAATGGTCTAAAATAATTTGTGTTTAAATATTACTAATGGTCTAAAATAATTTGTTTTTAAACATTTAACCTTGTATTCAATAAAGAAAACAAAATAAAAACATGTAAGTTGTTAGTATTTTTTTCTCCTTGAACTGTGATCTACCTTTATTTGTAAATTTTTTTCAGAATTTCATTAACTTTGAAGGCAATGCGCGACCGGAAGATGTTGATGGATTTAAATAATATTTAAACATTATTTACTGTGGTTCTAATACATAAGAATTTGAGCTATTCGGGAAGAGGTTAATTTAAAAATGTTAAAAATTATCGTAAAAATGTGAATTTTTCCAAATTTCGGCAAACTTTAGAGCACATGCGTGACTGGAAGATATAAACCTTCCGATTTCCTTCTTTTTTTTACCCCTTTTTAGTCTCCCCAATTCGCAACTTTTCCGCGGTATTACGATTTGAAAAAAAAATTTCGAATTTTTTTGGCCTACCCAAATACAGAGTACACTATAATGTAATACACAAATACATTTGACATCAACACACAAAAGAATATACAATCTTTCGTCATATAATGTTATATTAATTATTTTATTACCTTTTATTAATATGTAATATCAATAAATTTAATCAACATTTTGTTCAGGCGCCATCCTGTTGTAATACAAGAAATATTAGATTTGCTTACCTTTAAGGGCAGAATTCGGTTAAGCGAACTCGAAGTAGCGGAATGTGTTATCTGAAATAATTTACTCTTGCTTGAAATGTTTACCAATGACATTACCTTTTATTGTCATATTACGTACAAAACATGTGACTCTACCGTGCACAACAAGCACGCTGCTATACACCATTAGGCGTTGCGCCATGAGACACAGTTTCACTATTCAAGTTAAAATTCCCCTTGTAACTATACAAAAATAAATCGAAATACATAGATAATAAAATACTGCCAGGAACTTACCTGCGATCTTTCTCACTTACCTGCTGTATAAATTTTGATCAGAAACCCAGAGTCGCCACCTATATCTTTAAAGGACAGATATGGAAACCTCTGCACTCTACCTTAATTAAAACGGGACAATTTCACAATCTGACTACTCCCCACTAATAATTCAGAAGATATCCGGGAACGTTTAGACGAATCTTGCCGCACAGAAATGAGAAAGTGGTAATGACGAAATAACTTAGACTAACACATGGTTTACAGTAAACTAAATAATTTTAATTAATTAAACAAAAGGACACTAAAAAGCAAATTTTGGAATATACATTTATATATCAGATTTAAATATTATTCAAGACAGCCCATTCTGCTCACACACACTCTCACACGATTTTGTACTTTACCCCTTTATTTGATATATTTTACCAATTCCTGTATTGTTTATTGTTTTAACTGTTCACTAACGCGTTGCCGGCCGAACACGTGTTTTTGTCACTCGATTCAACTGCCCGTTATTTAACTGTTCTATTGTCTGCCACCCGTCACCAGTTATCAAATTGATACGTCCATTAATTCCTTGGGTCCCGGTCGGTGTGAAATCGGTATTATGTTGAAGTGATCACATTTTATAAAGTTCAGCCGACCGGGCCCACACAACACGATCAGCGTCTGTAAGTGAACTGGGAAGAGCGGCTATGTGTTCACGGCCAACTGGATTACGTCGTTTTAGGTGGAAACCAAGGCCTCATGGTTCTTCGTCGCTTGTATGCCCTATTCAACCCATACAGTTGAATGTGTGCTGTTCGTATAAGATATTTGTGCAGCACTGGCTGACGTCACGAGATAGGTGGGGCTTAGGTTTCACATCCGGCACCTTGGTAGAATTGCTCATAAATTTTGTTTCTTAGCCATCTTTGCGTTGCACAAAACTGGCGTCAGTCCGCGCACCTGCTCGTGTAATGCATAAGGGCGTACTTCCACACACTCACAAAGTTCTTAGAAACTGGGTGCATTCCTGGTTAGCGATTGCACAACTGTGAAGACGTATTATGCCTTTGTTAAAACACTGTTCTTACAATACAACACGTGGCCTGGTCACCGTTGGAAATTAAACTTACAAATATTATTTATACATCCCCAAAATTTTAATAAAAATGAAATCCCCTGTATTTGTCACGTTACACCCTTAAACATTTCAATAGCCCTCCAAAATAACATATTCAATTATATTTTTATGATATCGTAATTAGAATTACTCACAACCCAGCATTTATTAAATGTAGTTAGACATTCTCTCATTCACTCACGCTCGCATTCTTGGTACAATTTTCTTTTAATTTTCCCCCAAATTGAGCTCATTTTTATTAGTTATTACTGAAAAATTTTGTATTGACCCTTATTTAAACTTTTGGGTACCCCCCATTTGTCACTTAGCTGAAATTAGTCCTGCAGACGTCCCATCGCTGAAGTCGCACTAATAGATGTTAAAACTTTTATTAAACTTTGTGTTTACGTTTTACGTTGCACTGTTACTTTATTTTATATAAATACTTCACTTTTTTGTTGTACGAGCAGACGTCCGAGACTTAGTTTTAGAAAATTTCGATATACAACCGGCCGGCGATGCTGCTATTTTGTGACTGGGGACAATTTGCAGTGCTTCAATACCGAGGTGGGGAGTAACTACGTCACCAGTTCCTTTGTGTAGAGTTCCACTCCTTAGTTGTTTACAAGCGCAGAAATTGCGTGGTTGCATACTTTTGGATGACGTATACATGGGTGCAACCTGTTGACACATTAGTATGCAAAATAATGTTGTTGTTTCTATGCGTATACTCTCGACCTTGAAGCAAATTCTGTCCACTCGATATTGCGCAGTTGCAAACCTTCATAAAACTTTACGAATTTCTTATATGTGACTTTGAAATAAAATACAATTTATATTGATTATTCCCCAAAACACAGTAGGGCCAGAATTGTAGTGTTACAAAACCCCCTCAATGAGAGGATTTATGACGAACAATAAAAACTCTCATTGACACACTCATACTTCCTAAAGGGATCAGCTAGGATATGTCACCACAAACCCCTTACTGTTTATATAAAAAAATACAATAACTCACCCTTGGTCCAATGATGGTGACAGTACCTGCATGACCTTACTGGACTTCTCCGGAGAGATCCCAACACTGCAAGGCCGACAGGCACGTAACGCTCCTGCTCTGACGCGCTGGCCAGCTTAGGACCGCCGCCACAGCATCACCAGACACTGAAACAACAAATCAAAAATATCAAAAATAGTGGCCTGGTATAGTACCATATCCCTAACTGATCTGTTTCCCCTTAGCTATGTGCTGGTTTGTGTTAAGAAGCACTGGGTTTTCTTTAACTCCTAACACCTAGGATTATTACACCTAGTACAAGAATTATTATACAGACGTTCCATCGCTTATTTCACTACCATTTACATTTATAATTTTTTCGACTCCAATCAATAATAATTAATCCTTTCCCATTAACAAGAAGAAATACAAATCTTTATACTAATGCAATAGTACTTTCAAAATATTTAAACACATAATCAAAAATTTACTCAAATAAAATTATCTATATCTCCCTCTTTCTACAATTCTGAAACATTTTCTCTTTTATAAAATATTATTATTATTATTATTAACAGAAATTCTTTTATCCGGCACTGTTAATAATCATCCCCTTTTCTCCTCCATACACACTATTTCCCCCCCTGAACTGTTGCGTTCAGTTGCCTCCACAAGGACAGAGGCAGAAGGAGTGAGCACTTTTTTCTTTTCTCTCTCTCCCATCCTTGCTTCAGCGCTACAAAAACTTCAAGGTAAGTACCCCTACTTATTATCTTAATATATGCCCCTAAGGTCTACCAACCCTACTTGGGTGAAAATAGCCTATGCTCAAAAGTAATCTTAGATTCCCTCTTTTAAAAGCCCATTAAATTTCTACGTTGAACCAATTTCAAAGGCAACCAACTATGGTCAGGTTTTACAATTTCTGCCCACAGCTGGTTGTCGTCCAAAACCACGATCTGGGTTGGTAAGGCCGAGATCGCCCGAAATGTAGGGAATCGCAATGGTTTGACACTTAGTGTCGTATATAGTTACATTTGTAACTGCCCCCAAAATCATCAATTTATACATATTTACTAATACATATAAAATCCTCATTATAAAAACTAATATACATTACAAACATTAATAATCATATTATCACTGTTCATAAAGCAGTCTTAAGGCATCACCATAGTATCACTATATTCTTCTTCCATTTACAACCACTGAAGGTTGTCACTTTAATAATATAGATATAATTTTCAAAATTTTAAATTTTGTCTTTTATTTTCTCCAAAAAACGGATGCTTTTTTATTTATTTACATAATCAAATTTGAATATAGACACTTTTGCAAGTTCCAGCTTTCACTTTTAACAATACCTTCTCACTACAAGATAACAAGTACAACAATGGATCATCTTAAATTTCTAAATTACATTAATTATATTTCTATGTTATAAAGAAAAAAAATAACTCCTTAAAGTTAATGATTTACGTTACAAAAATTTTGGGTTGTTTTATTCCATAATTCATAGAATAAAACTACTGTTCGTGGAAATGACTGCCAATCACTTTTTTTTTTTTACTATATTACCTTTCCACAAAACTAGGGGTCCCCCTCCCCCTTCAACACAAAATTAAATTTCTTAAATTTCTACTTGCACCAATTTGTGGAGTAAGACCATCGTTACTTTCACCCCGTTGCTGAGGCGTCCGCCTCCAGAATGCCAAAATCCACGATCAGAGGTGGTGAGTCTGTGATCGCCCGAAAATGGGGGAGAGTCCCTTCTGTAAAAATAAACATCAAATTAAAACTCATACATTCTCTAACATAAAAACCCATTGTAAATACCTAAGATGACCAGTACAATTTTAGATTTGTAGCATTGTGTGTTCCTACTATCTCCCTAGTCTCCCTGTTCTGCAACACATACGAATTTTTCATGATTTCTACTACCTCATATGGTCCTTCGTAAAGCAGTAAGAATTTCTTAATCTCTTTGTCTTGAGCGCTCGATAAGTCATGCCTTCTTACCAATACCAACTGTCCTATTTCGTATTTAACCCACTTACCTCTTGCGTCGTGTCTACGTTTTCTTAGCTCACCCTTGCTTAATAAGTTCTCATTGGCCAACCGGATTTTAATGCTCACATCCGTTGTCTCGCTCTCAGGTGGGTAATCAAACAGCTGTTCCAAAATCCTTGGGGGGGGCGTGTTCCCTTCATCAATTCATAGTGTATAGCCGGTGGACTCGTGGGTGGTACTGTTCAGCCAAGTCTACCTTTCTGACATACAACGGCCACTCGCTGTGTTTAGCATGACAATAGGCTCTAAAGATCCTGCCTATCACTCTCATTACACGCTCAGCTTGGTTGGACTGGCGATGATACACAGCTGTATGCTTCGTGAGGATTCCTTCCCATCCTAGGGTCTGGCGCCATCTCCCACTGATGAACTGTGGCCCATGGTCTGACAAAATCACCTTTGGCTTACCCACGTGAATCATGTAGTCTTTCGTCACCTTCTCACTCAATACCTGGCTGGTAGCTCTCTTTACGCTGTACAATTTAACATACTTCGAAAAAGTGTCAAGCATTACAAAAATATACACAACTCTGCCTCTTCCTTTCGGCAATGGTCCAAACAAATCTACAGCAACTAGGTCGAATAGTCTTTCTACCCTTATAAAATTCAACTCACCTTCAACCCTATAATTGACTACCTTCGACTTTTGACACAAATCACAACTTCTCAGCAGCTTTCGCACTCGTCTCTCCATATTCCTGAAAATACATGATTCTTTCAACACATTGACACACTTTTTTTCCCCAAAATGACCATATCTTACATGACAATCCCAAATAATTTTCTCTTCCAACGCCGCTGGTATAACTAGCCTCCAGTCACGCTCACCCCCTACTACTTTCTTAAACAACAACCCTTTGTAAACTTGGAAAAATTGGTTATATTCTGATTCATCTAATTCAGTCTGTAAGCTGTTTATTATTTTACCTGACTTACCATCTGCTCTCTGCATGGTTTTGATATCCTTCAACTCTTCTCCAAAGATCCTATCCTCCCTACTAATCTGAAAAATTTCGATTTCCTTTAAGTCCCTACCTGTTTTGTTGTCCACGAAATCTACCCTGGAAAGAGTGTCAGGCACCCTGTTCTCTGTCCCCTTGATGTATTCCCAGTCGAAATTGTACTCTTGTAAAATAAGCACCCACCTGGTTAAACGGCTGTGAGCGAGCTTACAAGTGTTCAGGAAGGATAACGCCTTGTGATCAGTTCGTATTATCGTCTTGTTTCCTAGGATGTAAGTTCTGAACTTGCCGACGGCAAACACAATGCTTAGCAGCTCCTTTTCTGTGGTAGTATAGTTCTTTTCCGCCATCAACAATGATCTGCTAGCAAAAGCGATGGTCAGGTGTTCCCGTTCGTCATCTTCTTGATAAAGTTCCGCACCTACTGCTACATTACTTGCGTCTGTCATTACTTGTGTCCATCTGTAAGTAAAATACCTTATTAAAATCCGGATGGTTCATCATTATCATTTTACTAAATTTATTTTTAATTTCCTCAAAAGCTCCACGCTCTACGTCTCCCCATTTCCATTGTCTGTTCTTTTGAAGTACTGCACTTAACCTTGCTGTTACGTGTGCGTAGTTCCTCTGAAATTTTCGGTAAAAGTTGCACAGCCCTAGAAAACTTTGAAGTTGCTTTATGTTCCTCGGTTCAGGGAAGCGCATGATAGATTCTACTTTGTCCGGGTTCGCTGAGATTCCCTCGGGTGTGATAATAAATCCTAAGAAGTTAATTTTCGTTTGCAAAAATTTATACTTGTCCCAATTTACAGTAAGTCCTCCTCCTTCCAATTTCACTAAAACATACCCTAAATGATCTAAATGGTCCTCAAAAGTTCGGGATGCAATCAAAATATCGTCTACATAAACTGTCAGGAAATCTAAGTCTTTGGGTCTTAAAATTTTGTCTAGACATTTGATGAAGCTAGCTACACTGGTATTTAATCCGAATGGTAACCGTCGGAACTGATAGTTTTTTCCATTAAACAGGAATGCAGTGTACTTCCTACTCACCTCCGCCAATGGTACTTGCCAATATCCTGCGGTAAGGTCGAGTGACGTCGTGTATTTCATCCCACTAAACTTCTGGAATATTTCGTTAATCGACTCTGGTGATTCACGGTCTGGTATGATAATTTGGTGTATTCGCCTCGCATCTAAACATAACCTAATTCTGCCATCTTTTTTGATTACAAAGCTAATGGATTCGAGTAGTGCGATACTGACCTCTCTATAATTCCTCCTGCCATCATCTTGTCCAATTCCTCTTGCACCGCTCGTCTTTTGGAGTAAGGCACAGGATAACTTCGCTGCATGAACGGTGTGTGTTCCCTTATCTGTAACATACATTCATAATCTCTTGCCCTTCCTGGAACATTGGCAAACACTCCCTTAAACTGCTCTATTACCTGCCACAACGCCGCACGCTGGCCACTCCTTACCACCTCACCTCCACTGCAAAATTCATCTGCCCTTATTTCCCACACTGCATCATTAACATTACTCATTTCACTATCAAAATTCTCAATGTACTCACCTTCTCTACATAAATTTATTCTAGTATCTACATTATTCTCATCTACTCGTTTTTGTAGTAACTTTACACCAGTTATTTTAACTTTATCTAATACCTATTCAAAATTAACTCTCACAGACCGATCACCCCCATCTAATTCTATCACTTTCTCCTTAAAATTTATCACAGCTCTATTCCTCTGTAAAAAATCGTTACCTAATATAATGTCTAGACTCAACCCCTTAACTACC
The DNA here is from genome assembly GCA_034769895.1 of Magicicada septendecula. Taxonomy (NCBI): domain Eukaryota; kingdom Metazoa; phylum Arthropoda; class Insecta; order Hemiptera; family Cicadidae; genus Magicicada; species Magicicada septendecula. Next base: position 68,569,592 of record CM068371.1, read on the forward strand.
AAAAATGTGTTTTCAAAATCTGTATCATTAATTAAAAAACTTAACTGTATCTGTTTTGTCACACGCTTACTGCGTACTCCCGTGACTCCTATTACTGTAACCCCTGCTACTGGTAAAACTGGAATATTCTCATTTAGTTCTCTTAATTCGCTTAAAATATTTTCAGCGATAACGGAAATCTCGCTCCCTGTGTCTATAAGTGTTCTAAAATGTTTATTCTCTATTGTTACCTGTATCTCCGTCAGTCCAGCTCTCACCTCCAACGTGGTGTTGTTTTCTTCTTCCAATAAGTCCGCTACTGTCTGCTTTGATTACATTGCTTTGTACTTCCTCTACTCGTTGGACCTCATGTGCTTCCCTGCACAGTGGTCGGGTCCTGGTTACCACTGTTTGTCCTAGTTTTCCAGCTGTTGTCTGCTGTTGCTCATATTTGTTCTTTGGTGACCACTCGGCAGTCCCTGTTTGTGATTGGTCATTCCGCTGGTACTCGGTGCTCCTCTGTTTGTCTGTCCATATTGCTTTGTGTCCTCTCGCCTCCTCTGATCTTCTTTCGGTAAATTTACATTTGAAACACTGTTGCCTGTAGGCGTAGTTCTCACTCCTGCACCTAGAACAACTCCACTCACCTGATTGCTGTAAACTAGTCCTATGCACATAATTATTATTATTTCCCTGATAATTATTTCTTTGGCGATTAAACTCTGTGTGGTTATTATTAGTGTTATTATGTTGTATGGGTCGCCTACCCCCTTCGCGATCTCGAATGCTCTGTAATATATCTAGTATTTTTTCTAACTCATTCAGACTTTCAATCTCTTTCGTCATGAGTGTTACTTGGACTTCCCTCGGCAAATGTTTACTAACATATCGCACAAACGATTTGAACGGTATCGGTGGCTCTAGATATTTAGCCTCGTATAGTTTTGTCACGTATATTGTTATGTTGTTATTATTTGGTCCTATAAAATTTCCCGTACACATTATACGGCTTCTCAGGACTTCCTGTTCGTCCTTGGTCCAGTATTTACCTTTGAAAGCTCTTTCGAAAGTTTCATAACGGTCCCACTCTAATTGGTGCGCCTCTGCCCATATAACGGAACTTCCTTTCAAACATTTTATTAGTTTAGTTAGTTGCACCTCCCAACTACTACTGCTGAAACGATTGTATTCTCGTGTTTGATTTATAAACCGCATGGGATGTACCACCCTGTTTTCATAGCTGATAGTTTCTAACTCAATTTCATTGTACAGGTCCCTAGTTATTATTACCCTTTCGGTAACACCGGTAAAATTTTTATTAATCTCCCCCCGTAAGTCATTCTTCACACTAGTTAAATTATTCTCAATTAACATACATTTATCATACATATTATTATTTTGTATAGTTAAGTTATCTATTTCTTAGATCTTATTTTGCAATATACTTATTCTAATCTTTGTATTTCTTTCATGTTCTGATATTGTATTATCTGTCGTTTCAATATTTTTTGCTATGTCTACAACATTCGATTCAACTTTCTCTAATTTATTTTGCAAAACATTAGTTTTCAATTCTATTTGTTTGTTTACTTCACAATTGGTCTTAATTTCTATCTAATTTTCTACTGCAGTTAAACATTTCTTTTCTATTTCTCTACTTTGTGACTCTATCTGGTCTTGAACTGTCTCATTTACTATCTCATTAATTTTATTGATTCTGTCATCTAAATTATTTATTTTAATATTGAATTTCTTGCTAACTGTTTCTATTGTTTGTTTCTGAATATCATCACAACGTATCTCTATCTCATTAATTCTTTTATCGAACTTAAAATTTTGTCTTTTGATTTTGTTTGTCATTTCATTGAACTTTTCATCAAAACTATTTTTGATTTCATTTTTCTGCTCGTTAAATTTTTTATCAAAATTATCAAATCTTACATTTTGCTCATCAAACTTCTCATCTAATTTATCAAACTTCTCATCAAATTTATGTAACAATAACTGTATCATGGCATTTGTCTCGTCTGTTTTCTTTTCAGACTGAGTTGAGATGGGTATTATTTGAACTGTATTTAATTCGACCGATTCGGTGACACTTGTTTCACCGATCTGACTAACTGGTGTTAATTGAACGCCCATCTCACTCGTAAATGCTTCGTCAGTGACGCTGACGTTTTTGTCATTATTTTTATTAGTACTCATTTTGCTTATTTATAATACATGCATGCACATAATCTTATAACATAACCCTATCTCTGTGTCTGTATTTACGTATCTTCAAATTATATATATTACTTCAGGTAACTGTTCAGCCCCTTCTAGTAGGCTTACTCCACATAAAATAAAATTTTATGTCGAGTCCCTGTTACAGAAGCCATTGTTAATTACTTATTTTATTACCTTTTATTAATATGTAATATCAATAAATTTAATCAACATTTTGTTCAGGCGCCATCCTGTTGTAATACAAGAAATATTAGATTTGCTTACCTTTAAGGGCAGAATTCGGTTAAGCGAACTTGAAGTAGCGGAATGTGTTATCTGAAATAATTTACTCTTGCTTGAAATGTTTACCAATGACATTACCTTTTATTGTCATATTACGTACAAAACATGTGACTCTACCGTGCACAACAAGCACGCTGCTATACACCATTAGGCGTTGCGCCATGAGACACAGTTTCACTATTCAAGTTAAAATTCCCCTTAAACATTTCAATAGCCCTCCAAAATAACATATTCAATTATATTTTTATGATATCATAATTAGAATTACTCACAACCCAGCACTTATTAAATGTAGTTAGACATTCTCTCATTCACTCACGCTCGCATTCTTGGTACAATTTTCTTTTAATTTTCCCCCAAATTGAGCTCATTTTTATTAGTTATTACTGAAAAATTTTGTATTGACCCTTATTTAAACTTTTGGGTACCCCCCATTTGTCACTTAGCTAAAATTAGTCCTGCAGACGTCCCATCGCTGAAATCGCACTAATAGATGTTAAAACTTTTATTAAACTTTGTGTTTACATTTTACGTTGCACTGTTACTTTATTTTATATAAATACTTCACTTTTTTGTTGTACGAGCGGACGTCCGAGACTTAGTTTTAGAAAATTTCGATATACAACCGGCCGGCGATGCTGCTATTTTGTGACTGGGGACAATTTGCAGTGCTTCAATACCGAGGTGGGGAGTAACTACGTCACCAGTTCCTTTGTGTAGAGTTCCACTCCTTAGTTGTTTACAGGCGCAGAAATTGCGTGGTTGCATACTTTTGGATGACGTATACATGGGTGCAACCTGTTGACACATTAGTATGCAAAATAATGTTGTTTTTTCTGTGCGTATACTCTCGACCTTGAAGCAAATTCTGTCCACTCGATATTGCGCAGTTGCAAACCTTCATAAAACTTTACTAATTTCTTATATATGACTTTGAAATAAAGTACAATTTATATTGATTATTCCCCAAAACACAGTAGGGCCAGAATTGTACTGTTACAATAATATTATTGTTTACCATAAATCATTTTATAATTCAGTCCATTTTAAAAACCACTATACTCACATAATTAAATGTTCATGAACAATACTCTTTACCCTCCATCATCAAACAGGAATCTTATGTTTTTATAGCACAATTCACTTTTAATTACTTTCGTTTTGTTATCATTATTATAATAACTATTTACTATTTCACATTGTTCCGTTATACCCGCATAATAATCTACTGGATTATCCCACA